>JACEFO010002359.1:0-1200000 GCA_015342445.1 Digitaria exilis
TGTGAAAGCATACCACCCAGAGCCTGCCCACGGGGTGTAAGCACGGGCCTCCACCTGCACCACAACACAAACTGTGATCTCCGCTATTTGGTGCCACCCTAGCTAGGCTAGTCGTTATACCGTCACAATCCTCAGGCAAGTGGCGTGACGGTAACAGTGAACACAGGACAGTCAACAAGGTTTAAGGTACCGGTACGGGGAACATCTTCTTCCTTACCCTCTCAAGTAACCTCCTACACCTGGCTCCAAGTCATAAATCGCAACTAGGGGATCCAACCCCCCTGGGTACCGCTAAGGGGCCATCTCCCCTAGAGCCCACGGATAACCCAGAAGTCATCTCACCCGATATAAGATCCAGGTTGTATTACCGCGACCGGTAAGACCCTAGTAAGGTCCAAATCGCCAATACCACCTTCCCAGTTTTATCCCCACACACACGCCAAGAATATCTACCACATATCCCGCACACAAGCAAGCATCTCATCAATCATCATATAATAACAAAGGTACGATATGAATAAGCAATAGGTAACAAGGCATACGATGAATAAAACAGGCTATGCAGGTTACAGCTCAAGCAAACAATGCAAGCCTGGCGTATATCTATGAGCAATGCCTATAGGTATTCAAAGAAGCAGTCGGGGCGTGAAACTGAGTAAGTGGGGTAGTCGTCCTCATCGGCGTAGTAGTCTGCTCAGTCAGTGCTCCTCCGGCGGCGGCTCCTGATCGTAAATCGAATAAGTCTAGGGGCCTATTTGCAAGAAAGAGCCAAATGGAAACCAGAAGGACCACTCACTCAATTGCATTTTTTAAAGTGTTACTCATGTTTTAGAAAATTATAGAAGTTGGTTTCACATTTTTTCTGAGTTAAAACTGAATTAGTTATGAATTTTCTAAGTTTAAGCATTTTCTGAAATTAATTAAATGTATTTTGGAAAAATGGATCCAGGAAAAACCAAGAGTGCCACGTGGCTGCTGACGTCATCAGACGACAGTGCTGACGTCAGCACAGGGGCACGGGTTGGATGACGTCAGCAGTGGGCCCTGCTGACGTCATCGTTGACCGGTCAACGGTCAACGGTCAAGGGTCAACGCTAGTGGGCCCACATGTCAAGCGCGTGGGTCCCAGCGGTCAGTGGGGGCCCAGTCACCGACTGGTGGCCCCCGGTCAGTGCTGCGCGCGGCGCGGCTCGGCCATGGGCCGAAACCGGCCCATGGGCCAGGCACGGCCCAAACTGGCGCGGCCCAGCTACCACGCGGCCTGGCCCAGGGATCCGCTGCGGCTGCGCAGTGATCCCGTGCGGCCAGCGCCGTGTGGCCCGCACTGCGGCGTACGCGGGGCGGCGCCGCGAGCGGCCTGCCAGGCGTTCGATGAATGCGCATGGCACGTTCGAACGCCGGCGAGCGACGCTCGACGCGTTCCCCGAGTCCGCGAACGTCCGTGTTCGTGTGTGCTCGTGCGCGTTCGCGGTGCCGCGAGCCAACGCGCCCGTGCACGAGTGCGTGCACGAGCGTGGCGAGGCGCCGCGACGCGGCTCGGCGGCCGGGATGGCTTGCCGCGACGGCGAGCCCGTGGAGCGGCGACTGCGCACGCCCACGGTCGCGTCCAAGGCCAAAAGGCGCGGCTTTAAGGCTCCCTGCAAGCGGCACGACGGCCGGACAGAGAGGTAGGGGGAGTCCTAGGGCGGCGGCGCTAGGTTTTGGCTCACGACGACCCGCCGGAGCAGAGCGAGGTGCGGCGAGGTGTGAGGGCTCACCTAGGCTCGAAAAAGGCGTGCTTGGCGTCGCGGGAAGGTCGTCGAGGCAGTGGCGAGTCGAGGCAGTGGCGCGACGTCGAGGTACGGCTTGCGGTCGTCCTCTCCGTCTCGGTGGCGGTGTGGACGTCGGTGCGCGCTCCCTCGGTGGCGTGGCTCGGCGTCTCCCCTCGGCTCCGGATTGGCTCCAGGCAACGGCAAGGCGCCTCCTTGCCGTGGCTCTGCTCCTTCCCCACCTCTCCTTCTCTTCCCCCTCTTCTTCTCTCCCTCCCCCAACTCCGGTGGCGGCGGTGGAAGGGGAAATCCCCAGTTGGACGGCTAGGGTTTCAAATTGAGCGCGCCTAGGGCTTAAGAGGGTAGTGGCTAGGGTTTGAAGGGTTCCCGGGGTGGTTGGTGTAGGGGCGAGCGGCGGGGATTCTCGGCGTCCGCGCCGGTGGACACGCGGCGAGCATCGGTGGGTGTGGCGGCTAGGGTTTGAGGGGTAAAAGAGGGCTCACGGGTGGCGCGGGGTAGGTAGGGCGAGCGGGCAGCTTCTAGAGGCTTCCGCGGCGCGGCTGGCTGCGCGGGGAAAGCGGCCGGCGGCGGGGTCATGCGATTTGCGTGACCCCGTCGCGAGGTGGAAGGGAAAAGCTGACGGGTGGGGCCAGCCCGTCAGCTGAGAGAGAGCAAGGAGAGGCAGCGCGCGCGCGCGGGAGAAAAGGATGGGCCGGCAGGTGGGTCCGACGCGGCAGAGAGAGAGAGAGAGAGAGCGCGGCTCGCGCGGGGTTCGGCGCCGACAGGTGGGACCCACCTGTCAGCGGGAGCGGGGAGAAAACGGACGAGTGGGCTCTGCTGGGCTGGGCCGGCGCGAGCGAGAGTGGGCCGAGCGCGCGGAGAGAAGAGAAAGAGAGAGAGAGAGAGAGAGAGAGAGAGAGAGAGAGAGAGAGAAGTGGGCTGGGCCAAAACTAGGGTAGGCTGGTTTCTGGGTTAGGATTAGTTAGAGCCCAAGTTAGTTTTAGGTTTAGAATTTGAATTTAAATTCAAATTCAAACCCACACAAAGATCCAAATAAAACCAAAGGAAGATTCAAATACCACTCTAGCATTAACAAGGTCCTTAGGCAATAAATACATTTTTCCTAGGAATTTTGGGGAGAGAGAGAAGACATCCTTATGGCAATCCAAGTTTTTCATGCACAACAAAATTTTCAAAATTTTTCATAATTTGAAAAATAGTGGACTGTTACAGACTCCCCCCCTTAAAAGAATCTCGTCCTCGAGATTAAAGAACTAACCTCGGACTCGAAGAGGTACGGGTACAACTCCTTCATCTCGGCTTCTTTCTCCCAGGTAGCTTCCCGCTCCGTGTGGTTGCTCCACAGCACTTTGCACATTGGAATGCTCGTCCTTCTGGTCCCTTTCGTTGCCCGGTCCAAGATCTTCACCGGGTGTTCTAGGTATTCCAGGGTCTCCTGCAGATCTAGCACATCTGCGGGGACTTGATCCTCCGGAACCCTCAAACATTTTCTCAACTGGGATACGTGAACACCGGATGCACTCCTGCGAGTTCTTGCGGTAACTTGAGCTGGTAAGCCAAACTGCCAATCCTCTTCTCTATCTGGTATGGGCCGACGAACCTCGGTGCAAGCTTCCCTTTCACATGAAACCTCTTCGTGCCTCTAAGTGGCGAAACCTTTAAGTAGACATAGTCCCAACTTCAAAGGTTAGCTCCCGTCTTCTTCTGTCGGCGTAGCTCTTTTGTCTGGTCTGGGCTATCTTGAGGTTTTCCCGGATCTTGGCCACACTCTCTTCGGCTTGTTTAATTGTATCGGGTCCAAAGATGATCTGTTCTCCGGTCTCAGACCACATCAGGGGTGTCCTGCACTTTCTTCCGTAGAGAGCCTCAAAAGGTGACATCTGCAAGCTCTCTTGATAGCTGTTGTTGTATGAGAACTCGGCATAGGGTAAGCTCTTCTCCCAGTCCGACCCGTAGGTCAACACGCAGGCCCTCAACAGATCTTCCAGAATCTGGTTCACTCTTTCCGTCTGCCCGTCAGTCTGCGGGTGATAAGCTGAGCTATACTTCAATTCAGTTCCCAGAGCTCGGTTCAAACTCTGCCAGAACCTAGAGGTGAACTCTGACCCTCGGTCCGATACTATGCTCTTGGGTGCGCCATGCAGCTTTAGGATCCGATCTACATACAACTCTGCCAGTTGCTCTGTCCTGTGATCTTCTTTAATGGGTATGAAGTGAGCTACCTTGGTCAACCGGTCAACAATGACCCAAATGGCGTTGTGGCCCTGCTGGGAGCGCGGCAACCCAACCACGAAGTCCAAGCCAATTTCATCCCATTTCCACATAGGAATCTCCAGGGGCTGTAACAATCCCGCTGGCCTTTGGTGCTCGGCCTTGATCCTTTTGCAAGTGTCACATCGGGCTACGTATGTGGCGACGTCCCCTCTCATATTTTTCCACCAAAAACGGTCCTTCAGATCCTGATACATCTTCGTGCTGCCCGGGTGTATGGAATACCTTGAGTGGTGCGCTTCCCTCAGGATAGCTTCTCGAATTTCCTTGTCCCGAGGTACACAGATGCGATCCCCAAGCCACACTGTGCCTTCCTCATCTACCCGGTAGTCCGTCATTTTCCCCTCGGACTGGAGTCTCAGGATTTTCCTGATCTCAGGACACCTCTGCTGTGCTAGCTTGATTCGGTCCTCTAGATCATACCTCACCCTTAACTCGTGGAGCTGGCCTTGTTCAACGATCTCCAGCTTCATTTTCGAAAGTTCTTCATACAGCTCAGGCTGGTTCTCCTTTACCATGAGGTTGTTGCAATACACCTTGCGGCTCAGAGCGTCTGCCACCACATTGGCCTTGCCTGGGTGATATTGCAGGTTCACATCGTAATCCTTTATCAACTCCAACCATCTACGCTGTCGCATGTTCAGTTCAGACTGAGTGAAGACATACTTCAAACTCTTGTGGTCGGTGTAGATGTCGCACTTGTTGCCAATCAGATAGTGTCTCCATATTTTCAGAGCATGGACTACCGCTGCTAGTTCCAGATCATGGGTAGGGTAGTTCTGCTCATGCTTCCTTAACTGGCGGGAAGCGTATGCCACAACCTTGCCTCCTTGCATCAGCACGCATCCGAGTCCCTGTCTCGAGGCGTCACAGTAGATTACAAAGTCCTTCCGGATGTCCGGTAAGGTTAGTACCGGGTAGTGGTGAGGCGGCTCTTGAGCTCCTGGAAGCTGGCCTCACACTTCTCGGTCCACTCGAAAAGTGTATCTTTCCTGAGTAGTTCTGTCATGGGCTTAGCAATTTTTGAGAAGTTCTCGATAAACCTTCGGTAGTAGCCAGCCAAGCCCAAGAAACTCCTGACTTCCGAAACATTTTTCGGTTGCTGCCACCCTGACACTGCCTGAATCTTCTCGGGGTCCACAGCAACTCCCTCGGCGGTCAATACGTGGCCTAGAAAAGCCACCCTCTTCATCCAAAACTCACACTTGTTGAATTTGGCATATAACTGATTCTGCCTCAGCTTCTCTAACACGATCCTCAGATGTTCCTCATGTTCTTCCTCCGTCTCCGAGAAGATGAGAATGTCGTCGATGAAAACCACAACGAACTTGTCCAGCTCGTCCATGAAGACCTTGTTCATCATGTTCATGAAGTAGGCAGGGGCATTGGTTAGACCAAAAGATACGACGGTGAACTCGAAGAGGCCATACCTGGTGGTAAAGGCCGTCTTAGGGATATCTTCTGGCCTGATCTTCATTTGATAGTACCCTGACCGTAGGTCAATCTTGCTGAAGAACTTGGCCTTCCTTAGCTGGTCCAGTAGGTCATCAATCCTTGGCAGAGGATACTTGTTCTTGATGGTGACCGCATTGAGAGCGCGGTAATCAATACACATCCGCAGAGTACCATCCTTCTTCTTGACGAACAACACGGGCGATCCCCATGGCGAAGCGCTCGGTCGAATGTAGCCCTTCTCCAGTAGTTCCTTCAGCTGCTTCTTCAGCTCTTCTAGTTCCACTGATGACATTCGGTACGGCTGCTGTGCGATAGGTGCCGTTCCTGGTATCAATTCAATCACGAACACCACGTCCCGATCTGGCGGAAGTCCTGGTAGCTCCTCCGGGAATACGCCTGGGAACTCGCGCACTACTGGGACGTCATCCACGGTCATCTCCACTTTTGGTTCATCTTCTTCATCGGCTCTCTCCAGCATCGGACACAACTGAGAGACTCGAGACGACTCAAGTGGTACCACTTCAACCTTTCCACCCTCTGGGTGAACCAGGGTGACAAGGCGGGGATCACAAGAGATTACGCCCTTATGAGCGGTCAACCAATCCATTCCAAGGATCACATCTATTCCATCGGACTTTAGTACCGTCAGATTGGCAAGGAACTCCTGAGCTCCCAAAAGCATACGGACTCCCTTGCACACTAAGGTGCACCTCAAATCACCTAAGGGTGAGCTGGTGACTATAGGTCGAGCTCGCGTCTCAACGGGGAGAGACTGCTTGTCCACAAACTTGGTTGAAACAAAAGATCCAGTAGCTCCAGAGTCAAAAAGAACCAAAGCAGGTACATTGTCAACTAAAAACTCACCGATTACCACGTCGGGCGTGTCCCTGGCCTCCTCCTCTGTAAGGTGGTTGAGTCGGCCTCGGACCTCTGGAGTTGGTGCTCGTGCTGGGGTAGGTGTGCTCCTGGTAGCTGATCCCGGAGCGCGTGCTGGTGTAGCGGCTCCCTTCTTCTCAGGACACTCGAACGAGCGGTGTCCGGGCTTCCCACAGGCGTAGCAGGTGTAGGCAGGCTTCTGTGCTGGTGCCGGCCTGTTGAAACCTCCTCCTGGCGAAGCAGTGGTACCGTTGCCACGGGTACTGGGGTTGGTAGAGCTGCTCCCACCAAAGCTGCGCCCGAACTGACGGGGCCCTGGTCGGAAACCTCCACCTCTCTGTGGGTAGCTGGGTGCAAACCTCTGGGTAGGCCTGTCACGGTTCTGGAACTCTGGCTTCCTCTTCTTGTTCCTGAGACTGTCCTCCAGGTCGAGCCTCTCTCGCTCGATAGCAATGGCACGGTCGACCATGCTACGGAAACTCCTGTGCTCGGAAGTGACCAGTCCCTGGCGGATCCCACGGTGCAAGCCTCTCTTGAACCATAGCTGCTTCTGATCATCACTACGGGTCTCGTCTGGGGCATACCTCATCATGCGCAGGAAGTGCTGCAGATACTCCTCAACACGAAGGGTGCCTTGTGTCATAGTGCGGAACTCCTGTGCCTTCTGTAGCATCACCTCCTTCGGGATGTGGTGGTCCCGGAAAGCCTTGCAAAACTCATCCCAAGTGATGGCAGCTGGGTTGGGGTGAGTCTCACAAAAGCTGTCCCACCAGGCCTTAGCAGACCCGGTCATCTGGTGTGCGGCGATCGCTACACAAGCCTCATCATCGCAGTCAGTGAGATCCAGCTTTGACTCGATAACCCTCAGCCAGTCCTCTGCATCCAACGGATCGGTGGAATGGTCGAAGGTAGGTGCCTTGAGGCGGATGAATCCCTCAATCTTCTTCTGCAAGTCCACAACTGGTGGGTGACGGTGACCCTGCTGTCCCTGCTGTCCTTGGAAAACGGCAACCATGTCGGTCATCCGCTCCATCACACGAGTCTGTCTCTCCAAGATATCGGCCAGGTTGGGAGCCTGAGGTAACTGCTCCTGAACTGGCGGTACGTACCCCTGAGCTCCATTGCCTGCCGCGGGCTGCGGCGCAGGCTCAACCTCGATCTCCTCCTAGTCGTCCCTCTGCTCAGCGTTGACCACCGGTGGCGGGTCAACGGGCGCAGGCGCTGGGGCAGGTGCTGGCACAGGCACGGGCTGCGGTGCCCGACCCCGAGCACGCCTCATGCCTCGTCCCAAAGGCGCGGCTTCCTCCTGAGCGGCTTCCTCGAAGCGCGGAGCGAGCCTGTTGGATCTCCGGATTGACATCTTCTGCACACAAGCGCGGGTTGCAGACAAGAGAGGGTTTAAGGGGGTTAGCCTTACAGCCACACTAAGGGGGAGTATAACACAACAGGATTCATACAAGAAACAAAGTAGTTTGCCTAATATAAATTCTTCCAATCAGGGGGAACAACAAAGAAGCTCACAAGAACATCCATTAAGATCCGATCACAACAGACAATGCATACATCAAAGCGGTGTCTCCAGGCTACTCCTAAACCCGAAGGACACACGCGGAGCGACTCTACAACGTGGTCACTTACAAAAGATGGGGTTCAACACTACCCACAAAGGACTTGACACTAACATGACAGACTTGCCGGAATGGGTCTTCGGCTTACAAGATTATTCTAGGTATCTTACATCTCTGCCTAGGTCCTGAACTCTACTGGTCGGTCTCCTGCTCCTCCTGAGCCCGCTGAGCGCACGCCCGGGCGTACTCCCCAAGGTGTACCTCTGACCCTGGTCCCCAGAAGTACCGAAGGAAAGGATCGTCACGGCGTGGCTTCTTGAGCGCAGGTGCTGGCTCCACCTCCTGTTGCTCTCTGTCCTTGTACTCCGCGAGGACCCATTCCTCTAGATCTCTCAGTCTGCGTGCCTCCTGTCGGTGGTACTCAAGCTCCTCCTCAGTGCGAATCAGCTCGGTGTCCATCGTGTCCAGGTACCCCACGGTCTCACGTAGCTGGGTACTCCTGCGTCCGAGCTCCTGGATCCGCTCCTCCAGTTCCTCCTTCACCTTGTCGATCCTCGTCTGGTAAGTGACCCTCACTGCAATATCTATCGACATCAGCTGTCTGATTGCGTTAGCCTTCTGGTTGTTGAGATTCACCAGCCCTTGGAGCTCAGCTATCAGCTCCCGGATCTCCTCATCGGTGACCTCTCGGTAAGTCTGCAGCTTCTCGAAGGCCCTGTTCCTGGCGGCGAGAGCCCTCCTCTTCCGGCGAGTGAGGTCATCCAGGTGAATCTTGAAAGTTTTGTTCTGCTCCTCCATCTCCTCCTCTAGCTCATGCTGCCGAAGTGACCCTGCCATCACCTCATCAACCAGTATCTTCTTCTCCTTGGATAGCTGAAGGTTGTTCTGCATGAGCTCTGCCTTCTCCTTGGCTAGCTGATCCATCTTCTTCTTGAGCTCTTCCTTCTCCCTGCGTAGCATACCCACATCCTGATCCCTGCGGTGAAGCTCCCGGTCCATGGCATGGATGCAACGGGCGGCCACCCGAAGCTGCTCCTCTGGCTCTGCAAGGGCATCACGGTGGTAGCGACGCACATTCTCCGCCAGGTGCTTCTGTGTGAAAAGCGCCTGAGGGAGGTAGCGGTAGGGGGTGTCCTCCAGCCTCTCACTGATCTCGGCGTGCACCCATCGGACAGCCTCCCTTGCCGCTGTCTGGATGGCATTGGCTGTACCTTCCTCCTGAGCTCGTACGATGGTCCCCTTGAACTCTGGCACCATAGGATCTGCTCCGACTCTCACGGTCACGACAGCCTGACCCTCCTCATCTGACCCCTGAACCTTCCCCTGGTAGACAGCCTTGGTCTTCAGTCCCGCCCTCTCGATCATCTCGTCTAGCAGAGCTGGGAAACCTCGGTAGCTGGCGGGGCTGATCTCGAACGGTCTCCACTCCTGGGGCTTCATCTGGAAAAGGTAGAGGTCAAGTCAGCGAGGGAAGGAAGCAATTTTTCCAAAACAAAGTTCAAGGCGAGAAGTCAAATTTTTTTCAACATACAAGGTTTTATATACAATAGAGCGTAGTAAGAGTCCTATTACTAGCGGCCAAACCTAAGGCTGCGGTCTAAGGTCAACCTCGGCTCTGGTACCAACTGAAACGACCCGGATTTTCAGTAATGAAAACCCGACTCCCTGTACTCGTGTGATAGTCCCTGGATCAGTCGCTACCACGTACAGAATCTCGAAACAGAAGAGTAGCAGTTCCAAACTTCCGATAAAGCATTACAGAGCTAAATAAGTTATTACATTCCTAACAAAGGGTTCAAACATACGCCACGCAGGGCTAAACAAGCAAATAAAAGACAGCTAGCGCTAGGAAGCTCGGCGGTAGGCCACCATCTTCGCGTCTCCTCCACAGGCAGGCTTGAGCGTAGACCGTCGCCTAGTCGTACCAGTTGTCGAAGTTGGAGTAGAACTCCGCTCCATCTCCCAGATACTCACTCTCTGTTCCCAAGGAATGGAACAGGCACACGTCACCGACTGTATGCAGCTTTAAGTGGACTAACAAGCTAATGGTATACAAGATAAAGACAAGGAAATATGGCTTGGGGTTTCCTAAGCAAGCGGCAGCAATAATAATAATATCTTCATCCCACCAATTCCCATATCACTGTCCCGGGGCTAGTCCCATCATACGACGGGTTCCCGGCGGCATTCTCCTCGACACACGCCTCCAACTCTCGGCGATGCGCAGCTTCATTCCTGGCATCTCAAGAGGGATAACCGGATCACAAGGCAGGCGGAGCACAACCTTCCTCTCCCCGGCTACCCCTACGCCCTCACACTCTCACCTATAGGGGGAGAAAAGCATATCCCAAAACAATGGCCGACCACACTGAAGAACACTGCGCTATCCATGACCAAGATCATGGCTATACGTATAGATCATAACACTCTGCAGAGGTTGTACACCTGTACCCAACCCGGGCTGCGACTGGTAGCGAGCCAGTCGCGACGCAGCCCACAACTAGTAAACCTCCTAGTAAGAATGGCACCCTCCTGGTCTCCCGGGTCTGGATGCCTCCGCCCTAAGGCATTGGCCCCAAGGAAATGTGAAAGCATACCACCAGAGCTGCCCATCGGGGGTGTAAGGCACGGGCACTCACCCCTCACACATACACAAACTGTGATCTCCGCATTTGGGTGCCACCCTAGCTAGGCTAGTCGTTACCGGTCACATCTCAGGCAAGTTGGCGTGTACGGTACAGTGAACACAGGACAGTCAACAAGGTTTAAGGTACCGGTACGGGAAGCAGTCTTCTTCCTTACCCTCTCAAGTAACCTCCTACACCTGGCTCCAAGTCATAAATCCACTAGGGGGTCCAACCCCCCCTAGGGTACCCTAGGGGGCCATCTCCCCTAGAGCCCACGAGATAACCCAGAAGTCATCTCACCCCGATATAAGATCAGGTTGTTATTACCCGCACCGGTAAGACCTAGTAAGGTCAAAATCGCCATACACCTTCCCAGTTTTATCCCCACACACACGCCAAGAATATCTACCACATATCCCGCACACAAGCAAGCATCTCATCATCATCATATAACAAGGTACGATATGATAAGCAATAGGTAACAAGGCATACGATGAATAAAACAGGCTATGCAAGGTTCACAGCTCAAGCAACACATGCAAGCCTGGCGTATCTAATGAGCAATGCCTATAGGTATTCAAAGAAGCAGTCGGGCGTGAACCTGAGTAAGTGGGGTAGTCGTCCTCCTCGGCGTAGTAGTCCTCCTCAGTCAGTGCTCCTCCGGCGGCGGCTCCTGATCGTAAATACGAATAAGTCTAGGGGCCTATTTGCAAAGAAAGAGCCAAATGGAAACCAAGAAGGACCCAACTAACTCCAATTGCATTTTTAAAGTGTTACTCATGATTTTAGAAAATTATAGAAGTTGGTTTCACATTTTTCTGAGTTAAACTGAATTAGTTATGAATTTTCTAAGTTTAAAGCATTTTCTGAAATTATTAATTGTATTTTGGAAAAATGGAAAACCCAGGAAAAACCACAGAGTGCCACGTGGCCTGCTGACGTCATCATGACGACATGCTGACGTCAGCACAGGGGCCACCGGGTGATGACGTCAGCAGTGGGCCCTGCTGACGTCATCGTTGACCGGTCAACGGTCAACGGTCAAGGGTCAACGCTAGTGGGCCCCACATGTCAGCGCGTGGGTCCCAGCGGTCAGTGGGGGCCAGTCACCGACTGGTGGGCCCCCGCGGTCAGTGCTGCGCGCGGCGCGGCTCGGCCATGGGCCGAAACCGGCCATGGGCCAGGCACGGCCCAAACTGGCGCGGCCCAGCTACCACGCGGCCTGGCCCAGGGATCCGCTGCGGCTGCGCAGTGATCCCGTGCGGCCAGCGCCGTGTGGCCCGCACTGCGCGGACGCGGGGCGGCGCCGCGAGCGCGCCTGCCAGGCGTTCGATGGAATGCCGCAATGGCACGTTCGAACGCCGGCGAGCGACGCTCGACGCGTTCCCGAGTCCGCGAACGTCCGTGTTCGTGTGTGCTCGTGCGCGTTCGCGTGCGCGAGCCAACGCGCCGTGCACGAGTGCGTGCACGAGCGTGGCGAGGCGCCGCGACGCGGCTCGGCGGCCGGGATGGCTTGCCGCGACGGCGAGCCCGTGGAGCGGCGACTGCGCACGCCCACGGTCGCGTCCAAGGCCAAAAGGCGCGGCTTTAGGCTCCTGCAAGCGGCACGACGGCCGGACAGAGAGGTAGGGGGAGTCCTAGGGCGGCGGCGCTAGGTTTTGGCTCACGACGACCCGCCGGAGCAGAGCGAGGTGCGGCGAGGTGTGAGGGCTCACCTAGGGCTCGAAAAAGGCGTGCTTGGCGTCGCGGGAAGGTCGTCGAGGCAGTGGCGAGTCGAGGCAGTGGCGCGACGTCGAGGTACGGCTTGCGGTCGTCCTCTCCGTCTCCGGTGGCGGTGTGGACGTCGGTGCGCGGCTCCCTCGGTGGCGTGGCTCGGCGTCTCCCCCTCGGGCTCCGGATTGGCTCCAGGCAACGGCAAGGCGCCTCCTTGCCGTGGCTCTGCTCCTTCCCCACCTCCTCCTTCTCTTCCCCCTCTTCTTCTCTCCTCCCCCAACTCCGGTGGCGGCGGTGGAAGGGGAAATCCCCAGTTGGACGGCTAGGGTTTCAAATTGAGCGCGCCTAGGGCTTAAGTAGGGTAGTGGCTAGGGTTTGAAGGGTTCCCGGGGTGGTTGGTAGGGCGAGCGGCGGGGATTCTCGGCGTCCGCGCCGGTGGACACGCGGCGAGCATCGGTGGGTGTGGCGGCTAGGGTTTGAGGGGTAAAAGAGGGCTCACGGGTGCGCGGGGTAGGTAGGGCGAGCGGGCAGCTTCTAGAGGCTTCCGCGGCGCGGCTGGCTGCGCGGGAAAAGGCGGCCGGCGGCGGGGTCATGCGATTTGCGTGACCCCGTCGCGAGGTGGAAGGGAAAGCTGACGGGTGGGGCCAGCCCGTCAGCGAGAGAGAGCAAGAGAGGCAGCGCGCGCGCGCGGGAGAAAAGGATGGGCCGGCAGGTGGGACCGACGCGGCAGAGAGAGAGAGAGAGAGAGCGCGGCTCGCGCGGGGTTCGGCGCCGACAGGTGGGACCCACCTGTCAGCGGGAGCGGGGGAGAAAACGGACGAGTGGGCTCTGCTGGGCTGGGCCGGCGCGAGCGAGAAGTGGGCCGAGCGCGCGGAGAGAAGAGAAAGAGAGAGAGAGAGAGAGAGAGAGAGAGAGAGAGAAAGAGAAGTGGGCTGGGCCAAAACTAGGGGTAGGCTGGTTTCTGGGTTAGGATTAGTTAGAGCCCAAGTTAGTTTTAGGTTTAGAATTTGAATTTAAATTCAAATTCAAAACCCCACACAAAGATCCAAATAAAACCAAAGGAAGATTCAAATACCACTCTAGCATTAACAAGGTCCTTAGGCAATAAATACATTTTTCCTAGGAATTTTTGGGGAGAGAGAGAAGACATCCTTATGGCAATCCAAGTTTTTCATGCACAACAAAATTTTCAAAATTTTTCATAATTTAAAAATAGTGGACTGTTACACTCATCTCTGGTGGATGCTTTGCCGCCATGACTGCGTTGTTTGTTGGTCGTCTCAGGCGGATGCTTTGCCGTCGTGGTGCCTGTGGTGGTTACTTGGCCACCTTTTTGTAGTTTGTGGTCTCAGTCAGCGACCTTTGTGGTGTTATTCACTATGTAGGCTGACTGTATTTGGTCATTTGGTTGTCTCGGCGGGTTGTGTGGGGTTTTCCTTCTCTGCCATGGTCGTTGTTCTATATGTTTGTAGGTCGTTTGTTTGTTGGCCGTTCTTCATTTTTCTTTCTCTATTTTTAGGGCGTGCTTGGCTCTCTACCATAGTTGAGTTGCCCATGCACACCACACGATAGACAACTCATTTCAGTGCTTTTTCTCGCCACATAGTGTGGATGTCATTTTCTACACCACAGAGCGTGGCAGAGTTTGGCCGGGAGCCAAATAGCCCTTAGTCCTTTGTGTGCTTGTGCCCATAAACTGCTTTCTTTTTATTAAAATACATGCTAAGTCACGTTCACTGAAAACAATTTGTACTGTTCTTTCCAGGATCCAGGTATTTGTGAGTGGCCAATGGAACCGTGAAGAGAATAAATGAGGATGGGTTCTCCTCCCCAACTGCTCCAAGTGTACCAACTAGCTAATTTGTCATCTGCATGAATGTTATTTTGATGGTAGTTTTCTATAGAGTGAAGTGCACATACGGTCCCTAAACTTATGTGAGTGTGTCATCTAGGTCCCCGAACTCTCAAAATGCGTTTTCAGGTCCCTAAACTTGTATTGTTGTGTCATCTAGATCCTCGAACTCTCATAGCGCCTTATTGGGTCCCTAAACTTGTATGGGTGTATCATCTAGGCCCATCAACTTATGTAGTGTGTCATATAGATCCAAACGGTCTTAAAAAATTAAAAATAATAATTATGGGACCGATATGTCAGTCACACTGACCAATTTTTTTGTTAACATGCTTTAATCTCCTCATCCTCCCCCCAACCCTCCCTCTCCGCCGTGCTGCCACCCTCGGCCCCAAATTCATCGGTAGCATGCTAGGCCACCACATCGAGGTGAAGTCCAGAAGGGAGAGAGGGAGAATTGAATTTCTTTTTTTAAAAAAATTGTCCATGTGCCTAACATTGAGCCCCACAATTATTTTTTGTTTTTTTATTTCTTTTACTTACCATAAGTACGTGTAGGTGGCATGCGGCATGCCATTTCATCACACAAAACGGGTTTGGAGCCCGTTTGGACCTATATGACACACTACACAAGTTGATGGACCTAGATGACACACTCCTACGAGTTTAGGCATCCGATAAGACGCTATGAGAGTTCAGGGACCTGGATGACACACTCATACAAGTTTAGGGATCTAAAAACACGTTTTGAGAGTTCGGGAACCTAAATGACACATCCACACAAGTTTAGGGACCACCCGTGCATTTCACTCTTTTCTATAGCTCAATTTTTCAATGGTATTTTTTTTCTAAAGTTCGGATTTTTCTCACGGTATTGATTACATTGCCATGTAATGTAAAGCTATTACATTTTAGGTTTGCAGTTACATGGTTAGTTGTGTGCCTGTTTTACTTGCACTGGATTTGTGGAATCAAACTAAATGCAGTTAATGGTTAAAGCCTTAATTGTCGCAAATATTTCATGCATGAATCTTGGAGACCAAAGGGTGTTAGCTCTGAACATATGCACTGCTCATTTACATGCGGCTGCTGTTCCGCCTTGTAACTGAAGACTAGATAGGAGCCCATTGATTTCAAGCAAAGTTCGCATATTATTTTGAAGATGAAAAGAGTGTAGTCTAGTAAAAGCAACATATGCACTGCTCATTTACATGCGGCTGCTGTTCCGCCTTGTAACTGAAGACTAGATAGGAGCCCATTGATTTCAGGCAAAGTTCGCATATTATTTTGAAGATGAAAAGAGAGTCAGTCTAGTAAAAGCAATTCTTCTTATTCCATCTTCATGTATTTTGTTTGATGGAATGACCAGAAGGACAAGATGAAAAAAGGAGTTAAGTATAGTAAAAGCATTTCTTCTTATTCCCTCTTCATGTTTTTTGAAGAATATAAGGTGGTTATTTGTTGGAATTGCGTATACATGTTGCTAGTATCATGGCACCACCATTTGGTGCTCTATTGCTGGGTATCGCTAACAGTGGTAATGCCACAAAGACGAAGCATATCCGGATGTTACTAGTGTGCAACAACCACGGTTTTTTTCAAGACACTAGTGTGCATATAATTATAGCATCAGTTTTACAAAACAATACTACTGTGCATTATAATTATAACATCAGTTTGCCAAAACAATGGCATCAGTATGACGAAACAAGGGACCAGGCGACAGTGACATCCATACTGCAAAAACCAACGTCAAGAGTGCCAACACTTCTACCAGCTTTCTTAGACCTAAAACGCTTTGTATTATGCGCAACAATTTCAGAACCTTGCCATGCCTTGACAGAAATCTTCAGCTTTCCAAGAATCTCAACAGATGCAACAGAACGTGAAAGTGTTATGGTGCCATCACCAGCAACAGGAACTTTGTTATCACCAGAATCAAGTAATATGGCTTCTGGACCAATGATACTGGAGGTATGGGCAGAGATCTGGGCACGGAAACCACTTGGCCATGATCCACGGGTAACTTGCACGATGATTGAAGCCTCAACTGAGTAAACAACAACACCAAGTGCAAACTCCAGTGTGCTAAGCTTGCTAGTGTAATATCTTCTCAGAGGCATTGAATTGAGCGGAGTACTGCTCATGAAAGGTACTGCTAGAAAGCTCAAGTGTTTATCCTCAGATTCAGTAGTACCCTTAACTTTCAGATCAACGTCAAAGGTCGCAGGATCCAATAACACAACGGCCCGTGTCGGACCTGTCAGTTTCAAATAAGGAACCTGCATGCAACACCATTATAAATAAATAATAAATAAACTCAAGGGAACCAAGAGGCTAACAGCATATTAATAATACATTACAAAACAGCATGGCAAACATGAAGCTCGCAGAAAAAAAAAGGTACAAAACTCTTAGCTTGATGCATTGTTAATCAGAAAACAGAGAATAAGTGTGTGTAGCATACAAGCAAACCACTCAAGATTATTTAGAATATTTATTTGCAGTGCCTAGCAAACAAGGTCGAAACATTGTTAAGACGGAATAACACCAAGCCAAAATTTAAAATTTAACACAAATATACCATATTAGCTTAGACATAGTTTTATCCATACAAGTCAGCAGACTTGGAGTCACGTAAAAGTTTGCAGGCAAACATCCAATACAGCTCCCTAGATACCTAACATAATTATCTTGTGCTCCCTATATTATGGAACTACCAGTGTGTTGAGTAAGTGCATCTCTAAGAGACTAGCCAAATGGCTCGCCAAGCCAAATTTTGGCTGCTCAACATCAAAATAACTCTCCAACAGACTAGATCTAACTCGTCAAGCTATCCGGCTCTAGCCAAATTTAGCTAGCCAAACTAGAATATAGGAAATGAAGAGTTTGTTGGAGTGAGCTGCTTAATATAGAGTATAATCTTTATGGAAAGGCAAATAAAGAATCAAATAAAGAATGAAAAATTGAGTCTTGGAGATGCTCTAAATACGTTTGAATTAGAAAAATAGTTATTTCCTCCTGATTGATTCACCAGAGATATGAATGAACCCAAAGAGATGGCAAATCGAGGGATTATGATCTTATCACTGAGACACCGACAATGATTGTCTAACTGTTCAAGCACAAGCAGTACATTTGATGCACTTGGAAGTCTGAAGAACATTCCAAATATGTTTTTTAAGGGAATCTGTGGCATCAGCCTAATCCTATAAGTTATCATGATGCCCAGTTGTCTACACGTGGATTGACTTGTTTACATGATGAATCCAGAGCATGTATATGAATGGCAGTCATATACACAGGGGAGCTATGGTAAATTCTGAAAATGAGCTAAAAATGGCTCAGGAATCACAACAGTCTCTCCATTTTATATCAAAGCTGGTAGCTGGTGAAATTAAATAGATTAAACAAGATAAACATGCCATTACGGTAATGATGACAGCTCTGCCCTCATCTCAATCAGGTAGCAAAGTAAGAAGCAGCCAAGGCAGTGGAAGACAATACATAAATCATAATACAAACCTCTGAGGTAAGGATTTGGCAGTTCTCTCTTGTGCGGTCGAATATCATATTGCGCTTGTGATCAACTGTGTCACGTACTGCAACCTTCCCAAAGACATGGAGCGGCCACTGTAAGCCCCCCTTAATATCTGTGACTTTGAGTGAAAAGATCTGCAGGGTAGTGCGCGGGTGGGCCGAGTGATACGGCTCAGGTTTCTTGTCTGTGAAACGCATGGGAGGGATCTTTGCTGCAATTAGATTTAAAACCAAATCAAACATCAGAGTCAAGAAGTGGCAGTATTAACGACAGCAGCAACAGTAATTAACACAAACAAAGATGGCATATTGGCAGTAATAACAACGGCAGCAACAGTATTAATAGAGTTGTGTTCCTAGCGTATATAGACACACTGACACAGGCCTCATCAAGTTGCTCGACGGCTAGGCAAATGTATCAAACATCCATGTTCCTAGCTAAGCTTACAGCGCAGGAGGCCATAGGGCAAAGGGTTCAAATTAAACATGCATCCCCAGTTGAGACCGTCTACCTCGAACCACGCGATAGCGCGAAAGCAACATTATGCCAGGACAGGATAACTAGTAGGAGCTGTGAGAAAGTAAAAGAATCGAGGTACCAAATTGAAAATGAGTTTAATTTAGGCCTTGTTTAGATGAGAAAGTTGGTGGAAAGTTAAAAGGTGTGAACGAGAAAGTTGGTGGAAAGTTAAAGGTGTGAATAGTGCATTGGTAAGCGTGTCTGTGAAAGAAGATGTGACTCGATGTGACTGGAAAGTCGGTGGAAAGTCGGTGAAAATTGACGAAGCCATCAATCGGAAGAGTAAAGAACGCACTTGTTTCGTCGAAGGAACCGTAGAGAGCAGAATCCCAGGTTTCCTTAAACCTGCTAGCCTGAAAGGCGTAATAGTCCTCTTCTTCCTCATCCTCTTCGTCGGAATCCTCCTCCGCCGCTCGAATCACCTCCCACTTTGCATTGAGTTCCGCCAGGGCCTCCGCAGAAGTAATAGCCCTGCGCCAGATGCCTAAAGGTTGCACTGGGCTGTCCCTATTCAACCCCTGTTCCTCGACGACCTCCATCGCCGCCGCTGCCGCCGCCGCCGTTCAGGAAACCCTAGATGTGGTTCTGCCTGGGCCAGTTGGGTGGATGCGTGGTCTCGCCTGGGCTAGCGCCTACCGTCTACCGAGCATAATAAAAGGAGGCTCGTGGCGTGCCGTGTGCCGCTTTGCTTTCCCGTGCGACTCGATGGCTCGCCTGGGCCCTGCACGGCTGCACACCTGAACCAAAAGAAATTGCCGTGAGAATTACCTTGGAACTTTGAATCTTATATCTCTATCTATCTATATCTATTTCTATCTATGCTTATATTATTATTATACTTATATACTACTAAGAAAATTAATTAGGGTAGTGTTCGGCGTCCTGCCGCCCCCGGGTCCTCCCTCCGTCTCCTACCCACGTTCGTCCTGCCTCCGTCTCCTGCCCACGTCCGAGTCCTGAATAATTTTAACTGCCTCCACGTATGCATGATGCTAGCTTTCTCCTTTATTCCAAATAATCATTAACTCGTGTACATATTATATGCCCACCTGAGTAAGCCAAGTCAATATTAAAAAAAAAAGCCTCTTTAGCACAAACATGAAACTTCGACGCTCTACCCAACCTGCCGATCCTCACTCCTCTACTATGTCCAACTCTCCTTTTTAAAATTATAGTTCAATTTGTCTTCTACCAAGTCAAACCACTCTACTCTAACTTTGATTACGTATTTAAAAAACATATATCAACAAATATACTACAATGTTTTTCTATAAATTTAGTCAAATTAGATATACTAGTAAATGTGCCGTGCGTTGCTACGGGCTAAAATCACTTGTGTTTATGTTTAGATTTTAAGTTTGCATACTATATCATAGCATCTGCACAAGCATGTGCAAATTTCTCATTGGTGGTGGCAAGACACAATCAAAGGTCTGCACGTGTCAATAACCTATACATCTAGAGAAAAACGCAAATGCCATCGCCTTTGTTTTATGGTTTGAAATTTAGACCGGCAAGACATGACTTTAGGGGTGTATATGTTGGCTTTGATTTTCTCTAATTTCATCTGATTCAATATATGTTTCCCTATGTCTTATTTGACCTTCGCCAAAATAAGCTAATGGATAACTTTAGGTATTAAAGGACCTAGAACGGAACCAAACATTATAGATAATTGTAAACTACAAGTAGATTGATAGTCCTTGGATCATCGCTACATGCTATGCACACGTATGAGTGTTTTCTATTTATGTGTTCCTAGCTTCATGCTGTCATAGTGTCATGTATAAACAGAGGACAACTGATCCACAAAGCTGTCAGCCGTGCGACACGCACAGGCCCAGCAGCCCAGCTGCCACCAATGTGTGGACTATGGAGTACTAGTACAGTGTCCGTGCTAACGCTACGGCAACGTATCAAAATTGAATAATATGCTTTCCAATCACTTCAGCTAAGGTTGTAGCATTCCAGGGTTATCATTGGTCATTTCTGAAATAAACATTGATTAAGAAGACAATATGACTTAAATGCTTGTTTGTACTCACAAATACAATGAACGAACCAAACATAAACAAAGTTTAACAATTAATAAACACAGTCAAGTGCACTTCTTGGTGACATAAACTCAGGCACACTCTCAGATCCATGGCTTGGCTCCCCTCACACAATCCAACAATTAGGCTGCCAGTCAGATTCGCTGCCAAGGCAGCCTCAATTCAGCTAAAAATTTTCAAGCTCGGTTTTGGAATGCAACACGTTCCTAGGGATGCTTCAGATATGTCAAGCGCCACCACTCCTTCCTGCACGGCAAAGATAACAGGATGCAACAATCTATTATGAAACACTTCAATGATTTTTCCCTTCTATGCTAACTTCCAATTTCTTCAACCCTTTGGAAACCGAAAGAAATTAGAATGACAAGAAGAGCATCAAGATATATTAAACAAAATAGTAGCTGGTGATACAAATATATACTTGTTGGGATAATTTTTTGTTGTAAAGCTTGAAGCTATGGGCTAAATTCTTCACTCATGTTCTGGCATTCCACTCGTACTGTAAAAAGAGTTTCAATTCAGTCTTCGATAACAGGAAAAAACGGATTAGCCTAGGATCAAAATATTATGGAAGAACATTGAATATACCTGCTTGCGTTCATTTTCAGTCATCGCAAGACTTTTTATGAGAGAAACACATAGATGGGTTAATATAGGAAAACAATAATTCCCAAATCAAGAGCCTGCTATAATCGATAGCAGAGTTATAAAATGGATCAGTGGAGCAGCAAAAAAAAAATGAAATTTATATATAGAAAATAAAACAGTCAATTGTACAACCAATCTGTACCTTGTAGTATGGCTAGCAATTGCAGTGGAACATAGTATATCCTCACGACTTCTTTATATAACTTTCTGTGCCACAAAAAAAGGCCGATGTAAGAAAATTAAAAGATATACATTAATGACCCGGCAATGAAACCAACATACTATTGTCATTTTCTGCACTGAAAATTGTAGAAGGCCACAGAAATGCTTTATCTAAAACAAAACTCAACCGACAATATAATAAAATTGAATATTTAAAAATATTTGAATATTATAGAAAAAGCCACAGACTTATGTTTGTTAATTGCAAATAATTAAGAATACATATAAGCACCAATCCTAGATTTACAAGACTGAATATACAATGCTCGTGGTGGAAACTTAAGAAATAAAAATGATTATGAGTTGTCATAATTTACAGAAACCTTATGCGACCTGGAATCCATGGGATCAGGGCCCTCAGAACAACTGAGAGGGTATTTTATCAGCAGAGTTAACATCTCAATTAAATTTTTATATTAATATAATTTGAATTACTTCTTACCTGTCCATATAACCAACAACTACAATCAACATAATGAAACCTGCATGTATTTCAATTACCAGATGACAGGTAGGGCAGATCACAATAATTATAGATCGAGCTAGCAGTATTAACAAAAATGATCGTTAACAGTGTAAACTAAAATCCCTTGGGTCGTCAGAAATGGCACCAAGCTCTAAATACTGGTATATCCAAAAATACTGAACTCCTTGCAAACCAACCTGGAGTTCATCATCTCCTAGCTAAACCTTAAACTTGTGATGTGAAAAGAAGTCTCAAAGCTAAGAAAAAGCTGCCAAAGTTTTTTTTTTCTTTTGGATAAAACAGGAGGGGAAAAACCGCTGGTGATATTTTTTTTATAGAACGGTAGAAAAGGTATCCATTATTAAATGTGTAAAGAAGACAACATCAATAGCTTTGGAATGGTAAAGATGACCATTTAGATGTCATCTTATATACATATATTTGCAATTATATATATATTTATTTAATCTAAACACCTCAATGCATTATGCATATGATTTTTTATGCAACCAAAAAGTTGCTAACATAATTCTACACCAAGATTAGCCCTACTGGAGATAGGAATTCCTAAAACATCTTATATCACCCTTCAAAAAATTCTTTATTAGTCACTGAGAATGCTAGAGTGATGAACATACATACAACATCCTCTGATTTCAGTTACAGGATTAAGCCCCAAAACTGTACAGCAAACAATTGAAATACTGAAGTATCTGCTCGAGGAAAGAAAAAGATACTATGTTAATTATTAGTAGAGATGAGCTATAGGATGATGACCAGGAAAGAGTACAAGCAGCAGGAAGAACATAAGAACCTTGATTAGCATGATATAAATTATGATACGGCGACGACGACACTCACTCACTGGATCAACCTCCGCTGCAGCGTTTGTGTAGCTAACACGCCAGAGCTCGCAGCGGATCTGATGCAGAAAACAAATGGAGAAATAAAGGAAGCCAATGAATGGATAGAACCAAGTGGAACGGAAGAGGAAGAGATATGAATTCGATCTGAAAAAGTTCATGACCTGACAAGGAAGCCGTCGTGGCCGAGATCCAGCGCCGTGCCGGAGGCGCAGGCGTGTCGAGGAGAAACATGGGCGGGCAAACCCTAGGAGACGACACGATGAGTCGTCGCTCGCCCTTGATGGCGAGCCGTGAACGAAGGTGGCGGTGGCGGCGGCGGAGTGGTGCAGGGAGCCTGCGGCGTTCAGTGCGAGTTCGAGTAGGGAGGTATGCGTGCAGTGGCTTCAACCAAGCCAGGAGGCGGCGTAGGCCGAGTAGGAGCAGGGAGTTGTCCGGCGGATGAGCAGGGAGAAGGGAGGGCGTTGCCGCGCAGGGATTTGCCGCGCTGGAGTCGATGATCGGCGACGACGGTTCCTGGCGCCGTTTTCATTGGAGGAAAAGGAGCGTGCTTTCGTGGGGGCGCCGTTTTGCTCGGGGAAAATTACGGCATCCGCCGCCAGGGACCGTACGTGGGTACGCGGCGAAGGGTGGGAGGATGAGCGATGATGAGAGAGAAAGAATCCATATTAGCCTTTACATTTGAGTGATGAGAAATTAGATTAGATCTGGATACAAACTTAGGTGGTTTTATGGGAATTTATGACTGTTAAGGACATAAAAGAGTTGAAGTGGTGAATTGAAGGGGTGGAGATGGAGATGGAGAAGAATATGTGGAGCCACTCAATCTGACAGCGCGACACCTCCTCCATCCCCGTTAATCTCTCTCTCATGCTCACAGTCACTTTCTCTATCCTCTTCAGCTCTTCCCTCTCACCATTTCTCTCTGCTCACACCTGCCGTTTTAGTCAAATTAGATATATTTGGTCTAGCACAAAACCAAACTGAACTATAAATTTGTGGAAAAACTCTAATTTTGGTCATCCAACTCTTGCCTCGGTTTAGTTTTGACCATTGAACTCTAAAATCGAGTATCTTTGGCCATCCAACTATGAAAACCGTTAAAATTTGACCACAGGTTATTTTGATGAGTGATTTTAACTTTTTTATTTACAATTTAGTCCTTAGATCTTAAAATGATTATTACTTTTTGTCCGTACCTCCGATTTAGATGATTCTTGCGGTCACGTGTTCCTAGCAGCAAACATTATCTTTTAAAATGATCTTTGCATTATTTTATCACTATTTATTATATTATTTTTTGTCGTTGTGTGGAAACAATATTATAAGAAAAATTAAACAAATAACTATAAAATAATATAATAAATATTTTAAAACGTAAATTTCACCGTTACTTGTGACATTCCACTTTTAGAATGTGTCAAGTGCCATGGTTGGTTGGTAATGTGTGAAGTTAAGAGAAAAGAAAAAGAAAAAGGGATAATTAAAAGGAACCATTTGACCAAAGTGAAAAAGGTGATAAAAGTTTGGAATTTTTGGAAACCAAGAATTTCTAAATTTAGTTCATAAGCTATGGAACTTGGTTGTCCAAAAATCCTGTGGAAACATCTTGTGATGATGCCTCAATTAAATGAAAGAAGGAAAAAGAGAAATTGTACTATTCACTGTCTGAAAACAGAACTTTTTCAGTTCAGTTTCAGAGTTCGAGCATAATGATCAGTCAACTTTGAGGGCATATTGTGCCTGATCTGTTGGTTTTCTGAGTGGTATGTTAAGAAGAAAGTTGTTTAGGGAAGTATTTGGGACAACTTTTGTTTTTGGACCAGAGCCATAAGATGCTTGAATTCAGAAGAAAATCGTGAGTTATTTTGGTTCAGAATATGGTTTCAGAAATTTTCAGAGAAATTCAGCTGAACTGAATTTGTGTAATTTGAGCTTGAATTTGAAGTTGTCTGTAAAAACTTCAAACTAGGAAGTTGTACTTCTGAATGTGAATTTCAATCTTGTTTTTGACACTTGATACATGTTCTGTTCAAAATTTGGGAGTAATTTGAGAAATTCAGTTAGCAGCTCTGAATTTGAAAGGTGTTGAGGCTGAGACTTTGAGGCTCAAATTCGACCTCAATTCGTGCTCAAATGGGGTAAGTGCCAATGTAAGAAATGCAATTCGATGATCCAGCTACAAGTTTGCTTTTGGGAGATTTGGATGTTACCATGCAGTGTTTGGAGAAAAGTGAAGCTCAATCTCGGGTTTTGGAGGCTCAAAAGGGGGAAATGCTGACGTCGGCCAGCTGCTAGGCAGCTTGCCGCCGGCGATGCGAGGCGGTTCGCCGGCCACGCGTCGGGACCGCTGGGAGCCAGCTCGGGAAGTGGCGCAGCAGGAGGTGTCGAGCGTCGGCTGCGTCGATCCGTTGTTATAGCTGCCGTCGTCGGTCTCTCTCTCTCTTTCGCTTTGTCGAACTTCTTCTTCACATGGCCGCCGGCGAGCCGTAGCCCTTTTCGCCGTTGTCCGAACCTCCCCGTCCAGTTCTCTCCACCCAAAAGCTTCACCTCTGCTTCCTCTTCCGTTTCCGCTAGCTATCATACCTCATCCACCTCTCCACCGCTCGGCGCCGTCTTTTTTTCAAGCTCCTCGCCGCCGTCACGTCGGGGTAAGCTCGGTTCGCCGAGGTAGGGTTGTTGCCGAGTGTTTGCCTGAGGCTTGAGAGTGTTGTAGTGTTGTTTTTGAGCCGTGAAGCGTGTCTGGGGTTTGGTTGGTCAGGCGCATTGTTCCTTGGGTCGGGAACGCCGTTCGCCGCCGTGGTGCTCCTCCGCCATGGCCAGCGCACGTGAGTAGCCTTGCTCGGGCCTTCTCCGGCTGAGCTGCTGCGCGCGCTAGATGCGTTAGGGTTCGCTGTTGCTCCTCGCGGTGCTGTTAGTCGTCGTCTCGCCGTTCCCGCTCTGCTAGGCGCTCGCCGCCGTTCTCGCCGCGCGCGCTCCCGCCATGGCTGGCGCGGGAGACTAGCGCGTTTAGTGTCGTGTTGGTCAGGTTAGCGTGCGCTCGAGTCGTCTCTAGTCTCGGCATTGCTCGCGGGCCAAGTTTGGGGCTAGTTGGTGTTGTGAGCTCGCCGGAGTCCTAGCGCCACCGTTCGTCGCTGCCGGGGGTCGTCGGGGTGCTAGTGTTAGCGCTTTGCCGCGGGGTTTCTAGGCTAGATGGGTGCGCGGTGTTGTGGGCAAGCCGCAGGGCTAGGTGTGTTCGACGGAGGACCTCGCCGCCGGCGAGAATCCGGCCGTCGACGCCGGCAAGAGCCGGTGCTCTGTTTTGCGCCGGCAGGGACTTTGGGGTAGAAAGGAAAGAAGTTCAGGGGGGTTTTTGCAAGAAATCCAAATAGGTTTTAGAATTAGATTTAATTTATGTTTTTCACTGTTTTAATCATAGAAAATCCTAGAAAAATCAGAAAAATGTGAAATCAATTTTAATAGCTTCCTTAGATTATCCTTGTTTTTCTAAAATTGTTAAACCCTTAAACTTGTGCTGTTTAGAATTTATTAAAACTTTATCTTTGGAGCTTAATAGTAAAAATGTTTAGGATATTCCTAAAATTAATTAAAAATCTGATTTATACTTTATAATCACAAATAAAAATGAATAAGAGATTATGTGTTTTAGTAGTTATTTTTGTAATCTTTAATAATTCTTTTCCAACAAATGTAAAAGAAATAAGGACTAATTCACCCAAGCAAAATTTCAAGGTTTTTCTTTGAGCATAGGTGGGTTTGTGTGTTGGCTTGCAACTTTATCGAGAGATAAAGTTTTGGGTGCTTTGTTTTAAAACTTTTTGCATCTCTAATCCTTGACTTGCATTTGCATGTTAGAACCTGAAGCGTTGGAGGTGGAGTATATTGAGCTTCCTGACGAACAAATCCAGTACGAGGAGGTTATCGTAGCGGCTCCGGAGTCTGAAGAGTTTACTGACGCCGCTAATCTTTTTGGGACCCAAGGCAAGCCCCGGAGCATCTCTACCTAGCTTATTTCATAATAATCACGAGTCCAAATATATATTATGCCTTTATGTGCATTAGGTTAGGAATTTATTGAAAACCCTTGATGCTATTATGCAACATCCTTTGGTGATGAGATCTGGATGTTGTATTCTACTCAAGAATTGATCAAATTTTCCTGAGAGGCTAGGCTCATTTGTTTGTGAACTAGAGCTCTCCAATATTGTAGATTGCATTGAGAGAAAAGGAAAAAAAAACAAGCAGCCGATTTTCTGCCTTATCTTGCTGATTACAAAAACTCTTTCATCATTTAGCAGACTACATTCTCAACCGGCTCGGGCATTGTGCCAGTGAATAGCTAGGCCATGTTAATAGTACTGAATTGATGGGTAGGATGATGGACTTTGATCATCATGTTAGCACAAGTAGCTTTATTTATATTGTACCACCTTGCATCAATAAACCAGAGTCGCCTGATTTTAGGATGGAGCCATCGAGTATGGAAAGCTGACTCACCAAGCCATGATTCATATAGCTAGGTCACTTCTAAATTTTAGAGGCCAAATTCTGCACTTCTTAGTTTTATTATCATATTCATATCTCCTCTGGACAGAACCTGATGCGTTGTTGGGAGGAATTTATTTAGAAACCCCTGCTTGGAAATGGGTTCCAGATGACATGGCCAATTTAATTGACTTTAGATCTGATTTTCTCACATGTGTTGAATCAGTAACTGGCATGTTTGGAGTCCTTCCCTTTCACCAGAAAAGCTATACTTCAGAAAGTAGACTTGATGTTGCCCCAGCTAAACCCTTTTTTTTTGTGGTTGCAATGAGATACAAATATGATTATTTTCATACTCAGTGCAGGCATATATATGATGAATCCTTGCAAGAATACACAAACACCGTTGCAGCGTTGTTGACTTGTTGTCCTCATTAGAAGTATGTCATGCGACGATACTTAAGGAGTCACCTGGATTTCAACATGTGCATCTTTATAACAAGGAACTCTGCCTAACTGTGCACAGGGTCACTAATCCAAACTTTTTATGTACTAATTAATAGTTGACAAGTGCAGCCATTATACAATTAGTCTCTTGGTGAGTCTCACGGGATAATGTCTTGATGTGGAAGTTTTCCCATTAGGTGATTAGACTAACCACAAGCTCACTTGTGTCACTTCAGCATAACATGAACCTGCAGTGAGGATAGTAGTCTCTATAGTAATATATCAATATAGCATATGACGGAGGCCAATCCCGACCCTGATGCGCCGTGAGGATAGTAGTCTCTATAGTAATATCTCAATATCACATATGATGGAGGCCAATGCCGACCCTGATGTGGCCAAAGACAGCTACCATGCAACGAGGCGAGGCTGATGGTGTCATCATGTTTTGAGCCCTGCAAAATGGAAAAATACAATCTGGCTCCACATCTTACCTGCACAATAGAAAAAGAAAAAAAAACTCTAACATGGCGTCAGGTGCCTTTTTAAAACAGAAGTTGGGTTGCTTCCCAAGTTTATACTGGCTTTGTCCCTGTTTACGAATAGCAGCATCAGAGCCTACCAACATGTGTAGATGCCCCTAGATAGCAGCATGAGGCATGGATTTGTGATAATAACACAAACACAGCAAACATGATGAGAGGAACAAAATGGTCGTTTTTTCAACTCCCTTCTATTTGATTCAATCTTCCAGAACACCTTACAATGCTCTGATCAGCTGGTATGTTTGATCTAGGATGGAATAGGTCATCCTGCCTGCTATTTCTTTCTTTTTTTTAGGAAAATCTTGTTTGCCAATGCAATGATACACTTGGCAGAATGACATAATGCCACTATATGGGCTGTTCGGTAGGCTTGCTGGGCTGCTATTATGGAGACACTTGCCCCTGGTTCTATTTTATTGCCAGAGCTGCCTCTGTATTCCAACAATCTAAATAACTGCCTCTGTATCCCTGCAATCTAACTTTTATTGCCTCGAAGTCCCTTTGGACCCGAGGGTTAGATGTCTAGCCAGGTAATCGATGTGTTGCTCTTTCGCCCAATGCATGCCTCTATTCTAGGGACATATGAGAGCACCACGTCTCATGTTGAATTTTTTTTATGCTAATGCGTATGCAAAGCCTTTTAGTTGTGAAGCTGCAATTCGAGCATCATGAACTCAACACGTATAATTCTTCAACAAGTATATAATTCTATCACTTGAGAAGTGAACTCAAGGAATAGTGGATGATCAAGAGGAAATCTCATGCCATTCTACTACGAGTCTGAATTCAGGAGCTTCATGTTGCAAGAATTCTAGCCCCTTTGTTTTTTAGAAGAAATTCTAGCCCTTTTTGGGAAGTTTTTATTTATGCTAATTTGAGCAGCATGAAAAAAAATCTTCCTTTGCACTTTAATTATTACCCAATGCCATAATTGGCAGCACAACAGATCCATGCATGATGCATTGCGAGGATCGTTTCCTGCCCCTGCACATCAAAAGCATTTTTGCGCCCCCTTTTCTTTTCTTTGGGTAGTATGTACTAGCTCTGAAGGTTTATTCTGATGAATTAATACCCTGTATCAATTTACCATCCCACCAAGTATGTAAAGGGGGAATGAAAGGGGACATGAGATTCTCCGAGGGCGTAGCACAAGTGCAACATGGATGCCTGTAAACTCCAACATAATACCTCACTTAATGATCTCTCACATTTTTTTTTTGGTAGAGAAACAGAGATAGGCACAAAGTCAAGACCTTTTATGCCGATATATACCCAGCTCTTTAATAGTGGTGCAAGTCTCTGACTTTGACCTCTGTGTAATGTGATCCCTTAGCTCTGACGACAGCTGCTTTATTGAACACCTCTTCCTGCAATAGTTCAAATGTGTCCTCCAAATTGCGAATAGCAGCTTCTCAGGAGGTGCCAGAATATGTGCTAGTGCACTTTTTTGTTGCTTTATGAAGAACTTAAAAGATCATTTGCCCTTTTTAGGGGGATCACGAAACTTCACATGGTGAGAATGATGAGTAAATGTACTGCACTTATCATTTCCCTTATAGAAACAATTTAGCATCTTTTACTTTAAATCTGCAATGAAAGAAGGCTTAGATGCTCAATTGATAATGTCTTGGAGGCTGGAGCTGCTATTTGATGGTGCAGCCTTTGGCCATAATCCAGATCGATATTACTGGAAGTTGTAGGCTGCCTGACACACAAAGCAGAAAATGCCCCTTGCTAGGGCTGAAAGGCTCCAACTAACTGAAGAGCGCCATTTGTGTGACAAACACACCAATACAGTGCTGCACAAGAAGGACAGAAGAGGAAAATATGAAATGACGACCAATGACGCACAACAAAGATGGGAGGAGAATCATGTCCCACTGGGCGTGCCATTTTGTTTTCGCGTGAGAAATACTCAAAATTTCTCGGCGTATGGCTTTTATATTTGCGAGCGTGCCAGTATACAATTTGTATACAAATAGATATTTACATTAGTATAGAAATAATTAAGAATATCAGGAACACAAGAGACACCAATTTTTACGTGGAAAACCCTTTCGGGTAAAAACCACGGTGGCCTGAAGGCAAACTTCACTATATCAAATGAGTTACATGGCAGGGGATTAACAATGAGTAATCAACTCATCCCGTGCGATTTACAAAAGATACAAACGAAATAGCAAAAATATTGTAGTGCCAATATCACGGCAGACATCATGTTACTCAAGCGATTGTGTAGCTCATGATTCCTAGAGCCTCGAGAGAACTCTAGTTAATTACATCTGCAAGTGATATTTGTAGAATACCTCCGATTAAGTTGTGCCATATGGTCGTCGTCATCGATCCTCTTGTCCTGTACTCCATGTATGGGTGTTGTATGAAATAAAATGAATAAAAGGAAAACACTAGGCAAAACAATGACATATCTCGTCATTTATGGAATTTTGGCTAAAAGTTCCATTGCGAACGTGATGTGTCCAGCCTCATCAGTCAGGAAAAAATGAACTTCTCTGGCCTCGTCGGTCTCGGAAAATAATGATGGAATTTGTGTTCGGCCTCGTCGGTCGCGAACACGGTATGCCCAGCCTCGTCGGTCAAGACATAATGAAGACTCCCTGCCCGTCGGTCTCGGGAGAAAAATAAGAAAATAAATGAATCTGGAACATTTAGCCAAATTCCCTTGTGACAGAATATAACTTTCATCCCGCCTGATGATACTTTGTTTTATATAACTCGACCTCTTGTATAGAAATGTAAACCTGTGAGATAGAAATACACATGTGCATCCATGCATTGATTCACCATCACGATGAGTGTTGAGCACCTGAAAAATAAAATATAGAGAGCCGTACTCTCCTAAACCTGCAACAAGAAAAGCACGTATGTGCTGCCGTCGAGATGACTTCTTCTGAATCCTGTAAAACACCTTAACATCCTGCCCCTGATTCCTATCTTCATTTAACCTCGTCGTAGTGTCGCCAACACTTCTGCAAGAAGATCGGAGAAAACGTGGGCTGCAATGTCCTGCAAATCTCCAAATCACTCACCAAGAAACTGCGCCATGGGTGAAATGGCGATGATGCGCCAATGACGATGAAGCCAATCTCGTCGAGGCCGCAAGATCCTGCTAGTGGCAAGATCAAATCTCCAGCGACGGTGATGAAGCTGGAGAGGTGTGTGTGCGTGCAGATTGGTGTGTGTGGAGAGGTAAATTATATGTGCTGGTGTGGTGGAGGTGGCGTGATGGAGAGGTGAATGTGAGGCGGCTATCCTCCTGTATGCCTATCGCACCTGCAAAAAGAAATGAAATGCACATATGTGCTGCCATTGATGGCCTTCTTCTAGATCCTGTAATGCTCTTAATCACTGCCGGACATAATCTCTAATTTTTCTTTTAATCACATGAGGCACGTGAGTGTGCCGCCGACACTCAATGCCTTGCCACCGATGTAGCATGTCCCTGCAAAAAGAAGAAGAAAATGCAGGCTGTGAAGCCGTGCAACGCTCACCATGAATGCGCCGATGACGACAAAGCCGATCTCCCGAGGCCATGAGATCCCTTGCCTACGGCAGCAAGGTCATATCTCCAGGTGATGATGATGCTTGTGAATGGAGATCAGAGAGGTGCGTGGTTGTGTGAAGATGAACTACTGGTGTGTGTGTGGCGGCTGTGCCTTCCCTGTGTGTCTGGCGGCGGGGAAGAGTTCTCCCTTTTGTATGTGTGCTGAAGGCAAATATATAGAGGGCCTCTAGGTCTCGTGAAGGAGCAAGCTGATGCACGAGCGCCGCCGGAAGACGTTGGGAGCCAGCGGTTCAGCAGGGATGCTCCTGCATGTACGCCGAGAAGAACTGCATGGCAAGAGGCTAATTCAAATTTCAAAGCTCTACGTGATCCTTTGGCCACGTGATTTGCAATTAAATAGCAACAGGATAATCATCATCATTTGTTTGTAACCTGGCCCTCCCTGCATGGCTGGACGCGAGGCGTTCAGCACGGCTCGATAGCGAACTGCGAACCAGAAGAGCAATGGCCCTAGAAGCTTCTCCTCTCAGGTATTCTAGTCGACGTGTGGACCCAGCTGAGTTATATACTTATACCCGGCAAGCAAAAATACTCTTCAGCATGCACGTGTATGAAATACGTACATGCGTATATATTTGCACTCATGCACCCAAGTCTAATATGAGTAGCATAGTTAACACCACTCTCAGCAATTTGCTCGATGATAATTAAATTTGATGCCATACTATTCCAAAACCTTTATAGAGCATAGTATCATTTTATTTCAGCCATAAATTCAAACATGACCTTCATGATAAGACATGAATTCTTAATAGGTAACATATGGATTTGACTTTAGTCGGGGTGACATTTTATCGTCAAACAGTACTCAATGTGAAGAAGCGTTCCAAGAGTTAAAGAAATTGCTGACTACCGCTCCAGTTCTTGCTTAGTCGGACATTGAGAAGCCTTTTGATATTTATTGTGATGCTTCTGGAAAAGGTTTGGGTTGTGTCTTAATGCAAGAGGGTAGAGTCATTGCTTATGCTTCGAGGCAGTTGAAGCGACATGAAGATAATTACCCCACTCATGATTTAGAACTTGCTGTCGTAGTGCATGCACTTAAGATATGGCGACACTATCTTTTGGGAAGTGTCAGCCGTATATACTCTGAACACAAAAGCTTAAAGTACATCTTCACTCAATCTGAGTTGAATATGAGGCAACGCGGGTGGTTGGAGTTAATCAAAGATTATGATTTGGATATTCACTATCATCCTGGTAAGGCTAATGTGGTAGCCGATGCTTTGAGCAAGCGCAATGTCATTGTCTGACAGTTCACAGAAGAGCAAAGACTCTATGTCAAGAAATGGAAGAAATGGGCATTGAAATGGTTGTTCAAGGTTCCGTTAGAAATATTGTGGTTCATGATGCTTTGAAGGAACAGATCGAAAGGGCCCAATTAAAGGATAAAAAGATGAATATCCTTAAAAAGCTTATAGCCGAAGGAGAGACAACGTGTTTTACTCAAGATGAGAATGGAATCTTTTACTTCAAGGGAAGAAGCGTGGTGCCGAAAGATTGGGAGTTGAGGAAGAAAATTCTGAATGAGGCACATTTATCAAGGTACTCTATTCATCCTGGGAGTACCAAGATGTATCATGATTTGAAACAAAGGGTATGGTGGACCCGAATGAAAAGAGAAATTGCTCGCTATGTATCGAGATGTGATACATGCCGAAGGGTGAAACCTATCACTCAAAAAGCTGCTGGGTTGTTACAACCTTTGAATATTCCAGTATGGAAATGGGAAGATATATCCATGGATTTTATTGTTGGTTTACCTACTACATCCAAGGGATATAATTCTATCTGGGTCATTGTTGACCGGTTAACTAAATCGGCTCATTTCATACCTGTCAAAGCTATATACACCTCAAAGAAATATGCAGAGTTGTTTTTGGAGCGGATTGTGTCTTTACACGGGGTACCAAAAACCATTACCTCTGATAGGGGTTCGCAGTTTGTATCCAGATTCTGGGAGCAATTACATCAAGTGATGGGAACCACTTTGATCCGCAGTTCAGCTTACCATCCTCAAACCTGAGGGCAGACAGAAAGAGTTAACCAAATTTTAGAAGACATGTTGAGGGCATGTGTGTTGACTTTCTCCAAGAAATGGGATGAATGCTTACATTTGGCAGATTCTCTTATAATAATAGTTATCAGTCCAGTATTCGCATGGCGCCTTTCGAGGCTTTATATGGTCGAAGGTGTCGAACACCCTTGATTTGGACTGAAGCTGGAGAAAGATTCACATTTGGGCCGGATCTTGTTAAAGAAGCTGAGCAAAAGGTCGCTCAAATTCAAGAGTATTTAAAAATTGCTCAACCTCGACAAAAGAGTTATGCTGATAAGAGAAGAAAGCCTTTGCACTTTGAGGTTGGGGATTATGTCTATCTTCGAGTATCACCCATGAAAGGACTTCAGAGATTCAGAGTGAAAGGGAAACTAGCTCCGAGATATATTGGTCCTTATGAGATTTTGGAAAGAAAAGGTCCGGTGGCTTACAAGCTAGCTTTGAGTAAGCAATTGGCAACCGTACATGATGTGTTTCATGTATCCCAACTTAAGAAGTGTCTGCTCGTGCCAGGAAAGATTATTGATGACACTCAAATGAAATTGAGTCCAGATATGACTTATGAGGAAAAACCAATTCGAATCTTGGATGAAAAGACTCGAGAAACACGAGCTAGAAGTATCAAGTTCTATAAGGTTCAATGGAGTAACCATACTCCCGAGGAGGCTACTTGGGAACAAGAGACATATTTAGTTTCCAAGTACCCGGAATTGTTCAAATGAAGTACGAAGGAAATCTTTGTACATATGTATGATATGTCACTTTGATGCTTTTCAGTTTCTTTATGAAATAGTTATGAGTTGGATAATGACACATTATCCTTTCCATTGTCAAAACCCAAGTTCTATCACTACTTGAATCTCGGGACGAGATTCTTTTTAAGGGGGAAGGGCTGTGACATTCCACTTTTAGAATGTGTCAAGTGCCATGGTTGGTTGGTAATGAGTGAAGTTAAGAGAAAAGAAAAAGAAAAAGGGATAATTAAAAGGAACCATTTGACCAAAGTCAAAAAGGTGATAAAAGTTTGGAATTTTTGGAAACCAAGAATTTCTAAATTTAGTTCATAAGCTATGGAACTTGGTTGTCCAAAAATCCTGTGGAAACATCTTGTGATGATGCCTCAATTAAATGAAAGAAGGAAAAAGAGAAACGGTACTATTCACTAAAATCCTGTGGAAACATCTTGTGATGATGCCTCAATTAAATGAAAGAAGGAAAAAGAGAAATGATACTATTCACTGTCTGAAAACAGAACTTTTTCAGTTCAGTTTCAGAGTTCGAGCATAATGATCAGTCAAATTTGAGGGCAGATTGTGGCTGATCTGTTGGTTTTATGAGTGGTATGTTAAACAGAAAGTTGTTTAGGGAAGTATTTGGGACAACTTTTGTTTTTGGACCAGAGCCATAAGATGCTTGAATTCAGAAGAAAATCGTGAGTTATTTTGGTTCAGAATATGGTTTCAGAAATTTTCAGAGAAATTCAGCTGAACTGAATTTGTGTAATTTGAGCTTGAATTTGAAATTGTCTGTAAAAACTTCCAACTAGGAAGTTGTACTTATGAATGTGAATTTCAATCTTGTTTTTGACACTTGATACATGTTCTGTTCAAAATTTGGGAGTAATTTGAGAAATTCAGTTAGCAGCTCTGAATTTGAAAGGTGTTGAGGCTGAGACTTTGAGGCTCACATTCGACCTCAATTCATGCTCAAATGGGGTAAGTGCAAATGTAAGAAATGCAATTCGATGATCCATCTACAAGTTTGCTTTTGGGAGATTTGGATGTTACCATGTAGTGTTTGGAGAAAAGTGAAGCTCAATCTCGGGTTTTGGAGGCTCAAAGGGGGGAAATGCTGACGTCGGCCAGCTGCTAGGCAGCTTGCCGCCGGCGATGCGAGGCGGTTCGCCGGCCACGCGTCGGAACCGCTGGGAGCTAGCTCGGGAAGTGGCGCAGCAGGAGGTGTCGAGCGTCGGCTGCGTCGATCCGTTGTTATAGCTGCCGTCGTCGGTCTCTCTCTCTCTTTCGCTTTGTCGAACTTCTTCTTCACACGACCGCCGGCGAGCCGTAGCCCTTTTCGCCGTTGTCCGAACCTCCCCGTCCAGTTCTCTCCACCCAAAAGCTTCACCTCTGCTTCCTCTTCCGTTTCCGCTAGCTATCATACCTCATCCACCTCTCCACCGCTCGGCGCCGTCTTTTTTTCAAGCTCCTCGCCGCCGTCACGTCGGGGTAAGCTCGGTTCGCCGAGGTAGGGTTGTTGCCGAGTGTTTGCCTGAGGCTTGAGAGTGTTGTAGTGTTGTTTTTGAGCCGTGAAGCGTGTCTGGGGTTTGGTTGGTCAGGCGCATTGTTCCTTGGGTCGGGAACGCCGTTCGCCGCCGTGGTGCTCCTCCGCCATGGCCAGCGCACGTGAGTAGCCTTGCTCGGGCCTTCTCCGGCTGAGCTGCTGCGCGCGCTAGATGCGTTAGGGTTCGCTGTTGCTCATCGCGGTGCTGTTAGTCGTCGTCTCGCCGTTCCCGCTCTGCTAGGCGCTCGCCGCCGTTCTCGCCGCGCGCGCTCCCGCCATGGCTGGCGCGGGAGACTAGCGCGTTTAGTGTCGTGTTGGTCAGGTTAGCGTGCGCTCGAGTCGTCTCTAGTCTCGGCATTGCTCGCGGGCCAAGTTTGGGGCTAGTTGGTGTTGTGAGCTCGCCGGAGTCCTAGCGCCACCGTTCGTCGCTGCCGGGGGTCGTCGGGGTGCTAGTGTTAGCGCTTTGCCGCGGGGTTTCTAGGCTAGATGGGTGCGCGGTGTTGTGGGCAAGCCGCAGGGCTAGGTGTGTTCGACGGAGGACCTCGCCGCCGGCGAGAATCCGGCCGTCGACGCCGGCAAGAGCCGGTGCTCTGTTTTGCGCCGGCAGGGACTTTGGGGTAGAAAGGAAAGAAGTTCAGGGGGGTTTTTGCAAGAAATCCAAATAGGTTTTAGAATTAGATTTAATTTATGTTTTTCACTGTTTTAATCATAGAAAATCCTAGAAAAATCAGAAAAATGTGAAATCAATTTTAATAGCTTCCTTAGATTATCCTTGTTTTTCTAAAATTGTTAAACCCTTAAACTTGTGCTGTTTAGAATTTATTAAAACTTTATCTTTGGAGCTTAATAGTAAAAATGTTTAGGATATTCCTAAAATTAATTAAAAATCTGATTTATACTTTATAATCACAAATAAAAATGAATAAGAGATTATGTGTTTTAGTAGTTATTTTTGTAATCTTTAATAATTCTTTTCCAACAAATGTAAAAGAAATAAGGACTAATTCACCCAAGCAAAATTTCAAGGTTTTTCTTTGAGCATAGGTGGGTTTGTGTGTTGGCTTGCAACTTTATCGAGAGATAAAGTTTTGGGTGCTTTGTTTTAAAACTTTTTGCATCTCTAATCCTTGACTTGCATTTGCATGTTAGAACCTGAAGCGTTGGAGGTGGAGTATACTGAGCTTCCTGACGAACAAATCCAGTACGAGGAGGTTATCGTAGCGGCTCCTGAGTCTGAAGAGTTTACAGACGCCGCTAATCTTTTTGGGACCCAAGGCAAGCCCCGGAGCATCTCTACCTAGCTTATTTCATAATAATCACGAGTCCAAATATATATTATGCCTTTATGTGCATTAGGTTAGGAATTTATTGAAAACCCTTGATGCATGAATCACTCCTTGGTAGAACTACCCTGCTTAGTTAAGAAAAATTTGAGTTAGCAATATCCACTTAGCTTTGCTTAGCTAGGGTAATTAAAATATTGTGATCTAGGTTCTCACTCATCATAAATAAATCATGAAAGACTTGTTATGGGAAGATAGTAGGCAGAAGTTAGTAGAAGGGATTGGGTGAAGATCGATCCCTAGATCTGCCTACTGAATTAAGTGACTAAGGACCGATCCGTTGTTTAATTGATTGATCAAGTAATTCTACCTGGTTTCTTACTGGGTTATGGGACCAGTAAAGCCAACTAGGTTGGTTGGTTCACTGATTGGAAATATCGCTTACCCGTGCTTGCTGGGTCGGAGAAAGGCGGGGCCGTAGCCAGTAACTCACGGGGTGGTCGCCAGACGTGGAGCCCACGTGGGGGTGCGCTCCCAGGTTCGAGTAAGGATATTTCCGGTCTTTTGGCCCAGCTGATCGAAAGGTTGTTGCGTGCAGCCGGCGCAGCTGATTGGGGGCTAGGTATCTCCTGCAGGATGTAAAATTGATCCGGATCGCCACAACTCTTGGTTATGAGTGCACTTGATCAGGTGTTAAACATCGTAGAGGAAACAAGTTGAACAAGATCAGTTTGGTTCATAAATGCTGGTTGAGCTTAGTACCACCTGTATGCAAAATATTTTATAACCTAGACGGATAAGTAACAACTTAATGGATCTAAAATAAAGAAAATATAAGGATCAAGCTTTAGTAACGCTTTTTGGCAAAAGAATCGAGTCAGCCAAACTCATATAAAGGCCAATCATAATCCTTGAGAGTCTTTTCTTTGGTAAGGCGGGTAAGTCTTGCTGAGTACCTTCATACTCAGGGTTCTTCCCTTGTTGTTTCTTTCCAGAGGAGACACCACCGCAGGAGGGTGAAGAGGAGAGCCAGAAGTCCTAGAGCATCAGGGGGTCCCGGATGACTCTAAGAGAAATAAAGTTGCTTGGTGTTGTAAAATAACTTTATAGTTGCCTAAACCAGTTTGCTTTATGTTCTTAGAACTCTGATCTGCATGTAAGGTTACTTCAAACTCGGCTTGTAGTAGTTCGTACCCTTCCGTATTTATGTAAAAAGGTAATGTCTGTTGTGTCCCCATCGTGGAAGTGATCCTGAGCTATGGTTGACATGTCAGTGGATGATTCGGGATGTCCCGGGGACACTCGATGGACTACCGGATTTAAACTGTTTGAAGTGCGTTTGCTAATATTGTCCGGTTATGGGCAATTAGGCGCACTTTAAAATATAGTGTTCCCCGTTAGGAACACGTGACCATAAGAATCACCTAAATCGGAGGTACGAGCAAAAAGTAATAATCGTTTTAATATCTAAGGACTAAATTGTAAATAAAAAAGTTAAAACCACTTGTCAAAACAGCCTGATGGCCAAATTTGTGGCCAAAGATACCCGGTTTTGGAGTTTGATGGTCAAAACCAAACTGAGGCAAGAGTTGAAAAGTCAAAAATAGACTTTTTTCTAAACTTGAACGGCAAGGGTACTTATTAACCCTAAATAGGGCTCATTCCCAGTCGTACCCCATATATATGCATTTCTATATTACCTTAGATTACGTTTGGTAGAGATTCAGAGAGATTTCTCAAGACAACCGGAATAAATACTGAAATCGTTCAGTACTTTGGATTCAGATTCTGAAAAAAGGACAATGTGAGGGGATTAGGGGTGGATAACGAGCCAGCTTCTCATTATAACTCGGCTCCGTCTGGCACGTTTAGATAACGAGCTGGCTCGGCTCGTTATCCTAACGAGATGAAAGTCCGGCTCGGCTCGGCTCGTTTTTCAACTCAAGCTGGCTCGTTTAGCTCGTGAGCTGGCTCGATAACAAATACATAGAAGGCAAATTCAAATTTCAAAGCTCAAAATCTTTGTTAAAAAATTTCAAATAAATCTAAGGTCTAAGAAATTATAAACAAATCAAAGATCTAACAAATTCAAGGCAAAATTTAGTTATGGCTATTATTTATCGGGCCTTTACAATTCCTGGTTCGTTATGGCTCGCGAGCCAGCTCGAGCTGGCTCGTTATAGGTACCGAGCTAAAACCTTAGCTCCGCTCGTGACAAAATCCTAACGAGCCGAGCCGAGTCGAGCGAGCTAGCGAGCCACGAGTTTTTTGTCCAGACCTAGAGGGGATAGACCAATGTACCCTTTGCATATGATGCTCTTTTCTTGAGTAACAAGGACAAATTAAACTATGATAATAATAGTGACAGTATAGTTATCCGTTTTTGTAGGCTATCCAAAATATCAGTAGGGCCGTAATGCATGCACGTGGAACAATATCAAAGGCTGCAACAGTGCTCAAGCGAATCTGGGCGTCTAGCACCGGATGAAAGAGGACAAAGTATGGCCAGAGTGTTGTAATTCTGGGTGAAGTACGTGGTGGTGTGTGTGTGTGGTGTGGGGGGGGGGGGGGTCCATGAGGTAAGAACAAGAGTCCCTGCAAAACCAGGTTGCCACCGTTTCGAACGCGCAGGACAGGAAGCTAGCTCCGGCGCCGAAATTCACCGGATCAATGTTTCATTGTTACGGCGTATGGTACTGTTTCAACTGATTCGAGCTACCAACCCGGCCGCTCATATATTTGCTATTCACTTGATTGGTTACTTATCCATTTTTATACTACACAACAAATATCACGTTCCCATAGGGATTTTCTGAATTTAAGGCGTTCACATCAGTTGCAGTGTTACTTCTATCCTGTATCAATCTTCTTTCTTTTTATTAGATCTCTACATTTTTTTTCCATATAGGTATGTGTGACTTATACCCAAATAATGGATGAGGAACTTGGATTGGAACCAAACCAAACGGAGACCAAGGTTATCGGAACACTTGTAGAAAAACCCACATTCGTTCACATTTCATTAGTATCGGTTGCTTTTGAGTTGGTAATAAGGTCAATTTAATATCACTCGGTAAACACATGAGCTCTCGTACCATTTAGTTGCAACACCACACAATACTAAATTGTGGTATTTAGTATCAGCTGGTGTTACGAGTTGGTACTAAATGGTCCGAAGGGTTCCCGAGGCTCCCCGACCATTTAGTACTAGCTCGTAACACGATCCGGAACCAGATGACAACATTTAGTCCGATGGGGGTGTGCATTTAGTCCTGGTTGCACAATCATACAAATGCTCCTTTTTCCAGTAGTGGAATGCTTTTGGAGAGATGGATGAGAGAGGTTATCCATTTTCTTTAGTGAGTGTTGATGACAAAAATGGTTTAAAGCCGATCAGGCTGGGACAGCCGGTCTAGACCGCCTGTACATGCGGTTAGACCGGCTGGGCCCTGTAGCCAATTTGGCAATGTGCCAGGCCGTCTAACCGCCTGTCACAGGCAGTCTGACCGCTTGTCCCCAAGTCCGAGTAGAATCAGGTTTTTACACGTTTTTAGATCTGTACAAGGACTTCCTTGCGGGACAAGACCTCCCCACCCTATAAATATAAAGGGTCGTGGCAGATTGAGGACCTCTACCCAATCATACAAATCATTGTCTTACTTTTTATCTCTAAACCCTAGCTTTTCCAACCCCTTTTGCTTTCCTTCTTCGTCTTTACGACGTTTTAGGACGTTCTAAGTGGCCTTGCCGACCTTAAAACAACCCTAGGTTCGCAGCCTCCGACGGGGTCCCTCCCGAGGTTGTGATCGTAGGCTTTCGCGGCGCCTCTGCTATAGGCGGTCTGACCGGCCCCTACAGACGGTCTGACCGGCTGCGTTCAGAAGCTCCGACGAGGAGAATTCGACGACCGCGCGATCTAGCGCTTTCTTGTGTTGACCAGAAGTGCGTCAACACCTTTGCAGCTCAAAATGATCGAGTGAGAAGGAACTTACGCATTTTTGTGTGGAATATCGGAGCAGGCATCGTGATTTATGTTTGTGTTTCTTATATATAAAACTAGTATAGTGCCCATGTATTGCTACGGGAGAAAACATTATATATGAAACAATATAGAGCCTTGAAAAACACAACAATTTAGTGATATAGTATGGGCAGTGAGGGAAAAAATGTAACAGCCAGGAAGCAGTGAGGAAAAAAAATGTAACAGGATGGAAAGATGACTACATGAGCAGCGACAACCAGTGAACTCATTGCTCAAAGCATGTCAACACCACAAGAGCGGACGACATAAACTTCACCTTCGAGTGAAATATGCTAGAGCACCCTGGAAGTATATGAGATGGCATAATATGCTAGAGAAAGGACCTGGTAAATACAATAGAAATGAAAAGTGTTATTTTAAAGTCATTACTTCCTCCGTTTCTAATTTATAGGTTGTTTTGACTTTTTTAGATTCATAGTTTTTGCTATGCATATATAAATACATTATGTCTAGCAAAAACCATAGATCTAAAAATGCCAAAACGAGTTATAATTTGAAAAAGGAGGAAGTATAAATTATTACTATGGTGTCCGAGTCACAGATCCACAGGCACCACAAACTCCCCGGATTGAAGCATGAGAATTACATGGCCTCTACATAGATTAGGTATTTCTCTTGAAATTGTTTCTATCAGCTTACAGGAAGAACATATGATGATTTCGAATTCGTTTTGGATTATTGGCAGTTTGCACACAGGAAGAGAAATGCTTGTTGTATAGGAGTGTACCAAAAAATGCATTTTGGTTGGCAGGGAATTTTGGTTTCTCATCTTAGAAATATTTGGTTGGCAACTCTGCTTTCCCTCACAGCACGAACTCTCCTTTTCAGATTGGTGGAGAAAAAGTGCAAAAAAGATACCGCGGAAGGGTTTTAATTTTAATACTCTCGTGGTGCTGGGTGCTTGATTAACACCAAATGCTTGTGCGTTCGAAGTGATAGCCCAAGTTTAAACACTTTGTTGCATACTTTCCAAGATGAACACCATTTGTGGTGCCTTGCAGGTGCTTGGAGTCTTCGCTCCTTGTGGGGATCATAAACTAGGGGGCCCCACCGACTCGACGCCGGCTAAACGGCAGACAAATGATAAGCGAGCTAGACAGTGAACGGAGGAAATTCCCCGATTCCCCCACCGGTGGTCGGGAACTTCCGTCCTGCCCGACCCCCACGGGGAACAGGGAATCGGAAGGGTCAGAGCCTTCCGTCTCGCCCGACCCTTCGAACGAACGAAGAGGCGGAGGGCTCGGAGAAGTCTGTCTCGCCCGACCCCAACCCCGCCAAGCGAGGTGGTCTGAACCCGCGAAGGGATCCTCGCGTCACCTGACCCGACACGTAGAGGAGAAGCAAGGTGGGCCTGGGAAATGACCCCGAAGCCAGGCAGACTTATAAGGGAAGCGTGTGGCCCACGCTTCCTCCCGACCAACGCCCGACAGCATAAGCAGGCCTGACAATCTAAAAAGCTGCCCTGCAACCCTGCGCCAGGGAAAAAGGTAGCTGCATGCGCTCTTTCTCGCTAGCGGACAAAGACGAAGCAACCAAGAAGCTGCCTGGGTGCCCGGCGAGGACGCGTGGCGGACAACCGAAGGGTCTTCCAAGCGCACCAAGCAGACAAGTTGTAACCACCATGAAGTGCCGACCCGCTAAGGTAGTTTCGTAAATACCAGTTGTAGCGTGCTCTCCCCTTCGTCTATAAAAGGGGAAGCCTCCCCCTGCGTGGAGGAGATCGGATCTCTGATCACTCGATTCCTAGAACACTTAGGCTCCTACACGCACTTTACACCCAAGGTTTGAACCGGCCTTCGTTGTAACCAAACCCCCCAAGAGAGTAACATGATTTGGAGAACTCAACTGGACGTAGGGATTCATCCCGAACCATTATAAACTCTGTGTCTTGCTCCTCTTGAACCATTCTCCACAGAGACGTGCGTGTTCTGTGATTGACACTCGCTGGCGTGAGGTACCCCGAGTTCCAGACGCCGACACTCCTTGAGTGGTGGTCACCATTCCGGGCTAGGCTAAAGTCTAGTGTGGTTCTTGGGTCTAGTTTCCGTGTGTTAGTTTCTAAGAACACCTTATGTTGTATCTCAACCCCTCATGGCTAGGCTCGGAGTGAGGTGTGTAAATATAAGGAGTCAGTTTTTTCTCTCTATTAATATAAGGATATGCAACTCTCTTGCGTACTCGAGAAAAAAAATGCATTTCAACATAAAGATGGTAGCAAGGAGAAGGCAAAATAGGCAAAATCGTCCCTGAACTCTGGACCAAGGGTCAAGTTCGTCCTTGTACTTTCCATTTGGCCAATTTAGTCCCCGAACTCTTGTTTTGTGGTTCGGTTACATCCTCCGTCTCATTTCCACCTTAACACCATTAGTTGACCCCTAACAGACATCGCCGTATAGCATGACCAATCAATGCAACCAAGTCGATCAGTTGAGCTCTGTGATCGCCGGGCATGAGGTAACTATACATGTCTCACCATAGAGCTAAGTACATATACGGTCCTCAGCTAGCTTAGCGTGTGGGGGCAATTACCACGTATAGAACTTGAGCCATGGAGGTTGGAGTTAAACCATGCTGAGTGGTCGTATCACATAGGTGTGTGTGCAAATTTTGTATGAAAGAAAATCAAAAGCAAATTCTAATACTATGGAGAAAAAATAGCTAAATAAAAAAGATCACGTATACAACTTAGGTAAACAGGGAAAAATACATCATACACGTGACTTTAAAATTAACATGCTTCATGTAGAAAAAATTGTTTATCGTAGATCCAATCAGAGTTAAAGTTAAACTATGTCATGCAGAGAATGTGAAAAAATTTTGTTATGTTCACGGTCTGAATGTAGGGAATAAATACTGATGGTTAACGTGAAGGGAGGTGTGAGGGCAAATGAGTAATTTCAACCGGCATGTTAGGTTAACTAACGGTGTTAAGGTGGAAATGGGATAAAGGATGTAATTGAACCACAAAACAATAGTTTGAGGACTAAATTATCCAAATGGAAAGTACAGGGACAAACTTGACTCTTGGCCTAGAGTTCAGGGACGAATTTGCCTATTTTGCCTAAGGAGAAGGGAATTCGTGGAAAAAAAATATATTTTGCAGAAAATACACAAAGAGAACAGAACTGATGAGTTGATCAATAAGTTATAAGTAGAGCTCTTCATAAAGTATTAGTTCCAGCATACATAAATGTTTGCATTCAGCGTTTAATTCACGCTAATCACAAGATTTAATTGTATCAGTAAGAGGAGCTAAAATTTACAGTATGACCAAGTGCAGATAAACCATCCTTCTAAGTTTTAGCATGATGGTAATATTGTAATTCTTACTATCTTCATCTTTGTGCTGCAGTGTTTTTATCAAATCCTAGAAAGTTCAGAAGAACCAATAAGTGAACAGCAAACTCACACTGGGCCACCAGCCCTCGACCGGCGCAGCGGCTGCAGCTGGTTGGCGTTGCCACAATGGTCACCCCGAGCATGGACAATCCTTTTGATCGACTGCAGGCTGACGTGCGCCTCCACGGTTGGCGGCGTGGACGGCAGGGCCCAATACGTGGCGTGGAAGAGGAACCTGAGATCCAAGGGGACGGAGTCGAAGCCAGGCCGCGGGTTCATGGAGCTCGTCGTCGAGCGCTCCATGAACTCGCGCTCCCATCGCATCAGGCAGTCGACGCCGGCGGCCACGCAGGAGAGCACGATCCGGGCATCACAAGGATGGCCACCTCCTCCGTGCGATGGTAGCAGCGCCGCCTGGTGTGACCCGATATGAGTGCTCAATATCTCATCATTTTTTCTAAAAGAGTACAAATATAGGCCGCACATAACCATGCACACCACGCACACACAAGAGTGCATGTCCATACACACCACATGCAAACGAAACCTCCCATATCAGGCGGCTAAATCATATACCTCGAGCACCCATGACTCATTTTTGTCATTAGTTCATCCATCTCAGTGTAATGGCAAGAGAGAGAAAATAAGGGACGGAGGCGATGCATCGTCATTTTGTTTGGAGGGACATAAATGACTTTTCTTCAACAGTCGAAATTTAGGCCATGCTTGTATCTACTCATGTTGATCCAACTGGGTTGGGGTGGTGGCTAAAGGTGGGGCTCATAATTAGCTAACCCCATCTAATTTCAAACCGCGAGCACCAGAAGTCTAAATTGCCATTCCGCTGAAATCTTATTTCTTTCTCGACATACTCACCAGGGATAGAGTATAATTTAATCAATATTTGTCTAAAAATTATCCCGGATCCAAACAAAATAAGGCTAATTTAGCCGCTAAAGTTTAGACGTCTAAAGTCTAAACTTGTAGGACCAAATTTTAGTTCTAGCCCATCCAAACCCCTTAAACCAAAACTATGCATGGAAATATATTTTTTAAGAAAAATAATATGCACAAGAGCCGTCATATATTTATTTTCCCATAATCATCGTATGCTAGTATCGCTAGGCTCTCGATCTGGATCACTTTTCGTGCTGCTGCTTGCCCAAATGCCACAAGGCCTCCCGATGCTTCAAGCCCACGACGGTCTCATGCCTGTTTGGCATCTCATGAATCACTGGCTCCTCATTTTCCCTTCTCTTTTGTCTGATTGAAAATTAAAAAAAAAGTGAGGAAAAAGGCGCTTTAGCCTTCGTCAGCACTAAACAAGTTTCTTCTACCCCTATTCACCACTGCCCGCTCCCTGACCGGTGGGGCAAGTTACCCCAAACGGCCTCCTCCCCAGTGACCGGTCAGAGCGACCAGATTCTGAATAAAGAAGTTCACCCTTCGTACCAGTGCGCAGGAAAGAGCTAATAGGACAAGGGCTCCTTCCTCTTCTTCTTCTTTACCAGGAAACCCAGTTCAAAACCCGCATTCTGAATGATTGCTTCTTTCCCCATTCTACTGCGGTAAGGGTGTGATTGGTAGCTTGGGTTAGGCCAAGCCTGGCTAGGACTAATGCATGGCCAGCCGGAGTCAGGCTTATGCATGCAATAGGTTCATGTTTGGTTTGGGTGGCTTGAGATAGACTGGCTTGCTATGTATGTGTTTGGTTGGCTGCACAATATGATAAAGAACACGTGAACAAGAGGTGGAGATGTGCAGTCTGCATAGCACAAGCCACCAACACCCTTATGCAGCCTGCATAGCGTGGAAACGCATCTCATTTGTGCTTCCAGCAAGCCAGGCTAAGGGGCTCCTTTTGCATTACCAGGGCCAGGCTAAAGACCTGAGCAGGCAACCAAACAAACTTAACCTGCATTCTATAAGCCTGATAGGAGTTGGACACCCTACCAATCACGCCCTTAGGAGGCCGTGCCACCCGCCGTTTTCCTCCGGTGATCACCAAGGTTTGGTGTCTTGTTGCTGATTAAAAAATGAAGCCTTTCTTCTTGTCTCAGATTGGTCTCTTTCTAACCTTGTATGCATCCAGTTGTCGTTGATGGAGCATCTCGTCGTCCAGGTGTAGTCCAACTGCATCGTTCGGTAAGTGGTAACGCAACTCTCCGTGTCCCCTGCATCCGGCATCCCTCTCTTCGTCGTCCCCTGTTCAGAATCCAAATGGTTGGTGTTTGCCGAGCGCCGGGTAGAACGTGCGATACTGCGATGTGACCTCTGGTGCGGGGTCTCTACCCGGCGCTTTGTACTGCCTAGACTATGTGGATCTCTAAATTGAGGGGGAAAAGGTGATTTTTTTTCTAGGAAAAATGGTAGCTTTTGCTGCTCTACTAGGAAAAAATAATATATTTTGCTGCTCTAGGAAATATTTGTTTCTTGTTGCTCACACTCGCAATCAATCAATGCAAGCAGTAGAGGAGATGTTATGCATGTTGATTAGGGAATGATTTGGGTCCTTTGTTTGTTCGGATCAGTTTGGTCCAGCTTAACTCTTAAACAAACACCTCCCGCCGTTTTCCTCCGGTGATCACCAAGGTCTGGCGTATTGTTGCTGATTAAAAAATGAAGCCTTTCTTCTTGTCTCAGATCGGTCTCTTTCTCACTGTGTATACATCCAGATGTCGTTGATGGAGCATGTCGTCGTCCAGGTGTAGGTCCAACAGCATCGTTCGGTATCTGGTAACGCAACTCTCTTCCTCGCTCCCTGTTCAGAATCCAAATGATTGGTGTTTGGCGGGCGCCGGGTAGGACTTGCGATTCTGTGATGTGACCTCTGGTGCACCCGGCGCTTTGTACTGCCTAGCCTAGGTGGATTTCTAAATTGATAAAAAAAAAGTGATTTTTTCTAGGAAAAAAATGTTACTCTTGCTGCTCTACTAGGAAAAAATGATAACCTTTGCTGCTCTAGGAACTGTGTTTCTTGTTGCTCACACTCGCAATCAATGCGATCAGTGGAGTAGATGTTATGCATGTTGATTATGGAATGAGTTGGGTCCTTTGTTTGTTCAGATCATGTTTGGACCAGCTTGATCTCTTAAACAAACCTAGATAATTCTCAGATTTCAGCTTATTTTGTATATGAACTGCTCACAAGCTGGATAAGTATAACAATGACCAACTTGTATTATTAATATACTTGTATTATCATTTGACTAAAATATGCAAGTGAAATATGATACTCCATCCATTGCAAATTGTAGGTTGTTTTAGCAGATTTATATGCATAATTTTAGTATGTATCACATAGTATATATCTAAATATGTCAAAACATCTTCAATTTGGAGCGAAGGGAGTATTAATTAAGTCTTTTTTTAGTTTGTTAACTTTTATGTTATCCTAATTTATTAGCTCGTGGTATTTATTTCTGTAATGTCATCGGGACAATTATGAGCATGATTTAATTAGTATATATTGGGCAGGCTAGTTTCAATGGGTTGTATCATACACATTACATAGATGTCACATAGGATTTTTTTATATGATGTGGCACCACATTTAATATGAAAGAGATAAAATTTGTATCTTAGATAATATGCAACTTTGGCATGGTGCCTTATGTTTTGCACAAAGTTGGTCCACTCTCATAGGCACATTCTCAGAATAATTATTTGTCTTCGATGTTGGAGTATGATACTATCAATTGAATTTTTTTTCTAATTGTGTCACAATTTCATCTTATGTGACATTTTTGGATATTAGAGTATGGTACTATGGATTAACCTTAATATCACATTATTTTCCGTCACGCCCGTGCTAGGTCAATGGCTTAGGTGGATATGTCCCATACTCCCATCACAACCTTACCAGCTAAACTATTTTCAGTTCTCAGCCACCCTGTTGTTGGTTATTATATCAATGGAACTAAATAATTTATGATTCCTGTTGCTACGAGGACTAGAGTTAGAAGGGAAATAATAAACTAGTATGCTTGCGCAGGTTCTGTGATATCATGGAGTACCCTCAAGTCCAGAATGTGTACTCACCGAGGCACGTGGTCTTCAATGTAAGCACTAAGAAGTTAACTAAAATCCGACCCTATGCTTTGTATCCAGAATGCCCATAAGCCTTGTATTTTCCTTATTTGAGACATGTATAAGAAATTCACGTTTGAATTGTGATGGCGCAGGATATCCCCAGACTACTGTTTGATGTAAACAATTGCGCTGAGCTCTTCCCAGTCACCAACGAGCTGCGGTTGAATCGTGCCCGAGCGATAGCACCTGTGTTTATCGGCAACGAGCACATACCGGTCGCCCCTCTTCCAAATCCTCTGACAGGACCGAGCCATCACATAATATGTCTCACCGACTCCAATAACCCCTTTGTGAAAGTTGATTTGCTGTTCGACGACACAACACTCTATTTTTTAGGGTTTCGTCGGATCTCGGTGATGTTGTCGACTGAAGGTGTTGAAGAAGAAGTGGGGCGGTGGTTTGTCTACGATGATATGTTTGATTCAGTTCCTTCGTTTCTCAACCCCGTGAAGATGGGCATTAGTTCAACACACGTCGGCAAGTAAGTATTGTCTGTCCTTGATTTGTAGCTGCATTATGTTTCCATCTCTTCATTCACTATTGTTTGCCATTAAGTAACTAATGTTGGTTTAATTGGATTGTAGAGATCTTACCAAAACCGGCGGCTCCAATGCCATGATGAGTGTATTCTACACATTGGCGACATTTCAAGGAAACATTGAGATCATCAACCAAATGGAGGTGGATCAGGTGAAAGAATTGGCTGGCAAACTCAAGAAGGATCTCAAGAAAGCCGTGGCATGAATCATCGTAACCTTTTGTGAAGCTATGAGGCTCAGATCAGTCTACAACGAAGTATTGCTGAGGTTCGAGCGAGGAGACATGACCGCTACTGTTTTATCAGGTTGGCTGTGGAAGTTGATAAACAACTGGGGTCATATGTCTGAGTACGCACAAGAGATGCGTCGGGCTGGTACTGTGGCACTGGACACAACCGTGGATCAGGACAAATTCGAAGGTTATGGGTTCGAAACCCTTGCAGACTTGGTCGGACCACAAGGCGAGCTAACATTCTGCAAGCATGAAGCTGATTGGTTTATTACTCGTGAGAGATTGCAGAGTATCGGAGGCCGAGACCTCAATGTCCCCGAGCCAGAAATTCAGCAAGGGGCGAACAACCAGCAGGCGAACAACCAGCAGGAGGTGAACAACCAGCAGGAAGTGAACAACCAGCAAGGAGACAACGAGGGGGGTGAGGAAGCAGCAGCAGGGCACGGGCACGGTCGAGGGCGAGGCCGAGGCCGAGGGCAGGGCCGGGGCAGGGGCCGGGGCCGGGGCCGGGGCAGGGGCCGAGGCCGGGGCAGGGGAAGGGGAGTGTGATTGTGTGAGATATGAAAAAAAGCATCGGTAATGTCTAAGAACACCATTTATATTTTCTGTCTTTCTGAACAGCGATCGACTTTGTGTTTGAATTGATTCCAAATATCCAACTGTCACTAGTTGATGAATTGGAACATTTGCTCTTGGTTTAAAGCTATAAATAAATGATTCGATCCAACTTTAGTTCAAGTTTGTCCCATGGCGGAGTCCGAGCACATCGCGTCGCGTTCCAGGTTGTTCGAGTCGAGCTCGGGTGCCCAGGGGTGCTGCCTTGGGCGTGGTTGGTGTCAGTTAGGGAGCAACGTGCGTGGTGTTGATCTGCATGGGTGAGACCGCAACATCCGAACGAGCGAGGGGCTCATGGCGACGTGTGCAGGTCCTGCGGGTCATGGCGCCATGGCGGGAAGGACGGGGAGTGAAGGTTATCTGCGTGGTTCCCCGGGCCTATTTGTAGCGCAGTGTTGCTCTGTGATGATGAGCCGTTCCATTTTATTGTGAATAGGCGTTTGTCGCCGAAAATCCACTGTTTATCTTCTAGCCCGCGTCGTCTTCGCTGAGTGCGTTGAGAGTAGGCGAGATGTCTTGGCGATCATGGGCGCGGGCGGTTCCAGCAGGCACCAGCCACGCCCAGCTCATGGGCACCGTCGCTCAAGGTGCGGCCCTGTTTGTTGATGAACAGCTTCATGATCTGTGGACCGCGGATACACCACGCCGTACGTCACTCGTAACAGGCCCATCGTCCTGATGGGCAGCACCGCAGCACGCAGCGGGCGTGGGTGGCCTCTTGCGAGGCGGCCGGACGAAGGGGACTGATGGTGATTGTCTTCCCAAGTTCCCATGATCCTGGCCCAGCAGGAAGACGGTGAAAGCACGGACCGATGGTGCACGGGACGCCGGAGCCGAGACGCCCCACCCGACGTGCTCCTGGATGTACCCGGAGACAGAGACGGCCACGGAGAATGGCAATGCCAATGGCCATGCAGAGGAACCACTAGCGTTGTCAGTTGAAGAGGGAGCTGCATGCTGGGCGCTGGAGGCGCGTTCCTTGGGTGCTCCGCGTCGAACTGGTCGGCGGCGAAGGGCAGGCCGCACGGCCGCATGGCTTGTCGGCACCCTGCGTCATGGCGATTACTCGATTAGCTAGAGTGGCACGTCGAAGAAGGGCACGTGCGCCCATGGTATATATGACGACGAGGAGTTGCTGTCCCTGCAGGGCAAGTGCGACGGTCGCAGCGCCGGCACCGTGGACGACAGCGCCAACGTCGCGAACAAGTAGGCGCTACAGACTTACAGAGCTCCTCCTCGGGGGGCGGGCAGCCCAGTATCCGCCGCGCCTCCTCCACGGCCAGCCGCCACCATGTCCAAACTCCAAACCCCTCACCACCGCCGCGTACTGGTGGCACGGTGCACTTCGGTGGGGCGGGTCGGGTCGGTGCCAGCGTAGTACGGTGGCTACTCCGCGCCGACGCCGGCAACCTTCGTCTTGGACGGGGACACGAGGAGATCATCACGCATTCACGCTTAGAATTTACTTTTGCATATCCGCTCGGTCCAAAGGTGCTCCGGAGTCTTGAGTCTCTTGACTGATCCGTTCTCGCCAGCATTTCGTCACTGTTAACCCAGAAATATTTTTGGATCCGCGAATGCTGTCGAGAACATATCCCAACGGCAACGCTAACAGATCAGTCCGGAGTCCAGAATCACATGCTACCGATGAAGTTCGACTGTGAGACGATCATCACGTCCTGGTTCTGTCCCGTGGCCGGCGCACGGACGCGGCGAACGCCTCGACCGTCGCGCGCGCCGCGTTAGCGTTGGCGGCGTGCCCCTGCAGCGCGCCGACGAGCGCCTCCTCGCCGGCCGCGAACGCCGCCGCGCCGCGCCTGAGGCTGCCGGCGAGCCACGCCAGCCTCTCCTCCATCCGCGCGCACGCGCGCTCCAGCTCGGCCATCTCCTCCGGCTTCGCGACGCAGGCGCCTCCCAGCATCGACGGGCCCATCGCGTCGGCCACGTACCCGAGCAACCAGCCAACCACGACAGGTCATCGTCCAGCAGGTGCTCATCGTCCTTCGCCGCCAGGCTGCTCAGGTTCTTCTCCTGCAGGCGGCGGCGACCTCCTCCGCTTGCGCGTTCGGCGTAGCGCCACGACCGTCGCCTCCTCCTCGCCGGGCCTCAGCGCGAGCACCGCCACGGCTCGCGCCCGCCGGATGCCATCCCACTCGTCTGCGATGGCGTCCGCCGCCTCCCTCGCGGCGCCCTTCGAGCTCTCCGTCTAAGCCAGCTCGACGGATGGTGATGGGGCCTCCACGCACTCCAGCTCCGCCACCTTACACAGCAAGGCCTTGAAGTCCTCCTCCATGCCTAACATGTCGTCGTCCTCGTTCTCTGCCTCCATCAGCGATTTTAGGGAGGCTACCTCCTCCTCGTCGACGCAGTAACACGGCAAGACCGTTTCTGCAAGACTCATATTTGATCGGATGCATGGATGCAACAATGGGTGAGACCGGCACGACGGTCGACGGGTGCTACTGGTGCTCAGACTCTGGACACTGGATTGATAGAATTGGATTCATCAACAAGGTTTCTCCACAACCATGTGTTGTGACACACTTTATCCAACGGTGGACAGCCCTCCACCCCCACGCCTCTGCCTCGTCCTTTCCTCGTCACCCCCACGCCCCCGTCGTCGCCACCTTCCCCGGCTCCGGTGCCGTCCCGGCGCCTCCGCCGTCCGCCTACCCACCACTCGCTCGCTAACCTCTCCGCCGTCTTCGCCCCCGCCGCCAGCCCTGCCCACCGGCCCTCCCCCGCCGCCCGCTCCGGTGGCCTCTCGGCCGCCTCCGCCTGGCCAGCCGCCACCCCCGAGCCCTCTTCTAATCTGCTGGCGAACACAACCCCGGCAGCCCGAGAACCCTAAGGCGAGCTGCCTTTAACGTCTGTGGCACCTAAGGCGAGCTGCCGTTAACGTGTGTGACAACACACGGTTGTGGTCTTGATTTTTCGGAATTGGAGCCTGCGAAAGTACAGCCTGGTACGAGTAGTGGTCAGATGGGCCCTAGAATACGAGTGGCCTAATCCACGAGGAAATACCGAGACTAGACCTTCAATACGTACATTACCCAAAAAGAAAAAAAAAAACTGGAATTCGACAACGGAATCTGTAGTGTGTTCATAAGATAAATCCACCGAGATAAACTGCACAGCATGTAACGTAACAATTCGAGAACAGATGCATTCTTACAGGGTGATCGATTAAGGTCACAAATGAAATACATAACCATGACATCATACAGGAACGAAGGGCTGTGTATTTATGATTATGTGGCCTCCGTAGACCATCACCTAACAGCATCCTGATGACCTTTGGGCCCGGTTGCCACCCACCACATCGACAGTGTCAGGCACGTACCTTCATGACAACAGTTTTAAGGTCAGTCAACGTTTTTTTTTTTTTGGTAATTGCAAATAAACAAGATTGTGTGCATACGAAATAAAAGATAAACTCAAGTTGTTGGACAAGAATACTGAAAAAGAATTTGCTTACAATTCTTCTTCAGGTTCATTCTTCAGGGCATTCTTCACAATGCATTGAAAAGCATCTTCCACATTAGTTCCTTCTTTCGCAGATGTTTCAAAGTAAGGTATATTACCTTTTGAGGCACACCAAGCCTTTGCTTTTTTCTCAGAGACCTACGATGGCAATAGATAAGTCCAATAAAAGCATAGTATGGCTTACAAATAGATAAGAGACAATAAAATTAATTACCACACGGCTGTTGCCACCATCAATATCAACTTTGTTTCCAAGAAGAACAAAAGGGAAGTTATCAGGATCAGATGGGCTAGCCTGAAATGTTGGATTAAAAGGTGAGATTATATCAGGCCACTGGAGGGTTTACAGATTATGGGGAATTAATGATCATCACCTGAATTAGAAATTCTTCACGCCAATTGTTCAGATTATCAAACGATTTCATAGAGTTAACATCATACACTAGAACACAACAATCAGCTCCACGATAGAATGCAACACCAAGACTCTGAAACCTTTCTTGTCCAGCAGTATCCCATATCTGCAGACATAAGATAATAGGATGCAAAATAACATAATCCATAAAGCAGAACAGATGAATTCAAGAGCTAAACGTGACAATGAGATGTACAAATGCAAACAAGAATTTTGAACAAGTTGGGCAGGTAAAAGCGGGGCTACAGCAAAATGATTTCTTGATCAAGCCAAGTCCAGATATCCCTATACATACCTAGGCGTTGATGCATACTATGTGGTCGCATAAATAGGAAACAAATGTATACAGATATTGTACACAAGTGAACACCAAGGGATAATCCATACAAAAAACAGATAAAAAACTGACAAACACGAAAACCAATACTTTGCACGTTCACAGTTATACCAATTGACAAAATCAAACTATTGAAACATAAATCAGGAAATTACAGTCAGAAAAGGTTTCCAGGTTCAGGTGTTACAGGGAGAAATTTATTATGAAGAACCAACCCAAACTTCCCGCGCAGATCACAGATAAAGATTGATTCACTCTAGTACTCTACTCACGTGGCACCATTGATCTATAATTAATGATTAACCACAAAGGCTCCAAACTAATATCATTTTGTCAGGCTCTCGTGGTTTGCAAAAACACCAACTGTCTGTTAAGTGACCTTACGGATACCCTGTAACCACATTTTTCATACTGAGTCCACACATATTAGGGCCAATGGACATACTAAACTATTTTTCAGGTTTAACTTGTTTTGGAGTACTCTCCATTAAGTTAAATTGTTGCCAGTTACTGTTGTGCATCCAATATTACAGCAATTCTGCTTCTCGTGATCGTGCAATGACTGCAGTTCAGTATACTTTTTTTTTCTCGCATGAGAGCCGCATGTCATTTTTATTAAGGAAGAATGAAATAATACAACCCCCGCACCACCCTTACATGCAGCTCAATATACCCACTATCTAGTGTCCAATTATGCCTTGATGGTAAATTATTTAACAGATCTTAACAGAAACAATTCATAAAACAATCTACGAAAATCCTGAAATGCTGGAAACTTCAACTTCAAACTCAGAAGTGAGCTACACGAGACCTATATAACAAATGTATCTAGAAAATTCATAGAAACTGTTTTGAAAGTATGTACACAAATAACTTGTTCTGAGCATCAGTCAGCAAACTCTAGGTTGGTGATTTCTTGCTCCCATGAGGACGCATGCCTAAGGTCAACAGCTGACAGAATCAAGTGTACTACCTGAAGAGTGAAGAGCCTGTCCTCGAACTGCACCTCTTTGGTGAGAAAATCAGCGCCGATAGTAGCCTTGTACTGGTTGCTGAACTTTTTGTTCACATATCTGAATTACACCAAAGCTAAAGGAAACACTAAACAAGTTCTATATACGAAACCAAAGAGCCACATCTTCATGTCAAAGGGAACCAAGTAAATCGAAGGAAACAGTCCTCAAATTGCAGGATACTGGTTCATCAGCGAAGTCTTCCCGACCCTGGATCGCAGAGAAGAAAAAAAAAGTGAGCACAGGAAAGCAGCCGGAGAGTTTCAGATTGAAAAGGAGAAAGATCCGAGGCACCCACCCGCTGTCGCCGAGGATGATGACCTTGAGGAGCGTGCGCCTTCGCGAGGCCATCGGGATCTACCAAGGGCTCGTGCTCCGCGCGCTCGGGGGAGAGAGAGAGAGGAGTCTGGAGAGAGAACCCTAACCAGTGTTTGCTACCTTGCCGAGCTGCGGTCGCGTCTCGCGGCGAAGGCCGAAGGGGAAAGGCGTTTGGTTTGGGAGGGCCACAGGGATGGGCCCGCGGGATCTCATCCGGTTTGACCAGGAACTTCCCGCAAACGGTTCGAGCCTGATGATGCAGCTGTGCAGGCGCAAGCTCCCATCTGGCCATCGCCTGTCAGTGTCACGAAGCGATGGAACCATCCAAACAATAAGCAATCATCGGCAGAGATTATGACACTACAAATGATGATTAAGCTTATCATGAAGCAACCAGCATCAGCAGATGCCATATAGGGGAAGATCGATATATCACATCATTCGAATGCGCAATGCTGACCTGCTGAGACATTCATGTCATCTTCATGGCGAGTGGTGATCATTCAGCGAGGGACATGCTTCTCCTACTAGAAATCTTCAAGGCAAGTCTAACGCCTCCATGTACGACTGGGCAACTCAAATTTGCATGAGCAATTCAAATTTCGAACATTTCATATCTTATTCACGGGGAGTGCAATATGCATACAATTTACAACTTAATCCCCCATCCCAAAAAAAATCGCATGAATCAGAAACCAAAGAAAACAATCCCAAAAGAAACGAGAAACTAAATTCAATCCCTCAGCGGCTGCGTTACCACCTTCGGCACTCGCGTGTACACACGAACACTTAAGTTCACCACCAAAAAATTGTTGTGCGTCACGTCTGGGCGCGTCTGCCAGTGGTGCGCCGGCTCATCCTCTCGGTATCGGCGGGCACGCGCCTGTGGACTCCTCCCTGCGCACCCGAGGCCATCTCCCCCGTGTCGGCCCCGCTGCTGGCCGTGTACTCGCTGGACGGGTTGAGCCCGTACTCGCTGGTGGGGTCGCTGAACTCGCTGCTCGCGTACTCCGTGATGGTCCCTCCGGTGCCCGGCCCGAACGCCATCCGCCTCAGCCGGTTGATCTGGTCCGTCGTGCCGCCGCCCGACCGCTGCATCGCGCTCTGCCCCGGGTTCACGCCGGCGTTCAGGTCCTCCACCGATAGCTCGCCCTCCAGGTACCGCACGATCTGGGCCATTTCAGATTAGCGATGGGTTTTTGTTAGCGCTTGATGTCGCCGCTACATCAGGTAGTAGTAGTAGTAGTAGGAGACGTTTTTGGCAGAGGAGATGGTTTATTAATTATTACCTGGCTCATCCGCGGGCGTGACCGGGCGGTCTGGCGCACGGCGGCCGCGGCGCACGCGATCAACCGCGCCATGTCGTACGCGTCGTAGTTGGTCTCCAGCCTTGGGTCGATCAGCTCGTCGTAGTTTTCCTCCTCCACAGCCCTCGTCAGCAACGGCCTAGCCTGTTGGACAGAAATGGAGGTCCTTAAGCCCTCGTTGCACATGCATGGAATGGGGGAAAAGTGGGAGCCGAATAGATGAACTTGGAATCTGTCTATGTGATTGCGATGCTGTTTTATCAAACTTACAATCAGTTACCGCAGTTAGTTCAGAACCTTAAATCTAGTTGGTGACTAATTTGGGTAAGTTCTAGAGTACGATTGAAGGACAGTATTATTGCAATGACAGGGGACGGCTGGGTCCAATAAGGGCACTTACCCAGGAAACCAATGTCTCAGGCTGATCACCTGAAGATCTCATGATAGGCTTCCTTCCGGTGATCAGTTCCAGGAGCATCACGCCGAAGGAGAAGACGTCTGACCGGTCGTTAACTTTGCCTGTGGCAGCGTATTCTGGCGCCAAATATCTGAAGACAAACGGAGATGACAGCACAAAATCAGTCTACATCACAACATGCGCCGGTTCATGCACCAGGAGGAGTTCATGGTGTATATAATGCCGGGAGTGACAATGTGGTGGAGCAATTTACCCGAAAGTTCCCATTACACGCGTAGAAACAGCGGTGACTTCAGCTGCTTGGTATTTAGCCAACCCAAAGTCTGCAACCTGTACAAAAGCAGTGCCCCCCTTAGATAAAACGAGTAGGCAAGCAGGTAGAGTAATGGCATTCGGCTCTCACAACCAATTTACCTTCGGCTCGTAGTTGTAATCCAGAAGGATGTTCGCCGCCTTGATGTCACGATGGATAATCTTAGGATGACCTGAGATCAAAGCAAAACAAGGCCCCTTTCTTGTCAGCGACAGAACCTTCAGAAATCCCGTGCTTAAGTACGAACAGAGAGCAAGAGCAAAGAACTCACAATCTTCGTGCAGATAGGCAAGTCCCTTCGCCGAGCCGACGGCGATCTTCCACCGCCGCGGCCAATCCAGCGCCGGCCTGCCGCTCCCTGAACCAACCTCAAAAATGTCAGGCTCCAAAGGCAACAAATCGATCACCATTCGTGGCGTGCACTGAGCAACTGAGCACGAAGCAGCGTCCTTACCGTGGAGGTGGAACTCGAGTGTCTTGTTGGGGACGTACTCATACACAAGCAGCCGCTGCTCGCCGTAGAGGCAGTAGCCAACGAGGGAGACGAGGTTCTTGTGGTGGACCCGGCTGATGATCTCCACCTCGGCGCGGAACTCGCGGTCACCCTGCCCACTGCCAGCACGCAGCTTCTTGATGGCCACCTCGTGCCCGCCCAGCGTGCCGCGGTACACGTGGCCGAACCCTCCCTGGCCCAGCAGGTTGGCGTCCGAGAACCCGTCCGTCGCCGCCGCCAGGTCGTCGTACGCGTACGTGCCGCCCGCCATCGCCGGCGAAGGGTTCAGCAGCGGCATCGGTGGCTCCGATGGCCCGCGGCTGCTCTGCCACGAGTGCATCAATGGCGGCGTCGAGGATGGCGTTGATGACTGTGCGTGCGACATGTGCTGCGGTGTCACCGGCCGCCGTGGGTCGTAGAACTCGGCTGTGGTGTGCAAGAAAAAAAGGTGTCATTTTTCGACAGCTCGCGATACAGGGGACACGAAGGCACGATGCCATCGGTGTGTCGCACGGGGCGCCGCACGAGGGAGCGTGACGCCAGTGCGCGTTCGATGGTGACGGTCACCCGCGACACGCGCAGTGATTTAGGGCCGTGGAATCGCCCTGTCTGTCTGTGTCACACGGTCACCCCCGCTAATGCTGCGGTGGGACCCGCGTCCAGAGTCGTGACGCGAATTGTCCCATCAACGTGCCCACGACGGAACGTTCCGTTCGGCGAACGAACAGTACGCTACTCTTGTTTGATCGCACGCGTATACCAAAGGGAGAAAGGCGACCGCGTTGTATGCGCGTTGCAACCAAGAACGTACGTACCTGGGAACCCTTGTGACGGCGGCGGACGCCGGCGGCGCTTCCTCCCCACGAAGAAGTAGATGAGCCCCGCAGCGAGGCCGAGCACGACCACCGCAGCCACGGCCACGCCTATGCCCACCGCGGTGGCGTTAACGCCCGACGGCGACTTGGATGGCGATGCTGACGTTGCTGACGATGGGGTCGGCGGAGGTGGAGCCAGCGACACACGTGACGGCGGAGGAGGCGGCGCGCGTGGCGCGGGGACGCCGTTAGGCGGTGGCGGAGAAGAGGGGACGGCGTCAGGAGGAGGCGGTGACTCTGGGGGGACGCCGCTGGGAGGAGGAGGTGACTCTGGGACAGGCGGAGGAGGAGATGCCGTTGGCGCGGTCGCCGGTGGAGGTGGGGACGGCGTCGGGACGGACGCTGGCGGTGGTGGGGACGGCGTCACCACCACAGGCGGCGGGGGAGACGGAGACGGAGGAGGTGGTGACGGCGGCGTAGGCGTCGGCGTCGGCGCGGGCGTGGGCGGCGGTGGCGAAGGAGATGGCGGCAACGGAGATGGAGTAGGAGACACCGGCGATGGCGTGGGCGTCACCGGCGAAGGAGTTGGTGTCACCGGTGGTGGAGGAGGTGGGTTGTCCGGTGCCGGTGGGGACGGCGTGTCCGGCGACGATGGCGCCGGGGCGGACATGGCGTCGTCGCTGCTGGCTCCGGGCGGCGGCGCGCTGGTGCAATTTAGTCTTCCCCTGGTATTGGTAGACTAACGATGAGCACCACCACCAACGGAGAAGCGAAGACCAGACGCGGGATATCTATCAATCTATGTGCTGGACGCACGGCGCCAGTTAGCCATGAGGTGGATTTGCGCTTGAATTGGCCGCGGGCACGCTTGTTGCGTTGCCTGGTTCGAGCGACAGCAACAGCATATACGCGGGGCGGCTGTGAACGATTTGTTTTGCGTTTAAATACGATCCGGTCTTTTACTCGCTTTTCTAGGAGAGTTGTTGGATAACGTTGACGGCATAAAAGTCAAGAGTTTGATGCTGGGATTAAGAAGGGCTCTTCTACTAATCATGCATCGACGTGCCGGTCAGAGCTTTCGACGGCAGGTGCGTGCGAAGACCCGGTTCGCGTACAGGTAGACAGCACGGCAAGCGGCACAGCTAGCAACCTCACCAATAGGGCAACAACTTCGGTTGCCATGGCGCGACGACAGCGTCCGGACGGCCCCTGGCGGCTCGTTGCGTCGCGTGTGGTGGTGGCGAACACACGAAGGAACCTGCTGCCGACTTGCCTTGCCCTACTGCTCATCCAGGAACGAGCGTGGCCGGAGTGCCAAAGCGCGTTCGATCTTTCTTCTCGCCCAGTCGTTCAGAAGGTCGCGAGTGTCTCATTCCCAATCGGAACGGACGAGTTTTCTTCTCCGGTAGCTTGCCGAAACGGGCTTCGGATTAACTATGGCACGCGATGTGATTATACTTCTGTCTCCAACTTGCACGGGCAAAGATATCATTGTCATCAACCCGTTCGTTGTCATTGTCAGCAGGGATATAATTGTCATTTAACCGCTCATGAGGTGATCGGCAGCGACGGCAGGGATGTTTACGTGCTGACTTTACCACGGAGCCAGCCCTCATATTTCCGTATTATATTACCAGTTTGGACGCAGATATGATGGACATCGATCGCGCACGTTTGAAGGCGCCTAGGAATTAAGCAGCCAGCAGCCGGCACCGAGGAACGTCAAGGATGAATACATGATGAACCATCAAACATTCCGTTGACCCAGTCGTTGTCCGCACAACGACGCACGTACCAGACGGGTCCTGCTTGACAACCTACAGTACAGGCCCGTATTTGCTGCCAAGGCGACATGATTTCTGTAGGCTCTGTCCTCTCGGATGACATTTTATATGTTCTTTTTGTCTCTTGGCGACCAAATCACGAGGCATATAGTTTTTTTCCAAAACGAACTCACGAGATAAAATTGGTTATTATACAAGCAAGTCGGGGTGCTGCTAACTGGGTCTGGTATAAGATGACGAAGCTGTGGTACACTAGTGGATGGCGATGCTGTACTAAACTATTGTTGAGTACATAATGTCTTTTCTTTCTCTAGTATATGGGACAGCGAAATGTTCAAACAACCAAAATGGTGTCGATGGAGAGATTCCTCAACAATCATCACTGCGAATCCAATAAAAGGAAAGATCGGTTTCCTCTTTATAAACCCCACTTGCATTGCCTGGTCGAAGGAGGTAAAGAACAAAACCTACAGACACGGCAGCGATAACAATGGCAATGGCAGTGTCGATTGAATGATCGACCTTCCTTCAAAACAAGTTCCATCGTTGTCGGTGTTATCTCGCTCCACATGGTCGAATTCTAAGCGCAAGGAAATTCTTCTCGAGCTTGCGGACTTCGATGCCATAGGCGTCCATATTTTCTTTCATCATGTTCCAATCCTTGATGACTGCCATAGAATCGGCGCAGACCAACAGAAGCTCGATACCGAGGGACACGGCAAGGCAGAAGCCTTGTAGCAAGGCTTCATACTCAGCTTCGTTGTTTGGAGATGGGAACATGATTTCGCTAACATATTTGAGCTGCTCTCCGTGTGGTGATATCAAAAGAACCATAGCGCCTCCACCTTCCAGCTTGAGGGACCCGTCAAAGTACATGACCCAATGTTCAGGCTTAGAAGTCGCAACGGGGAGTAGATGTTCCGTACACTCGGTGATGAAATCAGTGAGCACCCGGGACTTCATGGCATTGTAGGAGCAGAACTCAATCAAGCAGGCGCCCAGTTCCACTGCCCACTTAGCAATACGACATGTAGCTTCACGGTTGTGGAGCAATACGACGATCGTGTAAAATTCGAAGTAGTGGCGCGGCATGGTTTCTTTCTCTAGTACTAGTATATGGGATAGCGAAACGTCCAAACAACCAAAATGGTGTCCATGGAGAGATTACTCAACAATCATCATTGCAAATTCTACGAGTGATATAATAATCATATCCACTAAAAGAAGATCAGCTTCCTCTTTATAAATAAACCCCACTTGCATTGCCTGGTTAAAAAAGGAGGTAAAGACAAAACCTACAGACATGGCAGCGATAACAATGGCAGACACTCTTGTGTCCATTGAATGATCGATCTTCCTTCAAAACAGCTTCATATTGATCAAGTTCCATCGTGTACATAGTCTAGCAACTGTTTTACAATCAAGCATGACAAGCCTTAGCATAGTCTCGTTCAATGACTTAAACAACGCAACTTTGAATCAATCACATTAGCCCAGACACGCTGAATAGGAAGGGTTATAGTAGTTGGGACTGAAGATGATGTTTTGCACCATGAGGTGAAGGTGATGGTGATGGAGGAGCAAGTAGATGTCGATTAAAAAAAAAGGCTAAGACTCTGCTAGTTGTGGTTATAAATTTCGGAGTTCTCTCTCTAGATCCTTCATTTTTTTTTTATCCTACAGGAACTTTTTTTTACCAGGAATAACATGGTCTTCACTTAATTCATCCTATTCACGACAACTTACAACCAAGAAAGTCTCACTTTTTTTAGAATTCCTTTAAGAAGCCGCCTAGGTTCTAAATCAATCATAAAATATTAAAATTGGCGTAGAAAAATAGAAACCAGGTAACTAACACATGTCGAAGCTCTTTAAAACACACATGTCGAAGTTCTTGGTACTGTGATACTGAATATTGTTTACTGATCTGTCAAAAACATATAAAATACTGGCAAATAATCTAACCATGTTTTCTTTTTCTAGTGTGTTTCAAAAATCCATACAACTGCAGGTATTGTAAGAAGCCGCTTTAAGCAAGAACAATAAAGTGACAACTAGATATAAGATAAAAACACCCACCTCCACACTCAAAGAAATGGAATCATCTATTATGATCCAAAATACTCTTCATGTAACCGGAAGGCCAAAATTAGCAGACTAGCAGCCTTGAAGATGCCTAGACATAAAGGCTTCACCAAATTCAAACTTCATGGTCAAAAGTAAAAGGTAATCCATCGGTTTTGGAGGCAAGAAATGAAACAAGATCAAACCCAGTTTTCAGCAAATCGAATGAACCATACGTAAGGAAAAATCGAGTTATAATTAAGAAAACTAATGGGAATGCGCTTAAAAAACTACAAAAGTTATTAAGTTACTCGTCCTGTACTGCTGTATCAGATCAGTAAATGAACATAGAACAGTAACAAGGAAATCCTGTTTCCGTGAGGCCACTTGTCATATAAAAGGATTTAGTTAAACAAATTGTAATGGTCCAAATTTAAATCCTCTATCCCAGAAAACCTCAAAGGTTAATACACTTCTCTCAATCCCCATAGGAAAGGGCTACAAAGGTAAGCTTGCATATCCCATGCTAGAAAAAAGTATACATTGTTGAAATGAACAGTGTGCAACTATGACAAATGAAAAATAAAAGTACAATGCAACATGTTGGAGATAAGATGCCAAACCAAAAGGCGTCCATAATATCAATATATTAAACATATTGAAGAAGCATTGGTATGTCAAATTGTCAAAGTAATGGGTTCAAGAAGTCATTCGGTTCAAGTCAATCTATATGTAAGTGAAAGAGCACTGCATAAAAACTAAAATATGTAACTATGAAACTGAAAGCTGATCTCAATTATGCATCCTAACAACCATACCATTCTTAAGAGTTATCAATCCTAGCAAGGTTCAAACCAAACTCCATTGGTTTCGGGCTTTTGGTATGCATGCAGATGTGACTGAATAGTATCAACTCTCAATCAGTTCCAAACCAAAATAAATCCAAAGCAAATAATCACTATTATTATCTAACCTAAGTTTCATGGATGAAATACTCTTTGAACACAACATTGAAAACCCTGGCAAGCAGCTTTTCCATCCCCTTTTGGCAAATAACAGTATAATAATGAATCCCCGGCTAGGTAAATTCAGCATCCGCAAAAGCCAACAAGGCAATATGATCCAACTTGAACTTCACTACAGAATGCTTACAGTATCTCTAGTTTGAGAATCAACGTATCATCTTGTTACTTGCACCAAAGAAAGACATGGCAGTTCTCCACTTCAGCTAGGCAGCCAAAGAGGCACAGACTATGATCACCTAATTGTAGTTCATTTGTAAGAAAATAATTTTTCCGCTTAATAAAATATACACTCAGGTGTGTTTGCAAAAAAAAATTTGTAAGAAAATAATTGCCTCAAATGTATCACCTCCATAGGTGGCGTTGCGATTATATTACCATAAACAACAACCAAATCAAATCAAACATCTTGAGTTTCCATAATTGAACAGACAAGTCATTACACCTTATTCATTGGGATCCCACATCAGTTCAGCATTCCAAAATGCTCCATCAGATTCAGGCAAAAGCAGTATGGGCACGAACCGAGAGAAGACTCCTCCCAGCCCGGCCGAGGGCTCGACGCCAATTGCAGGCTCGCCGCTCAGAGGAACTTCCTGTACGGCCGGCCAGCATCCTCGTCCTGCATATGCTGCAGCCAAACCCAGATTCGATCTTAGGGTTTGGGCTTTGGGGACTGGGAGAAGGAACTGCAGAATGACAAGGGAGTTGCGGAGAGCTTACGAATTCGCGGACGATGCCCTTGTAGACGAGGAAGGGGACGGCGAGGCCGAAGAGTCCGACGACGGCGAGGCTGCGGCGGGTCCAGCGGAAGTTGAACTCGAGGTTCTCCCGGCCGGCGTTCCACTCCTCGATCCACCGGTTCTTGTTCACCTCCATGCCTCCACCCATCTTCTCCCCTCTCTCTTCCTTCGATCCGCCGCGATGAGAAATGTACACCGGCTGCTGGCGAGACGGCGAGAGTGATTTGGGGATTTGGGGGAAACTGGCCTGCTTCTCCGGCTGTATGAGCCAAGGAGGCAAGCAGGTTTACGTGAACGGAATAGCAACGACGTATTAAACTACAAAAGGCTATGGGGTCGTTTTCCCCACATGAAGACGGGTTATTGCCCAGTTTGGTAGGCAGCTTCTGCTGGAGACTGGAGTTCTACCAAACAACATCGGTGGAAAATCATCTAAAGAGCCGGAGCCGATTTTGGACGAAGAATGAAGACTCGTCCTCCGTTTGGAGCGGTTAGTAGGAGAAGTAGCTCTCTTTGATCTATTTTCTCCGTTCTAAATTATTAATCATCCTAGCTATTTGAGTGTCTAAATTTATGACATCTTATATGAACCTAGACATATACTCTCTTTGTTACAAATTATTAGTCATTCTGTTCTTTTATCAGAACCATTAAAGATGCTACGAATTTAGACATGTATATGTCTAGGTTTATAGAAGATGCCATAAACTTAGACACTCAAAATGACACTCAGGATGACTAATAACTTGGAACAGAGAGAGTACTTGTCTAAATTCATAGTATTTTCAATAAATCTGGTAAAAAACCAGAATAACTGATAATTTAGATTGGAGGGAGTATTTCTTTAAGCTGAAATTACTAGAGCTATGGATGTATGGCTATGTGATTTATGACTTAGAGCTCTAACCATAGAGTAGAGTGTCCACCGAAACACATTTCATGTTCTAAGTCTCTATTATTGTTAGAATTATGTATACCAAAAGTTCTATCGAAGTATGTATAATTATACAATATGCATTTCACATTCTTGCTCCAAATATTACAATATCTCAATAGCTGAACTTAGAACGAATTTATCTGATATGAATCCACCATCAATTGCCTTCTTACTAAATAAAATAGCAAAATATATTGTTAAAGGTCATCGTGATGAAACCACTCACAAACAGACCATGACTCATCTGAAAAGAATTATATAGTAAAAACTTCAATTTCTACATGAATGAGAATAACTAACCTCCAAGGCACTTTGCCGAGGATAAACATAAATCCTCGATGTTGCATCTAAGTACCAAGTATGGATTATGAGAAGAAATACGAAGCAGTCAAGGCATACCATCGAGAAAATTAGAGACGTAACTAAAAATCCCATATGATTTTACATGCTAATATATAATCCAATATTGTATCTAAGTGGTCAACAAGAACCGATGAAATGTGTCTAGATAAAAAATAAATATTTTTCATTGATAATTTTACATAGTTTATAAGTGTTGAAAAAAATGAAAATATGAGTTGATTTGTTGCGATAAAACAACTTTCATTTCTCATAAATGTTTTTGTCGTATTTCTATATTGCTGAGGTAATAACTATTTCATTTGAATAAAACATCGATGCCATTTGTATGACAATAGTCTAATACTATGAGTCAATTTTATTGCAGTTTGATAATTTCATTATCATTTTTAGTTTTCACGATTCGAGAGCGGATAGCCATGATTAATTGGGCACGGCACGACCCCATACGCCCTACTCCCTTCCTCCCAAAAGGTGTCTGTGCCACGAGTTTGCCTAGATTTGTAGAAAATATGTTCAACATTTAAATCTTCAAATATTTTTTTTATAAAAAACTAGATCTAAATATCTATATAATGATATCTATATTATATTATAAAATTTGATATATTTTTTATATAATTGATCATAGTATTTTCTCGGGAAGTAAGAAAAAATTTTAGGACGGAGGAAGTACTTAGAGCATCTCCAGCAAGGCCCTTACTCAAGCTCCTACTCTGCTAAAAAATCGACTCCAGCAGGGACTCTACTCAGGCCCCTACTCTAGGGAGGCCCCTACTTTTTCCTCAGCCACATCTCCCACGGGCGAGTAGGAGCCGGCCCCTACTTTTTTTCACCGTGCGCAGGCCACTCGTTCTTCTCCATGCGCAGATCCACGCGAGCTCGCTCGCCGCCCACCGCCGCCGTAGCCGAGCTCGCTGCGCCGCCCGCACGCCCAAGCTCGCCGCGCCGTCTGCACGTCCAAGCTCGCCGTGACCGAGCTCGCAGCGCTGCCCCACACGCTCTAGCTCGCCGTGATCGACTTGCGTCCAAGCTACCTGTGCCGCTCGTTCTACCTTCGATTGGAGGCTGCAATCGGCCTCCACCAGCCTCGCTCCGCAACCGGCAGCTCGGGCTCCGATACTCAAGCTCAGATGCTTGAAGCTCCGTGGCTGCTGCTCCGCGTGGATTGCGGACAGCCACTTAGGCTCTAGCGCCCAAGCCTGTTCGCATGGAGGTCTGGTGCCTCCTGCAGCAGGAACAAGGGTCCGATGGCCGGAGTAGAGACGGAGGAGGCTATGAGCGGTGAATAGAGATGTGCGGCGGCAGAGGAAAAGTCGCGAGCAGGAGATGTGCGGCGACGGAGGGAAAAATCACGAACAGAGGAAGGTGTGGGAATAAAAAAATAAAACAAAAAACAATGTTACACTTATATATGGGTCCCACGGGGTAGAGGCCGGGAAGTAGACGTTGGTGCTGGAGTTGAATACAAAATCATAGCCCCGTAAAGTTACGACCGGCTCCTACTCAAAAAAGTAGAGACGGCTTAAACACACAGCCAGCCTGCACCAGCTACCAGGTCGAACCGTCCGTGGTCTCGGCCTCTCGGACTTTCCAATCCAACAGGTGTATGCTTGTCCGGTCTTCCCCCTCCAGTCAATTCCTCGTCGTCCTCCACCTCCATCTCCGCCCTCTCCCTCCCCCGCTCCGCCCGAAGCCGGGCTGCACCAAACCCTAGCTTCCGGGCCTCCCGTGCCCTCGCCGCGAGATGCTCCGCCCGCCCGCCCCCTGATCCTCCTCCTCCGCCGTCGCAGCCGCTCCTTGCCCACCCGCCGATATGGGCCGCTACGGTCCCTTCCCTGCCGCCGCTGGGGATGGCGGGGGCTGCCTACCGCTGCCGATTGTCGCCGCCGAGGTCGCACTCTCCATCGTCGACGGCGCCATTGCGACCGCCGCCTTCGTGCAAGTGGGTTTGTTCGATCTGGTGTCACGTGTTTTTTTTTTTTTGCTCCGCTTGTGATTGATGGTGGAGCTAGGAAGAAGATGAATGGCGTTGATTTTTTTTGGTTAGTGGACCAGGATAAGGAGCGGAGGAGCACGGGCATCTGTGCCTGATAATTTGCTTGTTTCAGTTGAAACATTATAAGCTACATTATTTGTTGCATTGCATCACAATCTATCTAGAGATTCCGGCATGATACTTGTCCAGTGTCGCCGATAGTGTTGATCTGGTGTTTCTCGATGTGGAAGTTTTGTCCTACTGAAATGTGTACCATTCTGCCTACTCGACATTGCGTTCGAAACTGTTACTATGCCTGTTATCTATGCATAGTAATTGCCATTTCTTACCAGTTGCTGTTGCACATCACCTTAAATTATTGATTTCGGTGTTATCTTTCCGAGCACTTCACTAAGTATCACTGTGCTTTGTAACGTGCAGCTGGCAAGAATTCACAGGCACAATCAGCTACAGGGATGGACCCGACAAAAGGTCTCTGAAATTTCCATGTTGTGCTCTCCTTGCTTTCAACGTTTTGGTATGCTGTTTTAGGCTAGTTGCTACTTATTCTGCCTCAGCTTTCAGCTAGCTAATTAGGGAAGTCATTTTATGTCTTTGATTTTGAAAATGAAGTTTCCATCTAGCCCCCTGCTTACTCACTAGCATGCGAAACCAAGGCTTTAGAATGGCTTAGAGAGAGAGAGAGACTACCATGCTTATCCTCTTCAATCTGTAACAGTTAATTGTAGTTTTAATTTAATGGGTTTGTCTCGCTTGTTTGATTGGTTTGCTATAAAATTTAGAAATGTTTATATTAACTCATTTGATTCTGAAATATGGAGACACCAAAATTTAGAAACATTCACCAAACTTTTAGGTAAGGTAATGTTGACCTGCAACTGCAAGTGCAAGCATGTTGCAGTTAAAGTCTCATGATGCGAATATAGCTATATAGTATCAAGTGGCAGCTAAAATACACTAATAGAGCTGTATTGTATCAGCATATATAGCTATATGTTCTTTAGTTTCATATGTTTTCAAAGCCATGTCCACAGTTCCTTGCTACATGGCATATTTTTACATCAGTACATAGGTTATTAGATTTTGGTATTTGAGTTAAAATATGATATAGATCATGCTAAATCAGTGCTTGACATCTGTTTCCCTTTGAACTATTAGATCAGCTGTCATATTCTTAATGATATATGCCTAATCTCTTGCAGATATTCCATTTTATGATTGGCCTATCAAACATAGGTGAGACACGTTAGTTTGATAAATATTTTTATTTTCATCTTACACCTAAGGTCTCTCATTCTTTCACATCGACCTATACTGGAGATTTCTGCATAGTTTATTTCGTATTTATCGATTGTCTTACTGGTCTTGTTTGGCTAGTTACTAATTACTATTCAAGTTTTACTTTATGCTAGTTCAATAGCCAGAGAGATAAGCGGCAGCAGTACTACTTTTTTTTCTAATGGAATGTAACTGCTATAGCATCCAGGAAACATGCATAAGAGATACATAACTATGTATGCATGACCTAGTTTTGGAACAATTAGGAAATGTGTGCTAGTTTGCATTACTAATTTTTGCCATTCCTGTGTTGTAGCTTTTTATGCCTTGAAGAATAGCTTAATGTGGGCGATTTCCTAATCAATGTGGAATTGATTCTTTACTGACTTAACTTTTTCTTAGACAAAAATATTTTATTTAGACATGTTATTGCTTATTGCCAGCCAGAGTGTCCCTGAGTGGATTCATAATAATTCCTGCAGATTTTCAGTATTGACTTAATTTTAGAAATGTAACACAAACAATCCCTCATTTGACCTTATGACAATATTTCTTGCATATTTCATGTATACCATCATGCCTACTAACTTGAGTTATTGTTTTTTGGGATAGTATTCCTAGTGTATTTCGTGTCCACCATCATTGCTACTTGTCAGAGATGGATTTGCTGGGTGCATGGATGCGGATTTGTTCTCATGGGTATTCTCTTCCTACTATGTTACAAGACCTTTTCTCTTCCATTGTTTCCTGATCAGATGAAGAGTTGTCCTTATTATTTTGCAGCTAGCCCACAGATATTGCTTCTTGCTTCTTTTCTACTGCTACTGTCATTCTGGTAAGTCAGCAAGTATTGAGTTCGGTATGCAGTAGTCATAATATGCCATATGCATTTAGGTTAATCAAATTTTGTAAGGACATCGATCATATCCTTTGGGATCCCAGTGCATGTGTAGTTGTGAACTATGTTTGATCTATCACTTTGAAAGGTGGAGAGATATCACATAACCCTAGAAAAACGATAATGATCAGGTGATCAACCAGATTATTTTTTATTATTTTGATTTTGGACCAATAATCCTCTCCTCCCTCTTAGTCATCCCTGTCCCATCAACATCTTCTTTCAGTGTTGCTTGCCCTATATAATGTGTCGAACTACCTGAAGAAAAAGAAAACAGAAATATCATCCTTTTGTTCATTACTTATGCTATCGAAAATCAACGCACTGGTATTAGTATGGCCAAATGGTAGTAATCTCTGCTGGTGGTAGTTTATGCATTCAATATTTATTCATTAGTAGGATAACTGGAGAGCCTACTTCCTATGTAGTAGATCAATCAAATGTGCTAGCAGCTAGCCTACGAATGTTTCGACTAGCCACAGTTGAGTGAACAAAAAACTGGTGTTGAATGGCTCGAGTGGATGTTCACTGTAGTATCCCTTATTCAGATGTGACATGTGAGTACTCATCTGGGGGAAAACATGAATGTTGGATTTGTTGGTTACAAGACCTGATCCTGGCAAACGTTACCCCAACACATTGTCACATTGATGCTCCTGCTAGTCTTTGCTCGTTTCTCCTCAAGCTGACAAGCACCCAAATAAAACATAGCCAGAGGCTGACTATCAAGACCCCAAAGAATACTGCTGTTAGTTGATGGAGAAGACACTGTAACCCTTACTTCTCCTGGATGTATGCAAGCATATGCCACTCTCCAGTCTCCACAGCTTGTTTCGCTTGGCGAACTCCTGCACCTTTGGGCTTTTTCAGTCAGGGACGAAGCCATGAATTGTTTTTTTAGGGGGGGCAAAGAGCTAATGTAAATATTAAAGGGTGCCAAATAATACTTTTCTATCGCTATTTACTTAGAAAACTAAGAATTCATTAGTAGAATTGCATAGCCTTGTGAAAGCCATGTTTCCCCCTTGCCTCCGTCCCTGTTTCCAGTTCCCTTGAAAACATATGGTCATTGGCACTTCCATCAAAATGGTAAAGTACCACCCTGGTGCCAAGCCTTTTAATACAATTGTGTGGAGCACTCTCATAGATGTTCTTCCATCATATGGCTGTGGCATGTAGCAAGTCTTGTTCCTCCTACAAACTCAATGAGAATCTAGTTTCCAGGGTAATTCAATAAGTGGGCAATGTCATTATGCATTATCAGTTTATCACATACGACTATAGCTATAATGATTATAGTTTGGTGCTTCCAGAGGTCATGCTGCTGCATGCGACATAGCACAGACCGTTTTATGTTTTCATTGCTTGTCTTAGTGGTCAAATTTTGTTTTGATGCATTTGCGCTACATGCCGGTCTTTGTTTATTTTGGTTTCTTGAGTTACACATGCCTTTTTTTAAAGAACAAACATTTTATGTTTTTCTAAAAGCATGTCTTACAGGGTTGATCTGTGTCATCAGACAAATGATGAAGATGAAGAGGATGTAAGGAGTCACCGTGAAGCTTTACTAGACAGCACAAAAACTAAACCTGGCATCCCTCCTGTCAATATCCGTCAGAGGTGCTGTCCAAGAATACAGCTTGGAAGCCGGCAAAAATTTGTGATTTTGGCAAGTTTTCTTTCCCATCACTGTAACTCACTGGTTGCGTCGTCATGGCCTTTTCCTCACTCATGCAGATCTTATTCCTTGTTTCTTTACTTATTTATGCACGATGATGCCTTAGTCATGGAGAAAATTTATGCATGATGATGCCTTAGTCATGGAGAATTTATAATCTTCAATCGTTCTATGCTTCTAGTTGCACTATTTATCAGAGTAACTATTTGCTAGCCCAAATTAATACCGAGCTATTTTTTTTTTATATGCAGGTGCTTGTACTGTCGTTTGTTGTTATGTTTGCCTTTGCCATCCTCATATGGGTTGGTAGAGGAGAAAACCCTATCGATTCTTCTCTATTGAAAAGGGTATGTTGACATAGCGATTTCACATCCTGCTGGATTATTCTGTGTTTTTGCATTTGCATATTAGATATCTTAAATCAATGTTCATATTGTCATGCTGTATAAAAAAAACTTGAAGAACATTTATTAGAAATAGGACTTTATGTTGCGCAGCTCTGATGCGTGTTGCCCTTCTGCTTTCCAGTCAAAACAAGAAATGATAGCATATGTATCTAAATGAATTCAGAAGCTTTTGTTTATCAATACTGCACACTTATGGTTGATATTATGCATCCCAAACAGATCCACTCTATGCTGTTGTTTGCACATGTTGATGCCATGACATTTTTGAGAGAATTCATTTTTCTGTATGGCATTTTGTTAATTATGATGGCATAAAATCCGTAATGGGAAATTCGTGGTTAAAACTTAAAGCCACACATCAGATATTGTTAGAGGTGGCGTTAAAACCAAACCAAGCACATGCTGATTAACGATTGACATAGCCTAGATGTTCTATTTATAATATTGAGTAAATTGTATCCACCATACAAAACTTGTCAGGTGGGTGCAGATTGGTCCAATAAGTTGTAAAATGCTCAATTTAGTACGACAACTTGGCAGGTGGGTGCATATTGGTCCAACAACTTGTAAAATCCTCAAATTAGTGCAATAACTTGGCAAATTGGTGCATATAAGTCTAAATGTTACTTTGACAATGTATTTGTCTATGCACAGAGGGATATAAAGGTATAAGTCATGTATTGTGTCATTTTTGGATTATGTTTCTTGATAACATAACCAATTAATTTTGACTTTTATCATATTGTTTTAATTTGATGTTATTTTCTTATAATTTTTCATTTTTTATATTTTCATCTAACCACAATAGATGTAATTTTTTAAAGATTAATAACAGCACCAAATGCTTCATATAAATGTATTTATAACTGAATATTCATGTTCATGATGTAACATTGCCTTAGTGAATTAACTTATGGTTTTTATTTATTGAAAATTATAGATCAAATTAAAGGGGAAAAATTCTTTATCTAAACTTAAAAACATAAATATGCATCCAGCTGATATTACTTTATAGAAATTGTCTGTCAGACTTAGAAGAAAAATATCTTATATGAGAAAACAAAACATCTCTTATTTTCTAATGTGAGTTATTTTTTAATTTTATTATAAAGGTTCTTGTCTTGGATAAATATATCATCACTGTTAACATGAATATCAATGGCCACTCAATGGTCAATTGTTTTGTTTGAATGCAAATATAGCATGTATTTGTTGTTTGTCATGGCCAAATACATGTTAATATAACATTTGGACTCTGTATGTACTAATTTGCCAAGTTGTTGCACTAAGTTAAGTATTTTACAAGTTATTGGACCAATCCGCACCTATATATCAAGCTGTTGCACTAAATTGAGCATTTTACAAGTTAGTGGACCTATTTGCACGCACCTAACAAGTTGTTGTATGGTGGGTGCAATTAACTCTATAATATTTATCATGCTATAACTATGGATCTCCATTCGATAGCTGTTATCTATGAGTTAAGGAGAGAAGAATATTGACTTGTGTATCATCTAACGATCTTATACTTGATATATTTACAACATGCTTCTTGAAACTTTATCAACAATCTACAATTGCTTATGAGCCAACATTTTATTTTGCAGGTTTACTTGGATGTATTTTCAGTAGTAGTTCTTGTACTCGGTGGTGCTCAGGCATGTTATGGTAAGCATTCAATATTGTTTGTGTATGACATGCCATAAAAATGTCCCAGATATTAATTCAGGAATGAATATTATACTGGAGAAACTGTGCACGTACTCCCTGTTGTCAACTGAAGATTATCTTCCATTCATTTTCTTGTGTGAGCCCAGTTGATTGTAGTTTTTATTCAGCTTCAAATGCTTGATTTTTATCTTAATATGTGGCCATTGGACTACTTGCAAAATGATCTGCTATTTGTCACTTCTAGCTGCAGTTGCACTTGCGTTCTTGTACATCATTAATGAGGTAGCTTGTTGCTTCAGTATTGTAACATTTTTAGCTTGGATTTTCATGTAGGTGCATTGCTATTTTCGAAGATGAGCAAAGTTCGTTCTGAAACTGTATCAACTGAGAAGAGGAAGGTATAGCTCTCCCAGGATCATTCTTCCTGTGGCTTGAACTGAATCACTTTATCTTGTTGATAACTTGATAGTTGCAAAATCTAATTGTATGTGTAGCTTCGACTTTTATGTGAATGTAGCATACCCACCCCCACCCCCAACAAAAAAAAAAAGAAAAAAAATGAACACACACACACACACACACAGGTTTCATGACTTATTTTGAGGGAATGATCTTTTAGAGATATGCAATAGAGAAAATCATTGTACTGATTTGCACCATTTAAAAGGTGTGTATCGCATATATGTTGAAAGTGTCATTTCTATACATGGGTGGGATCTAAAAAAAAAAGTACAGATCTGACATGTTGAAAACATACAAACTTCATCGTTGTGCCATATGCTCCTCTATTCAAATTGACAATCCTTCCCTGCAGGTTGCCAGTTTAGCTGCTGTCTCACTGATGTGTTTTTCGTCTTCTGCTATACTAGCACTTGTGACTAATGTTCCAGTAAGTTCTTATATACATGCTAGTTTGTGCAAACTGATGATTTTCTTTCTTTTTTGTAACCTCCTATCTATTTTCTGTACCTTTTCTTGCAGGTGCTTTTATACTGGTACTCAACAGATGCAGACATCATCTACAATGCTGTTATTTTGTTTGTATATTACTTCTTAGGTATTTTGTGTTCCTTTATTCCTTGAATGTCTTATATATGGCCTTGTACCTAATGTAGTTTATGTTGCCATTGCCATCCATGATAAAAAGTGGTAGGATGCATTAAGCATTTATTTTTTCATCAAGCATATATGCATATGCTTCAAGGCATCATGTGCATTTCTTGTTGCAGGCATGATCCCTGCTAGCATACATGTGATTCTGGTCATGTTGTATTTAAGGGCTTAAACTCCGTTCATAATAGTTACTAGTTCTTGTACTACTTACTACCTATTGGTTAGAGGATTTCATGATGCACTGGTTTGAGTCCTAACTTAAAAGGTACTACCTCCTTCCCTTAAATATAGGATGTTTTGGACAAGCTAATTAGTTAAAAAATGAACTAGTTTGCTTGTCCTAAAGGTCATATATGTGAAGAACAGAGGGAGTACAATTTATGTGGCATATGTTTATTCCTTGAGGACCTACCAAAGCATTTATGTGAAGAACAAGTGCATTGTCATTTTTAGTGTGAACCTTTCTCCTCAAAGTCCTCATCTTCTTAGCTTATTACCAGGCTGTAGTTTTACCATGATATGTCATGGTGTGCTTTTGGTCGGTTGGCCTGTAGACACAAATCATTACTATGAATAGCTTCTAGAGAATCAGTACTTGGTGCACTTATGTTTCACACATCGACGTGCAATGAGTTGAAATGAATATTAGAAGAGCAATCGAAAGCATGATGTATTGATGTTATGCTTATTACCAATCATATTATTGTTATATCTGCTCGTTCATCACTGATGGTTCAGTTGACAGTGGACATTTAAGAACTAGACGTGTCTTAAATTTACTTTGTTCTAATAGTGCTTACATGCTGAGGCGTTGGTTTATATTTTTTGTAGGTTCATCAGTTCCATCAGGGTTTGTTTTATGGATCATGAGAGATTTGCCTCATCGTCAGGTGGTAGAAAGGCCCACCGAATCGAGGGTAGTTACTTTGTTCAGGGAAAGACCGTCAACCACACAGGATCCGCAGTGGAGGACAGCTGTTACATCCTCAAACAAGGTTAATCCCAACTATTGCTTTCTTTAATTGAAATTATTTAGCTCTATAGTTGAGCATGCCTGATTTTTAAAAAATATCTCGGCTTGTAGGCCCTCAAATCAAGCCCGATTTAACAAGACTTTCCGTCGACGCTGAACCTTTAGTCTGCCTAATGTGCTGAAAGAACATCAATAGCGAACTGGCATCTACAGCTGTGACAATTAGTGGGTGCAAGACAAATCAGACCTGCCTCATGGAGGATTACAGTCATCATGTGTGATGCACATTGCAAGTTTACACTTTGGAATTGAGGTTTGGGGGGGGGGGGGGTTGGTGTTGGGGTTGAAGAATTAACAAATGTAAATAGCTTTAAAAATGTGAGTTTTCATGGTTAGGCTGTTAGTTTTTCCGTTGAGATTTACCTGTACCTCAACAAGAGAATCCGTCAACTAATTCATGATACCTCCGAAAGATTGTAATTACCTGATCTTCCAGAATTTATGGATCATTGAGGATTTAACATAAACTGGCTAAGTAATTAAGATGTTCGGGACGTGATTGGCAATTTTTTGTATACTGTAACCACAATCGTGTGCAGGCTATTCTGAGTGGACAAATAGCTGCAATATCTGAGACAACCTTTACAAAGAGCTTAAATCAGACTCAGTGTTATCATAGGATAACATTATTTCGCATTTCATCTTTGATTGACAAATATGATAGTATTATATTTTCGTTCTGGACCGGTAATTCGTGGACACCTTTGCTGCTGCCTTTGGGTACGCTGCCGGGGCATAATTCATCGTACGCAGACCCGTTGATTTGCGCAGAGGAAACAAATGGATTCTCCGTGGATGCACAACCTCTCCAGTATCAGGTTCTAGGCGTGGATCGTCACGTTGCCTTGAGGAGTGCCCTTCTTGTCGATTTGGTACACCCAACCCACTTGACACTTGTGACTATGTGCCTACAGGCTACAGATGGTCTCCCAAATGAATTATCATGACTCTTCTTAATGAACACCAGGACGTCACAAGAATACATGTATGAGAGTATATGTATGCAACCTACTTTTAAAAGACTGGATGGGCAGATCTCGAGATTAGAAAATTCACATCGGGCTTTTTGCTGCCAATCCTCATGTGCATCGCACTAAAAAAATAACGCTGGTTAAATTATTCTAAAATAAATCTATAAAATACATGTAGCCTGGCCGAGTTACGTACTTAAACCCGGTGGGTGGACTTCGTAGCAAGAAATCTTACCAGTTGGACACTCACGGTAACGGACTTCATCACAAGAAATTTTACCAATTGTGCGTTCAAACATACCATTAAATTAGGTTATGTGCACTTTGATTTGACAAAGTAAAAAAAAAATCTATGTGTAGCTTTGGAATTGAATTTTCGGGTCGTATGACTACAATACAAATTAAGGAGGAACCAAAAACATGAAAGCCAATTAAAAAATATATAATTATAAGTTTTTATAAAATGCGAAATAATGCATACTTGTCCCAAAAGTCAGGAAACAAATTTATTTTGTTAAAATCTACACGAAAATAAGTCTTAAGGGAAATTTATCTTTTGTCATATGATTTTTTTTTCTAGATCAAGTTTTCATTCTAAATTATGAGAAGAGAAATTGTACATCTACGAGAAAAACTCTCCAAACCACTCCTTCTATGACCCCCTTTAATTTGTCAATGCAGAGTTTTGCATGTGGCCAAACACTACCTATAATTTCCCACGTGGCCTCCTATCAAGTATTTCTCCTATTAATAGAGTCCGGATCTCCAACATGCGATACATAACTGCGGGATAACCTCTTAACCGACCTCTCCCATTTCTATGTCTTAGTCTAATCTCAAAGGGTAGAGTTCTTTTTTTAAAGAAATGTCTCAGTGTAGAGTTTTGCATGTAAAACAACACTACCCACAATCTTCCACGTAACGTTCTATCCGTAAAGATATACAAATGTTTTTCTTTTAATAGAGTCCAGATCTCAAACGCTCAATATAACCGCCGTGATGAGCTCCAACCCCACCTCTCCCACTCCCGTGTCTCTCGCAACGCTGCAGCAAGCCATGGGCGCTACTAACGACTTGTCCGCGCCAACCCGCTCCCGCTCCGTCAACCTGTCGAGGTGCATGGCCATGGCTTCTTCTTCCGCTCCCTCCTCCGCCACTTCGTGGCCGCGGGCAGACAACAAGCACAGCGACGCCGCCGCCGCCGCCGTCGTCCGGCGCGCGCAGCTCGTCCTGTCGCGCGACGCTGGCTGGTGCCGGTTGCGCGCGTGGCGGAGGCTGCTCAGGCGGCTTGCGCAGGAGACCAAGTGCATCTGCAGCTCGCCGACGGCGGCCACCGGGAGGCACATCACGTTCGGCTACGACGCCGCCAGCTACGCCAAGAACTTCGACGACGGCCGTAGCCCGGCGCCGCGCTGCGCTGCCCCCGTCGTCGCTGTCGCAGATGCATTCCATAATTCGAGCGGCAACTGAGCCGGATCGTTCGTTTCTCCCCTCGTCGATCCCCTTCCATCTTTCCTTTTTTCCTTTTCTTTTTTACCCTTTGCTTTTGTTTCCTTATCCCTTTTAGCACCTCCTTGGTGATGGTGATATTGGTGTTGTAATGGCCTCATCAATACCCATACGTATCTAGGAATTTTGTATAGAGCTTTCGAGGTAGCATGATTGGAATTTGGAATTCACCCAAATCCACATTGTGCAATGCATGATCCTCTGAATCTCATCTCTTGGTAGGAAATCAATGCGTGATCCTCTGAATCTCATCTCTTGGTAGGAAATATCGATCAGAGTTCAGGTATTGCAGGAAACCACTTCCTTTCCGATCTTACGAAGATCCTAAAGATTTCTCATCGAAATCTAGATTTCAGAGAATCGATTGTATCCTGATTTCTCTCTCTTTTTTTTCTCCCTCTCTCTTTTCCATCCTCGATCTGATGAGGATAATGCTCTGCTAATTCACCTGGATATTTAAGTCTCTGATCGATAGGGTGGTTAAAGCAGATCATAAAAGAAAAGGAAAAGGTCAAGGGGAAGGACCATGCAGCCATGATGTACCCGGGGTGGTGGAGTCTAAAGGAGGGAATTTATTGGTCATAATCTCAGGCAGGACCATGCTAGATTTTTCTGTCAATATGCTTGTCAAGTTAAGTACTGGCCTCATTTCAGCGAAATGTTCCCTTGCAATAGTGTGTAGTAACTCGTTGAATTGCTTGCACAAAGTTCTGCAATTCATGTGTGTTCCAATCGGCGTGGAAGGCCAATGCAAACTTTTCTTTTTTGTTGTTGACTCGTAGGATTCTTGTTTCGTTGTCGCTGCTCGCTGGTTGGCTTTGCCCGTTGCCCCTCCTACCACGGTTGCTTCCTGCAAGAGCAAGGCCATTTGGTGTGTAGGTTGATAGGCGTTAAGAACTGGGCTCCATCCCAAGAGCAAGACAAAGTTGAGCTATTTGAGGCCTCCTCGGTTGCCCTCCTCGCCGGAAAAGGCAGAATTCCTTCTTGTCAAGGCTGCTTCTCCGCAGATATTTTCTGCTGTGCAGAGGGAGTTTTCTGCACGCGCACCGAAAGTGGATCCATGCACCCTTCATTTTACGATGAGTACATCAAACTTTTGATTCAAGTGTTGACCGGTTAGAACTTGAAAGGATAACTGCGATATGGAAAATATTTAGTCTGCAGACTAGACCAGCTTCATATAGAAGGCAGAGTACGTAAGAGCCATAACAGTTAGCAAAGGAAACACCACTCCAACTCTCCCAGTCGTGTCCTGAACTGAAGAATGTGTTATTCACAGTAGTAAAATAATGGCTCAGCTAGACCGAATTAACATAGGCACTGGCAGCATCACTGCTTAGTTAATTAGGGACAAGTCAAAAGCTACCAAACGATTACTAAAAGCACCACAGCGCAGCAAGATGATGCAATGCTTTCTCCTCGTGGTCGCTGCAATGGAAGCCTGCAAGGACACGAACGAAAGGAAGACACGCATATAAATGCAGCTCAGATTGTAGCACGGTCACTAGGCGGCTGTAAATTGCGTGGTCCACGTTACAAGCTGTTCCCTCAGACCCTCAATGTCACCTTAAGTGAGCATGTGCTGAACATGAACAATGCTCACTGACGCCAGGACTATCGAAAGTGTGGATGAATGATCATAGTAGTAGTAGTAGTGGTGCGCTTGGGATTGTGTGGTTATAAAACACGTTCCATACTGGGCTACTAATCCCTCATGTAAAAAAAATATAATTGATCTTTTAATTTTCAATATATTCGAGGTGTGAATTTCACTACTATTTTTAACATATTTACAAAATATACTAAGTTCAAATTCCGAGTGTCAAGATGAATCTATTACTTTTAAGTTTTAAACTATAATATTTAATAAGTTGACGGATGAGTAAAAGTGCAAACTATGTGTAGCTCTTAAATCCGTCGTACGCAACAAGGACTCCGTGGCCCAATGGATAAGGCGCTGGTCTACGGAACCAGAGATTCTGGGTTCGATCCCCAGCGGAGTCGAATTAATTTTTTCCCTTCCATTTGTCATACTATGTTGTGCTGATTTACTTTTTTTTTTGTATTAGTACTATATTGTGCTGCTTTACCTTCTTTTTTTGTCTTACTATGCTGTGCTGACTTACCTTGTTCTTTTGCCTGTTTCTTTAGTGTTGCTATGTTGTGCTGAAGTACCTTTGACCTTGTTCTTTTGCTTTTTCTTTAGTGTCACTATGTTGTGCTGATGTGGGAGAAATTTGGAATTATGCCATTATCAAAACTAAGTTTTGCCAGTTTGTCATCTCGCAATTTGGTTTCGCCTATTTGCCATTATGAAACCATATCGCCCCGCAAGAATGCATTTTCGATATTTTCCAATTCATTCGATGTTTTCTCCAACAATGACCATTTTCAGTTCTATTTTTATGTAGAACACAGGAAATTCCTAATAGCAAGAAACACATTTTTTTCGGTTCGGCGCACCAACGCCCTTTACATATGGACATGCATATTACTCTAGTGCCTGCATATAAAGTATGTGCAGCCACCAAAGATCAGACACTGAATGTGCCTTTGCTAGCGACAATATTTGAGTTGAAAATAATAATGCCTTAATTTGCCACTCTTACATAATCCTTTAACCAAATTATATGGGTTTTTTTCGGTCACCACAAGAGTAATGAAACATTCTGAGTTATTATTTGGAAAGAGCACATACTGTTATTAGAAAGAGCATTTCTAACGACCCTTTAACAGCAGATTAAGCTGTCACTATGACTTGGCAGGAGATGACACCGCAGCTGTTGTGTAGATAGATTTAAGTTGCCTGTTTATGAGCTTGCTGTCATAGAGAGCCAGCTGCAACTCCATGCCATCCGACCACCATTGCTGCAGCCCATGTGCCTCAAGGAACTTCTGCGGGCCTTTTGATGTCACAAAGAGCTTCGCGACAACATCTCCGGCGATCTCACTTGCCTTGTGTTGCTGTTGCTGTTCGTCGGAAGCACCATCCGTAGAAGAGCAAGAAGGAGCGTTGTAATGGCAGCATATATAATCACTGTTGTTGACATATAAATGTGGCACCCATTTCTTCTCGGCGCGCAATTTCTTCTTGTCACTTGCCTCCTCGTTGGCACTATCAAGGGGTGTTGTTGCTACTTCCTTCAATGGCAGGCTTGCTTTGACTTTCTTCCAGAGATAGCTGGCCTTCTCACTCATGCTCCTTACACCCATGGCCAGTGAAACAGAAGGTGGATTAAACAGATGACACTCCACAAAAACTCCTTGCTTGGCAAGCTCCTTGCAGACCTGAAGGGCAAAGCCAGCTCCCAAGGAGTGCCCAGAAACGCAAACGTTGGCGCTGCCAAACTTTTCAACTGCTGACTTAAGCGCTGCTAAAGCACCAATGTATCTCACTGAACCTTTGAGGCTCTCCCAAACCAAGAAACGAAGATCATCCTGCAAGTCTCTCTTCATGGTTGGCTTCTGCAGCAGTGTTCCTCTGAGAGCTAAAACAGCCCTTGGAGCTCCACTTGGTCTTATCAGGATGAAGTCAGACAAGGCAGAAGAACGATCCCACTCCAGCACAGCGCCATAGATGGAGCCATCTCTCTCATCCACCAATGTTTGAGTGACCTTGTACTTGAAGGGCTTCCACCATTTTGGAGCAAGGCCATCCTCTTCTCCTTTCTGATCTTGCCTGTCCAGTTCAAGCAAGTAGACGGCTTGAATGAAACAGGCCATTACCATCCTTTTGTAATTTGGATCCTTCCTGCAAAATCAATTTAAACAAAGAATGCTAGATAAAAAAGTTGCAGATACATATGAGGGTACAGTGAACAAAAGTAATAAAAAAACTTTATACTGAGAATTTTAATTAAAAGCTTGTTTGACATAATCAATATTTTAATCAAACGAATTATTTCTAAAAATTAGTCGAGGAGGGGTTTTATTATCATTAAAAACTTTTTAAAGTGGAAAACACATATATGTCCTTATCTTGTTGGTATGGGGCCTTTTTATCCTGTTGACAGGAAACCTGTGATGTACCTCCCTTCCTTCTATTTGGTTGATTGCTAAACCACTTGTCCCCCGGCAACTATATGACCATTTCCCCTGGCCTGGAAACTATGAACCCACTTTGTAATGACATTTCCTACATGGAGCTCTTGATACGGACGTTTTGTTGTTGCTTGAGCTGATCTAACTCACTAAATCAAAGTCCTGTTTTCTTCAGTGGCAACTAGCAAAACTGAGCAATGCGCAAGTCCTGTTTTCTTCATTGGCAACTAGCAAAACTGAGCAATGCGCATAACTTAACCGTGAAGTACTGGCCAGAAAAGAAATTCCTAAATTGCCATGGAAATAAGAGCTGGACACGCAGGCACAGCTATACAACGAAAGTGTATGCAGGGAAAGCGTGTTTTGGGCGTGTTTAGTTGAGGTTGAAAAAGTACTTTTTTTTTCTGGGATGCGTGTTATGTGAGGGGGATGAATAGGAAAAGGGAAAAGGGAATTTTTGGGGATGCGTGTTCTGTGAGGGGGATGAATAGGAAGTAAAAAGTACTTTTGGAACTAAACACGGCACTACCCTGCAAACAGAACGCGTTGGTTTCAGGAAACCGCTCATGGCTTTCTTGTTTCCTGATTTCCTCCAATAAGGTTTAAGGAAACTTGCGCAGAGGTCCTTGCTTTCTTGTTTCCTGATTTCCCCCAAGCAAAGGTAGGAGCATTCCCTTTGTTTCTTCAACTCACCTATAAGCAAACTTTGCTTGTAGGAATAGTAACCTATTTGGCTGGCCCAATAACTTCACGTTAAGCGCAAAATAGGAAATCACAGCAAAACCCTCAAAAACAGTTTCCCGAATGCAAATGGTGGCAAATCACCACAAACTTTTCGTGAGCCTGTAAATGGTGCAGTAATTTCTAGACCATGAATCACAATGTAGCTACTTGAAAGGGCAATCGATTTTTCAGCACGCTTTAATCAAGAAAGAGGACGCCTTTCATCCGGAAGACCTATTGAAGCTCCTTAAATTCTAATTCAACTGCAAAAGTATGAGGGGAGTCGCGCAATCGGTCAGCATTCGTTATCCCCTCCCTATCTAAGCCAAACAGCGTCGGCAAATAAAGGTGCCCGCAGCAAAACCAAGTGGCGGCCCCTAATCCGACCAAAACCAAAGCCCGCATCTTGAACGAACCCATAGATTACAGATACAACTCCATACCATGAGGGAAGAAAAAAAACAAAAACTAAGATTGCGAAAAAAACGGGAAGCTCGATCTCTTACCAGCTCGATCTGATGATCTCCTTCCAGTTGGGCGGCGGCAGGTTGCGCGGCCCGGACACGTGGAAATCGTAGGGGTGCCCCTCGGCGTCCGCCGCGGCCACCACCACGGCCCCTCCGCCGCACCCTCCTCCCTCCACCTCCACCACCTCCTCCTCCTCATCCTCGACCGCCTTCAACTCCCCCGCCACCGCCGTGGGAGCCGGTGACAAGTCGATCGGCATCGTGGCGGCGCAAGCCATACGCCCCGGCCCGTCCCCGTGCTCGCGGCGCCGGGTGGGGATCGTCAGATGGAGAGCGCGTGCGCGCAGGGGGGTCGGCAACGGTCGAGCCGGCGTGGGTGCGGGGAATGTCGAGTGCGCGAGCGCGGTGATTCTTGGGTGCCAAGTGCGCGGCCGCGGCGGTGGGGTATTTGGGATCTCAGGAAGGGGACAGCGCGCAACGGTCATGTTTGGCAAGGGGAGCGGCAGCTGGGGGGTTTATTACGCCAGAGGGGTCAGAGATGGTGTGGCTTGAGCGTGTTGGCAATGAGTATGCTTTCCTTGTTGCCATGTTGGATGGTGGCCTTTCCAACTGATTTCGAACTTTCTCTATGGTCCTTTCTGGATACGGTCATTCAACAGGTGAGTTTATCTCAGGGCGAAGGAAACAAAGTTTTAAGGATTTTGTTGGGAGGATAATGGTTGCACAGACCTATAGTACTTGTTGCTTTTGACCGTCATATATACTTATAGCATTAAGAAAGGGTCATGACGTCACGCCGGGCCATCTTTTACTTGCCAAACGTGAATGCTTTCGTTCGGATAGTTTTTTCAAACTATTAAATAATAGTAATATTTTAGTATTTCTATATTTTGTTTTGCTTCGTTCATGAATGTTTCTTAGTTTTTACTCTTTAATTGGTACTCCATTAAAATGTTATAAAATGCCACTATTTAGTTTTCTTTAACTTGTGACTTGGGAAATTTTCCTTGGTGGATTGTAATATTATTTATATTAGTTATAAAAATTAATAAAAGATCTTTTATGAAGCCAAAATATTTTTAGATTTACATTTCATGATACAAACCACAACATTTCAATATTTTGAAGCTACAATATTATTTTATGTAAGATGTGATATTTTCTTATGAAATGAGAATAAAATTACTGCACACAAAATTCCCATATTTGGTTGGCACACTTTTCTTTGTTGGAATATTTCTCATGAATCTAGAACATCCAAATAAATTATATTTTGTTAAATAAGTAAAAGACATTTATAGTTATTTTATTTAACTTTACACATTTTGATTTAAGTTGGAGAATTTTTTCTGCTAAAGCAAGAACATGTCATATTTAAGCTAAAAAATAAAAATGGTACTTTTTTATTTTTCTCAGTGATTTTATTTTGGCATGTTCTTATGGGCTCGCAATTGCCACCCGTAAGCAGCCCAATAGGCCTCATTTGTTCGACTACCTTGTACTGCACGGAGGGCCCCACGACGGAATATAAGGAATCCCCTCTCGAACAGCTGCAAGTCTGCAACGCTCCCGGCGGACCCGGATCCATCCCTCAAATCCTTCTCTTCCCCAACTCCGGACTCCACGCCGGCCAAACCCGATGGCCCGCCGCCCCCGGAAGCGCCGCCGCCGTGACGCCGCGGCCGCAGAGGGCCCCGACTGCTTTTCCCGCCTCAACGAGGACCTCCTCCGCAGCATCCTCTCCAACCTCCCTACCCGCTCCGCCGCAACGCTCGCCGCCGTGTCCCGCCACTTCCGCAGGGAGATCCCCGCGCTCCTCGACCGGGTCGACTCGCTCACCCTCCACGAGCCCCACTTCCAGGACCCTCTGCGGGCCACCCCGCCGGTCCTCCTCCGCCGCCTCGCCCTCGCCCCGCACCGCGCCATCCCGCCGTCGACCTTCCGCCCGATCCTCGACGAAGCCGCTCTGCACGGCCTCTCCGAGCTCGCCTTCCGCCTCACCCGCCGCGCGCGGCTGCCCAAGAACGTGCTCTCCGTGAAATCACTCGCCGTGCTCGACCTCGATAACTGCGCCGTGGCTCCGTGGTCCAACGTCGCGTGCCCCTGCCTCCGCACGCTCAGGCTCAACCGCGTAGCCATCCTCCAGGAGCTCATGAACAAAATCCTCGCCTCCGCCTCATGCTTGGAGACGCTCGAGATGGTGTATTGCACGGGCCTCGGTACGGGCAGGAGCGCTGGCTGCACGGTGGAGTCGTCCTCTGTAAGGAACCTCGTGTTCAGGCCGACGCGGAAGCTAGAGCAGATCATAATTAGAGCGTCGGCGCTGAGGACGGTGACGCTGTACACACGGAGTAGGGTGAAGACACTGGAGTTGGCGCCTGCGCCGAAGGTCAGGAAGGCATATCTGCACATCTCAAAATTGCCGGCAAAATTGGAGGCATTCAGGGTTCGGCCATTCCTGGATGCTGGCGTGAAGCTGGAGTGCCTCACGCTTAGAGGCCACTCTGTGAAGGTGAGCTCAATCTCATACATTGTAGTATAGTTCACTAGTTGCTAGCTGATTCATGCTCTGTGCAATGTTTGGGTAGCAGCTATGGGGTAGGATTCTGTTCATGGTATGATAAGAAAGATTGATTCTGCACACGTTTGGTATTTACATACTACCAGTTATAAGCAGAAGTTTGAAGAGTTATCATGGCAACATGTTCGTTTGTGAAATTTTATGAATGAATGCTTCTGTAGCACAAGCCAATGAACCACAATTCATAAGAGTTCAGGTCATGACATCGATTTGGCACATGCATTGTTGAAAATTTGCTTAAAGGAAGGACAAATCATTTCATCTTAACCTTAGAGTAGGACAGACATATCATAATTCTGTGATTGCATGAAATTATTTTAGTGCGAACTGTTATATCGTAGATGCTGAAGTACCATCAAACTGCATGATGCTATTGAGTTCTGTGACTGAGCTATATCAATGTAAAAATAAAACATTAAACGTAGCTGGGCAACAGAGAACAAGGTGGCAGATGTGGACGCAGACGATGCCATGACTGAATACTTTATAGTGTTTATATTTTGTTTTGGCTACGATTATTCAAGGAGACAATCACAGTTTTATGGGTCCTTGAAGCTTTTGAGGGCTTAACCAGTTAACCGTCAAACCCATGAACTATGCTTGCTAATTGCTTGTGGAGTTGTGGGTTAGAGGCCAGGCCAGGTGGGTTGTGGCTGTCCAAGAGCCGCCACATCTGCATCACTAATTAAAATATCAAAAAACATTAAATGTTGTAGATGCTATGTATCTCATAGGGAAACAAGGTGCTGCACCACAAATGGCTGGAGCATATAATTAGTCTTTAGTAGCATCATGTGTTTGAACACCAATTAAGCATCATCTCCTATTTTCCTGGTTGCAATGGAATAGATGCTTAATTGGTGCCCAAATCTTGAACACCAATTAAGCATCATCTCCTATTTTCCTGGTTGCAATGGAATAGATGCTTAATTGGTGCCCAAATCCAAACACATGATGCTGGTAAGGTAAGGTAACATAGTTCATTGTGATTTATGGGCACAAAAAAGGTTGAGTGTAGAAACTTTTGTAATGCAATGTAGGTTCTGGCGCAACCAGAAGTAATGTAGGCAATATGAAGTGCACACATTACCTATGACTGTAAAGGGTTTATCTTATATTTGTTGGATGTCTTTTATTTTTCAGGTCTTATCATCTGAATACAAAGGTATTCCAAAGTTGACGGTTATGTTTCAAGACTTGAGGATACTATCAGTGAGCTTAAATCCCTCAAGCATAGAAGAAACTTATTTCCTGCTGAAGCTTCTTGAGAGTTGCCCGCACCTAGAGAAATTCAGTCTTTCGGTACATGATATCAATTTTCTTGTTCACATAGCACCTCATCTCACATTTCACTGTATGGTTTATCAATATCATGCCTTCCTTATGTACTAGGCAGCTGGAACAGGCGAAGATTCTGCTGGAACAGACGAAGACATGGAACAGGCGAATAACATGCCTTCAACTGATCACAAGGAGAGGCTGTCGAGTATATCTTGCCTGACTACCAGCTTGGTGCAGTTCAAGTTTCGTGGGTTCAAGCCTCAAGAATTTCAAAAGGAACTGATGGTTTTTCTGCTAACCCGAGGAAAGAAGCTCAAGAAGGCGGGAGTGGAGTTCGAGAAGAGCCAAGCAGATGCTGTGAGGAAGATTCTTTCAATTAAGAGAGCCCCAACTGAGAGGGCATCTACCAAGTATGGTAATCACTACATGGAATTGGAGTATTCCTGATCTAGTTTGTGTATAGACGGTTGGGTTTGTGCCTTTGCTCGGCATATAAAAAAATGTGAATATTGCATCTCTGAATAAATGGCATAGGTTTTGGATAAAAAAGGTATCATTGCTTCGTGTTGCCGGGTAATCTGTTCAACTGTTCATGCATTGTTACACCGATAGAACACAAATAGTCAGACACTTGACATACATACGTGTCACATACTGAATTTTCCGTTATGCATTGGTCTCAACTGCCAACAAGCGTAGGCTAGTATCTTGTATGCAGTTTACTGAGAAGTTTTGGCGTAGATCGTGTTCTCATATTTACCGCTCCACCTGCATATTGTTGGTGTGGAAAGTGTTAGCAATCTAGGAAGGATCCATGAGTGTGATGCGGGAGATTTGTGGGGTCAGTGAATCACCACCAACCTGTTGGAATCGTTACAGGGGACCTGCAGTTCCTGCTCTGGACTGAACGGCTGGAACACGCGGTCAATGTCCTCGTTCTTCACCTCCTCAAGGGTAGGAGGATTCCACTGCGGCGTCATAGATAAGTTAAAAGCAATTTGGATATTGAGAAGACAGAAAGATGAGAAAGAGAAAGACCTTAGGGGCATTGTCTTTATCGATGCTAAGAGCTCTAATGCCCTGCCGTAAAGTGAAAATGTCAATGAGCAAGTTGGAAGAATCATTTGGTTCAAGGCATGACTGTTTATTGGCACGACCTCTGTACCTCATACACGTCCCCGTTAACAACAGATCTGAGAATGTTCATTGTAAGTCTGAATTCCTTCGTCAAACATTCAGGCAAACTCTGTTTCCGACCCTCTCTGATCTGTACAGGTTAAAAATCATCAGCATACTAGAGTTTAACTTTTTGAAAAGAAACCCATAGTAGTTTACAGAAAAATAAAGCAGGTGGTAATGAAGAAAAAAAAATTGTTGCCGTAGCCTTCACGTTGTACTACAAGCAGAAACATAGAGCTGATGGGATAGAATTCCCATTAGGTTAACAATGACATGAGACTGTACCGATCTCAGGGTGATCTTCATTGCTGTTGGAGATGATCTTCTCAGACCCTTCAGGACTGGAGGTATCCATTGGTTTCCGTCTATGCTCTCTTCTGATTCCTACAATCACGAAAATTGAGTGCTTAATGATGCTGCAAAACAGAGATATGTCTGCTACAAGGACAGTGGTGCAGGGATGGGTTCATCTTTTATGTTAGGAGCATGAAGGCTGCAACGCAAGAATACATCTTCGCTTTTTGAAGAGAAGGTACTGGAAAAAATATTGTTAGCGCTAATTGTACCAGGGTTTCATTTGAATCAGGATCTAGTTTTACTTCTGCAGCCTTTTTGCAGAAAAGTAACCCTCGGCATATTACATGATGTAGAATAAACATTAGCCAACACATCAGTTATCAACAACAGTCTGGGAAACTGATGTAAATTTCACAGCATAGCGAAGTGGAATGAGAAGATGTGAGTATTGAACCCTTACAAATGCTTTTATGATGTCCTCAACAGTCTCCGCCGAGAAACATTTGTTGATAGTTGAAAGCCTATAAAAAAAAAGATCAAGATACCAGAGTCAGTTTCTTTTTTCAGTAGACTTATGTGAAAAGTTCTATCTTCATAAGACATCAGTACTTGTTCAACACACTATCTTCATCAAGCTGAACATCTGTAGAAAATTCTTCAATGACAGCTCGAACTGCAGACTCGTCACCTGAGTCCAAATTCAGTAAACGTTTTTCAAGTTCTTCCAAATTCTGTCATGCATATCACAAGTACTTTAATTAGTCAAACTTCAGGTAAAGTCATCTACTAAATCTCCACAATTTGCGCATGCAATCAAGTGAACAATAATGCACCAAAACCAATAAAATTAGAAATGCTAGCTGATGATTGTCTTACTTCGGAACTGACAAAATGAGTAGCAAGACCAGCAGAAATCATTTCCTTCGCATTCAGTCTAGCACCAGTTAAAGCTAGGTACTCACCTAATAGTTCAGAAAGAAGACACAATGTCATGAGATGCATGATGCATCATAACAATATGTTGCACTGTCATATATTTGATTATTTTTTTATAAAAAAAACAGGATTCTACATTTTGATATGCAGTTGCCAGTTGTTATGAATGGAATTTTATAATATATTACTTACCTAAATATCCAGGGAGCCGAGAATGAATGTAGGAAAAGCTACAATCTGTGTGCAATCCAACACTAGCCTCAGGAGTTGCAAAAATCTACCAAAAAATAAAAGGAAAAAAGAAAAATGAGCTGGTCATAATTAGAATCTCGTAAGGGCTTTTTCGGTTTGAAGGAGATTGGAGAGGGTTGGAAGGGATTAAATCCCCTACAAGTCAAAATCCCCCTCAATCCCCCTGAGAAGGGGGTTAACCGAACAAGCCCTTAGGGATCCAGAACCACACTTAGAAGGCTTCAAGCAATCAACTGGACAACCTTTCAATATTAAAAAAACTTGATAATGTATAAATTTAATGATTATGTACTATTTACATAACAAAAGATCTTATAGATAGGTGCACAAGAGAAAACGGTGGCATCTTCCGATATTATAATGAGGATTCAATAAGAATTGAAGATAATACAGATAGAATGTTTAAGATAAATTATTTTATAATAAACGCATATAAGGCATACTGTTGATACATACAGTTTTCTCTGTAACTACTGCAAACTTCAGTGGAGCAACCATAGCAGCACCACCACCCATGACAAGCCCATTAACAAGAGCCACCTACACAAACATAGGGCCATAGACCTTGAGAACATTATAACTCCACAAAGATGAACAATGGTCTTGTGCAATCATATACAAGAGCATCACCGTGGTTTTCTTGTAAGTATGGATATGGTAGCAGAGCCAATACATCCTATACACGACCTCGAGGCAGGAATCATCTGCAAAAGAAGTATAAATATCTCCTGTCCTAAGTGACCTTTCTTTTTTTAAAAAAAAACTAAGGGACATGGTTTATTGTATGCAAATCATGGTAATAGCTGCATCATTAAAAAAACATGGTAATAGAAAACCAGTGAAAGTGACAACGTATGATCCCAAAGCCATGGAATAGTTCTGCGATGTTTATACCTGATTTCCCTTCATAAAACATTTTCAGGTCTCCACCAGCAGAAAATGCACGTCCAGCTCCCTATTCAAAATCAAAGATCAAAACGTGTCTACCTGACTTGTAACAAGTGCTGAATGTAGAAAAAAAAAAGACCCATAACAAATCTTCTTTCGCAGCAATATGGATCACATTAGGTGGCCAGACATTTTTGGAGGACTTTCTTGGCTCTTGCGTAAGATGTCCACCTCAGTTACAAACTTTATAACATAAAAATATGAAATACAAATTACTCAACATGGTAAATACCATTGATGCTGGGCGTGCCAATAATTAATAGCATAGAACGTCTTTTTCATCCGCGCACTGATATACTAGAACAGAAGGTATGCACCTTAAAGACGACCAATTTGGCGCTATCGTCTTTCTCCCATTTCTCCAGGAACTGCGCGAGGAGGTAGACCTGCAAGCAGAAACAGCCCGCACGCAATTGAACCGCAAATTCACCAGACTTTCACCGAAAGAAAAGAGAACCGAAAGGCAAAGCTGGCAAAGGAGCCGCACCACTCTGTCGGAGATGCCATTGAGCTGTCGCGGGCGGTTCAGCGTGATCACCCTCGCGGCGCCGGTCTCCTGTCTGAGGACCACCTGCGCTAGCAGAACACGGCGCCATCGGTAAAGAGTAGGCAAGAGATCTGGGTGCGATCGGGATCGGTGGTACCTCGTCGGGACTCGTATGCTGCTGAGCCATCAAGGACTGAGCTCGCTGTTCACTTCTGCGCGTGGTTTGGTATTGGGAGTTGGGAAGCGAGGCGAGCAGGGTCGGTGAAGGAATGGTAGGTGCGCAAGGCGGCAAGAAGATGGGGAGGGAAGATGCCGAGCAGCTTGGGCTGCAGCAGCTGGGGTAGGTGCGGTGGGCAGACAAGGCGAGTCCGGATGCTGACTGAGAAGAGAGCTCGCGATCGCGAGTCGCTGGAGATGGTGGAGGGGGACAAGAGCAGGAGGGCAGCCGTGCAGGACCGCAGCCCGCAGGGGGTAGGTGCGGCTTGACTTGAGGTGGAATCTCCAGCAATGGAGACATGCATGGCTGTGTTTAGTTGACGAAGGGAAAAGATCTTTTGTTTCTGGGATGCGTGTTATGTGAGGGGGATGAATAGGAAAGGTGAAAAAGGAATTTTTAGGGATGCGTGTTCTGTGAGGGGAATGAATAGTAAGTGCAAAAGATCTTTTGCATCTAAACACTGGTAAATGCAGAGACGTGAAATTATGCGGAAACTGAGTGCCGTGCCAATGTGCAGATGACGCTAAGTCTGAACAGAATGGACTTCTTTGTTCTGACATTATACCATCGCTGCGATGTTTTGATTCAGAAACAATCCAGAGCGAGCATATATCTACAATTTTTCTTTTTATCTTAATCGATGAGTACTCCAACGATGCCGGGTTGGATTGAATGATCAATAATGGCTCATCCAACAGATATCTTTTCTTTTTACGCTAGAATGCAGTTCAATCCCAGATCGAAAACCAGATGTCAAGCGCTTAAACTGACCAACTTAATTATAAAAAAAAATACAATTTCAGAAAGAAAAGGATGGCTTCATCACACAACTCTAGTGAACTGTCAATATGTTCCACTTCTTCCATATGTTTGTACACTAGAGAACGTATGCCAATAACGCAGATTAGCACCTCCAATTATGGCACCTCAAGCACTTTTTAGTTCAAATATTTGTACTAGTTTCCAAAATTTGAAAAATGTTATAAATATTTAAATTAAAGAGGGTTAAAGGTGCCCCTACGGGTTAGGAATTTGCACCCCTACTCCCAATCAAAATATTGATTGATGGATACGAAAGCATGAACTTCAAAAAAAAAAAAAAGCAATTCAACGGCACCACCATCACTACTCGCTGTGTTCCTCCAAATTGTAAGTCATTTTGGCAAGTGCACTGGCGGTCTCTAAACTTGCGCGGGTGTGTCATCTAGATCCCCGAACTCTCAAAACGCATTTTTAGGTCCCTAAACTTGTATGGGTATGTCATCTAGGTCCCCGAACTCAAACGGTCTCCAAGCTCATTTTGTGTGATGACGTGACATGTCACATGACATCTATGTGTACTTACGGTCACCAACAGAAATAAAAAAAATTATAGAACAGATATGTCAATCATATTGACCAAATTTTTGTTACCACCCTTTAATCCTCCCTCAACCCCCCCTCCCCCTCCGCAGACGTGCTGACACCCTCTCCGTCGGTAGCAGGCTAGGCCACCACAGCAGGGTGAAGCCTAGAAGAAAGAGGGAGAATTGAATTTATCTTTTTTAATTTTGTCCCTGTCCATGTGCCTAACATATGAGTCTCACAATTATTTTTTGTTTTTATTTCTTTTAGCGACCATACGTATATTGGCATGCCACATCATCACACAAAACAGATTTGGAAACCGTTTGGACGTATATGACACACTATACAACTTGGCAAAATAGGCGTTGTAGTCCCTGAACTTTGGTCTAAGGGTCAAGTTCGTCCCTCAACTTCCAAAAATATCAATATAGTCCCTCAACTTTTGTTTTTGACCAAACTCGTCCCTTTTGGTGATGCGGTGCTGTATAGTGCATTGAGACCATATGAAATGTCATTTTTGCCCTCCATGAAAACAGCTAGACAACATGTTGTAATTGGTTGCGGCGCTACAAGCAACTGGTTACTGATTACGTGCGCTAGGTAGCTCATCTACGAAAACCTCGAGCTATACAGGCAGCTGAACGTGAACTGCTTGCCATCATAGAACACCCATATGAGGTCACTGTACATGGCTTTGAATGATTGCAGCCAAAATGCAAAATACAGACTAAAGTATAAATTTAGTTGTCTTTTTTTACAAATATGTATAAAGCTATTGCATATATATTTATATCGTGATGGGTTATAGCTAAGTAAGCAACACACGTTTCGGCATCCTACTGCAGTCTCTCCTAGCCAAGGGCAAAAAGGATATTTCCCATTGCTTTCAATGGACTATGCAGCATTATGTGAGCATAGGGATAAAATTTGGCCTAAAGACAAAAGTTGGGGGACTATATTGACCATTTTTAAAGTTGAGGGACGAATTTGACCCCTAGACCAAAGTTTAGGGACTAAAATGCTTATTTTGCCATACAACTTTACGGACCTAGATGACACACCCATAGAAGTTTAGGAGCCTAAAAAGATGTTATAGGAGTTTGAGGACCTAAATGACACAGTCATACAAGTTTAGGGACCCAAAAATGCATTTTAAGAGTTCGGGGACCTAGATGACACACCCATACAAGTTTAGGGACCGCTCGTGCACTTCACTCTTTTGGCAACTATGTATTTAAATCTGCCAAAACAACTTAAAATGTAGAATAGAGGGTGTATGTCACAACCATATGAAATATTGCGGTATCATGTACCATGCACATCATCAAACCATGGGGGGCCTGGCTTGGCCCCAGCAGGCCAGGCAGCAACCATGCTGGGACGTTGCAGTTATCATTTGCTTCGCCACAGCCTCCACTCTGGTAGGATTTCAGGGGAAAAAATTAGAAGATCAAAACACCAACCAGGCTGACAATAGAGAAATCAGGGTACAAGAATCAAAACCAAAATCTGTAAATATGGCTAAAGATATATGTTTGCCAGGAGGCCGACCATAAAACCGAAGTCAATGAGAGCAAGCAACCAGGCAATGGATGATCTAGGCAACAGGGAAAAAAAGGGAACCAAACTACGTCTTGGTAACCTCGGCAAAGTTGCCTCACAAAATCACTATGGTAATGAGAAACCACATCAAAATACCAGCCAGGCTCAATAGACAACTTAGGCTGCAAGAGTCAAAACCAAAATATGTAAATATGGCTAAAGATATATGTTTGCCAGGAAGCTGACCATAAAACCAAAGTCAATGAGAGGAAGCAACCAGGCAACGGATGATCTAGGCAACAGGGAAAAAAAGGGAACCAAACTACGTCTTGGTAACCTCGGCAAAGTTGCCTCACAAAATCACTATGGTAATGAGAAACCACATCAAAATACCAGCCAGGCTCAATAGACAACTTAGGCTGCAAGAGTCAAAACCAAAATATGTAAATATGGCTAAAGATATATGTTTGCCAGGAAGCTGACCATAAAACCAAAGTCAATGAGAGGAAGCAACCAGGCAACGGATGATCTAGGCAACAGGGAAAAAAAGGGAACCAAACTATGTCTTGGTAACCTCGGCAAAGTTGCCTCACAAAATCACATGGTAATGAGAAACCACATCAATTAAATACGTAACACATACTCTGATCAAAAGATTAGCGACCGGAGCACTCAATTGTACCCATACTGGAAAATGAAAATAGCAACATGTCACAGCAAACGAGGAAATGACATGGAACAGGGATGTGAGAGCACAAAGCAGCTGAAACTGAATACAACAGGGATGTGAGAGCACAAAGCAGCTGAAACTACAAATTGAAAGGACCAAAAATTTTTTTTAAAAAAAACAGCAAATATAATGTTATATAACTAGGCATTGTTGGCAAGGATGCTCATTCAAGAAACCAAATGGTTGATGGATTTGAAAGCTAAAACATCCAAGAGCAACATTGACATTGGCAACAGGGAAAAAAAGGAAACCAAATTTATTGTTGGTAACCTTGGCAAAATTGCCCTCCTGAGTAACTTCATGAAACGCTTTGAAGAAAACTAAATGTTACACCTTAGCACTGATATATCAAACAATAACACTGCTTACTAGCATAGAAAATCTGAAAATATAATCTCGATAAGAACAGCAATCAGTCATTTGCTTCCAAAAAAAGGAGGGGGAAAGAATAGAGGATTCCAAGCTAACAAAGGCCACTGCATGGACGTACAACTAAAAGTTAGAAAAAAAAAAGTTGCATAAAGATATATTAAACATGAACAAGAAATCCTCCTAAATGTCTCTGCATACAGATTAGTAAGGATGAGCCAGAACACACAAACAAGATGGGCCTTGAAGGTAGTCTTCAGCTTCCTGGTTGGTGGCTTGACTTTAGAGTTTTCATGCTTGCACGGCTTTGAACAGCTTTAAGTGGACTATTGCATATATTCATGATCTGAATGCAAGAGACCTGACATTGTGGAGGGAAGCCACGTCATTGTACATCATTTCAAGGCCATCTCAGTTGCTGGCTTTCCCTTCAAAGATCTATTGATGCAAAGCCATGGCAAAACATTGTTAGGCAAGCACACATTGAAGAGTAAACCAGCTACTGAACTAACATTAATCAGTTAGCTATTTAACATAATGTATAACATGTAGTTCCAGAAAAAATCTAGCACAAAAACGTCAAAAACCTTTGCAACACAAAACCACAGAACAAGACTACATGTTAGAACTTTACAACAACAACATAGCCTTTAGTCCCAACATGCTAGAACTTTGCATCCACAAAATCAGTAGTCCATTCCATTAGCAGGCATGCAACAACTAGCTACTAGTAACTAGTGTTCAAAGTACAAACTAACTCGTCTATAGTAGGAAAACAACAGTGAGTTGACTTAAGGATAACAACATACTGCGCAGATACACATACATTACACAAATGGTCATTATCCTGTCCTAGGCACTCCAAATGACACTCTTTCTAAAAAAAAGGGATATGGGCATGGGCATATCACATATGGCTTGTTCAAGAGTTCACCATGATGTATTGAAGTAACTTAGTACAGTACTGGCAAACAGGGCGAATCATAATTAGATATACACACAAATGGCATGGACAGAACCAAGATGCAACAGGTGACCAAAAACGAGGCAGGCGGGGCTAAGAGGAGGTCAGCTCATTGATGGAGAGTATGTGACGGTTGCTCTCCTTCGCCCGCTGAGGAAGAACCACAGAACCAAACAAACCAAACCAGTACAAGTAAGCGAAATACCCGACACCAAATCCAAGCACACGAGCACGCTCGAGCTGTAACGAACTCGAGAAGAACCCGACGGGGTTCGAATCCTCCCCAGAACTTGGCTCGAAGCTTCATGCGGCACATCTTGGGGTGCTCATCGGTCGGCGTCGTCAGTACCCTCCCCACCACCTGGTGCTGGTGGAACTGTTGAACTGCAAGCCCACGCTCGATACGAAGCAAGGGTGATTGGGCGAGCCGCGAGCACCCTGAAGGCGACCATCTTCGCCGGATATGCGGCAGTGGACGCTGAACGGTTTCACCGTGGCGGCTTCAGCGAAGGTTTTATGTGCTGAGGCGAGTGGGCGAGGACGAAGAGGTGTAAAACCCTAGAGGGCCAGGAACAGCAATGCTTTGCGCGTGTCATTCTTTTGTGGGCTTACGGCCCATGAGTGTATATAGTATACTTTTTCTTCTTCTTCTTTCGTATCGACTCTGAAAGATGTTTATAAAGAAGTACAATTCCTCTAGTTCATGGCTGAAATTGACAAATAAAACAAGTGCAAGCATGGGCTCCATGAGATGCGTCTACTCAAATACAACAAGTTATAGCTCACTGAATGAACAGTTAATTGTGCAACAAATCACATACAGCTATTAAATTCACCAGAGCACAAACTACAGAGCAGCTCATAGTTCAGATTTCAGATGAAGTTCCCTTATGTTAAACATATACATAGTTAGTTTTCCTAGCCAATAAAGTTCAGAACAGCAGGTTAGACCATGAGAATAACGTGCATCCTCCCTTATTATTTGTTCATCGCATCTCCGATTCTCCGCCGTCCTCAGAAGCTTCAACATTTGCAATGAAATTTGATCTATTGGATTTGTATGTAATAACTGCTGCTCAGCTAACCTGAAAAACAACACAATTTCCTTTGCTTAATTTATTTTCTTTCCGACAAAATTAACTATATTACTCCATCTGCTTGAATTAAAGGTTCACTGTGATTCAGGACAAGGCTTTGACAAACAATTACTTTATTAATACATGATTTTGGTGACAAAAATAGTGGTAATAAATTAATATTGAAATACTTATCAATATAATTTTTTATGGTGTAACAAATAATAATGGAGTAATTGTTCGCCAAGTTTTATCCAAAAGATAAGAAAAACATCCTGTAAAATAACAGAGGGAGTAATGCAGATTGCAGAAGAGCCTTTGAGCAGTGCTCGCATAAACTCTTAACAAGCTATAGAGTATCCAAAAAAAAAAATACTAAAACAAAGGCAACTGTTGTAATAAAGCAGAGAATAAGTTTGCTAGTTGGCCTAAACATTTCCTGGATGGAACAGGTATGTGAACTAGTCTGTGCTCAAAAGTTACAAATGGTTAAGCACAAACACATAAAAATGCAATAAAAAAATAAATCCACACCCTTATCGTTTCCATGTCTGAACAACGGCAAAACTTACTTCTGATAGGTCAAGAACCACTCGGGAGAAGTAGCAGATACAAATATAGAACTTCAAGAAGCCAAACATAACCGGAACTCAGATTTAAATGCATGCCATGCATAAAGACTCAATCCAATCAGGGCAAATTCATAGTCCATAATTTCGACTCATGTACAGAGATGTTGTGCAACGGGAATTCAGAGGTAACAGATTCTGGAGCTAGAGCTACTTAAAAAAAATCTACTGGCGGAATAACAATGGGAAACACAGGAACCAAAGCTTACTTACGTTTCAAAATATGCTGTCTCCTGTGTGTTCTAGTGCGGCGCCGAGCAACGCAAAAAGCAAAAATGATTACAACAAGGCCCAGCTCGATGACTAGAGCCAATCTTAATCCTGCAAACATGGAAATGTTGAACCACATCAAGCACACAAACTATGTTTGCGTAAGAGCTACTAATAATCTTGCATCTGAATAGGCAATACCTCCTAGCTTCTGGATAAGGTCTTTATTGTTGTTGTTCTGCATAAGGTTTCCTATATCAATTGTATGTTTACTAGTAAACTCATTAGTAGCGTCGACATGTGTTACTGAGAGCTCGCCACCACCACCATCAGCCTCGGCAATATCCTTTCTTTTTCTACATGTGTTCTGGCAATGGATGCCACTTTCGTACTCGTCACTTCCATCACAACAATCTATATGAACATAAACAATTTGTCAATACTTCTGCTAATCCAAGAACAGTATATAGAAACGAGCCATAAATGTTTTTTTAACAAACAACAATTAATGTTAAGTAAGGAAAATAAAATTCCAAACTCTTGGAGTTAATTTCATAGGCTATAAAAAAAAATAGCATACCACATATTTTGTCATTCACAAATGAAGAGAACAGCAAACGAGGGGTATCTCCAATATTTCTGCAGTAAAATTTGCCTTCCGGACAAGCCGAAGTACCTAAATAGTGCAAATAGTGAAATAACTTGAAGAGCAGAATCATGTAAGAGAATAGCTTGCACAACAATGTTAGCACCAGGTAAAAGAAATGCACACACATTTTTTTTCAGGTGTGCCAGTAAGGTGTGCCAGTAAGAATTTACATATTCAAATGCTGCGACATTCTGCACTTTTGCTTAACATTGCCCTGTTTTCATGTGGCTAGATGTGATGTACAACTGGTCAGTAATTCAATTTTTTTTAAAAAAAATATGTTCGTATGACTCAAATTACTGTTAAATTGTACTAGCTCTAAAGCACTGCAAAAGTAGCAAAATTATCCCTCTCTCCCATCCTTTGCATAATTCAAGAAGCTCTAGCAGCGGGAATCAATCAACAGGAGAAAACATTGACTTATACCATGGTGCCATATGTATTGTTAGTGTATTGCCACCGGATCTCACCGCGTCGGCGAAATCAACTAGATGTCCACAGTTCACTCTCTATTCCCTGTCAAAATCGGACAAATCCAAGAGAGATCCAGACAGAGACCTGGCTCGTCAGTTCCATCGGCGCAATCGCAGTACCCGTCGTTGAGGAGGCTCCTCGGGAAGGAGCCCGAGCCGTCCCTGCAGGCGATCACCTGCGTCGTGAAGTACGCCTCATCTGGAGAAACGATTCGGTGAGGAATAGAGAAGAAACGTAGGTGCGGAGGTAGGCGTGTGCGTGTGGAACCAGTTCACCTTGGGGCGAAACGCCGACAAGCGGCGGCGCGGCGTCAGCGGCGCCGGCGAGGAGGAGGAGGCGGAGCAGTAGAGTGGCGGGAGCGGAGGAGACGACGCGACGACTTGGTGACGGGGTCCACATCTGCCTGCCGTTGATGTGTTCGTCAGTCCAGTCCGGATCACACACCACAAGGAGGAGGAGTCGAAGGCCGTGCCCAAACAGTTTTAGCCCAGCTGGGCCGAGTCCAGATGGATCTGGACCGTCCGTTTCAGATTAACGCGAGCGAAAATCGGCCCATTTGTAAGTCCTAGCCTCAAGCCTCATATGTTGGACAACCGTGGTGTCTCATGGAGTCATGGTTGAAAATTTGAAATGAGGTGTTGATATTCTGATTTGGAATATCACAGAAGGAAGTAAGACACCAAAGAGCTTGTTCTAACCTTTAATCTAGAATTGTGCTGATTAAAGAGTGACATCTTTTAAGTTTTCACGTTCATATTTTCGTTTATTATTACAAGCAGAATGCAAATGCGAAACAGGGTACTAATAGCATGCAAATGCGAAACAGGGTACTAGGAGTCTAGACCTCTAGATCAATATCTCGAGTCTCGAGGAAATCACGAACGCACTGGTTCCGCTTAATGTACCCACACGCATGCCCGTTGGGCGCTGTGGCGCTGCCCCTTGACTGATCGACGGATCAGGCAAACATGTCTGCTGTCTGGAATAGCTGGTCTTTCGAGAACGGCACGAGTTTCTTTGAGTACATCGACTCCTTCAACGGTTCAACGCCCTTTGGAAGGTTCCATGGGGCCAGCGGCCTGTCCATATGCCTGGCTCATATCGCCGCTCGGCACACTCGCAATCGTGCACGATGAACGCATGCCTGGCCTTGCGTACGCCCCGCACAAAGCTTGCGTACGCATCTGATTGATGACGCCAGACGGCACGATGACGGGAACATGCACCGTGTTGTTGCTGGCGTCAGAGCCTTGCGGTGCATTGGTGCAATATGCCTTGCGACTGAGGAGGGAGAAACACAGATCGTGGGATCTAAGCTTGTGATCCAAAGTTCCAAACGTGTTAGATTCTGTGTTTCAGTTTTTTTATAATAATTGCAATACACCAATTCCACGAGCGAGCTACCTGGCATCAACTGATTTTTAGCGGGAAAAGTAATTCCAATCAGCATGGCTCTCTCAAATCTATCATATATGTATGCTTTTTTATTTTCCCCGGCAAGTTTTCTTGAGCCATTATTGAGGTTGTATTGTTCGCTCATGTAGAGTAGAGGCACGATAAATTGTTTGCTAGGATTTTTTTTTAAGGGAACATAGGAGTACTCCCTAAATCATGTGATATGGACTCTTCTGTTTTTATCTATAGGGGTCAATTTTATTTTTTTTATATACTAGGGTCAATTGAATCGCGGTAGCTCGACTTAAGGCTGTCCGCACTCGTGGTACTCTAATTTCATCCCTAAAAGAAATATTCATGTCCTAGTCATCGAGATTCCGTACTCCATCCCAACTTCTCCCGCAGCGGTCATACCCTATATCTCATACTCTATACCAACTAACCTATATTTTATTCAGCCGTTCCAACCACCATCTCCACCTTCCTCTTATTTTCTTGTTTTTTTACCTCCTCCCATATTCTTTCCTTTTTTCCTTTTCATTTTTTTACGTCCTTCTCTTGTTTAATTTTTTTCTTTTCCCTCGAGCTCCACCATGGCCGCCTCCTCGAGCTCCACGGTGGCTGCCTCCAACACCTCCTCCTCGAGCTCCACCATGGCCGCCTCCTCGAGCTCCACCGTGGCTGCCTCCAACAACTCCTCCTCGAGCTCTACCATGGCCGCCTCCTCCCCGAGCTCGCCATGGAGGAGGAGGCCTGCGCGGTGGCGGATCGGCGAGGGAGGCCAGATTCTCGGCCTACTTCTCCTCGATTCGTCCTCCTCCTCCTCGATTCTGCCTCCTTCCTCCTCGATTCGGATAGCACCAGTGCGATGGCGGCGGCTGCAGCTCGCCATGCTTATTTCTTCTTTGATTTGTGATTCCGTTGTCGATTTGTGATTCGATTCGGTGATTCGTGCTTCCAATCGTTGATTTCTGCTTCGATTTGGTGATTTCCTCACTACTAGTCCTCTCCCCTCTGCTCGGTTCCGCGCTGGTGGCTCGCAGCGGCTTCTGCGACGGTGCGGGTGGAGCACCTCGGCCATGGCCGGAGGAAGAAGAAGCACAGATAGCTCTCTTTCCCCTCCCTCTCCCAGGTCGCCACCACCTTGGCTCCTCCGCCGCAGACCTCCGGCGTCGGTGCCTCGGCTTCTCCGCCAGCAGGGCCTCGCGCCGACCTTGTTCCTCCTCCGGCATCTCCCTCTCCGGCGGCTGCTCTCTCCCTCTCTTTCCTGCTGTTGCAGCGGAGCGGGAAGGCGCGGGGGCGCACGGGCCCGCGCCACGTTGGCGCTTACCGTCGCAACGGCAAGAGCGCTGCATTTGGCGCTCCGGCGGCGGTGCGAATGATTGCGTACCGGTACCCCGCTGCGTGGGGAAAAACGCTATCCCGTGCTGCATCCGGGGATAGCGCACCCCAGTGCGGATAGCCTAAGTTAGGCAGCTATTGCTAGCTGTATGTGGGTGTGATCCATCTAGTACTGATGTGAAGCTAGCTAGTGAATCCAGGGGTCGGTAGTCTTTTTTTTCTTTAGGCTATCCGCACTTGTGGTACCCTATTTCTATCCCCTAAAATAAATATTTGGTCATCGAGATTCCATACCCTATCTTAATTTCTTCCGCACCCGTCATACTCTATATCTCCTACCCAATACCAACTAACCTATATTTTATTCAACCATCCCAACTACCATCTATTCTCCCCCTCACATTTCCTTTCTTCAACCTCTTCCTTTATTTTTTCTCTCTTTCTTTTTTCTTCTCTTTTTAATATTTTTATTTTCCCTTTTCTTTTTTTTCCTCTCTCTATTTTCTCTTTTTTTTTCCAACCGGTGGATCCAGATATTTCGCGTGACTCCTCTGGATCTCTCCGTCCTCTCTGTTTTCTCGAGCTCTCCATCCTCTCTCTCCGATCTCCGTCTCTGCTCCTTCCCTGCTAGCGCGACGACGAGGTCTTGCTGCTGCAGCTGCTGTGGAAGAGGGCTGTGCGGCGCCGAGCAGGGAGGGAGCAGCTCGTGGGGCCCTGCTGCTCGACCTCCTCTGCTGCTCAAGCTCCCCGCTTCCATGGGTATGAGAGGCCGCGGCGAGGCGAGCAACGTGGCCGCGGCAAGACGAGCTGCGGTTGTGCGGCGAGGCAAGCTGCGGCGCGGCGAGGCGCGGAAGATGTTGTTGCCGGTGATTTGGGGAAGAAGAAGGTGGATTCGAGGAAGAAGAAGCTTGATTCGGCCTCGGCGCGACGGTGCCGCAGCGGTGGAGGTGCTCCTTCACGAGCTCCGAGCGGCAGGAGGTGGGGGCAAGGCGCCGCGGCCTCCCTCGGCATGGCAGCGACTTCTACTCCCATGACGGCTCCGGCGACTCCCCCTTCTCTCTGCTCTTTCTCTCCAGCAGGCGCGAATTTGGCCGGCGGCCGGGGCAAGTGAGCTTCGCCTTGCTCCGGCAATGGCGCGATCTACTCTGTCTCGGCCGCGGATTTGCTTGCGGCGGCTCCGATTTATGCTTGGATTTCTATGCGAATCGGGGATTTATGATTGAAATCGGTGATTTTTTTCTTTGAATCGGGGATTTGTGCCTCTCTTTTTTTCTGCTCCCTCTGTCCTCTCTCTTTCGCTCTCTCCTTGCTCCGGACGAGCTCTTCCTCTAGCCATGGCTGCCGCCTCCTCGAGCCTTGGCCGCGGCGAGGCGAGGCGAGGCGAGGGGAGCAGCGCATCCTCGAGCCGCCGCTGTCCCTGCTCTCTCTCGACCTCCCTATCTGGCGAGCTGCTCCAGCGAAGGCAGGCGGGGAAGCAGATCTCTCGCTGCACCGCATAGCTGCTGTGCGGCGAAGGGAGTGGCCTCCTCGCGGTGGCGGGCAGCAGGAGGTGAGGGAGGTGGCGGTCGGCGCGAGCTGCAAAGTCCTCGCCGCGAGCTCCTCGAGCTTGTCCTCTCGCCGGCAGGTCGTTCGGACGTCTGCCGTGCGCTAGCTTACCACACGGGGTAGCGCCCCCCACTGCAGGGGAAAATACGCTAAACGCGTGCTGCAGCCGGGGTAGCGCACGGCATGGCGCCCCCAGCGCGAACAGCTTACGCAACAAACCATGAAACCAAGGTATACCACGGCTCTGCAGCTGCTTTTTGCGGGAGTAATGGAGTATCCCTTTCAGTGCCTTCACGATAGATGCTTTTCTTTGGTCCTCTGCGCGTTGCTTTCCCTCCAAGAAATGAGACGCCTGTGGCGCACGAGTGCCCACGCTTGCTGTCTCCACTCCGTCAATGTGCCACGAGAAGAAAAAAAAAGAGAGAAAAAAAAGATAACTACAAACTGAACGATCGAGCGTCAGGAGCCGACTGCCATACCTCCATTTTATGCAGCCCTTGTGGCGAATTAACAACTTCAAAGTGGGTTCAACGACGCAACAACCCATCCAACCGGACGGCACGGGAGGAGGTTGCCAATTCACATTCTGCATGCTTTATATACTCAATCAGATCACGCCGCAGCCTGACAGTCCCCCGTTGGGGTTCCAGCGCTCGCACCAACTCAAATAGCTCCGCAGCCATCTCCCTTGATCCACCACAGGTCAACCAGGCGCTCTCGTGTGTGTGTGTCTGTGCCGCCGTCCCATGCCCAGGCCAACACTAAACCCACGCGAGCAGGTGGCGCGCAACACATGAACACGTACGTGTCCTTCTCCCTGGAGCGCAGCAGCAGCCGCGACGTGCCTGCGCCTCCGGTCGGTGGCGGAGGCGCCAGCGCCGCCGCGTATCCGCGCGTGGTCGCCGCCGCCGGCATGGACACGTCGCTGTCCCTGGGCGGCGCCGCGGCGGCGCACGGTCACAGCCACGGCCAGTACCTCCCCCTCAACGAGGACGACCCCCTCGACATGGTCCTCTTCGACGTGCTCCGCGAGGCGTCCGGCGGCGGCGGCGGCTCCGCCGCGCCCGCCACCTACCCGCCGCCGCTCCAGGGCTCGACGACGCTGCCTCCTCTGCTGGCCGCGGCGCTCGATTCGGCTTCGGGCGCGGCGCGCAAGGGCGTCGTCGGCGTCGGTTGCAACGACAGGAGCGCGCACGCACCGAAGGCGGCGGCGGGTACGGGGCGGCACTACCGCGGGGTGAGGCGGCGGCCGTGGGGCAAGTACGCGGCGGAGATCCGTGACCCGACGCGGCACGGGGCGCGGCTCTGGCTCGGCACCTTCGGCACGGCCGAGGAGGCCGCCGCGGCGTACGACCGCGCCGCGTTCCGCATGCGGGGCGCCAAGGCGCTGCTAAACTTCCCCCGGGCCGTTGCCACGGCGGGCTGCGGGGCCGCCGCCACGGCGAAGCAGGCTGCCGGAGTGACGGAGGCCACGTGAACGTGCGAATAATGCAATCACTGGACTGTGGTAGGGCCATTAGCGCGTAGAGTATATGGTAGTGATCCTTTTTCTCGTTGTATCGACATACTGTGAACTGTGATGATGGTTCAATGAGTTTTGGCCCCATACAGCTCAAATGTTTTTGTGCTTTTCTTCAAGATTTTGTTTGGGGCAAAAGTTCTCGATCATATTTTTCTTTTGTTCTTTAACCACTGATATAGGCCCTGTTCGTGCAGCCAGCGCCGGCTGCAGAGTAGCTAGCCGAACAGGCCCATAATCAGTTCAAGATGGAAACAAAACAGGGATGTTTAATTTAATAAAGATTTTTCTGCGTGAACTAATGCGAGTATAGAATCTGCCAAGCTTCCAGGACGAAATGGTAGCGTTGCATAAGATTTCAGGAATCGGATTCCAAATTTCTAATAGGATCCATTTTCCCAACCAAACACGCATGATCTTACTTGTTCATCAAATACTCATTTAAGAGCTGGGAAAGCAGAGCACCTGAATGTGCGCCGTGGAAGAAAGACGCTTGATGGAAATGGAACCGCGTCCATCTGGAACTTGTGCAGGCAAAAAGAATCAATAAAAGCAACGGATATTACCCGATCCACGGTGGAGTCCACTGCACGAATAACACAGGCGACTTGTAAACCAACACGATTTCAAAAATATTTTCCATGGAACATTCGCCGTCCCATGACTCAACATCTGCGTGAGCTCAGCGATGGCGTCAGACTATCAACGGCACCGTGGGAATCCATGCTTCATGCCTTCATCCACTTTGACATGAAATCTGAGTCCTACCAGTTTCCACCTTTCCATTGCCCAATGTCTGGTCGACCACAGCTGTTTTGTCCATACAAAAACATGCGGACTAGCACATCAGAATTCATCACCAAATTTTATGAGGTATTTGGAGGATGTACCATTCCATTCGCCAGCACATATAGGCACCGAGCAGAAATCTCAAGTGCGCTTCACAGCTTCTCATTTTCCCCCGTTCCAAGAGCATGAGCAGCTAAACTACAACACAGTAAAATCAGCCTTGGTGTCGCAGGATCTGAAGAAAATCAGAAATGCAGGAAAATCTTCGTAGCTCCCCACTGTACCCATCCATTCATACCCCTGACTCTTTGTTCCATCCAGGAAATTCTAACCATGGAAAAGTCTGCACCAATAGGATGACCAATACTGGCACTTAATCCACTAGACCAAATGCCTGAAATCTATTATGATACTGTGATGTTGACCTAACACTGCTCCAGAACTGAAAGCTTTACATAAGCAGTTGCTTTGCTACCTTGCTACTCCAATCATGGACGAGTGGGATGCATGGAAATGGAGCAATATCACACTGGCAGATAAAAATATTCCTTAGTTTCCTTAGTTTTGATGTTTATCTGTATAAAGCACTGTTAATGCTGCGATCATACTAGGGGATAAGACATTTGATGGCAAACCAAGCTCTTCCACAAATAAAGTACCCTGTTTCTTGAAGGGTTCGTAGAGAACCTGGAATACTTGGTCAGTTGATTCAATTTGCATCTGACGGACTTCATCATTAGAAATAACCTCACTGTTCCAATAAAATGGGGCAAATTTGATGAGGTACAATTCACAACCTTAAAACATAAAAATTAAGACATAATATAGCTAAAAAAATGGAAAGGCATTGCGACTCACGAAAGCAAGGAAGAGGCAATTGTAGTAACTAGCAGTAAACTCAAGGAGGTGGGTTGCCTGAGTGTATGATAGGCCTATAGGGTATGGATGCCAATATTACAACAAAAACATAGCCTTTAGTCCCAAGCAAGTTGGGGTAGGCTAGAGATGAAACCTAGAAGAAACATAACCAAGCCCCTAGTGGCTATGGATGCCAATATTATACCTGAAAATTACTAATTTGTACTCGTGCATACACCAAACCTGATCAGCTATTGACAGTTGATGCCATGCTATTTCCAGTAATTGACACCACAGGATGACAAGCTTTAGGGGAAAAAACTTGTTTGTCCTATGATATGCTTGTCGCAGAAAAAATGAAGCTTTAAGAAAAACAATTATGGCCCCCAAAATGGAAACTAGAATACTCCAATAAGGAAGCTTAAGGTATCAGATAAATTGTAATTCTTGTAACATATGCAACGTTATTAACGTTAAATTCCATATTAAATGCACCAAGAGAACCAGAAAATTATAGTCACATCCCACATTTATTTCCCTCAAACATGCAAGAGAATTGCATTAGGAACGAATAGAGAGTTTGTTACAGCTGGTTATCCAGATTCCACAAGCTCAGCCTACTAGCCTACTGTTCATTCACTGCTACTGGCTATCAGTACCACTAGGCCTTTTACGCCAGAGAGGTACCATTGGTGGATCTCATCGTCCACTACCTGCAGAAGGCATGGGACCATACCCCGCACTGATATTGTGCTACAATAGGTGGTACTCGAAATAAGACCACAGGGGCAGAAAGGAAGGCACTTTAATACAAAAGGGAGCTTCAAATTCTCAACCTTTAAATATTGCACATCCAAATTTCATTAGAGCAAGTGCATTATCAATAACTTCAGGGTCTCAATTTAGTAATTTAGTGAAGGCTTGTTTGCATATGGTCCCCTTGTACAGTTGTACCTTTATAAGGGTTTAGGATAGAAAATAATACCTTAGTTTTGCAGCTAGATTCGTAGCTGTACAAGCTCGAAAAAGGATCTCAGGCACAACAGGAGAATTTAACAGAATGTTGGGCAGAGAAATAAAATTTATCTTTTTCCTCAAGTGAATCAAGCATTCTGTAATGAAATGAGCTTGGTAAGCTACCACACAGGGTAGTTTTGCTAGCATTAGTTCCATAACAGCTGTTCCTGAAGTACATAATGCTGCTCTACTAGCCTGCAAAAAGAAGCGATACTTCTTAGCCCACTCATGGGATGCTGAAAGTGCAATCAGATTTGCTGCAGCGTTTAGCATTTAGCAAGTATCTGCAATAACAAAGTTGTGTGATGATAGCTCGCATAGGCAGACTTGGCAGCTAAAGTTTCAGATACTAGAAATTACTCCCTCTGTTTTATGGTGTCTAGGACTAGCTAATTAGTTAAAAAAACACATCATACAAATTTCTCTTTAGCACTCTTGGTTAATACACTTCACTACCAAAGGGTGTAATTGGCTCGAGATGTAACAGATGCTAATCAGTATTAAACAATCCATAATCACACCAATATGCATAAACCATCCTACTTCAAGTAGGCCTGAGCTGCATCTGGTTTGGGACCAAGAGCTGAAACTTGAAAGCAGCAAAATGAGCTATATCTTTTGAATAGGTTGCAGTGTAGCAAACCATTGATGTAATTGGTCGTGGTAGGAAACACCAAAACATCCATCTATTTCTTAGTAGGCGAATATTCAAGATAACGTGCTAAATCTTTTTGTCCACGTAGACAGAAGTGACCACTATCCATACACATACCAACGACAAACTGCTCTGTCACTGACAAAAACCAGCTCTACAATGTCGACAAAAATCCATTTCCGACAAAAATCAACAAGAGAATGCAGGTGCCCTTTTGACATGACAACTGACACATGTTCCCCTAATAAAAAAAGGAGCCTATGTTTAGAGGCAAAAAGATGATCAGACAAGAACACCAGGTGGAGCTCTTGTTCTCCACAACATGTGCTCAAGACCTCATCAGATGCTATATAAAGCGAAGTTTTCATGGGACAGTCCACTAATTGCACAGGATTTCTCTTTAAATATATTCTTTTATCCTGCTAGCCTATAGAAGCTCACGGCAAGCCTGAAGCTTCTGAGGATCACAGTGACAATCCAAAATCGAACCACTAGTAAGATATGTTTCTTTGAAAGATCTTAACCTCAGTATAAATGAACAAAAAGGGATTAAAGCACTATGGAATATATCATCAGAACGACTTTGTGCTTTAGATTAGACTTAATAAGTAATCTAAAAGGAGAAGTGAGCTCACACTGAATGCATCATATCTTTCCTTAAGTGACCCCCCGGGTATCAACACCACTGGAAAAGGCCCTGACTGAACAACCTTTTCAACATAGGCCCTCACATCTCGATGTGGAGCGACTGGGATGACTAATGACAGTTCATTAAATGAATGTCTTAAGTTTTGCACAGTATGCAAAAAGATTGGAAGCATTCGAACTACCTCCTGCATCCTACTTCCAGGCAGCATGGTTATGATTGTGGAATCTAGCAAAGGTGTATCCCTCGTTAGAAAGCGAACATGTACTGATTGCATAATAATAAATGCACATTACACCTAAGTGCACTAAGAAACATTGATACGATTGATACAATTCCAGAGAGGTGGATATGCAACATCTTGCTATGAAACATTATTGATGATTGCATAAATTTGATGGTCTTGCATCGCTCAAAATATAATCCATGTATGATGATTATTCCATGTTGAATATATATCTGAGTAGTTGACTATATCAACACCATCTCCAAGTCCATAATAGCATATATTGAAACAATAGATGGAGCCTTCATGGTGGGATATCTAATTTCTTTTTACTGGATGAAAATTAGTACAAATGTAATCCACATGACAAATATCATCATGCAAAAAAGTTTTGATTTAACTGATTTGACATTCGTAGTTATGTGGACTTCTTCCAAAGCCCAAAAAGATAACAATTCACAATAATTGCTCCAGCAGAACAAACATTATCAACCGTAATACAGCAGCCATGTTTTTAAAAACAATTGAATTGGTCAAGCTGCAATGTTGACCAAATGGAGTCATCACTAACAGCATAGCACTAACAACACAAAAGTAAGAGTGCATGCGATTAACTGGCGGTTGAAACTGCTGGAATAGTTTGCAGATTTGAAGTTGCATCATTATCGACATCAATCTTCATAATAGCTACTCGAAAACAGTGTCTAGTTCCTCCTAAGGTTTAATTCAAATGATGTTTTAAAAAGCACATATATAGTGCCCTACTCTGATAAATGTGAGAGAGAAAAAGTCAAAACAGTTAAGATATCCATTTGACTCTTATAACCTGGGGTCTTGTGCACCTAAAAAGCAGCATAGAAGAATGATGTGTATGATTACCTGGGGACAACCCATGTTTCAGCCGGAAAGCTTCACAGCTTCTTTGATGATTAGATGTGTCAGAAGACAATTCTGGTTCCTAAAATATTTTCAGTTGAGGAGTTAAATTGTAAGTCAAAATAGTGATCCCAGGTGTCAAATATACCTATAAAACTACAATGGATTGATCTTAATTCTGAAGTCTTGACGATTCAATACATGATATAAACATTTCCAGTTTACGAGATCAAAATGATTTAATTTGATCACTTGCAAATGACAGCAAGACAACAGTCAGTAGCTATTCCGTACCAACAGTCCAACACTACAGTAAAATTAACTTCCATCCTCAAATCACTTTATGAACAATATGACTGCATGTGACGGTTTAATTCAAGGTCTTTACAAAAGAAAATTCTAACTGGCCACATGGGGATAAGCAAGCCATAAAAATATTAACGAGAGTATTGGACAGAAAATCTTTGTATTCAACACTTCATTAGGGCTAATGACATTGATGTCGAGCTGAAGTTGAAAATTCCTTACCATGTGTAAACCAATAGCATCATCCAATAAGGGATGACCCACATAAGTAGCAGGCAACCCATTTAATCTGCATATTTCTACCTCAAATGGAAGAATACACAACATGTGGTCCACAAAATCATGCAACTTTGAGAGCTTGCTTTCGCCACCTTTCCAGGCCCAAAATGATGGTGAAACATAATGGATATGAAAAGGACTTTGAACCTTTCGACTGCTTTTGCCTAGACAACAGAAGATTTTATTCCATATTTGCTCATGACGAATAAATCAAGAGAAATGCTTTCATTGATACCCCTACATTTCAGTTTCTTCAAAAGACGAAAAGAGAAACCCTTTGAATCCACTGTAACCACAGCATGAGGTTGAAACAACATAGCCGCATCTACAGTATTCTCAATTTTCCTCTGCAGAATGAAGTGAGTACAATCAATATCAAGTGCATCACACGAACAGAAAGCAAAGCAAGAGGCACACACCAATGTAGCACCTTAACGCTATATATATGTGGCAGCAGCTCCCACAAGCCCATAATGGCTATTTCCTCCATAGGAAAAAGTGATTGCAAACCTTCCTTGCACATTAATTCACTACATTGACAGAAGATTATGTATAATGGGGAAAGAAATGAAAGGCCAGATTTGAACACGTGATAGGATCAAAGTTTCAACTTGGAACTAGGATTGGATCAAACCGCAGATGGAAAAGTAAAGCAATGCAATTATCATGAATGCATTATTCAGTTAGCACAAGAAAAATCACTCTTCACCTCCAAATCGAGAGAATAATATAGAAAAAGGCCTAGACAAATGAAGAATGGTGGAAACACAACACAAAATTGTTCTTCTGCTGGAGAAAAGGAGAAGAGAAGAAAATCAAATCCAAATGTATGATGTTGACTTTGATTTACTTGTGTCTGCAGTCTGCTAAACTTCTTCTGGAGAGAAGAAAATAATATAAGAATGGAGGATAATTATTCACTTTTCTCGAGTGAGGAGTGTCACAGTTTACCCCCTGATTTCTATCCATCCCCTTCAATTAGTCATGCACACCAAGCACACTAGAGTCAGAAAGAATTGTTACCTCATCTTTGTATAATTAATGCGTTAAATCTAAAAGAAATACTGTCTCAATGAGCATCACATGCCAGCATAGTGATCAACAAGAATAAATGAAAATTCAATATATCTATCTCTACCTGAAAATTGAGTAAATGTTGTAGTGCTCTTATCCTGCCTTTACATCAGCTCTGTAAATTTTGATGTTTCAACTTTTAAGTGTGTACGAATGCAATCTAACTCTATTTATAATCCAACCTGAGGGTAGAGATGCCCTCAAATCTATACACAATTGTTAGATTGTTCCTTCTAAATGAAAAGAGTATCCAAAAACTAAATGTCGCCTCTAACTTCCTTCAACTCCAATAACCCAGATGGCCAGATTGTTTGATCATTTGTTCGACAGCAACACCATATACACAATTATTAGATGATACTCAAGGACCCCTTGGATTGAACTGCACCAATGTGCATTGGCATGAGCAACCAAATGCCAACCTAGATAGTCGATATAAATTCAGGGATAAGGAGTCTTCAAGCAAGCTCGAAATACGACGCCCTACTTCAAAGCCACGAGGTATTGAACCAAAACCAGGGATGAAAGGGAAGGACAACAACACACCCGCCAACGCCAGCGAAGCGGACGGGTACAGGCGAGAGCGCCTTGAGCGATGCCATTAGTCGCGAAGCGAGTGAGTCGCCGGAGACCTCGCCGGCGACCACGAACACCCGGAGCTCCCCATCCCGAGCCGCAGAGTCCACCACCCTACCGCACGAGAGATCGCGCGCGAGAGGCCTGGACGGCAGCGGTCGCCGACGCCCCGCGGCAGCGATCCACCGCAGAAGCATCGGGCGCGTCAGAAGAAAGCGGCGCCGGAGCCGGAGTGGGCGGCGGCGGACTTGCGGCGGCTTTCCCCCTTCTGTTTAGAAGCAGCCCAACATCACAAGTGAAGTCTCGGGCTCTCGGCCTACCTGGCCGAGTCTCGCCTGTGTGGGCCTCGTGCACACGTCAATAAACTGAGCATAAAACCCTCGAGTGCTACGCTGGTGGGCTTTCCGCCGCTCCCGACCGCGCAAAAATATCACGATCCTCCTCTTCCTCCTTTCCCCGCCGCCGCCGCCGCGAACGAGATGGCGGCAGCCCTCCTGCTCCGCGGTCTCCGGTCGTCGGCGAGCCGGGCACACACCCACTCTCTCTCCCATGCTTCGTCCCCATCGGCGCTGGGGTCATCCCTCCTGCGCCGGCTCTACTCCTCCGCGGCGGCGTCCACCGCTGCCTCGCCTGCTTTCGCACCCGGCGGCGTGATGGACCCGTCCCGTATCCGCAACGTGGCGGTCATAGCCCACGTCGACCACGGGAAGACGACGCTCATGGACCGTCTCCTGCGGCAGTGCGGTGCCGATATCCCCCACGAGCGCGCCATGGATTCCATAAGCCTCGAGCGCGAGCGCGGCATAACCATTGCATCCAAGGTAAGAACACATCTCACAGGACTCGTGCTTGCGTGCATAGTTAGTGAGGCTGGAGGCTGAGATCTTATCACCATTTCGCTGGACAATTTGTGCTCACCACATGGGGTCGTAGAGACTTAGCATATAAACTTAGAAGAAGGAAATGAGATCCGGTTCATAGGCTATTCCCAATTTTTGGCTCCTGTGTCCCGTAATTCTAATATATGCTCCTGAATGACGCATCGGACTTTTCTTGGCTTCATTGTGTTTGTTCATTGGTAAATTTGAATTTGTTGGAGCACGCATGTTTTATATGTCATGACTGGTTTTTCTGGTGCGTGTATTGTGCTTGATGACCCCTGTGGTTCCTATGCATCAATTTATGCATACCAGCTTGAAGCAGCAGAAGGAAGCAACATTTGGCACAATGCGCTTTTTTTTTGTAATCGCCTGCATTCTCATGGATCATTTCATTGAGCACTTAGTACCTTTCTCCCCCTATGATAGTTTGATTGGAAGGGAATGGAATTTCTCTATGATCTGTAGTATAACATCTATTTTATGTTAGGCTACTTGCCTTCGTGTGGCAAATTTAAAACTCAATATGACATAATCACATAAATCCACATACTAGCATCAAGAGTAACAGATCATATCCGTATTACATGATGAATTGTTAAGTTTGCTGCTGAAAAATAGTAAACTGCGTGCAGAAGTTTTTTGTGTAGTTCGTTTATAGTTCACCATTCCTATATTGTTTTTAGCTTCACAGCTGATTTCTAATTTCTTTTGTTAATGTTCTAACAAAATAGTCTTGTTAAATTTTAAATCTATATCTGGGCTTAATTACCATGCTAGGATATCTGAAATGACACACAAGTTGTGGTGTTATCAGAATTTTGTCTGCATGTAGATCAGGATTTACTAACTGCTCCTTGTTGCAGATGCCACTTAATTTGCTATCTTTAAGTTCAGAACATTCTTACATGAGCTTGAAGAATCAAGTCAAGTACTTCTTAGAAAAAAAATGGATTAATTGTATCTCACTAGTTTCCATTAAATTAAAGTTAGCAAATCGAAAAATCTGTAAGAAAATCAGACTACAAAAACATTGCATAGCTTTTGTGTGTTGTCTCATAATATGTAGCAATAACCAGACATGTTGATATATGATACAAGTTTGATAGATCAACTATCTAATGTTATATCTTTGGATGCCAAGTCAGTTTTGATTGTACCAAACCTTCACTATTTGACCATACTGTAAGCAAATTTGATTTGAACCAACATATCTGTGTAGTCTGGGTTCTAAATATATAGCTCGGACTGACCACACGGTAGTCTGACGCTCACAATCTGCAAATATTGTTGTATTTGCATTAATTACTGTAGTGAAGTATTGTTGTATTTGCAAAGGTTGGCCTGCTTCTTTCAATGCAGAGCATGCCATACGCCCATACAGCTTCTTAAATTACACTGCTTTCTGATTTTCGCTATTTTTAGGTCACTTCTGTATCTTGGAAAGATAATGAGCTCAATATGGTTGATACACCTGGTCACGCTGATTTTGGTGGTGAGGTATGCATATTTTTCTATGATCTGGACCTAAATGATATATTTTGCATTTTGGTGTGATTTAAAATATGATTATTGCCAATTCTATTGCAGGTTGAACGAGTTGTTGGAATGGTGGAAGGTGCTGTCTTGGTTGTTGATGCTGGAGAGGGACCGTTAGCACAAACTAAGTTTGTGCTGTCAAAGGCTTTGAAGTATGGCTTACGCCCGATTCTCCTCCTCAACAAGGTTGATAGGCCTTCAGGTCTGCTCATTACCAGATGTTAAAATTGTTTCAATAGTGTTTTCTGAGTGCAATGGGTCGGGTCAACTAGACGATAAGTATTTATAGATAACTTCATTTGGTGTTCACCATGTTAATTAAAATGCAGCTTACAAGTTTGTTCAAGTAAACTAATTGATAAGAGTCTTAAGGTGGCCATGTCAGTTCTAATAATACTACTAGATACAGACCACACCACATCTAAAGTCAAACGATTTTTTAACTTAATTTAAGTATGGCAAGGGGTAGACAAGTACAATATAGACGCATTAAGATTTTCCCCCCAAAAGGAGTCACTAGAAAACCAGGTTATTTTGGCAATATCAGTAAAACATATGTTTTTATGTTAAATCTAGATGATTAGGCCAAATATTTGTTAGAAGCTCTTTATTTTGAAATGCTTTCGGTTGGAACTTCTAAATTTCTGTTATAAAAGTTATCTGGAAACTGAACTTTCTGCAATATGTAGACTTGTTTCATATTAGATGAAACTACATTGCTCAATATTGTTGTGCTCTATAGGTTATTGGTACTTTAAGATTTGCCGTAACTCTTTTGTGCTCAACAGTTTCTGAAGAAACCTGCAATGAGGTAGAGAGCTTGGTTTTTGATCTTTTTGCAAACCTTGGAGCTACAGGTGCAGTCCTGCTCTTCAATTTGTTTTCTTTGAAGTTTATTCATTCTTTCTGTGACCTTATTTTGTTTGGATTTTGCAGAAGAACAGTTAGATTTCCCAGTTCTTTATGCATCGGCTAAAGAGGGGTGGGCTTCCTTAACTTTCACCAAGAGTCCCCCTGATAATGCAAAGAATATGTCTTCATTGCTTGATTCCATTATACAGCATGTTCCTTCACCAAAAGCTGATCTTGAGGCCCCATTCCAAATGTTGGTTAGTATACTGAAGAACACCAAACTTTGTTTCAGTGAGGGTGCCTTTGCAATTTCTTTTCCTTTACTCAATTAATCAATTCATCCTCAGTTATACATATGATATGATCGCTGGCACTGAGGAAATGTCTTTATCCGTGTGACTTCCACTTGATTGTGCAACTATGAGAAGAACCATGCCTTCCATGTTTTAGCATATTCACTTATATGCCACAATCCATCGCACCCAATTTGGGGTCCATTCACTGTTCGCTACTTCGCTAGTAATCTCTATTGCTGCTTTTTATGCTACCTGCTGAGGTCAGCATAAAAGATAAAACCATAAACAGTGAGAGCACGACTGAGTTGGGGGCAGGTTGAAGTGCAGATGTAAGCGTTGTCAAGAGGCACACAGGATGGGCTCACAAGTCACAACTCATGTTCTAAGCTAGTATCCAAAACAATACTACCCTGAGCCACATTTATGGCTACCCGTGAACCTGTGTTCCTAGTCATTATGGCAAAGTTCTCTCTATTTAAATGAAGGAGATTATCAGTAAAGAATTAGGGAGAGGTAAAAGGATAAGTCTTTGCCACACCAAGAGACTGGTTTCAAGCTGAAATCCTCCTAATCAAACACATAAAACGACCGTTCTGAAATTTCACTTCAGAGTTAGTAATTCATTTTTTTCCTTAACAGGTTTCCATGATGGAACGTGATTTTTATCTAGGACGAATACTCACTGGAAGAGTAAGATCTGGAGTTGTCCGTGTCGGTGACAAAGTGCACGGTCTTCGTAGCACAGATGATGGAGTGCAGAAGATTGAAGATGGAAAGGTTTGCCAGAACTCTGTAAACTTTTTCCTTCTAAATTCTAATAAGATTTTTTCTCCTTTAGTATCTATTAATTATTGTCTTACTGAAAAGCCTCAATAACTTTCTCACATTATATTAAATAATCTAGGTTGTCAAACTCATGAAGAAGAAAGGCACAAGTATGGTAACAGTAGAGGCTGCAGGAGCTGGTGATATAATTTCAATGGCTGGATTAGCTGCTCCAGCAATCGGGCATACTGTAGCAAATACAGAGGTAGCACTAGATGTCTTGATTGGCTACTTACCCTTGAGAGTTGCCACAAATTCACTAATAATAACTGAGTGGTTGCTATTTTTAGGTATTGGCTGCTCTGCCTACAATAGAGTTGGATCCCCCCACAATATCTATGACATTTGGTGTGAATGATTCGCCATTGGCAGGTCGTGATGGCACTCATGTAAGTAACAAATGGCGTATCTCTATATCAGGCATAGTGTTGTTCCTATTATTTTTTACTCTGCCTTGCAAACCTGAGTCCTATTGGATTTCGTGAAATAAAAGATAATAAGGAGCTTGCACACTTATGAGAACCATAGAATGTATGTGAAGTATAATCAGATTTGTCTTTTGTTTGGCATATGCACAAAATTATAAAACTCAACAAGACTAAGATGACGCTGTGAGTTTAATATTTAATCTATGGTTAAATTGAGTCTACACGGAATCATCATATTATATCCTATATTTTTACAAAAACAAGTCTTGAGAAATCTTGTATACTGGATTCTGAAAGAACAGTCTAGATTGTTCGGTGTACATTTGAAACCTATCCGGTGATTTTGCATGCTAAAATATGTTTAGTTTTTTTTTATCTTGTATCAATATCAATAACTGGGTTTAATCTCTAGCCTAGCCTACCCCAACTTGCATTGGACTAAACGGCTATATTGTTGTTGTACCTTTTATTGCAGCAATTTTCTTAAATCAATCTGTGGAGTTTGTCGTCTGAGTGTATTCTAAATTGGTAGGTAAGAGTTAGAAGCTAAGACAGTAGCTTTGGAGGAATAAATCCAAGTTCTGGTGCTAGGCATCCTGGTTTAATATGCAAGCTATTGAAGCTAGTTTATTTTTTGCAATGGCCCTATACTTGAGTGACTGTAAAGTTTGTTTCCATATGTCCCTGTTGTCTGCCATAAGCAAACTTTCCTCCAACCCTTTTTTAAACTTCTGACTGGTTCCTGACATCAGTTTGGAAATTAAGTTGGGACTTAGTGATGCTTCTTGTCGTCATTTCCCTAGACATAATAGTATCGGGTTTAGCTAAGGAAGTCCATTTTTTACCATCGAACTATTGGGCGGGTTTGATTTCGACAGTTGAACTACGAAACCAGGAATCTTTAATCATGCAACTTTCTAAACCGTTTGAAAATGGCCACCGAGCTGGTTTTGCCTCCGTGTTGGCCGGTTTTGACCGCAACCATGGCTCTCGTTGCCACTTCACCGTGCTGACTCAGCAATGGCCCACAAGCTGGTCGAAATCAAACCCACCCAGTAGTTCGATGGTCAAAAATGGACTTCTTCCTTTAGTTAAAGGGCATTTAGATCCAATAATTGCTGTAGACCAGCTTTGCATGTTGCTCATTACGGCTAAACATGGGCAGATGGACTGGACTGAACTGAATTTAATTTGCATGATGACATTGTATTTATTAAAGGAACACAAAAGCAACTGCTGATCTGTCTTTACCTTCCATAATTTTGCAGCTAACTGGAGCTAAAATTGGTAACCGCCTGATGGCAGAGGCAGAAACAAACTTGGCAATTAATGTTCTTCCTGGACCATTATCAGAATCTTATGAAGTTCAAGGAAGAGGGGAGCTTCAGTTAGGTATGGATTGTTCATGACATCCCACCTGTTATTTTGATTGATATTGTGTAACTGAATTTGAATTAACTCTTTTGGATTTTCCAAGTTCCTCATAGTCCAATTATGTGTACTTAAGAATACCAAATGATCTCCAGGAATATTAATTGAAAACATGCGCCGTGAAGGATTTGAGCTCTCAGTTTCACCCCCAAAAGTGATGTGAGTTATGATTTTACATCTAACAGTAAACTATATCTAACTAGATATCTAGCCACCATGTTTCTTTTCTTAAATCTTTCTTTCTAAGGCATGGGTTCCATATGTGAGCATTTGACAGCTTATTCATTTCGTTTTCCTTGAAATAGGTATAAAACAGAGCGAGGAGAAAGGTTGGAGCCTATTGAAGAAGTGACTGTAGAGGTATGAATCAGGATACTTTGGTTGAGTGATTAATGTCTTTGTTGTCTCATAATCCTAATTTTGAATATCAATGAGATACTGTAGGTGGACGAAGAGCATGTGGGATTCGTCTTGGAAACCCTTACACACAGGAAGGGTGAAGTAGTTGACATGGGCCCAGTTCCTGGGGCAGCTGGAACTGGAAGAACTCGGATCTTCATGACCTGCCCATCTAGGTCAGGAGTTACTAGTTTCTGCTAATGAGTAGTTGCATAATGGAACCTGGAAAAGCATGCTGCGCCAAATGTTTGGCTAACCATTTTTTTTACTAATAATGGCTTCTGTAGTTGTAATTTACTGCGTGCTTTTATCCTGTTAGCTAAAGTTATCCATGCTTCTATTTGTAGAATGCCTTACGAGTAGGATTTACTGCCTATACTGCAAGCCCAAGCCATTCATGCTTGTATTTGCAGGATGACTTTCTGCGAATTCCCAGTAGGATTTATTGCAGAAGCAATTAGAATGTCAAAATGTCTTTAATAAATAACTTGCATGTATTCTGTTTTTAAACCTTAACTTTATCAATTTGCGATTGGGATTCCAGTGTTTCTTTTGCCTTTTGTGGAGTATTGGCCAATTTTTTTTTTCATAATACCATATGATCTATTATGGAATTTAGGGATTGTGGAGTATTGACCAATTTTGTTTTCCATATACCATATGATCTATTATGGAATTTAGGGGTTTGGTGGGTGTCAAAGGAATTTTCAGCAGCTTTACACGTGGAACTGGATTCATGCACCGTGCTTTCCAGGGTATGGTACTATGTTTCTGTTGATAATTCAATCAAGTGCTAGATTGCATTCAAATCTATATCTGATCTGTATTCTATGACCAGAAATTGAATTATTTCCTTCCAAATATGGAGACCAACTATGAACTAACCTGTCCATTTACTCACCTGTTGGTTTTCATTATCTGTGAGTGCTTAACAGAGACGCTTTTTGAAATTTCATAAGTCAAAGATTACACATAAGCTTTGAAATAAAGAATCCAAAGCCTTTGATCTTGAACATCAATATCATTTGAACTTTGCATTCAGGTTTCTTTTGCTTTTACTGTAAATTTGGTTATTTGTTTGATTTCTTCAAAGAGTATATGGAGCTAAAACATGCTAAACTAAAGAACTTATGGATTGTGATTGGTAAATGGTAATTGCCCAAGAATATTGATTCTTTTTCACTCAGTTTATCATAGGTAGATGGCAAATGCCCTTCAGTTTGCACAAGCAGGGTATACATGTTCGTGTTCACATCTTATTATTTATAAATTTATGTCATGTTCTTTTGAGTGGTGACATTAAAGAAGATGAGCAACCCTGACAGAGTGCACCTTTTAGCCCATTTATTTGAACCAATTCTATTCTAACTCCTTTTTACTTTCTGTAATGTGTATCTGAATCATATCACATTGGTGTGTTTGCATGAGCGTGATTCTTACTTAATTTCATGAGTATTTGACTTGTGGTTTCCTGTGATTGCAGCGTATGCTAAATACAGAGGTCCACTAGGCAGTGTTAGGAAAGGAGTACTGGTAAAGCTATTCCTCTCAGCTTGTAATTTTGTTTTAACTCATGTCCTCTTTTGCCAAACATGTTTATATAAGTTCTTAAGTCTGTAAATTAATGACACTCTATCCAAGAGTTTAGCACCACTGAACCAAAAGGAACTGCTGTTTATAAATAGGACTAACTGTCAAGTGACAGTGTGCTCTGTTTAACTGACACAAATTTCTCTATGTTCATGTATAGATATCCGTCGGTAAGGGACTTATCACCTCACATGCACTTATGAGTTTAGAAGCTCGTGGAATCCTCTTTGTATCTCCTGGGATGGAGGTAACTACAGTACATCATTTTATTGAGAGCTACCATCCAGGTTCAGTATGTTTACTTATCCCTCTTTGTTCCTTCTGGTTGAAAGGCATATGAAGGCATGATAGTTGGTGAGCACTCACGTGAGAGTGATCTTGAGGTAAGATGATCAAATGCTTATCACGACTCAGTTTTTTCTCTTTCTGTGCTTCATATCAATGTCTTGTTGGCAGGTGAATCCTGTGAGAACTAAAGAACTTACGAACATCCGAGCCCCCGGAAAGGATGAAAATGTTCGTCTGTCTCCCCCTCGATTGGTATGTTCTATCACTCTTTTACTGATGTATAATGAGTTTGTGTTTCTTTTGTGCATAGAAAACAATACTGGGAGGCTTGATGATAAATCGATTTTCCACTATGGATAGATTAGCCATGAAAATGCTAGGTGCCATTATTACCATATGACATTAGGTTCACACTCTTTTAGGTTTGGTTCTGTTACTTGTTTGTTTGGTGAAAAAGTATAGCATTGTCCTTTTTTTATAGCATCCTCCCAAAGAGTTCCTAGCTCTCACACAATCCTGACAATTGTTGAACCATGCAGATGAGCTTGGAAGAAGCAATTGGTTATGTGGCTGCAGATGAGCTTATTGAGGCAAGTATTGTGTTCTGATTCTTCAAACAAAGAATCCTCTAAAATTTCTGCTTTTGATTCTAGTTGTAAGAGGAATGGAACAAATGGTCATGAACAATTCGTTCTTTTAGAACCCTCAAGTCTTATTCCAATTCTTCTTTCCTGCTCCTGGTAATGGTGGTTTTTGAAAGATGATACAGGTCTATTGCCAAAATAGATTGTTGATAGTTGTGAGATAATAAACCTTTAGACAAAATGGAGGTTCTTCGGTATCATTTCTCAGCACAAAGGGGGGTCTTGCAGCTGGATAGGATGCAATATTTTATCATAGAATGGGATGAGTGTGCAGAGGCACGTCAATCATGTATAGTTACATTGCATGCATGTATACAATAGTCGGTACTAAAACAAAGAAAATAATCAATAAGCTCTGCCATGCATTTGACAATAGTTAGCCGGATAGAATGTTGTGATGTTACCTTAGTCAGATAGTGGGTTTGTTCTTTTAACAAAAGGTACCTTTAGTTTCGTAGATCCTTGAAACTGCAGGTTAGTCCAAAGAGAAATCTAATTTGTAGGCGTAATAATCTGAACCTTCTATTGAAGAAATGAGTTCACTTACTGGATTTACAATTTCTTCTTTACAGTTTTGTTCTTGAAGCAACTTGCATTTGTATTAAGCTTCTTTATATTGACACTTGAGCATCATCAGGTTACTCCCAAGGTTGTACGGCTTCGGAAGAAGTACTTGGATTCCACGAAACGTAAGATGATGAAAAACAAGCCCATGGATTAAAGCTCCGGTGACCAAATTACTATTTAGTTGTTATCCAAAAGGTGGTGCACCATATTATGTATAGGTTTGGTGTTCAATGTTGAAGTGCAATCAGAGCTCACCAGATCACTGACCTTGCCGACAATTTCATTAAGGCTTCACACAGTACACAGGATTAGGATGACGTTTCATGTGGTTTGGGTATGACACAATAAGCTTAAGGTAGGAGCTACTGCATACTGCTTCAGACAGATTGAGCGAGTTAGGATCCCTGGTCCCCGCTGTGGTGCTGTAAGGTTGTTATATCCATTATTGCCATTCTTTTTAATGGCGAATTTTGAAACGCCCTTAAATATGCCTCTGAAGGGTATAGTATTCTTTGGAAATTAAAAGAGAAACGAGAGAAATATAAAACGACAGGCCAAGTTGTTTTGTTTAGATTGGCAGCTTTTGTTGACATTTTTATTAGCATGTTAGTGAGAAAAGCAAGAAACCAAATAAATTTGTAACCTAGTATGACTTTGTTACTCAAGCAGTCAAGCATTGACCAAATGCAGGATGATACTGTGGCTTCATTTCTCTTTTTATGGTAATGATGATGGTATGTTTGAGCCGTTTGCTTTCAGTCTGTACTTGCATGTACTATCTGGAGGCACAAAAGGTCTATAGCCAACGTTATTAATGTTATGGGGTTACATTGGTTCTCGTGATGAATCATCTTACTGTGGTTTTCAGATAGTAAAAACTCTTCATCACATGCCTGATCGGCGTACTCTCCTGCTTGTCACTATTGGTTGTACTCGCATTTGGTTGTACTCTCAATAATTCCTTGCTCCAAGTAGTGCGTTACATTAACCATTTCTTACATTGCTACCGTGAGCAACGCATGCGACAGGTAAGCGGCGCCGTATTACTGTTACATGCAGCGCAATGCTGCTCTGCTGTAACCTAATTGTAATTTTTCTTGTGGATATAAAAAAAAATATCATATCACTAACAAATCCTTAAATTGGCGTGTAGCAACAACTTTTACAATGCATTGTAGCATTTAGGTTCACTATCACGTAACCGCACAAACATTGTTTTCTAGTCTTGTATATTATATGTATCCCTAAAAGACAGTGATGACACGTGGGGCTGCTGCCGCTGAAGGGGCTAGCGGACTGCTTAGCACAAGCAGAGACCAGTCGGGTGTGCTCATTTCTCTGAGCTGCAAGGGCATCGAAGTTCAAAACCAAAGCCAAGATCAGATGCATTGTTCATGGCTTCATGCTAACATCAGAATGCGACTTCCTTTGATAAAACCTTTAGGTAAGCAGGGAGAATGGAAGCTCCACAGACTCATCAACAAGCTGATCTTACTACATTTCAATTTTGCCAAGCTCAAGTTTACAGCATACCACGACCACAAGACTAGTTGCTGTAAATACACATTTATGGGAATATATAGAATAGAGACCAAGTTTAAACGATAACAGATGCATTAGAAATAAATATCCAATCAACGCAGCTCATGCCTCCGTGGTCTATGATTATTGCAGTTACTTCCGCGCTTCAGACTTCCTCTGCTCCTTGGCTGCCAAGAAGTGAGCAAATGTGTATTTACACTGTTAGGCAACGGACAAAACAAGCATTGTACTGAGCTCAAGAAAGATTAAATGAAGTGTCTATGCTGAGTATAGAGTACAAAGCAAGGCATCAAAATGTTTTGGGCTGTGAGGGATATGTTAGAGAAACTAACATAAAAGTATCTGTTTTTACGAAGATTATAAACAAAGAGTTCAAAAATGCTATATTTTTTACGAGTCAAAAGAAGAAAACATGTAACAACAGTAGACGTACCAGCTTTCTCCTCTTCACGTTTCTTTGCAGCATCAGCCCTTTGCTGTCTTATCAAAGCAAGACGTTCTGCATTCACAAAATCAAAAGGATTATGGATGTTAAAAAGTTCATGAGAGGTGTTTGAGTACTGATACAAGCTGACAAGTGACAATAGCAACTGATGAGAATCTATGCATGTGATTTTATATTAGCTAAAAACTTGGGCGAGCTGGACTCACAATAGCAAGCAACAATAAATGGAGGCAAGCTCTCAGATTCTAGGATGCTACGTCAAGAATAATCACATTTGAGATGTGAACATTCAAGAGGCAACTACATTAGTTCGTAAGTTAATGTTTTAGGGAAAATCAGCAATGAAATTATCATGGAGGCTACTTCACTGTATGCATATTTCCATAAAATGAACTTAATATTGTCCTGAATCCGTGATAGTTCCAGAAGCAGGTAAAGAGTATAGGACACCGCCTTGTCTATGGCAGAAATACTTAAGTACAACTGAGGAAAACAAAGACCTAGCGGAAGGATAATGGAAAGAATAATATATAATTCTCACCTAAATCCTTCCTTGCTTGTTCGGTTTTTCCTTGTTCCTGAAGCTTCATATAACGCTCATGAGCTTTTTGTTTCTCAAGCTCCTCTCTACAAACATGATAACATGTAAACAGAGTCAATGATTTAAAATGTTACGTAGAAAACATGTTTAAAGAAAATGAGCTCCTCCAGTCCTCCCACCCACCATCAATGTCATTTTTCAATAAGCCGTTAACATTAACATCATGAATATTGTCCCCAAGAGAAGTGAACATCAAGGTAGTGTAGCAAAACAAAACAAAGACTATTAAGATAGGTTATCCTACTGCAATTCATGAGCATGTAGGTTCATTATCAATCTGGCACAAAAGCAAAAGCCTCCATCATGTAACACATATCTTCTGATCTGTTGCATATTATATTTATGTTCCCACAGGCTTTTAATTAGCAATTTTCCTCATGCCAAATGATAATACGAAGAAATGGATATGACACGAGAAAAGAACAAGAATCAAACTCCATGAAATTATTAAGCCCAAAAATAAGAAAATTTCTCGTTTAACTCAAACATTACAGTTTACCTTTCGCGCCTTGAGAGTTCAGTCGTCTTTCCAAGCTGCACAATGCAACCTTAGTTAGCCGAGTGTATAGACAGAAATGATTCAACTAATAGAGTATGGCTAAGGCAGGCAGAGACACAACTGCCTGCAAAAAATAGCTAGACATGGTAAACAATTGTGGCAGTGAAATCCAACAGATAATTATCACATAACATGGCGTAAGAATAAATTTCAGACAGCTAGATAACATGAGATGTTGCTCCTAGATTATGGTAAAAAACAATAACAAGGATTTTTAGCATCTCCCCGTAACAAGGCATCTGATTAGTCTCCTAAAAGGATGGTGATAGGTAAGAATAATATTAAAAAAAAAAGACACTACCAGTAGTCAACAACTTACATCAACTTCCTTGGCCTTTATATTCCTTGCTTTCACCAAGTTCGGATTTTCAATCTGAATAATTCCTTCAGTACCTTTAAGTTTCTGGGAATTGATAGCATGACAAGTCAATACAAACAAGCATGCATAGAGTATAACTATCATAATTAAGAAGTCCTTACCGGTTTCTCATCAGACTCATCTTCAGATTCTTCCTCGGATTCTTCTCTTTCTTCCTCTTCCTCCTCTTCTTCTTCCTCCTTCTATTGATTTTCGAAATTGTTACAAAAAGAACATAAAAGCAGCACAATAAAATTCCCGGCTAGGTATTGTTCAAATAAATGAGTTTTTTATTTAATGGTACTCCTAAGTCCTATCTGAGGAAACTTTTGGGGTGATGTTAATGTCAGTGATACAGCTTTAACAATGTTTATCAAAATCGAGCTTGAATCAACTATATGCATATGTCAGTTGTTAGCATTCTCAGAAATTCAACACACAATTAATGGAACTAATTTTTACTGTGGCTTTACATTTACAAATGCATTAGATTGTGCAAATGATATCTAAGGTGCGCGGCAACATCATTAGAATGATAAAAGCATCTCAACAACGAATAGCTAAAGCTTTGGAACAGCATAGTTTCCAAAACTCAATTGCAGTCTGGCATGGCAAAAAATATACTACAAGTCCACACCAAACATTACTCCATAAATTATCAAATTACTGGTGCGCACTCTACAAAGCGATCTGCCAGAAATACGCGATGGAAATTGCTGTGTATAATACCAAAACAAGTGATGAACAAATCCATTTAGACTCATAGGAGTGCAGAAGGGCCAGAGGGGATAAAAGTAATACTGATCATATGAATGAATCTAATCGAATGAATAGTACGGACCTTCTTAAAGGTGCGTGGGCGACCTGAAGTACCAGCAGCTGCAATTATTTGAAAAGAAAGGTTATCAGAGCCTACACAATTTTAGCAGGGTATCCACAGGATGCAGCCACCAGATGCTCAAGAAGGAAATAATCAAAAAGCATAGGAAGAGGTTAACTGTAGCATTTCATTCCTGTATCCAGCCTCTAAAAACCTTCGTCTGAGGCCAGATACGAAGTGCTTTCGATTTCTCACTGCGTTTAAACTTCACAGAAACCCTTATACGTGAAGATCTCTGACAGTGAATGTAACTTTTAACCTATGAAAGAACATATATGTACCCAAACCAGACGGAACGTTCAAGCAGGTGACTGAACTTCTAAATCGACTGACAAGATCAGCGAATCCCCCTTCCTTTCAACGACCGAGACACCACAGAATCACATCGCTACACGGTAACTCCGGGGGCACTCTTAAGTCGCAACAAGCTACTCGTAGGGATTCCAATTCTGCCCGACTACGCAAGGCCGGTCACGCCGGAAACATCAGATCAAGCGGCAGCCTCGTTGCGAGCTCCAAACATCGACACCAAAATCCACATACAAAAACCGGACGAAACGGAAAGGGGTGGACGGGGGCGGGCGGCGTGTTCGTTACCGATCTCTTCGGGCGTAGAGAAGTTGCGGCGCCCGGTGGGCTTCCCCTTGAACTTCCCTCTCCCCATGGCGGCGGCGGCGGCGGGCGAAGTGCGGGCGCGGATGCAGAGCGCGGTGGAAGGAGGAAGGAAGGAACGGAGGGGTTCGCCTAAGCTGTACGCGGGGTGGGCACTGAACCGTGGAAGGAATCGGAAACCCTACCTCTTTTTAGCAGTGGTGGGCTGGGAATTTCGGCGATGGGAATGGGGAACTCGCCCGGTTCGGCCCTCTAGCCAGACGGCGCGACCCGCCAGCCGTGTGCGAGGGCAGATGAGTTTCACGGTCCTATATGTTTGCAAATGTCGTCGCTAAAAATGCACACGGACGCGCTGCGTTGTGGATGTTGCCATGTGTTGATATAAGATGTTTTGAGCTTTTACTTCTCAATGGACTATTTCTTTCCAAATTTTCGTCCGGGAAACACAGATCTATACTCCTGCATGTCGGCATCTGTGTCCAGACTCACGGAGAGGATGGATCGACCCACGCTGACCATGGAGCACCGAGGATCAGCAGCTAATTGAAATGGAGCAAATGGTGATTCTCTGCACATCAAATGGATCATTGGGTCGATTATGGTTCGCTCCGCTGTTGAATCGTACCCATATTTATGGATCATTGCCTAAGCGGCAGCAACAAGTGTGTCGAGCTGTTGGAACGGACTGGGGAGGGGTATACGTACATCCAGGGAGCTTCATTTGCCTCCGCAAGTTTGCGTTGCTTTGGCAGTGGTGAGATATTAGTTAGCATCACCTGCAAGTGTGAGGGTTAGTTGCTCTGATATTGTTGGGATGCAGGCGAGCTCTTTGGCTCTTTGCCAGTGGAGCAAAGTCGAGTCGCTTCGGCATAACAAGCTATAGTGTTGAGCTTCACTGTTCCGTGGATGAGAAGCTCATGACCAATGCATCTATTGGTGTATGAGTAGTTTTGGTAAAATGAGTTTGAATTTAGAAGTTTTGATAAGGTATAGGGCTCATCAAAGAATGCAAAAAAAAAAACAAATGAAAGCTCGTATACATGATTTTAATTTAGGAAAAGATGTACACTATTCTAGCTAGCTAAATAAAACAATTTATTTTTTTATTGAAACTTTTCAAAAGGACAAAATAATGTTAAATTCAAAATGCTCTAAAAATCCAAAATCAAGACAATGAGAAGGGTAAATGAAAGGAAACGAACGAAAATGTATATGTTATCATATTCATGCTAGATCGCGAGTCATCAGTCCAAGAATCCACGTCATGTAATGAACAAATAACCATATCGCCGTAGTCAGGTGAGTCCACTAACCATATGAAACACTCTAACAAAAATAATTATTATTCTTACATTTTTCTCTTCTTATTTTGTGGCACAGAAAGATGATTAGCCTTGTCATTGCCGGAAAGGCGGAAAGGTAGAGCATCCCACTACCTTTTGACCAGCATCCAAGACCAGTGGACAGTGGTAGACCACTAGACCATGACACATGTGGTAATGCTATTTCTCTTTCGAAGCGTAACGATCTCACATTCTTACCCTCGAATCTTTGGGGCCCGTAGGGAGATGGACAAGGGATTCAGGGAATGACTTCTCCTTCCTGGGACCATACATCCATTATAATGAACTCTTGATGTCCCTTGCCACTGGATCAATGGTAAGTTTCACCAGTTCGGGTTCGGCATCAGCCACTGCACCACTCGATGCAAAACTATTTACCAGTTTGGCATCACTGCATCAGACACTCAACCAAACTAGTGACTGATGTATCATATAGGAACTTCAGTCATATGGGTTTCTGTCGTCATGACAAGGCACGCCACATATTAAAAATAGAACCTCCAAAATACCACAGGTACTTTTTTCAGGAGACAGTTGGATTTGCGGATAAACATTGCACCCAGACTCGGGACGGCATCATCATTCATACATATACAACATGACTGATAAATTGAGTCATCGGATGAATGACAAACGATATACCAGCACGAGGGTAACCTGTCTAGCAAACCAGGAGATTTATCTTTCATACGACCGCGCACCTGACATGCTATTTTCGTGATACTAGGATATATTACATCGTCCAAGTTACTGCAGAACATAGAACGGCAGTATAGACATTCCTTGTTTCAGAGAGGTTTCGTGTAGATTTGGCCACATACAATTAAAAGAAGATGGGGGGTCATGCTAATAGAGTAGACCCAATAATCAGTAATCACAGCTCATACTGTTAGAAATTGAAGGCTCAAAATGCCATAAATCAACTGTCTGTCCATTCATGTCCCGTCATTCGAGTTCCAATAGAAGTCACTTCTTTCAGTCGAGTAACCATATGGCAGATGAGGTCCATACACGACACTGCCGTTCAAATATGTCATCTGGTCCACTTGTGGCACTGGCTGATAAGCATTTGGAATGTTAGCTTGAACTGTGGTGTTTGGAACTGAATAGATGTTAGAACTGACATCTATCATGTTAGCCTTTGTCCTGCCCCGGGCTGTCCGTTTGGAGTCCACAGGACTGTCTGCACTGAGCCTAACCATCTGCTGCTGAATTTCGTTCAGTGGATTACAAGCTAATTTTGATTTAGCACTCTTCTTTGCATCTGAAGATTTAAATTCAAGCCGGTACAAGGCAAAAGCATCACAGTCATTGATCTCATATTCATAGAGATGCCATTCATAACTGTTGGATGGCTGTGGATCCATGTAATAGGACCTTTTCAGACCCCCAAAGTCCTTCATCACCTGCTTCCGAGATTCATGCCAACCACGACCATTGTAATCAGGCAAAGACCGTTGCTTCCGATTTCCACTATCAAATGCCCTCCTTGGCTTGTCAAAAAACAGCCATTCTCTGATAGATTCACCTTCAAAAATGTAAAGATCGAAAAGTTCTGCAATGATACAGATGGACTAACAATTAGCAGAACCATTTATCAGTACCATGTGAAGACACAAATTATGAAGGAAACCTTACCAGGTGCATTCCACGGGGACTTTGCAGTAGCAGCTCCTTGACAGATAGGAATCCCAACATGTTTTCCTTGGATTTTTGCACTAAGAGCAGCAAACAGGGGCCCATCTTTCAGATCAATTCCTTTTGGACGGATCACAGGCATTGTACCTGGAGGACCCTCTTCCTTCACAGCTAAATCCGCATGATACATGCTGCAATAATCATGCCATCTTTCTGATCCGATAGCAGGCCTGGGGCAGTCCCAGAGGGCACACTTTGGCCTCAGAAATGCAGAAGGTGTTGGAGTCACTGTTGTGAGCAAATCTGACATGTGCAGGAAAACATCCCCGGTACTCTGTCCACAGTTACTCATGTCAAGATACACATTAGGGGGTAACTCTTGCGGAAAATTGAACTGTGGATATTCCAGCTGGCCAATCCCTTCCAGGTTATTGAGGACATCCGGATTAGACCCAGAAAGGTTTATCTTGTAATCATCATCATAAAGAAAATCTTCAACGGTAAGCTCCTGATTCACATAGTACATCTGCAAGGAGGTCAAAACCTTTTAGATCAGCACTACTCCATCAAATTTGGAACTTAAGTGGCAGAAAGGTAAAATCACCACGCGTGCCAATTATGTGCATGCTAGAATTACTTACAAAACAGTACATAAGAAAGCTAAGCAACAGGCAGTGGAAAATCAAAATAAGACAATATAAATATATTGACCCCCGCCATTTCCAATATCCATTGCATGCTGCATACACTTGTCACTATTAACTTGCCTATAAGAGAAACTAATATAGTCATTAATTTATCCTATCTTTCTGGTTCTCTAGAAATTCTAAAGCTTCCTATACCTGTGTTAGCATTAGAATCACTGATTTACCAAAATTGTATAGAAAATGCTCAAGGAGAAAAAATTGTAAGCCTCCACGGCTTGACCACCTATTATATAAGGAGAAAAACTTGCAAGCCTCTATCACCTAAAATTCACTACCACATATTAATGCTGATAAATTGATACGGCTTAGTAAAATCATGTAATACGTGACTCGCTAGTGACTTAAGAACTCGATAGATATCGGTTAACTTTTATAAAGAATAAGATAATTTAAGAAAGGACTAATCAACTCTAACTTTTCCACTGGTTCTGTCATGATCGTAGCTGCCGTGACTGTTTGCTTAGGCTTACCAAATCTTGTTTGGTCCCCACCCCAAAGTCAGTTCCTTGTTTTCTTGTCAACCTCACAGCCCTCGGAGCGGTCCTTATTCCGTGTAACCCCCAAGTCCAGCAGGCATTGCTACAGGCAATCATTGGTGAGATACCACAAAGCAGACAGAGTTTGGCTAACATTATTCAGATCGAGTTTTCTGCTGAGGCAACAAGCCATGCATATCAACCACAATACACAAACCCCTGCACACGAGGTGATGGTCTGCTTGGATTGCCCTGGATGTTTACTTCTTTTAATCTAATGAAGGTGGTAAAATCCATGTGTTCTGTTCAAACTTAAATTTTTCAAACTAAATCAAAAGTTGTTCCTTAGCAGGTTTGCCCTTTGCTCATTTAGTGGTATTAAGTTCACAGGTTTGGTCTCTTTTCAGCTCTAAAAACTATGGTTCGAGGCTTCTAAGAAGAAAAAACGCAATTGGAAACACAACAAGTCCCGTAATTATCATTTTATCACGTGCATAGTTCACTAGATCCCTCTCCCAGATATGCACTTGAAGTTTTAGATGATAAAGGGACATCGTGAATTCAGCGACAGAGCATTATCTAGCATCTCCTTCCATTTTCCTCGTTGTACGCTACTTTTGTTTCCATAGAGCTCAAGTTTCAACAATCCAGCTAGTCCCACAGAAATTAGATTACTTAGCAGCCACTAATCACAAAGCTAAGAATTAAGAAACATGGCATATACTAAGGGTGTAACAATGTTAAAATCATCAATGGCATTATATTTAAGTGATATTTAGAGGTTATCCTAAGATATTCGAAATAGACAATAAGTGGCATTTCACTGAACTCTAAATAAGATCGATTAATATAGAGTTAAAACCTTTCCTCTCAAAATATATTCCCATTCTTCAGATGCCAACAGGCTTAAAGATATCGAATACACTGGCATGTTCGGAACGAAGGAATACAAACAGAGGAATGGGAAAAAACATACGGACACAATGAAGCAAAAAGTGAAAAGCTACGGGATTTCAAAATGCAGGAATATAAAGTTTAGGCTGCTTGGATCGCAGGAATCCATAACACAAGAATCATAAAGCATTGGGCTAACAAAAATACTGATTACACAATATCGGGCCAAGCAAGTCTCCGCTCCAGGTTCCAAACCAGGAGAAATTGAGATCGCTGTTTCCGCCTTTCCGGGTGGGGTTCAATTTTTTTTTATGAGCTTGAATTCCTAGAATTGCTGAAAGGATTTGTTAGGAAATAGTCAAAGCTCCATCTGGTTCTCCGGTGATAGTGCATATTGGCAGATTGGCACGCTTAAGCGTGCATAGTTGTCTTGGTCTCTCGGACTTCGTGGAGGAAAAGAAAACAAGAGCTGGGATTGGATTCTTTTTTTCCTTTGAAATCCCAAGCCCGCAACAGTACTCCATAGGAAAGGAATTGGTGAATCCTTTGATCCAAAGCTTTCGTCTGTTTTTGTTTCCTGCAGTTTTCCTATGAAAATACTACATTCCAAACAGGGCTGAATATTTTTGTAGTTTGTGCAACACGTAATATCTTTATCTGCTTTCTTTAGGTTGCGGACAACTTTGATGCTAAAAAGATATCATTTAGAATTTAGAAGATCTCCTAGTATAGATTAGATACTATTCGGGGAAAAAAGAAAAAAAAAACTTAGGTTGGTACAAGAAGAAATAGATGGAATATGCAGCTCGTGGAGGCACATATTGTCCATAATGGAATGGAAATAGCAGGGTTATAACTTATAACCACAAAATTTTATATTAAAGAATGAATCAGTTGATAAGAAGTAAATACTGAACCGATCAACTTGAATTCCATCTATAAAATCTAATCAGAAGGCACTAGCATACACAAGGGCCATGGGTAGCCTGAGCCCCAAGAAGTTAATGCAATGATACCAGAATCAGAGACATAAACTTGAACTCTTCTCATGAATTGTAACCACAAAAACCTTCGTCTAAATAAAAGAATCCAAAGTTTCCCATTGTGATCATATTGAAGAACAGGAGAAGCATGTCCCATTGATGAAAACAGAGAGCATAGGGTAGGCACATATGTCCAGCAAAATTTATCCCCAAAGATGCATAAGGACCAGCAGATGTTTTAGTGAGGGGTAGGTGCACAGCAACCCAACTAAAAGGAAACCATGAGATGAGACAGGCCACATGGACACAGGGCCGGCCCTGAGCCAGTGCGGGCGGGGCGACCGCCCCGGGCCCCCAAAAGTTAGGGGCCTATCTAGCCACGTACTATAGGAAAACTGGAGATCAATCGTCAAAAAAATCGCTGAGTCAATCTGTCCGACGCCTCGACTGCGCCGATCGCCTCCTCTAGGCTCCGTCCCTCGATCGTTCACTCAATCTAATTCACCCCTGACCCTGATCCCCACCTCCAGACTCGGAGGCCCTCCACCTCTGCACGGCAACCCCACTCCTTCAGGATCACGGCTACTGGCTTGCCGCTGATCGACGAATTCGTCGATCGCCTGCCTGCTTGTCGTGCTCAATTGCCAGCTTGCTATCGCCTGACCCCGGACAGGATCATGGCCGCCCGTCGGCTGATTGCCATTGCTGACACGCAAGGATGCACCATTGCTGGATCAAGGTAGAGGTTCAAAATATTCCTAAATGAGCCCTAATAGGGTTTCTTGTGTGTTCCAATAGAATCAGAAACTTGCGTCCAGAATTTAGTCCCTGTAAAATGTTAATTGCTGATAGCTTTCTTTTCAATTTGTAGGATTGTTCTCACCAATCGAACATGTCCTCCAATAGAATCAGAAAGTATGCTTTCGGCAGTGAGAAAAGAAGAAAAAAAAGCAGCATCAAGATGAGTTGATTAAATCATGTACATTTGATATTGACATTTTTTCTTAAAGAGTTGGCTTTAGTTCTTGTGGACCAACCAGATGAGGGAATTTCACAAGAAAATATTGAGGATTCTCGAAAACGTGCAGATGAAATAACAATGTAAGTGATCATAAAAAATAGCAATGAGATTTTATAATATAGTTGCATAATTGATATATTATCTAGTTAGTGAATAGGCCTCCATTTTTTGTTTCGCCCCGGGCCACCAAAAAGTCAGGGCCGGCCCTGCATGGACATCTCTACAAACTATATAAATCTAACTAAATCATCTGACACGTGATCACACTCAACCACAGATCCTAGTATCACACCAACAGATGTATTAATAAGATTGATAGCTCGGCCATTCTGCTAAGGTCAACGAAAATGTTCAAACTTTGAATACAACAAAGGAGTAACAAATCATACCTGATCATGGAACACGGCGGCAGGAGCACTATTAGGCACGACTCCCTGATCCAGTTGCTGCGGCAGCGCCACTGCGACGTCAACTACCTCCTCACGCGGCTCCGGCTTCATGTCCTGGAAGCGCAGCGTGTGTCCCTGCCTTGGGGGCAGGGGCGGGGGCGGAGGAGGAGGCGGAGGCGGGGGCGGCTGCTGCTGCTGATCGGCAAGCTTGCTCGTGGCGTCGTCCTCCTCCTCGCCCCCCGCCAGCTGCAGCAGCCGCAGAGTCTCCGATGGCGGATCCGACAGCTCCCTGGCGTTGTCCTGCCGTCAACCACATCCACGGAACCAAACATCAGCCGCGCCACAAAAAAAAGATGGAGGCGAAAACGATCGGAGCAAGCAGTAGGGACAGTACCTGGAGAGAGGAGGCCGGAGAGGGAGCGCTGAGCTCGGAGCGCCACTCGCGGAGCATCTGCTGGAGCTGCGCCTCGAGGACGGCGGCGTCGGCGGGGCGCGAGTCCTTGCGCGCGGACTGGAGGCCCGAGAACATCTCCTGGAGGTCGTCGACGCGGGTCTTGGCGCGCGCGCGGAACTGGTGGTGCCGCGACGACGGCCCCTTCCCCATCGCCGCCGCCGCTCCTGCTGCCGCCGCGATCGGTGGAGCGGAAGGAATGGATGTGTCGTGGTGTCTTTTTCCCTCTCGCCGCGCGAGCGAGAGATGCTCTGGCGAGTTTTCTGGCTGCCACTTTGTTGGGTCGGGGTCGGCGGCCTTGGAAAAGCGACGGCCGCGGCAAAAGGAGGCGGGCGATCGCGGGGCCCAGCTGCCGGATTAGGAGCATCGCCCGGCGAGTCGCAAGGCCGAAAGCGTCGTCCAATAACGGTGGGACGATCAGACCGTGAGACTACCGTCGTCTCCGTGTGTTTACACGTTGTGTCTGCCTCTTTCTGGTCGTCGATAAAGGTGCTCACAGTCTTCTGCACATTTCTTTCTTCAAGTTTGGAAGTAAAAAAAAAAGGTAAAAATGCTCCATACCACCGTTCCCTTTTTTTATCCGTGGAAACGTATTTCCTCACAAACACGTCTTCTTAGCGTCAAATAAAAAGGAATGGATAGAATAGAGCACTGTAGTCTGTCGTTGCAATCCAAGAGGTCCCCGTTTAACGCCAATTCAGGTTCTTCCTGTCCCTAGATACATTAATTCATTTGGCTTACCTTATGATTTGTTACCATTGTGTCAAGTCATATTTTGATTTCTCAACTCTGCAAATGATTTTTTAAACTACAGAATTATCGACAGTTGCCATGTGAAGTTTTTAGTTGAATTATGATACTCTGTTTCATTCTCTTAAGCCTTCAGTTTCGCAACGAAGTTGGTGTCACCGTTGCAATCGCAACACCCTAATCCACTCACGGGAGCTACCGGTTCCAACAGATCTAGACCGCATAAATGCCATTTGACGGACGAGATCTCTCCAACCCCGGCACCGCGCCTCCTGGCTGGGAACTAGACACATCGCTCACACCTTGCCCGCTCGCCACTGCTCTTGCACGGTCGCACCCTACTCGAGCCACGTCTGCTCGGGAGAGGACACGTTGAGCCCCCGCCCTTCCTGGCCCCACATGTCATTGCCACAGAAACCGATATACTTAACCCCTTCTCACACTCGGCCTCCTCCCGGACTCCGGCCTCCAACCAAGGGCGTCTCGTCGCGTCCCCGAGCCAGCCAGCCATTGCCGCCTCCGGGCTCGCGAATCGCAGGCGCGGCCGCTAGGGTTCCGCGGGGGCGAGGCCGCAGCGCGATGTTGTGGAGGGCGGTGAGGGCCCGCCGGCGGATCGCCGGGGCGCGGCCTGCGTCGACCGCGGCGGCGGCGGAGAAGAGCTGCCGCGCCGTGGTGGTGCCGCGTTTCGGCGGGCCGGAGGTGCTCGAGGTCAGGCAGGGAGTGCCCGTGCCCGATCTGAAGCCGCGGGAAGTGCTCGTGCGCACGCGCGCCGTCTCCATCAACCCCTTGGACCTGCGAGTGAGCGCCTCATTTCGGGCCCAACGCCCCTTCCTCCATTGGTTTAACTTGGTTTAGGAGTTGCAAAAAATAGTTTCATGGTTCAGTTCGCAGTGGTTTCTTATTAGCTGTTTCGATTTTACTTTTTAAATATATTGGGCAATGTCCTGGGAAAGAACATGCATTTACAACAAAGGGTGGTAATTCATAATTTATGATCCCAAAATTAGTAATGTGGTATTATATTTTTTAGGAAATTTTTTCAGGTTAGAAATTCGAAATTAATGTAGTACAAATGACTAAAGGCATTATGCCAGACTGTGCTAGGCGCACGAATGAAAAAAAAAATGAATGATTTAGTAAACTGGACACATAATTGGATTTGTATTATGTTATTGGAGTTCTAAAACTACTTTAGGTTTATGTTAAGTGTTGTTTATTGTTATATGCATGCTAAAAATGTTGTTTGTGTTTAGATGCGATCTGGTTATGGACGCTCCATATTTGGGCCACTCCTACCTCTGATCATCGGACGGGACATCAGCGGTGAAGTTGCAGCCACAGGGACATCTACATCATCATTTTTTATTGGGCAAGAAGTGTTCGGTGCGTTGCATCCAACAGCTCTCAGAGGAACATACGCTGATTATGCAATTCTTTCACTGGATGAGCTGACTCCTAAACCATCAACACTCAGTCATGCAGTAGGTGTCGCTAAATTAATTTCCTCATTCCTTGCTAGTAATATTTTAATAAATGTACTGATAGGATCGATTTCTTCTGTTATGTGGATGATTCTATGGGGCATGTATGGTGGTACTATTACCTAATTTGAAACTGGGAGACCCTGATTTCTCTTGCATGCATTTTGATCCATTTCAATGACACACTTCAAATTCTTTGTTGAATAAGGGCGCTAGGGATGTTCCAAACTGTTATTCATGTTTATTGTTTTTTAGTAGAAAGCAGCACATCTGTTACACTGTCCTCATTCTGATTGAAGAAGTAAAGATTCAATTCTTTCTAGTCGTTAGTCTTACATGTGCCAACCAGGCACCTTACTACAATATTTTAATAGTTGAATTCACCATTTGCTATCCGCAGGAGGCTAGCGCAATCCCATTTGCTGCATTGACTGCATGGCGTGCTTTACATGGTACGGCCCGAATTTCCGAAGGGTATGTCTGATTATATATACAATCACACGCCATTTAATGGGCAGATGCAGTTTGCTTCTGCTGCTTCAGTTGATGATTGTGATAACCAATTACTCGAACTCATCTTTGTGGTACTCTAGAAGTTGTATAATGTTGTAAATTTTACTCTGCAACTGTTAGTGTTATGATCTTCTCTTTCTTCTTTCCTTTTTTTTTCTTTTGCAATGATAAGTGTTCTTATAATATGCTTGTATAGTGAACAGATGATAATAAACATAGGAATCGAAAAAGTTAGTTTGCTCCTAGTAAATAATAATAAAAGAAAATTCATGTGACTTGGCCAGGTCGTCTCTTGTGTCTTATATATCTCCAACTGTCTTGTGTTGTTAATCTGAAAACCAATCTCTTAGCCAGGCGAACAGCGCATGTTTAGATGTATGCCCTCGTCATTATCTGCAAAATGCCAATTAATTACTGATTGATTGTCAGCATATTGCAGTCCTTGCTGTTTATTGATTTGATTTTGATGCAACTTATTCTGATTTATTAGAGAAAGAGTACTTGTGATTGGTGGAGGAGGAGCGGTTGGGCTAGCTGCTGTTCAGCTTGCGGTAGCTGCTGGGTGTGGGGTTTCTGCCACCTGTGGTGCCCAAAGTATTGAACGAGTTATGGGAGCTGGTGCTGAACAAGTTATTGATTACACCAATGAGGTAAATAGCCTTTGATATTGTTATCATTATTCCATGTTTTAACATATGGAGTTGTTAATTCGTTTGCCTTTCTAGCATGCTCTTTGCTTGTTCGGTTGTTATCTTGTGAATTCTTGATGCATTGTGAGCGCCATTCTTTGTTTATAGTCGGATAGAAAATATTATATACAAATGGTCATGTAATGGTTGTATATCATTAATACACTGCATGTGATCTTCATAGCCTTCTCCTATATCCGTAGTCTTACTATCGTAATAGCTGATGATTCATTTATACATGTACAAAAAGGAAATTCTGACCAACTTTTCTTTTGCCACTTTGCTCTATGAAGCTGGAGAAGTACTTAATGCATTGCTGATGCTCCCTTTTGCATAACAAACTTGTGACATTGTACTTGCAGATTTGCGGGACGCCGCAGACCCTCAAATCTGTATTTTTCCCTTAGGTCTAATGTAACTATTTTTTTCCTGTATTAAGATGAAAATTCAGTATATAACCATATATAGAATTGTAGGGGGATGCTCCTGCTTCCTGGCATCCTTTTGTTTGTTGTGTTAAACAACGTTTTGGAGCCTAGGATAAAACTGAAACAGAAGACGCTGAAATCTTCAGTTATTCTTCTGGACTGGAATTTATTGCCAATTAGCATGAGTATTTTCTAATACTGGATAAGGGACTGTTAGAGATAGAGTTGTATTTGTGCTTGTATTGTGTTTACTTGTACTCCAAGCCTATACGGCCTATATAATGAAAGGTCACCCCCCCACGTTTGGGTGAGAGGTGTTTCCCCAATTCTCTACATGGTATCACGAGTCCTAGGTTACCCTAACCCGGGCCTCCCTCCGCTGCCTCCCTCCTAGTCGCCGACTCCCAGTTGCGACTTCCTCCCCCCCTCCTAGTCGCCGACTCCTCTGTCGCGACCCTCTCCCCCCTCCCAGTCGCGACCCCCTCCCCCACCCCCAAACAGCGATCTCCCTGGTCGCTGCCCTCCCTGTGTGCTGCCCTCCCTGGTCGGCTGCTCTCCACCCAACAGATTCAATCTGTTAATGTCCTCTGTCACCGCCGAGTCTTCCTTCTCCATCGGTGACAGCAGCAGCACCTCTCCCGTCGAAGACTGCATCTCCTCCGTCCCCGACGATCCGATGGCGGCTCCGTACTCCACCGTTGCTGTCCAGTCCCACGTCCCCATGCAGTTGGAGCTCCGCGCCTCCAACTACACCGGTCATTGTCCTTTCATCCGCATTGCATTATCTATTCAAGAAATTGAAGTTCCCTTGTTTTGAGTACTATCTTGTTCATCTTATATGGCCTATCTTACAGGATACTGAAGCGGCTGTTAAAGGAAAGTTTGATGCTGTTTTGGACACAATAGGAGTACCTGAGACTGAAAGAATTGGCATAAATGTTCTTAGGAGAGGTGGACACTATATGACTCTTCAGGTGATCTATCTGCATTTCAGGTTTTTTGCACTTCTGTTGTCGCTGTCCTATCTTTTCTTACCATGTTATCCTGGGATGTGATAGGGAGAAGCAGCAGCACTAGCAGATAGATATGGATTGGCTGTAGGTCTTCCTGCTGCTACTGCTGTTTTACTAAAGAAACAAATGCAGTATCGTCATTCTCATGGAATAGGTAATGAGCTTTTACACCCCTTGTTTATTTGGATATGTGAATGCCGTTTGTTATGTGTCTCAATTCTGGGATCCTGGTTTAGGTCCTAAACTGTACAGGATCATAATTCAAATGAACCGCACATTGCTGTTAGTCGCCAAATAGCCAAGGACAAAAACTGTTTTCAGCTAGAACCTTAGAAGAATATTGTCTGATCTCCCATATTTTTCAGTGCATCATAAGTGAATCTATCCAACTTTAGCACAGTTCTAACAAATAGTACTAGATACTTCTCAGAAAGAATACTGATAACTGCTAGCTAGTAGTATTTGAAGGCAACCTTCAGTAGAATTTTTTTATTTCAAATTAGCAATGAATCAAGTTTTTTGAGGTTTTTGTTTGTAGAACCCTGAATTTTTGTGATTCTGTCCATGGACAATTTTGTCTGCAGGACCTTTTTTTCTTCCTGTAGGTCACTAATTAGTGTTATGTGGACGAAGTTTTTATTTAAGTGTCCTGCAGATCAAGGAACATTATTAAGTGTCCTGTAGACCAATTCCCCAATTTCTTTACTGAATATTGAGCTCAATTTCCATGTGCAATTGGCATATACACAAAGTTAGGAGCATTGAGTTGTCATTTTTTTTTTTTGTGTAAGTTTGAACCCAGCCATCAGTTTAGTTGCTCCTGAACCGGTTCGATCTAGATGTTACAATTGGATTTGTTGAAAGAATACATAGATGTGTATAATGAAATTATGATGTACAGTTGCATGTGTCGTGTAAGGGTGTGTTTAGATTGGGGAAGATTCCCCCAAAAAACACTGTATATAGTGTTCTGTGAGTGGGAGGAATGAAATGAATAGGGAAAATTTAGATGAATAGTGTTTTTTTGGGAGAAGTTGGTGAGTCTAAACGGGGTAGATGATATTTAGTCTAACTCCCACATCACTATTCACTACGATCTTCATTATCAAATGCAATACATTACAGAAGCTATATATCACTTCAGTTATATAAGATGTTCTGATATCGCCATCCAACTTATTTCAGAGTATTGGTGGACATATATGAGAGCTGACGCCGAAGGGCTTCATGAGATCGGAAGGCTATGTGGATCTGGGAAGTTACAAATACCTGTGGAGAAGACTTTTCCCATCAACCAAGTCAGAGAAGCTCATATGGCCAAGGAGAAGAAGTTAGTTCCTGGCAAGGTGGTCCTAGAATTCGACTAATGGTATGATAGCAAGATTTTCCCGTCAGGAACTGAAGAGCTGTGCGTTTGTAAATCATGATAGTAACTTTTTTCTGGGGGGTTAAATCTGAATAGCTCATGCTCAGGATTTTTTTCTTTGTTCCAGTTTATCATTCCATTTCAGTTGGAATGTGGTAAATAATCATATCAGATATGTTCCAGTTTATCATTCCATTTCACTGTGTCTCTGCTGTTCCGCAATAACAAAGCAAAATGATGCTACCGATATTACACTCCCATGAGGGAAGAAATTATACTCAATCACCTTTGCCGAACCATTTTTAGTTGCGTTTTTTTTGTTCCTCAACAGAGATTCAGTAAAACAAGGTGAATATCAGGAGATGCAGGCACGGTACATTACATCGCCAACAGCTCCTCAGCTCAAAACTGTTTTCTTGGGCATGTCAAAACTTTGAACAGAATGTCACGTCACCAATCTGTTCCGCTGATAGCGACTTCGATTCAGTTCAAATTCCTCTCGAATACTATTCAGTATCTGCAACATACGCTACAACTACAAAACCTTCAGCCTATTGTCCGCAACTCCTGTCGAATCAATGTTACGGAGTAATGCTAGGGAAACAGAGGCAGTCTGCAGTCGGTCGTTCAGAATGCAGGATGGCGAGCTATGGACAGTTGAAGCAGTAGAGCGACTACGCCGCTGTTGGCTGCTGGGTAACGGCAGGTTGTGCTGCCGCCTGGGCAGCGCCGAAGCCGCGGAACGCCGGACGAATCCACTTCGAGTACCGCAGCTCCATCTCGTTAATCCTCTGTTTCATGAGCTGCACTTCGATGGCTAGTTGTTCCTCCCTTTTCTTTATAGCCTGTCATTTGGACATGGACAGTCAATTAACACGGAAGGGGCTTAAGAAGATATAACACATGATCGAATTGCCATATAAGTTCCTTCAAATTCTTATTCTTATTGCAGATGGATGAACTGTATAATACGGTTTAAACTTGCCAGCACCCACCAAACATCATGTAAGCCAAGAAAATAGAGGAACTAACAGTGATTAAATTCAAAATTTAATTATGTCTTGAACTTGTAGTTCAGAATATGGCGCTTCCTTTTAATGAAAAAAGTGCTTAAGTACGGTCGGTAATAAAACAGCTCAGAATATCCTCGCATTGTCATGTTTGCTATAGTTGGAGACTTGGAGGCAGTCATCTTACCTCAATTTCCTGCTTACGGACGTCCTCTTTCCTGGCTTCTGATCTAGCACTTCTTTGCACCTCATAGATAATTGCAGCACCAGCAACCTGAGAAATTTTGGAGTCTTTGTCAGTTCTAGTCATTGACATACATTTCCAGGATCCGAGGAGTTAGTGCAAAAGTAAGGAGATATAGGTTTGAGAATGATCAAAAGTTCAGTTTCCCATCATACAAGAAAAATGTTTTAATCCTATTCTATTCACATTACTTCCAAAACAATATTTGCTGTTCAGTGCAATCCAGGTTAAAAAGCACTTGCCGAGAAAACAAATAGTTCGCCAAGAAGATCTGCAGCAGCTTGAATAGCTTTCTCCTCATTCAGGGGACGAATGTGAATGTCAGTCGCACGTCCATAAAGTCGCCTCTGCATATTTGTTGTGAAACGATGGTTTGCCTGAACAATGATTGTGCAATGAAATGTGTCAGTTACAGAAATCCCGTAATATATGGTGCAGTACTGAGCTTCCACTTCCATGTTTACTAGTACAACTACAGAACTTGAATCTATTCAATTTACACTGATGAGAGCAAGACCATAAGATGAGAAGAAAATAGCACCAAATGCAATAACATAACAGAACAATGATATTAACTTGCTGCATTTTCAGTTATTATTGTACAATGCAAACATCATGGTGAAAATTTTCGTCGGAAGCACTGAACAACATTTCTATATTCAAGCCACCATTTCCTTTTATTCAAGCCACTATTTCCTTCAGAAGACACTGCGCCTACATAATCAGCATTTGAAGAAATATTTTACAATGACTTTTGTGAAACTTTTTGTCATGTTCTGGTGACCGGTGATGATCATATCATTGCTATTGCTTGTTGTGATTCAGGAAGTACGGAAGAATAAATTGGCCCAATCATTACCTAACACGCACGATACTGATATGTCATCAAAGTTCCTCGAAAACAAATACAGCATCAAAAGCAGATTCAAGTTTAACTGGCCCTTAAGGCATCATTGTGAAAAGTACAAATCACCAGTATATTCCTGTTGGTATGAACATTCAGAAAAGTACCACGTACTTCACAAATTTATCCACACCCAACTCTTGGTTATGATAAGAGCATAGACTCGCAACAAAAATTGATTATACAATTCATAAATTCATTCACCATACACTAACGATATGAGTCAATGCAGAACATCTTTCCACATGAAAACAAAATTTCTGAATCCCAGACAGCACACATTGAATAAATCCATTCCGCACGAACCCCTCGTGAGATCAAGCACAATAACTCAAGTCATTCGAAGAACAATATGCCACGCTAAAGAAGGCCAAAATTTCAGAAAGCTCGCTGCATCACCCAAAATAAACCCGTACAGCCGTACTGAACGGAAAACGATCAAGCAGTCCCAACTTGCACCGCAATAAGGAATTTCGCCGCGGCAAACGGAAACTAATCCAAGCATCAACGCGCAGATTGCAGCACGAAAAAAATATCAGAGACGAAGAAGAGCCAGACGGGATGGGGGCGTCGATCACCTGCGCGATGCCGATGATGAAGCCGCGGAACTTGGGGTAGATGCCGGCGTTGTGCTTGAGGCGGGCCGCGATGGGCTTGCTCAGCGTCCGGAACGCGAGCGAGCCGAGCTTCACCAGCGGCAGCATCGCCTTCCTGCCCCGGCACCGTCCTTGCTGCTGCTCCTCTAGTCTCCTCCGACCGTGCTCGCCGAGGGGAAGGCGCGGGGTTCTTCACTCATACGAGGGCGTGGGGCGTGGCGTGGATGAGCGGCGGCGGAGGTTGTTGCTCGCCGCGTTTCCTTTTCCTTGTGGAGGAAGGAGAGGGAGGGAAGGGGCGCAGAAAGAGTGGGAGGGAATTGATGCCCCCTCTCGGGTTCAGGCTTATTGGCCAAGTAGATCGCTTCGGCCCCTTTATTTATTTGCTAATTCCTTTTCTACCCCTTGATGACCTAATCTCCTCGGCAAGATAATACTAGAAGTCATTATTAATTCAAAATTAAAAGGAATTAGATTTTGAACAGTGCCGCACACATCTCTGTGCAGAATGACAGCGAGGGTTCTATCAACGTCTCAAGGTTGAAACTACGTGACTACGTCCATACCTCTGCAAAGGTTTCTACCGCAAGCAAGATAAGGCCTTGTTTAGATCGTCAACTTTCGCCAACTTATTTTGCCAACTTGTCACATCGAATGTTTGGACACTAATTAGGAGTATTAAACATAGGTATAAAAATAAACTAATTACATAGATGGACTCCACATCGTGAGACAAATCTATTAAGCCTAATTAATTCGTCATTAGACACTGTCGTGCTACAGTAACCCGTCATTAAAAATGCACTAATGACGGCACATATTAGGCTTAATAGATTCGTCTTGCGATGTAGAGTCCATCTGTGTAATTAGTTTTATAATTAGTCTATATTTAGTACTCCTAATTAGTGTCAAAAGGATAGATGTGACATTTCGCCAACTTTCACCAACTCATCTAAACAGGTAACACCACATATCAAACAAGTTTAATCCCAATAAATGTTACGTTGCCAGTAAAAGATTCAGCACCCTCAACCTGGAAATATGGCTTCAGTCAAAAAAAGTTTATCAATTACTTATCACCAAAACTTTTGCCACAATAGTTCTCATAAAAAAACTTTGTCTAAGCCAAGTCCATTGCCGTTGCCATCAGATTATTGTAAAACTGACAGCAACTAATGAAAAACATTGACCGCAAAATTCACTCCAAAAAAAAACTAGTAAAACTAAAGCTTCCTAAGGAGTATAGGTGCACAATACATAATGATCCCATTAAGAACACAGAAGCTACAAAAATTCTCAAAATTGTACATGGCGATTGCATCTCTCAAAATTTCCATTCCTGATCACCAAGTGTGTGCGCGCATTTCACTCTTCGATGTGTGAAGCATGGTGAACAGACATCAGCCATACGCCATCAACTTTCTCAAATATGTTGGTGGCCACTTGCTTTCCCCAAGTTCTTCCTTTGTTCTTCACCACTTCCAAGCATGTGACGTAACCGAGGTTGCCACGGATGTGAATCTCTATGTTTTTTAGATCAATACTCAGTGGAAACTCATAATCTGCATTGCAAACCATCTCCCAGCTTTGCATGACCACATCATAACCAGATATCCGACCTGCAGCAGGGTGTATTACATACACATGGTCACCCTTAGCCCAGATAGAGTACATCGCAGCAATATCTCCATTCTTGAAGGCATTGTAGAACCGTGCATTTGCTGCGAGGAGTGAAGCTTCAGCATCCTCGTGGAGGATACGTAGATCATCCCGGATCTTTGCAGCACGGGCATAATCTTCTTCCTCGATGGCTCTGTCCAAATTAGACTGAAGAGTTTCTTCATCAATCAACATATCCTCAGTTTTTGGATATCCATCAGATTCCCCGCTTTTAACATGAACAATTTTGCATCTTCTCAAATTAGAATCTGCAATTTGAATCCCTGCACTGAAGAAGGCACTATGAGAATAGCGTATGATTCTGCATTTCTTGTGGGGAGTGCTATGAAATCACATTCATGCAAATACACTCCTGATCTTTTCAGCTAGGTTCAAAGTTCAGCAAATATTTTAATTAAATTACACATGCAGATTATTAAAATATAAGGAATTAGGGACTCTAGATTCATATGTCGAGTTTGGGCGTTTGGAATTGGAACCAATTTAATAGTTATGTGTTACCAGTTGATACTTGATGGAAATAAATGTTCAGGTCTCGAGGCTTAATATTCATCAAACATTCAAACTAAATAGCCTAGGTTTTCATTTACTGTGGTCACCCTAAACTATGGTATTCGATCGGCTGTCACCTACTCTATTATTCGACAACGAATTTGCTACATGCGCAGTTTAATTCCAAATCTATACGCACGTTACGAGAGAAATTAGTACCGAAAACTGCTTCAAATTGGATGGAGCACGAGAGAATCAGATAAAACCACGACCAGATCGATCAAGTGGAGCCACCACCAGGCAAATGGATCAAGAAATCGAAGATATTACGCGAGATAAGGGAGCTCACAAGGTTCTGTCCGCGCAGCGTAGTCCGATGCTGAGTCGCGCAGTGGAGAAGCTGGCGCTGCCGGGGAAGAAGGCCGCCTCGCGGAGCCCCAAGGCTGCGGACGGCCGCAACCACGCGCTACCAGCCGGCGCCGCCGACATCGCCCGAAATTTCTCCCCTCGAATTTTTTTCCCCTTTATGCTCAAAAAAAAAAATTCCCCTTGAACTATCTTTGACTATCTCCCGAGTGTAGTGTACTAGACTATCAGGCTCTATCTTAGGACACAATTATAAAAACATCCCTGCAGAGCTGTGGTTTTACAAATACTTACTTTTTAGAAAGACCTATCACACACATTCACATTGATGCACAGGTTCTTTTGCGTGTTGCTCCTTAAAAGGAAAAAGGTTTGATTATATCGTTGCAGTTCTTTTTCAAGTCCATCCCACGCTCAAAACAACATTTTTTTTAACAGTTTCACCGCATACTCTTCTCATGTGGCTTTTATCCATTCCATTCGCTATTTGCAGCCGGACGTCCATTGCAGCTGCCATTAGCACATTATTGCCACAACCCTTCCCGCTAGACCATATTAAGTTGGAGTCCAAGCCCTGAAACTGAATTTTTGGCATTGATACAATAAAAAAACATCTGGGCATATAACTTAGTGGAAGCACTTGCCTAGAGTTGTATGAATGGCAAACTCTTTTTTTGACATAATCATTTGTGGGCTTGAGTTAAGAAATATCTGTTAGGTTTTTTCTTGGTTGGAACTCGATCTGACCCGAGCATCGGATCAAAAGTTTAATCCAACATATGGCCGAGTCGGGCTCCAGACAGGTTGAGTAAAACTTATTTTTTAATGTACATTTCTAGGGCAGTTTTTCCGGTAAAAGGAATAAGTTTGTGTTCTTCCTTTATTTTATGGTGGGTCAGAAATTTTGGGTCATGTCAACCAAATACATTAATCATATCAGGTATTTTCTAGTGGGTCGGGTCAGACAAAACAATGGTCATGCTTGCGCTTATGTACCTATTTTATCGGTAGTCAAGTCTTGCCACACTTAAAGTTTAAAGTTCAGTCAAATTTGACTAGCTAAGTTATAGAGTTGCTTGGTTGTAAAAGCAACCATGGCAAGAGTATTGTTATGACAATTTGGCACCACATGTCAACAAAAAGTATGGTAAGCTTTGTTAAGGTCAGACAAGTATGACAAATAATTTAATGAACTAACCTTAGTTAAATTTTGCGAGAAATTATATCAAGCAGTGAAAAGGTGCTAAACTAACTGGTAAAGTCATTTCAACGGCACCCTCCGGTCCTGAGTTCAAGCCTCCTCGCAGGTCAAGTTTTTGGAAATTATATCAAGCATACTCTGAATTTGTAGACAGGTTTTCCGAAATGCACGAAATCTCAGACCCCTTTTGGTTTTGTATCAGGCATGCGCCTGACTGCCATTTATAACATCTTCGAATGTTTGATGCAAAGGGGACTGCCCTGTTGCAATTTTGTGCATACCTTATTGTGTACACTCTTTTGAATAAGCAAACACTCCTCTGCTACTTAAAATTCGTAGTAGCAAAACACACCTACCGGTAGTTCTCTTCTGAGCTTTGGTCTCAATCACAATCGCCCTACTAGCAATAAACAGCCAGTTGATTCCACTGGTTAACTGATTACTAAACGCGTAATAGGTAATACGGCATGAGGTCGTGACTTGTGTATGTAAAATACACGCAATTGCAAGATGAAAACGACAACCACCGTTTTCCATGGAACGTCTGCTCGGAGCGACAAGAATCTAGGAACCGATCTTCAAAGGCGAAGAAACTCAGCGCCTGCACAAACACAAACACGAACGCTAGCTGCTTCGTTTGACCTCAAACCCAAAGGCTAGCCGCTTCTCAGAGAGGGTGCACCAAGCTAACGAACGATCCATGGACGCCAGCGGCGACGGGGGCCTCGCGACCGGCGGCGATCAGCTCATGCAGGCGCAGGCCGAGCTGTGGAACCACGTCTTCGCGTACACCAGGTCCATGTCCCTCCGGTGCGCCGTCGAGCTCGGCATCCCCGACGCCGTGCACCGCCTCGGTGACGCCGCGACGGCCCCGGAGCTCGCTGCGGCGCTCTCCCTGCCTCCATCCAGGGCGCCCTACCTGCGCCGCCTCATGCGCCTGCTCGCGCACGCCGGCTTCTTCTCCGTCTCCGACGACGACGCGACCGCCAGCTACGGGCTCACCCCGCTCTCGCGCCTCCTCGTCTCCGCTCCCGGCGCTGGTGGTGGCCATGGCCTCTCGCCGTTCGCGCTCGCCATGCTCCACCCCGTGGTCGTGTCGCCGTCCATGTCGCTGGCGTCCTGGTTCCGCGCCGCGGACGCCCACACCGCCGCGGCGCGCGTCCCGTTCGAGGCCGCGCATGGCGGGCGCGACCTCTGGGCGGTCGCCAAGGACGACCGGGAGTTCGCCGCGGCGTTCAACGACGCCATGGCGTGCGACGGCAGGTTCGTCATGGACGTGCTCGTGCGCGACCACGGGGACGTCTTCCGGGGACTCACCTCGCTGGTGGACGTTGGCGGAGGGTCCGGTGGCGCCGCCAGGGCAATCGCCGCCGCGTTCCCCAACGTCAGGTGCAGCGTCCTTGAGCTGCCACACGTCGTCGCCGGCGTCCCGCCAGGCGAACGCGGCGGCGTGGAGTTCGTCACCGGGGACATGTTCGAGAACGTCCCCAAGGCCGACGCCGTCCTCCTCAAGGTCCGGAGTTCACTTCACTTTGGCTGTTGGGCATCAGCTGATCACCTTACCGATCTCCCTTTCCTCTATGAAACTGAGCGTCTGAGCAATGATGTTGTGGCTGACGAGTCCTTGTTCTGCAGTGGATCCTGCATGGATGGGACGACGAGAGGTGCGTGCGTTTGCTGCGGCGGTGCAGGGAGGCGATCCCGTCGAGGGAGGCCGGCGGCAGGGTGATCGTGATGGACTTGGTGGTGGGATCGAACCCGGCAGACGAGAAGGCCACCCAGACGCAGCTACTGTGGGACGTGATGATGATGGGAGTGGTCGGGAGCCCCGAGCGGGACGAGCGCGAGTGGCGCAAGATCTTCGAGGACGCTGGCTTCAGCGGCTACAAGATCGTGGCCATCCTTGGGATCCGATCGGTGATCGAGGTCTACCCTTGATTAGTTGATTTCCTCTTGAGCAAGCAGATAATTCAGCACTAGCACTGTTTCTTCAGTAAATAGACAGTCTCAAACATTCAGCTAAACAGTTCTACAACCGCTGGTCTCTCACTCTCAGTACTAACAACCATGAAAATGATTATTCATGCTACGAATAGACGGATCAGCATCCACACACAATGCACCAGAATTAAGGTCCATAAGCAACATATAGCTTAAACCATAGTATCATTAGTCTTACATACCGAGACAATCACACATTCACACGACCTAGGCAGGCAACTGCAAGCAAGGCTCATATGAATCGTGATAGAGCTACGAAAGTCATACATGAGCTCATTTAAAGATACATACATAACCAGTACACTAAAGCGATCAAAATACCTCAAGACCCATCTTTAGCTTCACTGCACAATGATTCCGAAGGATCAGCCACAAAAGCTGCAATGGATGACCAGGTGAGGCGTGCAGAGTAATGGTTCACCAAACATACCTTCTTGACTTGTGCAAATGGCTGATTAGCTTGAGCAGATCAATGGAGGGATCACAAGGCAGCTTATGACATACTCCGGGTACTGGCTACTGGGAAAGTAAAACATCTAAGCTGAGCACATGAAAATACTCGGAAACATTATTCAAGTGGCATCACAATCAGGCAGCTTATGACATACTCCAGGGTACTGGGAAAGTAAAACTTCTAAGCTGAGTACTTGAAAAGACGCCAAAACATTATTGAAGTAGCATCACATTCCAAAGGGGGCGGCACAAAGAGCGGGAAGAGTAGCATTTGGGGTGGAGCGGTTGTACCCAAACAAGTCCAGCATCCGTGGATTCTGGCGCTCAGCTTCATAGCTCACTTCCATCACGCTATCATCATCAGCTGGCAAGATCTTCTCAGTCAAGGAGAAACCAAAAAGCCTGCAGCTAGTTTTGCGAACCTCCCTTCCACCAGACCCAGTTTTAGCAGCATCTCCAGACGCTAAAGCTCTCCTACTCTCAAACTGGTCCAAGCTAATTTGGCCCGGTGTTTCATGCAGTAGCCTGGTCTGAGCTTCCCACGCCACACCAACTGGGCGAGGCTGACAGCCGTTTGCACCTTCACCACCAGTCTTGCTTGCCAATCCAAGCTGGGAAGCCACAGACTGGTTAAACATGTGATTGGGATGGGGGGAGGGCACTTTTGCTGCTGGAGTAGATAATGTGAGAGAACATTCTTGAGCTGCGGCTGATAATCCATTAACAGCAGCTGGGGTACGCATATAACCACGCAGCCCATATCCTCCTTTCACTGAACATGCCTCAGACATTATTCCTTGGAACATAGGAACTGCCCGAGAAATTTCTTGACCTTGCAAGACCTCTGAGAATCCAAGAGATTCATTGAAGCCTACAGATTGGTAGGTAACTCCGGAGTTCTGCACTGTAAGATTGCCTGTTGGACCACTCAACAGGCAGCTTCGTGCATTAGTAAGGAACCTACTAGCATCAGGAGATTGAAAATTTGCAACCTCAGCTGTTTGAGGAGCACACGTAACACGATGAGTCCAAAAACCCATCAATTCTTGACCTTGCAAGACCCTGGGTAACTTTCCAGTTTCCACGGAGTCAGTACAACTATTCCCTGCAGCATTTAACATGATAATCAATCGGCAGTTCAAGAATAGTGTACATAAGTGCCAAATTAATGCTGTACTATTAGAACTTACACATTGTTGGAACGTCCAAATTTCCCTGAGGACACAACTTGGTTCTTTTAGAACTAGATGTGGACAGAGAATGGGAAACCGAGACTGGACCACCAACTACCTCGATCTCCCATGGAGATACTCTATCTTGGCCATTGCAGTCAGAACCATCCTCCCATCTTACCTGTACAAAAAGGAAACACATCAGCAACCAAATATTACTAAATCCGCATAGTGTAGTTCATTATGAGCTGGTTATAACTTGAATTATCCTCAGTAGACATATCACATGTTGTTTCTTATTTAAAAGGAAAGCAGGTAAAAAAACATGAGCAATTCTTGCTAAATGGCAGGCATTTGCACCATTATGCTGTGATTGTGCATAAATAATTGTGGCTTAAGGTCAAAACCTAAAATTTCAAATACAGTTTTAGGCAACTGGTAAAGCCATGTTGGTCAACCCCAATGTAATATTCTGGCTGGCGTTTAATTCAAATATCCTTTTTGAAGTTTTCCACAGTTGTAAAGAAGAATTGAAGGGTAGCATGCATGATTATTTCCACCAGGTCAAATATGAAAAATTGCATATATCCATCAGCCAGCCAACAATAGCAAGTTAACGAGGGTTCGAGGGAGGCTAGTATTATTCCTGCTTGATTGGTCGAAGACCCAAGGTGTCATATGCTCGGGCAACAGGATATCAGGCCAAGCAGTGTACAAATATCATGCACTGGTTACTATTTATGCATTGATTCCTCATTTATAGCATTCTCCTCTCAATACTCTCTTAACACAAGACTACAGCAAAAACCATCTTTACCAGAATCCAACCAGTCTCCAAAAGAACATACATATATAAAAGCTTGCCAGGCAGCTGACATTAACAAGATTTAGAGTCTAAAGCTTAATAAAAATCAGCAGAAATGCATACCAGCAGGCTTCTCCACTTTGAGCCAGGCCATTTTATGGAATCTACTTCACTAATGCCAACAACCATTCCAGATCGCCTAAAAACGCAGAAAGTAAGAAACAGAAATGTAATGCGTACAACAAAAAATTACGATGAAAATTGAAATGAAATGAAACAGACCTTTCACTAACGTCTTCGTTCTGGCACTGGAAGTTGATATTCGCTCCAATACAGACTGAATGGTTGAGGCTCTTAAGGAACTTCTGGTATGGGATCACATATTCTGAAGCACTAGCTCTGCAGACAAAGAATTCGCGTTCAAACCTATTTATTCTCAATCCAAAAAAAAAATCTCTCTTTACTTGGCTGGTACTGAACATATAAGTCTTATTTTACAGAAATTTTCACTGATATTTTTGCAATATAGTAGCAGAGATACAAAATTCCTATGTAGGGTAGTAACTGACAGCATATTAACATCTCCTGTGGCCTACCTTCGAGCTCACAATACATATCAAGAGATGTTCATAGGGGATTTAGGCTTTTAACATACTACCAGCAAAGACAAAGATATTAACAAAGTTGCTCAATGTATCAAAGTTCATGTTTTAAGCACGAGTGTTACTTTAATGTTGAATTTGTATCTCTCCAACAACACCATATTGTACCAAGACAAGATTACATGCTTGATTTTAAGTGAATTGGCAATACCAGAATGAATAATACATGTTATACCAACAAACCTTGGATTGTAAGAAATGTGAAAGACACTTCTATGTTTCAGGGAATCATATACAGCAGACAATGTGTGCCGCTTTTCACTGTCGCTGCAGAAATCTTCAAAAAGGGCCTCATTTTTAAGCTGAATGGCTCTCCTTACTCCCAATCTTAGTTCACCATCATCACCTCTACAAAGGTTACAAAAAAGAACACTTTGGTAAATCTATACACAATGCACCTATGGATACCACATTGTTCATGTGCTTACTGGAGAAATAGGACAGCGTCCCCTGAAACCAGTTTCTTTTTATTGATAAATGAACTCCATCCAGTGGTCAAGAGATGCCTACGAGGTTGACCTGGAATGCCAAGCAATTTCATCACTTGCTTGAATTTGAAATGGATGATATAAGCAACTCAAGCAGAACCAGGATCAGAGATCGCCTCCACCATTATTTCGAAGACACTAATTCTTGTAGGAAACAAGACACTTCTTGAGAAAAGCAAGCAACCCTCACATTGCACACAATATTCCAGAATAAATATACCAATATTATATAGCAGACACATGATGAAAAATACAAAACACTACTAGAATGAGAAACATAATTCATATCAGTGAGATTTTTACCAATGCAAGGCCATGAAAAAAATAGTGTCCTGAAAATATGAATTTCAAGGTGTCGGAGCTACATGTGCTAGTTTGCTACACATGTCATATTCGTTAGTAAAATCTTCATCCAAGATTTAGGCTAGATACACCAGAGATAACACACTAATAGAGGTTTTTTCATTAGGCATTATTTGATTCTGAAATATAAAATCATACAGAAGCAACACTCATAAGTTCCATATGGAAGTGTGATACAAAAAAAATCACTGAAACTTGGTAAGCACATATTGTAAAAACAGCATTGTTCAGTCCTTGACTAGTAAAACTAATCTCACCCCTATAAATATGGCGAAACTTCCATTTGGCTCCATGCAAATCCTTGGCAACAAGCTCTTGAGAAGGCCTGAGTAGATTATAATCCTACCAAGGAACACAACAACAAAAAACAGTTAGCACTGATGCACAAGGCAAGGAGCAGTTTGAAGAGCCAAATGGCACAAGTAAAAGATCACCAGCGGCGGGAAACAGTCCTCAGCAGCTCGGCGTGGGACAGAGAACCCTCCATGCGTGCTTGTGTCAGAGGCTGTGAGCGTTTTGCAGAACATGTGCAGCATCCGGGACTTCCTTTCAGCATCAAGATCCTCCATATCATCCTCCCCTTCAGCTCCACTGGAACGCAGATTTCTCCCAAACACCTGAACAAAAAAATGTGCAGTTGACGATTAAAGTTTAATCACGCTTTTCCACATCCCACAGGAAACGAACCCTGCAATCCCTCATTATTCATTATAGCTGGTTCACTAAGTTTTTTTTCCACTGAAATGCCAGTGGTGTAGTATGCTAAGCATACTAAATGAAACCACATTACAAGAAGATGCCTATTCCAACGAAAAAAACCACAAATGAGGAGTTCAATAGAATTAGAAAGGACTAAAAATGCCTATTCCATCTATTGTGTTTTCCATTCCCAAATCAACCCAGCCAATGCTAGAAAGGCATAGCCACACGGCACACTGTGCTCACACCACACCGAGAATGGAAAACGAAACAGGTCTGACACATTTGACACCCCAAAAATCTTATCCAAGAATGGAGAACAGCCACGACCCCCATGAACTCACGAATCGAATCGGGTGATATTGAGCAGATTTTTACCTCGCCCTCAGCCACCAGCGCCAGCCGCGCGTACACCTCGTCGGTCGCCGCATCCGCCTGCACACAGCCACGCGAGCCTCGTCATCAAAACAACGGAACCCCAATGCAGAGCCACCGCACCTCGTCATCAAAAGACCTCACAGATACGGGATAGCTCTGCTGCACTTACGCATAGCTCGACGTCGGCGACGCGGCACAACACGTGCGGCGGCAGGTCCGCCGCGACGTCGCCGCCGCCTGCCGCGGCGAGGTGGCCCTGCGGCAGGTACACGACCAGGCTGCCCCGCCGCGGCAGCGCGACGACGGGCCCCGCGCACGCGTGCCACAGCTCCCGGCACACCGCGGCCGGGCGCCGCTCTTCGCCCTCGCCGCCCACCATGTTGAGATCGATGCCCATGGCGCGCGCCGCCGCCACTAGGGTTGCGGCTCCTGTACCTATCCCCCCGCTGCAGTGCGCCCGTGCGGTTCGCCGCTCGGCCCCCTCCAGAGCAACCCGGTTAAAAGGCGGAGCCGACCGCGAGCCGGCGGGGAGGAGAGGAAGAGGATGAGGAGGAGCACCCCATTAATGCCTCCGGGGCCGTCGCGCTCCAGCCATCTTCTTCTCAGTCAGTCAGTCACTCACTCACTCAGTCAGGCCCCCCCATGCCGCTCTGCTCCTGCGGCGACCCGCTCCCTCCCTCCCGCCTCGGCTGCCGCGATCGATGCCGGTCGCTGTTGCTTGCTGGGCCGCTGCCGCTGCGTCACTGTGGCTGGCCTGCGACGCCCATGTCTTTATGACGCTCCTGCTTCGTGAGCTGCTGGTGTGTGATGTGAAGTGAAGCCGAGGAGGAGGGGGCGTGGTGAGGTGGGGGTGAGGTATGCGGGTGAGAGGAAGGGGAGGAGGGAGAGCAGAGCAGCCAGCCACTGGGTTGAGGTGAGGTGAGGGGGATGGATTGGACGGGCTGTTCCCTTGTGCCCTTGGGCGCCGGGTTTTTTTTAGCTGCTGCTGCCTGTGCTGCTGCGGGAGGGGAGCGGAGTGGCACGGCGCTGCGCGGCTGTGGCGCGCTCACTGGTCGCCGTGAGCGGCCGCAGCAGCCACCAGCGGCCGGCTGCTGCTTTAGGCACCACTGTTCCCCAGCCAGGAGGCCATCCGCCAGCGCCTCGGCCAACGAGCGTACAGTGCCGTCCGTCCTCTCTCTCCCCCAGCCTACGATCGGATTCCTCTCTGCCTCTCTCTTGACCTCGTCAGCCTCGCAACGCAACGGCGAGATTTCGAGCTCCCGGACGTGGTTTTGACCTGAGATTCGTCTCGGCCCGTTTGTATCGGATGAGTAGGCTCGACCGCTCGAGCCAAGCCTATCCTTTCACGAGAGCAGCCGCGGCACTTTGCAGGTGCGGTGGTGGGATAGCGTTCGTCGTGGCCCAGGAGATGGTATGTGCCTGTAGGTCATATGCAACGCAGCGCAGACGTGCAGTCGACGGGCGTTATGGCTCTGGGTCGAGGGTAGTAGTAGGAGCAGCGCTGCTTCTTCCATGCCGTGGGCTGGACACGTATTAATGGTCGTCATGCCTTCGCCGGTGCGCTTCAATGCTTGAGCTAGCAGTCGACGGCCGGATCTGACCGACCCAGTCGCAATCAATTATTGCCCGATAAGTACATAGGCAGTGATTAAGCAATGAGTGTGCCTGCCTTCTCACCGCCACTCCCGCGCGCACCGCGGCTGGCACACACCATCACCTCCCCTGGCGGCCCGCCTGTCCGTTTCGTCTCCGTGCGAGACAGGGAACCGACGCCGGCAGGCAACTTGGTGCGCCGTCGACCTCAGCGCGACAAAGCGGGGGTGGCGTGGCCATACGGGAACCGGGGAACGTGGTAGGATCGGCCCGTTTCATGCCGCCATTACTTACCCCCGTCCACAGGCAGCCGTGTCTGTGTGTGCGCGTGCTCCCGCGCCCTGCCCTGCACATCGACGCCGACGTCCACATGCGCTGGTGCTAATACGCAGGCAACGAGCTACCAAACGGTCCAGCCCAACGAAATTACACACTTTGTACGCCAAGGAATCCACCAGACCGGCACTGTTCACGTACAGCCGCGCCGAGTGGTGCACATGGACCATGGACGCGCTGGGGCTCGCCCGGCACTGTCGCACCAGCCACCAGCGGCGTCCCTGCCCCGCCTGCCGTGGCCGGGCATGGTGGCACAACCCGCACGAGAGAGACCTCGAGCAGAGGCTCGTCCGGCGACGGCGTAAAACCGTAAAAAAAAAAGAGAGGGTAGAAGAGGCCGTGTCCGGGAGGGAATCAGAAAAGGGACGGAGCAGCCGTCGTATGGTCGCGACTCCCACCGGATTTCACTATTTACCGGTGGTGTGTGCCAACGGCAGGTCTGGCGCGGCAGCAGCTATCCCGGGGGGCGCCCGCTCCGCTCTCCAGTGCACGGCGCTCACGTTTTCTTCGGGTGGTCTTCTGTTTCTACCCGCCCTCTCCTTTTACGGCTTTTACCCCACGCCTGCGCCCAGCTTTGCTCGTCTTTTCGGACGCGGGGGAGGAGAGGACATGCGGCAGCAGAAGCGGACGCGGGGAGGGACGGCCGGATCCCGGATGGGTGGCGACGAGCCGACGACGACGACGCCTTTTGCAGCGAGCGATGAGTTCCCGGAGGCGCAACGCTGCCCTGCCTGTGGGGGCACCGCACGGCACGGGCCACGGGTGGCACATCGGGTGACAAGACATAGAGCCGTTCTGCTTGCGCGCGGGGACCATCACGGGTCGTGTCTACTTTCTCCCGTATGGGGGTGTAGCTAGTCGTCTAGCCAGGGGGGCAGGCCAACCGTGCCGGCCAGGGCGTGATTCGTCTCGTCCTCCTCGTCCCCCCGGCCGGGCAGCCGGGCAGGGTGGCCCGCGCGCGTCCCCGTTCGCGTCCTTTGGATCCGTCTGGCTGGTTGCTCTCGCTCGTGTTCCGGATGCCCCTGGCGCCGGTGGTGGTGGTGGTGGTGGAGTGGACCTGATCGACTGACTGACTAGTAGCACTAGCAAGCTGGTGTCTTGGTCTCGGTTAACAACTCTTCACGTGCGATGAAAAGGCCCGGGCCTCATCAAAACGTAAAGCGGTGATGTGCTCCTCCGGTCCTCCTGTTCCGTAGCTCGCAGGTGATGTACTGGCTTGGATTTTTCTCGTTTTAGCAGAATTCTGCGTTTCCACATTACCTAGGGCGATTTTGACGTGGAGACTGTGAGGTTATTGGTGTAGAGTATCTCCCAGGGTGCCACTGCCCACATTAATTGAACAGGTGTCTTGTTCTGGTAGCGGGTGCATTAAGAGGATATTGACAGTTCACCAACTGTTCCCGATTAGAATTCATGCCCTTTGTATGGTGAGCGGTGACCACGGCAGTTACGTGCAAAATAGGTTGATTGCGTGTGTATCCCACCCGCTGATGAGCGCGATTAGTTTCACCAACTGTAAGCCTCCATGGCATGAGCATACAGGCTATTTGTTTCCTCTGCCTGCGACACTTCGTGCCTTTCCTTAGTCCATGACCATTCGACATGGAGATCATTGCCATGGAGGTCTTCCAAGAGGCGGATGGAAATTCAATAATAGACTTTGTTCTTGATTTTTGTTCCTTTGATCTCAGCCAGGGAGCTGAAAAAATGTATTAAGCTTAAACTTCAAACGCTGTGTGCGGAACCGCAGGTGCGAAAAATATTGATTTCCATTGTAAAAAAAAAATGACCATTCGACATACAAGCTGCTTCTTCCATCTACCTGAAACACTAGGTGAACCCCATGGCCATTCGATCGACTCATCATCATCAGTCATCATTCATCCTGGCTTGGGTTTATTCGATATGGACCTGCCACTCTGCCAATAAGGGTCCATAGAAAAGGCCCAAGAGAAAATGGTGACATGCTCAAGAGCCCATTAAAAGAACAACGCTAGAGCTACCCAAATGTAGGAACTTAAAACATAACTTAGGCACTTGCAACTATAACATGAACACTACACAGTAGGTTAGAACATCAACCAGCAGCGATGCACGGGGACGATCCGACCATTGTAGTGGCCGGTGATGGACTTGGTGTAGTCGTTCCCAGCGTTGGTGTAGAACGTGGGAGATCCCGTCGTCCTTCTGGTCTCCACTGGCAAATATGGGCTACAGAATGCTCTGGGGCGGCTAACCTAGTTTGGCAAGTTGGGCCTCATGAAATGGCCCAAGAAGTTTATTTCACCTACCCTGCAAGGCAGGCTGCAATACTTGGTTGGTGGCTTTCCTTTAACCCACGGGCCATGGCAATGCAATCATCAGTCCACACCTGGTGCATTTGTGCGAAGCCCACAGAAAAGGCCCAAGATAAAAAGGTGACATACTCAATGGCCCGGGCCGTTGCAGTCCTGCGAGGCTGCGAGCTAGCTAGCTGCACGATCCAAATAGTAGTACGGCTCTGACGCACTACCAAGGTAATCCACCGATGTGGGGCGTGCGCGCCGTCGCGGCGAGAATGGCGCGAGTGCGCGACGACCGACGAGGAGCAATGACTCCGCTAGGAGCGCCGGATGCTCGGATTGACCGTGTGAGTGGGGGAGCTTCAGGTTCAGGAATCCAGGTTGAGGAGCTTCAGGTTTGATGCTGCTGCTATCTTCAGACGAGACTCATCCTCAAATCATGACGATCTGATGCATGGACACCAAGGCAGGGTCACTAATCCCTAATCCGGCAAGGGAACGGGACAGAAAAGAGAAGGGACGCAACTGCCGCCTGCCGGCTGTTCGCTTTGAGCTTGATTTCATGTGCCATCAAACGAAAAGCGGCAACCTTTTCTCTTTTGGAAAGGCTCTTTCGCTCCGAGATCTGCGCTGGCACGACTTGACTCCTTGAGCCCTTGACAGTTGACATCAGTCCTGGTGGCGTCCTGTAAAAGCCCGTCGTCACTGCTTGACAGTCTGTGCCGTCTTCCTCTGAACACGACGTACATGTACTACTTCACGTGACCACTCCCGATCATGGACCTGATACTGAACGTCGCTTGGAACCCAAGCATACGCAGCGTTTAATCGCGTGATAACAACTCGAGCTCATGATAAATGGCTATGCATGTGGAGCGAGCGACACGTATTTAAAATCTCACGCTGCCAAGAATCCAAGATGCTGCTGCCCACAGCCGAAATTAACCAGATCGCCTGCGCCCTGTTTGACCTCTGTTCATACCTCACGAGCCATGACCTCCATTAATGCCACGCCCCTCTGCGTGCCTCCTAGATCTCACATGCCCCGCGGCTAGCGTGCACCAAATTCAATCATGCACACTGCGTCCGTTCACGCCCTCCCACTCACACCCTGCGATCATCGGCGCGCCCCAGCCTGATCACTGAGACACTAATCAGTTCGCTCTCGCTCACTGACACTCATTTTATCTCAACAGTCTAAGATGCCCTTTGCCTGTTCCCATTTGCTTTCACCTTTCTGAACACTGCTCGATGCAACAACCCGATTGTCCCACGGCGCGAGTGGTCTGATCGCTAGATCGGCAATGCCAGCGGGCTATAAATAAGTGGGCGCGCCACGGGAACACTCACAGTGCCGGCTCGTGGCCCGCTCTGCTAGTAGCTCGCTAGCCAACAAGCCACCGACGCTTCCCCGATGGCTCGCCACCTCCTCCTCGTCGCCTTAGCGGCCGTGCTCACCGTCGCGGCGCCCCGCGCGGCGGACGCGTGGGGCGGCGGCCGCTTCTTCTTCAGCAAGACCACGCGCGCCGATCCCGCCGCCGCTGAGCCCGAGAAGCCTGCGCCGGTGGACCCTAACGCGGCGCCCGCGGCGTTCTCCCGCCCGTCGTCGACGACCACCGGCGGCGGACGCGGGTACGGCCTCTATGGCCGCCCCGAGGAGAGCTACCCGCCGGACTACTTCCGCCGCGGCGTCCACCGCAACGCCGAGAAGCTCACGGCGTCGGCGGCCGACGTGCCGTCCACCACCACCACTCGTGCCGAGGAGGCAGCAGCGGCGGTCCCCGTGCAAGGCGGCCACGGCGAGAAGTACCCGGAAGATGGCAGCGGCAGGGGTCGCCCGGCGACCAACGTGCCAACCACCACCACCACTGACAACACCGAGGAAGAGGAGGCTCCCGTGGGAGTCACCGGCGGCGGTGACCTCGAAGGTGTCCAGCCGTACCCGGAAAATGGCAGCGGCAGGGGCCGCCCGCCGTGGTACTACACGGCGTTCCGCGGCGGGAGGAGGCAGCAGGGGCAGGAGCAGAGGGACTACGGCATGAGCGACACGCGGCTGTACCAGAACGGCCGGTACTACTACGACGTGGACGCTGGCAGGTATGGCTACGGCCGGGAGTCCAACCCCATGGGGACACGCCCCGAGGAAGAAGAGCAGCAGGAGCAGCTCGGCTCCGGGTATGGCAGCCGACCCGGCGGTGGCGTCGCCGGCGACAGGCGCGGGAGGTACGGTGATAATGCAGCGGCGGGTTACCGGCAGTATGGCAATGGCGATGAGTTTGGGAACGGAGGGATGGATCAGAACCAGAACGGACGATACATTCCGTGAACGGAAAATGAAGCCATGATGTAGTAGTAAAAGTTGTAAACTTGTAACGCGTGGTGCTCTTCGACTAGTAGTGTGGTGATCGTTTTGTGAGCTCCGTCGCAGAGTAATCTCGCAGCGTGCGAGTACTTGCGGGAGAGCGAGCTAGCAGCTTTGATCGTTCTGTTTCTGTGAACGCTACGTGCAGTTCGTTTCTTGTGGTGACGCGACGACGAATGAATAAGCCGTGTGTGCGTAATGGAACGTGTACTGTATTGTAGATCAAAATGCTATCCAAGTTACTATTCATCATGTGTCGGCGCACGAGGGTTTTCATCGTGGAAGGCAGCAAGTACTGCGTGTGCCGTTTCCCCTGCGCTTAAAACCTCACCATTCTTTTTGTTTCAGGACCGTTTTCATTGAGAGGATTTTGTCTCTCCAGAGCCGAAATATTTTTCGTGTATCTAGTTGTGCACGGATTTTAAGGCTACTGTGTAACATTAATGCATTATCACGTCGGTCCCAACCGTACCCTAGGATAGATCCCAATAATATCATCACACAATGGGACAAACGGCATGTAGTAGGCCATTATTTTGATGTTTCTATGTGCGTGCATGACAAAACTGTTGACTGTTCATGGTACACCAACCCAGTGACCCATTAAATTCATCATTTGTACCGACTTTTCATACTCGAACCAAGGCATTTCGAGAGTCTACAAAGGGGTAAAAGAAAAAAAAAAGGCAATAATAAGCCTTTTTGTCCTCGAAGGAGGCATGATTGATAAAGTCCATTTGCTACATTTTGCACGATCACTTGAGATACCTCTCTCCTATAAATTTTATTTATATTTTAACACCACAAAGCGCGAGATCTACTCCGCTTAACCTGATATTTTCATTCAGCGGCAGAGGTACGGCGTGTGGGACGGCCATATTTTGACGGTCCAAGGTGCACGACAAACACTGTTGACTGTTGGTTGCTGCTGGACACTTGGATCCACCAACCAGCGTCCCAGTGCCGTCACGACTTACCCGTTAGTCCGTTACCACTTTACCTGATCTGATGCAACGGATCCTTCGGTCCATTAAACTCGACCCCGACGGCAGCCCCAGGCCATCTTCAGCTTCGGCTGCGAAGTGCTTTTCAAGATCATCATATCCAGCTGTTGCTCTTGTTCAGCAGCACTAGCAGCTGCAGCAGTGTTTGACATCACTATAATTGCGTTTTTTTGGATGCGCAGTACGTATAGCAGCGCACGTATATTGGTTAGCCTGCCAGTCAGGATGAGAAACGCATGCGGGCGGGATTGGGATGGGAGCTATACCAGCTGCACTGCATAAAACTATAAAAGGTGCTCTCCTAGGCTTAGCTTTGCTGTCCGGTTGTTGACGTGACATGGACCACCGTGAGGTAGGTTGGTGTTACGCTGCTAGTTCCAATCCCCCTCCCACACGGCCGCACGTCTCGGCAAGATTGCCGTGCAACTCACGTACGTACGAAAAAAACCCTAAAGATCTCAGGGAAAGATCAAACGACCGGAAAATCACGACCAGGCCGGCGGCCACTGAGGAGGAGGTGTCCGGGAGACCGCGGGAGGCGGCCCGTTCGCCCGGTAGGCCGTAGCGGCCTTCCACCTCATTGGGCCGGCCCACCTTGGCATTTTCTCTCAGAGGAGCCCAGCGAACCGCCGCCATCCCCTTGGCCCAGCACGGCCGTAGGGTTTATTGGCATCTATCTACCCGCCCCCTCTCCTCCTGCCGTGCCCCGCCACCACCAACAGAGCAGCAGAACATCGCACCCGCCGCCGAAATGGCCGCCGCCGCCGCGAGATCCTTCCTCCGATCCAGCGCCCCCTCGTCACTCTGCAGCGCGGCGGCCAGGGCCGCCTCGCGTGCTGGGCCGGCTCCGCTGCCGAGGCGGATGCCAGCCTCTGCCCCCCGAGTCCTTCTAAGGTGCGCGCGATCTTAGGTCCTGGGATGGTGTAGCCGTCAGTCGTCTCCTTGTCCCCACATTTTGCTATTTCCAGGTGGAATTGTCTTGATGTCTTTGGTTTCGATCCGCAGGTCGCCGGTGGAGATGAGCAGCGTGTGCCTGGAGTCCCTGATGCCCATGCACCGCGCCACAGCTTCGGCGCTCATGACGTCGCTTCTAGCCGCCCCGGCTTGCAAGGGATTCGGTTGGCTATCCGAAGGTGATTCCCTTGTCTCAATGGACACTACCTCGTTTAATGTTAACAGATTAGTTGAAGCTATATGAACTGAATCTGTTTGTCGCTAGTCATTGGAAAGCTGAAGTACGCATGACTTTTAAGTTTTAAGGTCAATAAATTAGTACTTGATTTGATTTCTTTTTCGAACGAGAATTTGTTTTTTTTTTGTTTCGGTGCTAATGTTGGTGTTATAAGCATGCCTGAATACCAAAAGGAACCGGTTACATTCAAGCTCCCATACTGCGCGGATCATCAACCTAATTCTTCTACTCCTGTGTCAAACATGTGATTCTATTTGAATGAATATGAGTTCACACACCCAGAGTACAGAAGTTCTGCACAAAATAGTATTTGTCCAACCGACAGTTTGAAATCTGTGTGTGGTCCTTGGTTTCCATTGCTTTAGATATTTTTCATGTTTTCCCTGTATCTCTTGTATTACCCGTGTTAGCCTATTTTTCTTGCTGGATGAACGGTTTTGAAACGTTTCTATATGAACACGGGTAGGACAATGTGGCACTCATGCAGTTCCTAGTGTTCCTCAAGTCTGCATCTCATAACCACCACGGAAATCGTACACATTTCTATTTCAAAATTGAAACATGATAATAACGTTTTTCATGTTGAAATCAATCTTATATTTCCACCTGGCCCTTGTTGTAGGTCAAGACGAAACTAGATGAACTTCAGGGCCCCAAAAGGTGAATAACTTTAAAGGTTCCATCACTAGTAACTGTTGATGGCTAGGTTCCATCACTAGTTTATGCATCAGAATGATTTGTGGAAAGAAGTGCTCGTCATCTTCTGTCATCTGCGTCTAAATTATTGTATTGTCGACATTTCATTAATATGTAAACTTGCACACATTATGGAAAAAGAACTCTGCATTCTTATGATGGCCAATTTTTTATCCATGTTCCTTATATCCTTGCAAAAATGATTTGGCCTAGGAGCTGCTGTGCGGCAATTTGTATGCCTAGTGTCATGTCAAGCAATCTGTGTTATTGGAGTTTTGGACCTTCTGCAATACAAGAGGTTCTTAAATGGAATTATGGGTTGAAGTCGAACTTTTCATGAATTTATCACAAGAAAAGAATGTTTCTAAATGTCAATGTAACAACATCATTTAATTACAAATCTGAGTTATAAAAAGAGACTGATTCTTTTGTATTGGCCCAGCTGGCAATGATGACGTGTGACAATATCTAGGTGGAACGTAGCAGATTATTATCCCGTCACCTCAGATCTACAGGTCTGGCCCGATTTTAAGGAACATCTATGATAACATATGTTTATCACATCTTTCTATCAATATTCCATGTTCCTACAAGATGCCCTATGCGCCGGTTGATTTTGATAGAAAATAGTGAAAAATTAAGCTATTAGCTTCAATAAAATACTGTTTATCTCTGTACAGTATTTGTTTTCTTGACTTTATTGTATATATCTCTATAGGTCTGTGATTAGTGCAACGGAGGTCATCTTGGATGAAGACTAGGATATTTTCTTTTGCCATATCTGTTTTTTTGGTTTTGGTCATGATAAATGGGCATTGAGCAGAAGCAGCTTTTATTGCTATTAACTTTTACGATGTCAATGAAGAGCTGGAGCTCAGACTATTGTGTTTCTATTTGTAGATGGATGATTTATCGTTATTGGAGCCCTGCAGTGATGGTAGCTGTTCTGGATTATGGACTACCACATCGTTAATTTAATGTAGTTTGGAGTCTCAGTCAACATGTTTTGTGCTCCGGCATTCCATTTTGTATAAGCGTTTATGAAATTATTCCTGAGATGAATTGGTGGGCGTCTAATAGATTTTGGTCTTGACGACCTGCTTGATTATGCAGATCTGGGATGAATAAAGTTAACATGAAGTTTCTAATGATTTTTGCTTTGTGGTTTATTCCTGGCATAGTATATTCAACTGCTGAGCTTCTCAAGTCAGTGTTGCAAATTATCTAAACCATGTGGTTCCAGGATGTGTAGCTGTAACCAAGTAAAAATGCTGATGGATACGCCGTCGCACTTTACCTGTTCACGGTGGCTCTACTGAAAGCTGTTCAGTGTTAACTGGTGCATGTTGATGGTTCTGAGTTCTGACGGGACAAAGTATTGTTTGCAAATTAATCTACTTGATGGGCCATCCACATTGTGTTTGGAGAGCCTCAAATCATTTTTTTGTGCATGTTTCTGCCAAAATGTTATACAAGTTTAGCCAGAGGCCGATAGGTGAGTACTCATACTAAATACTTGCTGTTGCCCATAATGAACGCAACATCGTCAAAGAACACGCCCACTGTTCAGTTCAGCAATCTTCTTACCTATTTGTGTGCACGGTTTAATTGACAACGTTTTAAAATAAAACCTGTCATTCAAACCCAAATCTCTACTTCAGACACATTCGGAAGGGCTCAAGAACCATTAGCGTATTAATTGCTCAGCACTTCACATTTGTTCATACAACCACAACGCTGCAGTAATATCCATTGATAGACATAAATGCATGGTAATAAGGAACTTGCACAAGTTCGACCCAACAGCTCCAATCTACTTCAAAAGCTCCTCCATCTTCTCAAATTCACATTCTTGATGCAACAAGTAGATTTTTTTTTAGCAGGCGTTCTGGTTATCAAAAGAGATCAAGAACTTCACTCTTCGGCCACATTGACAAGCTCATACTCCACAAGTGAGAGATTATTGTCCTCCTTCACATTGAAGCTTGCTGGTTCAGTGACTTCAATGCGGCCCCATTTGTCCACAGCAAGCCTCATTGAACCTTTGAACATATCAATCTTTGCATTGCGGATGATAACAGTGCTTTCGGGCTTCAACAAGTCAACTGTGGAAAGGAGTATTTGTTAGATATCACCCCAAACAAATATAGATCTTTCAGGTACATATTTGTGTGTTTATGTGAGGCACAGTAATAACCTTAGTTGAATATGATAAGCTGATTGTATCTGAGTTCTAAACTTCTAACTCATGTTAGTTGAGGACAATTTTGGTAAAACTATACATACATGTGTGTGTAAGCGTCCGTACACTGACTTGCCATATTATGAATTCCCATAACAGAAAATAAAATGCAATGAAGTCCAGTAAACATGGAATGGACATAGCATATTGAGATTTGGGAGCACTTGTGGGCATTCAGATGTCCAAAAGAACGTAATTCGAAACACCTCAAGACAACATACTTCAGAGCCTGTACTGGTATGCTGGCATAGAAATCTGATTGAGAAGTGAGACATGGTGAATGCGGGAGCTCATGGCAATCAACAAGGGGTATTGCTTTCATCTTTAGTGAAAGTAGACATGTACAAAGTAATATTATAGCACAACCAAGACAACACATACGTAGCATTTGAGAAACAAATATTTTGCAGCAGACACAGTAACTTTAGGGAATAGAGAAGTTGAACATTTATTGTTATATGGAAGAAAATATAAAGAAACATCCATACATATGCTCAGATATGAAACAAATTTTAACAATACATCAACACCTTCAAGGTTCAATTTATCACATCAATAAGGTCTCAAAACTAAAAAGATCTGTGAAAATATATTAATATTATTCATAAAGAAAGGAGTTATAAATTATGAAAGTGTTTTACATGATGAATTTAGCAACGTTAATCTTATTTTGTCAATCCACATACTTTTTTTTTTTCAGATTAGGATGGACAAACCCATGCTACGACTGTAATTGTAATTTGATCAGAGGTAGTGTTCCTTAAGATCGATTTTATGTTTGATTGACTGAGCACAATCATAGATGTACTAAACGTCTAACCGCAGGAACAAAACTGCAGTTTTTGCCACTATAAAGAATCGGTGTCATAGTAATATAGATTATATTGTATTCAAAAGCACTACATGTATCAGGCGCTAATGTACCAATTTAGTAGTAATCAAGCCGTTTCAAATCAATTTCCCGAGGCGAGAGATTGTTCAAATGTCGCAGGTGAAAGCGCACGACACCATACAAAAAGAACAGATTACTGCACGAACAAAGGGGGCTCGTACCCTGCTCGTTGCGGGCGGTGAAGAGGATGCAGCCGGTCTCGTCGCCGATGAGGCACTCGGCGATCTTGGTGGGCCTCGCCGCCGGGCCGGCGGCGGCAGCGCCGGGGCGGCCCTTCTGGAGGACGGTATTGGAGCTGAGCACTTTGGCGACGAGCGTGTGGCCGGTCGTGCCGGGCTTCAGCTGCTCCACCTTGACGAACACCGGCTTCCGCTTCGCCGCCGCCGCCGTGGCCATGAGGATGAAGGATAGAGATAGGAATAGGATTAGAGGACGCGGAGTTAGGAGTCGGGGTGGCCAAACCCTAGATGGGGGAGGATTTAATAGGTAGGGGCGGGGCTGATCGAGGAGTCCACTATCGATGCGGCGCAGTTGTTAAATCAGGCCCTATCATCACCACCATCTACTAACCAGAGAGCCAATAAGACTATATTGGTCTATTTTATCACTTTCTCCTCCTTTCCGCCGTAAATCTTTATAAAAGTTTATATCATCAGGGAATACGGTCTTATCTTAGCCATATATGCCAAAAGACTACCCCCAGCATTGCGTGCCATTGACAAAGTTCTCCTTCTAGATGTTTTGATTTTTGGACGTTTTAATTCAAATACAATAGGGTATTTATTCTGTTCTTCTACAACAGTTCAAGAGTTCCAAATTATTATCCATCCTAGGTGTCATTTTGAGTGTCTAAATTCATGACATCTTCTGTAAGCCTAGACATGTAGTTGTCTAAATTCATAAAATCATTAATGAATCTAGTAAAATACCAGGATGACTAATAATTTAGAACGAAGGGAGTACATATCAAGTAACCATCTTCGGAACATACCAATAACCCTTCAAGCGTTTGAAATATATAAAAAAGAATTACTTATAATTTTCTCTCTTTTTACATCGTCTCACATATATTTCTCTCGGAACATACCTTATTAACCTAGTAGGGATAATGTATTTTTAAGTATCTTATATACAAATTTGAAGCATTGGGGCAAACGATGTAATTAGCCTGTAGCAAAGCTTTAACAAACTAACAAAGGTTATAGGAGACAACGTGAAAGATAGACACAAATATACACTTGCTGTTTTTATAATGTCTATTATTGTAAAATTAATGTTTAATGAAGATAAGATAATTCAAACCTAGGGTGGGGCGGGTGGCCTGTCCACCTTTGGCCTGAAGGAAGCTCCAACCACTGTCATTGACTCATTGTACATATTATTTGCTTTTCATAGTTCTTGTATTCCATTTCCATATCTAAGTGTCAATGATCTTCATTCATATGACGATTTTGTCCATTCACACACTGAATGCGTGTTCAAGTTCAAGCATGACCTTTGTACGGAATAAAACATCACATGATATATCTTCTTGTGCAAAGCCTTATCATCCATCAATGTGTACACTTGCCGTGCAAGGAAACCACGCCCTTTTTCTTTTCTTCTAGGGAGAAATCCTTACCCGTACCTGTTTCCTATTCGTAACTACACCGTCCCGGCGTCCTCGCATTTGGCATGTTCATCATCACTGCATGTCCCACACTTTACACTCCGAACATAGAACAGACACGGCTCGTGCGCTGTCGAGTGAACCATCGGGGAAAGCCCAGTTTTTTTTTCTTTTCTTTTTTTAGAAACAGCGGGAAAGCCCAGTTGCAGGAACAAAACTTCTCAGCCTCTCAAGGAACCGGCCTTTTGGGCCTTTTGGCTGATAGCGTCAGTTGCCCCGCTGGGTGTGTGATCCACCGGTGCGGCAACCGGCCATTGTATCGGAGAACATAAAAATGCAGACCCCGGGGCCCGGGGCCGTAAGCTGAAACAAGGAGCTTTTCCCCAGTAGAACATGTTACATCGAGACGACAAATACGATGCCTGTAAATTTGGCACCGGTTTTGTTTCATCAGGCAAATGGGGCGCTCAACTGATCAACCACCTCCAGGAAAATTCATTTCCAGGCAGCAAACATTTTATACCTTCGGCCTGCATTGTCATCAACACCCCATTTTCTAGCACAAAAGATGGAACCATCTTGCAGGTCAACAAATAATTCACCAGAGCTCAACGGTGGCGCTGCAGCATAATCAGCTACACACAACTAGCTCTACCAATGTACAAAAAAATGAAGGTTACAATGCCAACAGTACAAATGAGGACGCCTAAACTAGATAGCTAAAGCTACCAAGAGAGTTCAATATGGGTCTAAGCTATATCAGTAAGCAGAAAAGGCTTTCCAGATTGAATTAGGAAGCTGTACATAGGAGATGGAGTCCGCTACACCACATGTCCGCAACCATCTGGTTAAAAAACCTGTTCAACGAAACAGTCAGCACTCAGTAACTGCACATCTGAAAATTAAAAATTCACGTCATGGCATTTCCAATAGCCAGTATAACAAGTTTGGAGTTCGAAAAAAAGTATAACAAGTTTGGGACCTGCCATCAGCATGGTTATTTTCATATGCTACAGAGGGACATTCTGCTCCTTTTGTGGCAATCATAAGACAGTTCGTTCACGTTTTGGATGCTTGTCAGAGGAAAGCACTATCCAGCTTTATTTGGCTGTTGGGCTTACAGAAGAAACAACTGATCTGTTCACTAATCAATGCATTGAGAGGTTACAGTAACTATGAGCAAAGGATGTAACAAACAGTGAGGCGTAAAATATTGGAGGTCAGGTTACTCGAACAATTTTAGTCATGCTCGACAATGCACCATGATACATGCAAATTAGGCTATAATTTTTTTTTTGAAAGAAACACCCCAAGGAAGACCCCTGAAATTTTAGGTGCCGCACCCAGGATTCGAACCCTGGGCGGGAGCTTCCCGGCCAGTGGCCTTTGCCATTGCGCCATGAGCTCCTTGGCTAGGCTATAAAAATTCATGATTACTCTGCAAAATGTAAAGAGGGCAGGCAAGTCATTAAAGTTTGTTGTGAAACATGAAGTACCTCAAGCTGTGTTTGTCTTCTTGCCAGCAAGAATGCGGGATATCTGGAGGCCCCTGCTGAAACCTTCATTGAAAAGCACCCTTGTCTGCATTTCTTGAAATCCCGGCATCCAGGACAGCAACGCAACAGGTGCCATAACAAAGACCCCAAGCAGTATCTCATACAAACGTGCCACAGAAATAACACTGTTCCACACCACAGTGGATTCAATGAATGGCCGAATTACTTGAGCGATTGAAATCAAGCCCCAACCAGTAGGAATAAATGCCAAAAGACTAGTGAAGATGTCAATGATTTCAAATTTTGTGAACTTCAGAAACAATATCAGCACTAGCACCACATGAATGATGACGGCAGTTTGGACAAGCCGATAGTAAAGGTGCTGCTTTGCGGCATACTTGTCTCGAGCGTAGGACATTAGGACAAACACACCAAAAATCACAGCCACACATATCCAGGAAAGCAGATACACAGCAATGCTTCTGCTACCGTCTGCTATCTTCAGCTGGTATACAACCCCATACTGGAAAAAGAAGTACCGGAGATCCAACAGTATTTCCAAAATCTTTCCCCAAAGACCAGTGGTCCGTAGATGATCTTGCTCCTCATACCACCATACTTCCCAGCTCTGCTCAGCCTTAGAAAAGAGACCACCAGGATACCAGATCCAGTTCATGAAATCATCAAAATCATACACTGTTTTCAACCAATCAAATCCAGACGGATTAAAAGCAAATGGAGCCATAATCCATGATACCACCAGAAACCAGCTAGATATATTCATGAATATGAAGACAACTGTATTCCTGGCAATGACGCTATGGGCAGCGTACACGGTCAATATTATTCCAAGTTCTATTGCTTTTATAAAGTGGCTCCTAGCATAAAGCCTGTAATTTTCAGCAAAACTCTTGTGTTGCACAACGAAGCCACGACCAGTGGCACGGTACTTTGCACCACCATGAAGGATTGTCCGGCCATAGTAATGGCTCTTAGTTCCCATGGAAAATGTGTAGAACACAGACGAAAAATTCATTTGCATTGTAAAAAAATCCCAGATAGCAGGCAGGAAACCTTGTTCGAGAGAGTTTTCTATAATCATTGGCAAGGCAGTGAAGAGGCCAATCTGTATGATGAATTGCTGATTAAGAACGGCGCCCAAGGCTTTGTTGTTGTTTGAATTAGCACTGCCCTGAATACCAGCCTCGAGACCACTGAGAGCTAGATATAGGCGTCCCCAAACAAATGTGTAAACTGTCAAGACCACCAGCATTGTGTTGAAGTAGAACCCTACTGTTGTATAAAAAACAGAAAGCATCCGGAAGAAATCCAGTCTATGACCAAGCCTGTAGATATCCCTACTAAGGGTCTGTTCACCATTGCCACTTGAAACCTTTGCTTCAAACATTGATATCTGATTGAGGCCAACATCACGGCCCTTACCAACCTGAATATACTCATGGTGACTAACATTGCCACCACGCAGGGTACAGTTGAAACCAGCGAATATGTCCTCACTGATGTTGATCACTCTTGACGCCTTGCTTATACCACCCCGAGTCAAAAACCAAAGGCGATCAAATACATCAGGATGCCCATAATGCATCCGAACCTTCAATGCAGCTAGAACCCGCTGACCAAGGGTAACAAAGCTTGTCTCCTGTGCAGACATGAACCAAGCAAGTGAAGAGACAGATCCAGTGAAAACATGTTCTCGAACTCCCAGAAGTGTTGGTTTTCTGCTCCCGTGTTTATAGTCGTACTGCTGTAACAGGTTACGCATTTTAAGGGCCTCCTCAAAATAATTATCCTGGTTCATGTCAATTGTTTGAACTGCATCACCTCTTGTGAAAATAATAGCATGATTCTGGTTTTCAGGTTTTCCTTCCCCAAGCTTCAATGGACCTGGTAATCTAATCCGGTATATCTCAACCTCCCTCTGTAAGCCCTGGTCAAACTTTACCAGGACAGAATAGTATTGAGTGTAGCCCTGGTGATGCACCTCATCAACATAAGCAACTCGGAGTGCCTCATTTCTCTTCATGAGATACAAAATATCTTCAGCGCGTTGATCTCTAGCATTTTTCTGGTGTCCATATATCTGGCATGCGACCACATAGGTGTACTTCATGAGAGCAGCACCATCTTCCTGGCCTTTAAACAGTTGGCTTACAGTACTGGTTCCTCTGTCTAACCTCCTCTGTGGTCGTTGCCGCAAACCACCATTCATGGGATACACATCATTCTCATGCCTAATTGAACCAAAGGATGCAAGATGTTTTGTACCCTCTGTAATGTCTACCTCAGAGGCAGTATCAAGAAAAGCAAGCATCTTGAGAGCCCTGTGGTAGTACATCATTCCCCTAACAGTCCGTGCTAAGGTCTGGCCTCTATATGAGGCCCAAAGTCGGAGCTCCTTATATTTTACGGTCCAAATTTCATCGTCATCATTCATCCCTTCCCTCCGCATACGTTCTAAAAAGTTCCCCCAATCATCTTCATAGATCTTTTGGAGATAAAACAAAATTGAGACACCATCTTCATTCTCACGACGAAGCTGGTCCTTGGTGTACATCACATCCTCATTGTAGTATGGAGTTAAAACACTGAATGCCATCATCTTCTCAACTGTTGGAGCACGAGGCATATTCATGAACAGAGAGTTGCTGAAGAAAGTTATACGCCGCCGAGCCTCAGGATTCTTTGGGACATTGTTCATAGAATCTCTGGATGTGAGAATTGTATGCAGGCGTCTCACCTGTTTGTAGAAGCTAATGTCATCATTACTTGGGCATTTTATGACATCCTCAAAGAGGAGACTGGACTCTTCTGCACTGGATGGTGCTAGCTTCTCTTGCCTCAGCTGATCCATGTCCTTCTTTTTCTTTGGAAAATCATGAATTACAAAGACATAGAGAGTCTGCAAGGTATTAACTATCTTGGTCTGATCCTTCTTCTCCTTCAGCAGCAGTTCCACTAAGGTGATTACATATGAATGGATTTCAGGTAACAGGTCAAGCTTATATTCTTCAGAAAATGTCCCATACTCCATGGCACCATCAAACGCAAGGAACAACTGACTGACAATAATGTGTTCAACAGTTCTCTCCTCAATGATCTCCAGCAGTAAGTGACGTATACTGTCATAAGCTTCAATGACAGCACATCGCCTGTACTCATTGTTACATATTTTTGTCCAGTGTGCCCTGTCATCAGCTACCAGCTCTTTCGCCTGACTGAGAGCAAGAAGCAGCTCATTGTTTAGCAGGAAGCATGGCCACCGTACCACACGAATTTTCCAAACCACTGGTGGCAGCTCAAGTAGCTCAACTTCCTTGTCACTAACGATGTCCTCTTCTCTAAATGTTTGAATAATCTCATTCCATATTAGGGCAAACCTCTTAGCTTCCACCTCATTACCTTCAATCTTCCGATATGGCCGACCAAAGCCATATCTCAGTTTCAGACGATTGATAGCATCATACAGCTTGCTTCGGAGCCCACCACGCACAGCATCCAGGTGCTCCTCTGGCATCAAATTGAACTGCATCGCACTTGCAAAGAACTGGAACCTCAAGCGCAGTTGCTCAACACTGCGAATCTCCCCCAGATGTGAGAACAGCCCAATAAGTGCCCCCACAAGTGATGAGAAGACAGCATACCATATCTGAATATCCATGAGATAAATAAGGACAACTGGCATCCACAGCAAGATTACAGCAATCCGCTCCGTGTGAGGCATAAACTCAAACCAGTTACGCTTGATGTCATGGAGGCTGAGAACTGTCTTTGTGGGCCCCACCATAGGCCTAATCTGGAGAAAGTAACTGAAGACGAACTTAGAAATGAGAAGGCACACCCAGAATATGGTATATTTGATGTTATCAATGAGGCCCTCCCTCACACCACGTCCAACAAATGTTCGGGTCTGGAACCACCAGGTGAGAACATATAGAATTTGCCAATTGGTTTTCTCCAGAAAATTCCGAACCCATGGGACGATGAAGAGCACAACTGCAAGCACCTGCGGGATGACAAACACAGCAGCTGCCTCGAGGTAGTTCAACACCCTGGATTTGGCAGCATCTGACCACCTGCGATCGCGCCACCTCTGGTCCCACATTCGAACATAGAGCACAGTGAATGTGATAGTCCACCCAACAGCAACAAACATCTTGAGCACCATCCGGACAGCGAGCAATGTAGTCTCCCTCCTCACAAGACTGTATTGTGTGCCTGCATCAAGCACTGCCTGCACAATGCGCAGCGCAGCCCAGGTAATGAACACAGACAACACCCGGACCTGGATGTCATGGTAACGAAGGCTAGCCCAAGGTGTGCGTCCATCCCATGCAACAATCATCGCTGCTTGAAAGAACAGAATGAGCATCACCCATACCCGATCAAAGCTGCGGTATACATTCCAGAATGACCTCTGCTCAACAAACCCAGTCTTGCCAATACGCCCAGGATTTCCTGGTCCTGGCGGTATGAAAAAACTCCTAGCCGGAGACAGGGGCCACGGGAGTCGCCTGAAAACTCTGCGGCTCCAGAAGTACTCATTGACATCATCATAATTCCTCCAGGCCGAGTGTGGTTTGGTCCCATCCCGGCTAAAATCCACCTCAGCCTTGAGCACGTTATAAATCGGCGTCACAACCTTCTCAAGGAAAGCATCTTCACCGTGCACCTCCGGAATAGACAGCCGCCCTGTCTCGATATCTACCGACTGGTCGATGACATGGTTGAGGTCGAATGCCATCCAGTGAAAGATGTAGCAGAGGCACTCGGGCATGAACCTCAAATTGGCCGCCTCCCCCCAGATGAGGAGGTACAGAGCGGTGTACATCAGGTCGCGGCGTGTGTCAGGGGGGAGCCCCTGAACGCGTCGGAGGGCGCTTGGCACATGGACGTGGGGCTTCTTGCCAAGGTAGGAGCACCAGGAATTGTAGTTCTTGAGGAGCTTCTTCCGGATTTTGCGCGCGATGGAGTGGTGCAGCACGTCGGCGGGGTGGTCGGCGGGGAGCCTCCCGCCGTCGCGTAGCTGCGCGTTGGCGAGGAGGAGCACGAGGTGCTCCCGCTGGTTGCGGACGTTGTGGAACTGGAAGCCGAAGGTGGCGCCGAGCCAGTCGAAGAGGTCGGCGCGTAAGGGGTCCCACTCGCGGACGAGCGGCGGCGTCGGGAGGTCCGCCGCGTGCGCCAGCGCCTCCACGGCGGCGCGCACCTCCGGGAACCGCAGCGACGGGTGCTCCCCGTGCATCACCACGTCGTGGATCGGGATGATGTTGTACGCCGCCGGCTCCGGGTATCCCCCTCCTCCCGCCGCCGCCGCCGCGGCGGCGGCGCCGACGCGGCGGTTGCGTCGGAGGCTCATCCCTCACCGCACGCGGAGCTGCAAAAAAAACAAAAAATAAACACGGGAAGGCGGCGTCAGTGTCCAGCGGCGCGAAGGGAGAAATCAAGCCATGATTGGCAGGCGAAGCGGAGGAGTACATGGAATTGGGGGGGAAAGGACCAGGAGATTGCGATGACGCTATGCGGTGGTGAGGTGGGAATCCATGTGATGGGATGAGGAGCCCCTCGCGTTTGTTTGCTTCAGCTTTTCTCGGGGGCTGAGAGCCTGCGAGGAGACGGCGGCGGAGTTCTACACTCGAGTGAAGTGTGATCCGGTTGCGAGGCTGCGCTGGCGTGGGGTTTCGTCCGCGTGCTTTGCTTCCGGGGCATCCAAGTATCCAAATCCAACGGCGCGAAGGCGACGCGAGCCTAGTGTTTCTTTGCGCTGTACGTATGTTTTCTGGTGGTACAATGATGACGACGGTGAGCAGATATGGGAGGATGGATGGAGGCGATGATCTATCTACTGCTCCTTTTACAAAGGGAGTGACTGGTGAGCTGGTGAACAATTTGGGGTGTGTTTAGTCGGGAGGGGAGGAAAATAACTTTTTTTTGAAGCGTGTTACGTGAGAGAGGGATGAATAAGAAAGTTGAAAGAAATTAAAGGGGAACTTTTTTTTAGGAAACGTGTTTTCTGAGAGAGATGAATAGTAGAGTATAAAAGAACTTCTGGAACTAAACACAGTCCAATTATGTGTGTGAGAGTGGAGGTTTCACCAATTTTTTTCGAGGATGTTCGGGTGCCGGGTCTAGCTGGTGTTTCCTTCTGTTTTGGTAGTAGGGCGGCTAGGAGATGAGGAAAATCATTGAAAAGCGTGGCACGAGCGCATCAAAAGTGCTGGAGGCTGGGATTTATCGGCAAGGAAGTGAGTGTGGCAGCTGGCGAATCTGCTAAAATTTGTAGCGAATTTATGTGAGTAATAAAGTAGAGGGTGGTTAGTGTTCTTGACTTCAGTAAACGGGAAACAACAAACAAGGCATGTCAACTTTTGATCTGGGATTCTGGGGTGAGGAAAGAACAAGAGCTTTTGATATGGTCATGCGGCATAAGATTCTCCAACTTTTTTTTACTAGTACTTTCTACAAATAGAAACAATTGGCTACATGGTGTTCACGTGCCATTTTCGCCCTTAAAAAATGTAAAGCCGTCAGAAAAGTGATTATAATATCATTACTTTCAAAATTCTGCCACAATTTGACGATTTCGAAGTGGTAAGCACTGAACACGACTGAATAAAAGACCTAGACCTCTAAAAAGGAACAAAAATGAGTCAATTCCAAATGGCTTAACTACTCCATCCTATGAAACTTATAAGAGAGACGGCATCACAGAGACTAAGAAGCTTTATGACCTATCACCGATAACAACGGCTTTTGGGACCTACTATCACCGTGACACTTGTTCTAGGGCATTATGGATGCTAGTGCGCTAATCCCTTCCGTCTCAAGCTCCTTACGTGCTTCGGTGCCACTCGTGCTCTGTCAGTTCTTTTTGTGCGGCACTAGAAAGCTAATCAGAAAGCGCAAACATCACTGTATTTCTGCCAAGTGCCAACATAAAAAAAGTAGAAGCAGATGTTGTCCATTTGCCTCAACAAATCTTGACCTTTTGCAAATATATTTCTTGCCAAACAAAATGCCGCTTCTTGCCCGTTATAATACGACGAAGTATGTTTAAACTTCGTGATCACTGCGACGCTGTTCCCTGAACTATACTATACGTTAGCCAGCGGACAATTATTTTAGTCAGGGGTTGGTGTTTCTCTTGCGTCTTCTACTAATCTGACGCGCAGCCGCGAGGCGGATACGCAGACGCTAGCAAAAGGTCGGGTGGGTTGCTGCTCGGAGCACAGGGCCGCACAGGGGCAGCCGAACGGGGAATGTGCCATTGGCAAGTGGGCCCACGCACCGCCGCTCGTGGGAGGACCCGCTGCGACCAGACCACTTGACTCGCCCGCTCCCCCTCCACGATCCGCTCGCCCCCGCCGTGACCCTTTCCCGTTTCCCCGTGAGATTAATAACGACATGGCCGCCACTGACGCCTCTGGACCCACTCCTTCAGGGCATGCGGATTAGATCGGCAACAGTGTACTAGCTGGCTCAGGAGACTGAGTCGCAGGCCCGGAAAGCACGGAAGGGATGGCCAACCTAGCGCGGGCCCGGTAGTCAGTGGCAAAAGAGGTCGAAGTTGGTACAACCGGTGGTGATGCGAGATGCGACTGATGGCAGCAGACGGCGTATTCACGGAACTGCCACTGAGCTCACCTGCATATCTTTTCGTCTCCTACCCCACCCGAAATCAACTCCGAATTGGACGAAATCCTTTTGGCTTAACGATCTACTACTACAGCAACGGTAAAAAGGAGAGAATCCTTGAATACAGAAGAGAGAACAGAAGTGGGAGAATTCTCCCCGGACTAACCGAGCGCCGCCTCCGCCCGTCGCCGTCGCCCCGGCGAGGAGATGGCGTTCGTCTCTCTTTGCGAACCGGCGGCCTGATTGAATACAGAAATGGGAATCTGAGGGCTGCAGGAGAGGAGGAGATTTCGCGGCGGAATCGAAATGGACTCACGTACCTGTCTCGAGCAGGCGTTAGGCTCAGTTTCCTCCACTAGCTCGTTTGGGTTGCGCTCGCCGCTTGGCCTGGAATGCTTGCCCCGTTAATACCTCATCAGTCACTAGAGATGTTAACCCTTTTACGTTTCGCCGCGGAGAGGAGAGGAGCATTGCTCTTCTCCGTTGGGCCGTGTGATTCTTGTATGACCAAAGCAAGATCCAAATCCCCTCCCTCGGTACAGTCCAATCTATGCACACAGTACTTCCACATGCACGCTGACGTGTAAAAAAAATATAAGCATATGACCCATACCTGGTTGTTTCTCAAGATCTTCTTTGTTCTAAAAAAACAATTTCATCGAAATATACGAATCGGAACCGAAACTTTGATCGACCACATAACTGCCATGAAAATGAAATTTAGTAGCAGACGATCTCTAAGTACAGGGGCAACGGTAGAGAATAATCGCCTGACATTTCACATCACACACCACAAAACGACAAAATATCTGGCAATAATTTTGGTTTAGAATAGATACGAGTGGTCCAATTGGCATGATACGTTCGGAATACACGCGCCGCAGCAATCACATGAAACTCACAATTATATATCTACATCGTACAGACAAGCATACACGGCATCAGCTCAAACCTTATTTATTTAGCTGCATGATAACGGTCGTAAGTCATAAGCACACGGCCGAAAACGACGCCCAAACCTGGACCAAATTCACCACGCTCGAGGGGGTGCTGCGGACCCAGTTTCGTTCAGCCCGTCGAGCAGGTTGTTGAAATCCATGGGCTGGCCGCTCTCAGTCATCCTCTGGGTAACGTTCAGCACCTGATCCCTAGGATATCCCATGTTGATCGCCTTCTCGATCATTTCTCCGTAGGGATGACCACGCATCATATGCGACCCTGGATGACTCATGCCAACACCACCTGGGGGCATCTGTGGCGGCTGGACTGCTGGAGGCCCACTCGGTGGGTAGCCGTAACCTGCGCCGTACCCTTGCGGATTACCCTGTGGCGCGTATTGCGCATGGCCACCAGCATAGGAACCTTTGCTTGGAGGTGGACCGTAGGAGCCCTGACTTGAAGGTGGTAGCTGGTGCCTTTGCATGCTGTGCTGCGGTGGTGGCTGAGACGGCGGGATGCCAGGTCCTCCGTATGAATATGGTGCCTCAGAACGACTCATACCTGATGGAGCAGCAGGGTTGTATTGTCCTTGCATAGCCACATTGCCAGGCAGAGCTTCAGAGGAGGGGTTCTGCTGCTGGGGTGTATAATGGGGATAATGTTGTGGGGTTTGTGGTCTCATCTGAGTTTGCGCAGGGGGGTGCTGTGGTTGCACTGGTGGCGGAGGGTATTGTTGTGAACTAGATAGGGGCTGCTGCACTGGTTGTGGAGGAAACTGCTGGACATTAGATAACTGGGGTTGCTGTGCAGGTGGTGGGAATGGCTGCGAGTAAGTCTGTTGTGGCTGAGCCACGGGTGCAGGAGTTTGCTGGGAGGATTGCTGGTGCCACTGCTGCTGGTAAGGAGGGTAAGACTGCAGCTGTGTTTGGTTTCCAGCATGAGGTGGTTGGGATGAAGCATGGACCGGAACATCTTGAGTTGAGGGTCTTGCTGGTAAGTACGGCACCTCTGGTTGCACTTGCTGCCCCTGCGTGTCCTGGATACCTGGAGCTTGGCGCTGTGGGTAGTAGACGATGGCTTGGCTAAGAACATAGCGGTCCTGCTGTGGCACAGGAGGGGTGGGGGCTGATTGTTGCACAGGTTGATCCTTGTACTGTTGGACAGATTCTGAAGCTCTGGGTGCAAGTGATGGCGGGTTCACCTGATGAGGCAAAACCAGGGCCAATTGCTGACTAGATGTATCAGGCTTCTCTTCATGCTTCTTTGGCTCAGGAGTCAACGTTGTCATTGGTACATCTTCCTTCTTTTTAGATATATCTTGTGTAAGTTGAAATTTGGCCAATTCCTTCTGAGCTTCAGCTAATTCCTGTTTGTCCCTAAGAATTTGGACAGACCTATGTACCTGCATCATTCATTTAAATTTTAATAGCTAGAACTTATAAACAAAGAAAATGTAAATCGCATGCTGAAAGATCTTCAATATAACACAAATACAACATAGTGTACAAACTGAACAATAAACACCAAGAAAAAAAAAAGGAAAAGTCTACTGAATTTCGATATGATAAGGTTTTGTTAGAATTTATTAATAGAACATGATATATGTTATGACAGAACCAGCTGCAACTTAAGCATGCTTCGGCCTACATGCACCAATATATATGCAGCAGACAGCATCAACTAATAAGAGGATAATGAAATGTACAGTATGCAATGAGCATGGATTGCGAGAGGAAAGTAGATCCTATGGATTGTTCTTCCATCATAAAATTACTGACACCTGCAGTGTTATATCTATGCAGGTCACATCAACAATAAGACCATAACAACTGAAATGCCTTCTGAATCAAAGTATCTGTAGTACCATGCCATCGTTTTCAAGGATGGCCATGATGTGTAATTTGCTTATACTCCAAGTCATGCTTATAACCAATAAAATAAACAAACACAATATGAGCTGAAATTTCTTCACACAAAAGATCCAACATAACAACAACAGATGCAGTCTAGGGTCTAGGATCGTATATCATAATAACTTTCACAACATGTCATACCCGGTTTTAGAGAGAAAAACCGAGTACATCTCATATGTGTGCCAGGATCAAATTTCACACATATGATAGGCCGTGAGTGAACAGCAGAAACAGTACTCAAACGAATAGTTAATAAATAAAGTATTTATTACACTCACGAATAAGGCACAAAGGCCAAAATAAACTGGTTCACACGATAACTAAGACGATATCTCCAAAAGCACTCCACAGGCAACTGACTGGTGGAACACACGCCTAGAACTCATCAAGATCGCTGAGGTACTCTGCTCCATTATTACCTTCTGATCCAATATAAGCAAGGGTGAGTACACTTATGGTTGGTACTCAACAAGTGGGGGAAATATGCAAGCTATCAAGGAAAGGCTTGGGTTTGCAGCGGTGAGCATTTTAGTTGGTCAAGTTTTAGTAACAAGCAACTATTTACTAAGATATAAGTATATACCACCCCATATTAATAATAAGTAAACACAAGGTAAATCATAAACATAACCAATAACATATGCATGCAATGATTTGATTTCATGTTTCGATAGTTTAATCACGTGAGGGTCCAGGCCGTTCATGACCGCGAACACGGCTGTTATAACAGTTTTACACTCTGCAGAGGTTGTACACTTTCACCACAATTCGCGTAAAAGCTCCGAAGAACTTTAAACCCAACCATGCTGTGCTGATCAGGCACGTACCACACTTCCAAGGTGTGACTGCATAGGGACGCTACGAGGCCTTTACAAAGATTCCCTAGTTAGAAACAATCCGCTAAGGTTTCCGGATCGGAAGCAGGCATAACCCTCCCTAACGGGCATAGTGTCTTAGCCAAGCCCACTTCCCGAGAGAACCGGGCTATACACCGTCAACCGCCACCCCCCATGCCCTTTCGGTAAGATCATTCCGAACCAGAGTTTCTAATTAATTAGCCAAGACCAGAGCCATATAGTATTGTGGTTGTACGGTTAATCCTGGGTGGTTCTCCATGTTCCGATTAACATGGTGATCTTGTATTAACATAACAAGATATAAATAATGAAGATATTCATCAATGTTGGATAGAACCCATCATAAACCAAGGTTAAGCATCTAGCATAGCTACCCAACATAGAAGTAAACCCGGTGTATCAAGGCTTAGGTGTAAAAGACTAGTCATCCTTAAATAGGACCCATCAAATTAATGCATCGCGAACGTAAATATAAACTTTGTTGTCATGCAATGTGTATGGGTTCAAAAGAGTATGCAGAGGGGAAAATCCACTTGCCTTGCTCAAAGTACTGCGGTAGCTCCTCCTTGAAGACTTGATCTTGATCTCCCTCGAACGAATCGTTCTCTATACGTTTCACACAAGCATTCAATCAATAAAAGTAAAACAATACACCAAACAACTTTGAAAGACGCAAAGACGTGTCTAGAACTATTCTTGATGAAGAGACGATCGCGTGAGCGCAAAGATCACTCAAAACGGATTTAAAACGGTCAAGTTATGGCTAAAACAAGGTTTAGGGGCTTCTTTGAACTAAATCTAACCTTCCAGGGCTTAAACAGAAGAAACCAGGGACCTAAAACGTAATTTCATATAAAAACCGAAGGTCTTTTATGAAAAACAACGCGGCAGGACGGCGAGTTCTATTTTTAGAAAGCTCAGGGGCCTAAACGAAAAGAAAAGGACCTAGATCTAATTATTTTTCAACTGGCTTGGACCGCGGGTTTATTTCTAAAAAGATCAGGGGCTCTTTTGCAAAAAGACGCGGCTGACCAACGCTGACTCGTACCGGTTCGTTTGAATCTAGTCGTGGCCGTCGGATTTAGATCTAACGGTTCAGGACAAAGGGGCAAAACCACGGCGGCGCGCGGCGGCCGGAGCTGAGCAACCGCGGCGGCGCTTCGCCGGAGACGACGAAACTTGGGCTACAGGGCTCGGAAACTCGCCGGGTTTGGCTTGGGAGGAAGCTGGGGACGCGGGGAGTCTATTTGAGGGGATCTAAGCGAGGATTGCGCGGTGGAGGAGACTCACGGCGGCGAGGAGCGGCTCGGCCATGGCGGCGAAGTCGCACGAGCACAAGAGAGCGCGAGAGAGAGGAGAAAGAAACTCGACGGGTTGCTCACCTTTCCACGAACCTCGGAGGCGAACACGGAGCGACTAGGAGGCACTGAGCAACTTGAATCGCGGCGGCGGGTTAACCCTAGGGTTACGGCGGCGAGCGGCTATGGCGACGCGGAACTGCGGCTTGGGCTTAGGGTTGGGGATCGAGGAACTCGGGACGCGGCTTAAAAAGACCGGGGAAGCTTGCGCGAGGGGCAAAGACGGCGCGGGAACGGCTCGGACTCGCCGGAGAAGTCCCGGCCGTGCGCGACTCGAACGCGGGGAAGAAGAAGACCCTGACATGCGGGGCCCACATGTCAGCGAGAGCGAAGAGAAGAGAGGGGAGAGCGGCTGCGCGACGGGCTGGGCCTCTGCGTGCGCGAGCGAGATTGTGGCGGTTCCACTCCGAAATTATTCCAAGTTAAGTACCCTCAGACCACTAATCACGTAGTCAGGCACTTAATCCGGAATAAGCTGGAGCGCCGTCGGATTAAACCCGATTAAACCACGTACTTAACTAGATCGTAACAGCAGCAGGCCCACACGAAGGTGAGTTCCAGAGATTACAACATTCCACAAATTAACTTACACACATAGGGTACAAAGTTATTACAGACTAAGTTCAAATTAAAATCAGAGTACACAAGTTTTTGCAGCGGAAATTAAAAGTTCAACAACTGAAATTTGGAAGTTCATTGCAGCGGAAGTAAATAAACTAACGACGAAACAAGTAACTCCGTGATGAGGCCTGCCACGAAGCTACTCCTCCCGATCCTCGCCAGAGGACGGGACCCATTCGATGTGCCAGCCAGGTGGAACCTGGGCAGGCCAAGTCATAGCATCCACATCCAAGATTATACCTGAAAAATAATGCCACAAGCAAGGCTGAGTATACTAATACTCAGCAAGGCTTACCCGTCGGGTGAAAACTACATCACCGACATCTAGACAATGAAAGGCTTTTGGCTGGTGGGTTTGTTTGCCAAAAAGCGACTAAAGGTAGATCCTTGCTTTCAAGTTTTAGCACCGTATTCTAATAAGTTTAACCATTCTAGATTAGCATCCTCTCTAAGCATACAAGTGGAGCAATACAATTTAATTCATAGAACAAATTCATAATCTCAAATTCCACTTATTACTCGATGTGACGTGACGGTCAAGCAGTCTCATTAACCGCGAGAAGCGGACAGTTCGAACCGAATTTGTGCTACCTGACCAGGGGAAACCCAACACACACGGATACTCTGCTTGCGATAAAAGGTACAAGCATTTCCCAACCTTTCCCATCGATCCACAATTCGGAACCGGGTCCACTTCCTTAGGATGAAGGTTTACTGCTTCACTCACAGCATCACGCATACATCCACGAGTGTACGGCAAGGGAAAACAAAGTTTCCAAGGAGAGATGGCTATCGGCCCTAGCTGCTTCAATCTGGTACCGGGCTTACCGGCTCCCATATACCGGCATGCATGTGGTACGTTCAAAAACTTGACTTAGTATCCACACCTTCCGACCTTAACCAATTATCAAACACGGACGGGAGATCTACATCTATCATCCCGCCCGTCAATCCTTATGATTCCAACATAAGTAAAGACAAGCAATTCCTATATCTCGCGAGTGACAGGAAATCACTCGACTTGTAACGAACCTATAGCAATGCTCTACCGATCCTTTCATACTAGTATTGCAAGTCATAGGCACTAGGAAAATATTGCAGCTATGGTATTCAATCAACTCCTAGAAACGTAAATGCACAAACATAGAGAATTCAAGTGCATAATTTAGTAAGATTTAGGTCATGCTCCGGGGCTTGCCTTCCTGCTCGGGCTGAGAGTTAGCTCCTGCGTTGGTCACGTCTGCACCGGCGTCGGGCTCCGGAACTTGCTCCTCTTCTGCGGGGACGAGGGTGTAGTCGCCGTCCGGAAGAACGCCTTCTACATGATATGCATAAGTTTTAAGGCGGCTGCCCTTTTGATGCTAAGACTAGGGCCTTGATGGCCATATTCACCTAGACATACTTAGATATTTGCATTTTCTCCACCAAAGCAAGGTGTCGGTGTGAAAAAGGTTTTAGTTGAATTCGATGGTGATTGTGTACATATATAAAAGAATTTTATTTATTTCTTCACAAGTTAGGGTGGCTGTTTCTGAATTTCAGATTCTAACCATTTTATTTCAATTAATTACTCAAAAAGGTTTATTCATTTATACATTTCAATTTCCACCTAGATTCTTTCCCATTTTTGTTTCTTCATTTCTGTTCATCAATTTTAGCCATAAACTTTATGACAGCTACTGGAGTATAAGAGCTAAGCTCACTCCAAAATTTAGCTAATTTCGAGCTACACATAATTTATTAAAAATGTGCCAACAGCTAGCTGCAGAAAGTGAAATAAATGCATAATAAATTGAAATTTCATCCATTTCAGGAGATCTTCCTACCAAGGCTAAGCAATATCATGAGGAGGGCTCTGGCCAAGTGGTGGCTCAAAATAACCCTTGGGTAGTCCTCATTATTTTTCTATCCAAAAACACATATTTAATTATTTGCCATTCTAAACAGAGCAAAAATTAAGGTTCTCATTTTTAACATGTGTGTTAACAAGTTTTAAGTTCTCAGGAGCAAAATGATGATTTTTCGCTGCACAAATTATTTTTAACAATTTCTTTACTGCAGAAAGTCAGAAAACACATTTAAATCTATAACTAGAGCTACACATCATATTTTTGAGTCTCCTTTGGACACAAGCTGTCCAAAACCACTACTAACAACATATCCAAAGCTCAACCCCAGCGGAGCTCTGGATTTGAAATGGTGCACAACTTTAGGTTTTCACAGTTTGATTTTTAATTCAACAACAGTTCACCAAAAGCATACACATGTCTAATAGAGATTGTAGTTTAGACTCTAACGATTCCAGAGAGTATTTTTGCATATTTTTCTGATTTTTCTACGATTTTTAATCGATTTTACAAGTTTCGGGAAAAATCAAATCTAGGGTAAGAATCTATTTTCACCGAGAACCCTAGAACTTTCAAACTTTCGCGAACAGGTCCTGCACTTTTGCACGAAAGACCCTGGAAAGAGGTAGACGATGAACAATGGCCCTCGGGAGCTCGCCGGAGTTACGCCGGGCAAACCACGGCGAACTGGGCTCGGGGAAGAGGGGAAAAAGGGTCCTTGGCTCACCACGAGTCGTTTGGGCACGGTTGGGAGGCCGGGGGTCGACGGAGTTACGCCGGCGACGAGGAGGTGGCGGCGTGGCCGCTGCGGGGTCTGCGCCGGCGAGCTCGGTGCCGCACGCGGTGGGGGAAGAGGTCCTAGAGCACCAGCAGAGCTTGGGGAAGCCAACGGCGTGCTCGAGGAGGCTCGGGGAAGGCTCGGAGTAGGGTCTCGACGGTGAGGTGGTTCGACGGCCGGAAAAGTCGATTTGGGGGAACTTGGAAATTCGAGCTCGGGAATGGCCAATGTGCTGGGGAAAGTTGGGGGAAACGGAGCTAGGGGAGTGGTCTAGCTGTGCGCGGAGTGGATTTGGGAATGGGGGATCGAGCGCGACGAATTTCTCGAGTTGCTTCGGTTCGGCTTGCGCGTCGCGAGGAAGAAGAAGGAGGGGGGGGCGCGCGAGGAGGCTCACAGGAGGCTCGAGCGAGTGAATGGGGTGAGTGGGAGGCTCGGTGGAGTGCTCAAGCACGCGAAATGGCCACTGTTGAGCCTCGGGAGCGAGCGAGCGCGCCTGCGCGGCGCGAGCAGGCCGCCATGAATGCGGACCGAGCTCGGGCAGCGCGCGCTCGACTCGACGGGGCGAAGGATCGTCTCAGCATCATCGCGGGGATCTTCTACAGTGGCTTTGGCGCGTTGTGGAGCGGAATCAAGCTTGCAGCGCTGTCCAGCGCGTCGCGCGCGCGCGTGGCCGCGGCGGCGCTCCGACCGCATCATGGCGTCGCGCGGCGCGAGGAGGAGCGAGGCGACGGCGGCGACTTGACCGTGCGGGAGCGAACGGACAAGGGCTAGACGACAACGGCCATCAACCACCGCGGCTCGGCCAGCCCAGGGCCGCCTGCGCCGAGCTCCGGCCGCGTGGCGGCCGAGCTCTGGCCGGCGTCAGCCGCGCCAGGGGCACTGTTCCCGGCTCCAGGAGCTCCGAGTTTGAATTCAAATTTTCTCCAAAATTTTGAACAGAACGTGAAAAAGTGCAAAAATAAAAGTTGTAGATTGAAGGATGGGACACAACTTCCTTTTTGGGATGAACTTGAAATTCGAAGTTTTTCAAGCTCAAAAAGCCCAAAAACAGAAATGTGCCAAAATCGGAAATTTGAGTTTTCGAGGGACTAAACCGCAAAATTTTCAAAAATTCCAAACAGTGATTAGGGTTTAATTTTGATGCCAAACAACTTTTATTTTGGGAGATTTTCAAGTTTAGTACAAAAATCATGAGTTTTCGGTTGGTGCCCAATAATCCCTGTTTTTGGAGTTTAATTTGAATTTTTGGTGAATTTTTGAGAGATTTTTGAATTCCAACCTTAAATCTCTGTTGCATTAATCTTAAATGCACCTTTTAGCTAATTTGACATCAGAGATGTCACAGCCTACCCCCCTTAAAAGGAATCTCGCCCCGAGATTCGATTACGCTTAATGATAAGGAGGGGTAAAGTAATACCTCGGCTTAGGAAAGTATGTCGGGGAAATTCTTCCTGAGATAATCCTCGGTTTCCCACGTGGCTTCGTCTTCAGAATGATGACTCCACTGAATTTTATACATTTTAATTCCCTTCCTTCGTGTCTGTCGCTCTTTCTCGTCGAGGATCTTGACAGGATACTCATCATAAGAGAGATCCGGTTCAACCGAGAGTTCCTCTTGTTCAACAACTTCGGGTGGAACACGAAGACACCTCTTGAGTTGAGAAACATGAAACACATTGTGTACCGCTGAAAGTCTCTCGGGAAGCTTCACTTGATAAGCTACCGGCCCACATTGTTGAGTGATTTCATACGGGCCGATAAAGCGAGGTGCAAGCTTGCCTTTGAGTCCAAACCTTTGCACACCCTTGGTCGGGGAGACCTTAAGATACACATGATCACCAACTTCAAACTGAAGTGGCTTCCGCCGCTGATCAAAATAACTCTTTTGTCGTGATTGGGCGGTTTTCAGATTCTCCCGAATGATCCCAACCTTTTCTTCGGCTTCTTTCACAAGGTCAGGGCCATAAGTGTACCTCTCGCCTGCCTGGGACCAACACAACGGGGTCCGACATCTCCTACCATATAGGGCTTCGAAAGGTGCCATTTTTAAACTCGTTTGGTAGCTGTTATTATAGGAGAATTCAGCCAGGGATAAACATTTCTCCCAATTCTTCCCATAATGGATAACACATGCTCGAAGCATATCTTCAAGTATTTGATTTACCCTTTCTGTCTGCCCATCGGTCTGTGGGTGATATGCTGAGCTGCGGATCAGTTTGGTGCCTAAGGACATTTGCAATTGCTCCCAAAAGCGTGCTACGAAAAGAGCACCACGATCTGAAATTATCGTCTTGGGTACCCCATGTAGACAAACGATCCGCTCCAAATAAATCTCCGCATACTTTTTAGCAGAATAAGTGGTATTGACTGGAATAAAATGTGCGGTCTTGGTAAGGCGATCCACAATTACCCAAATAGAATCGTGGCCCTGAGGGGTCCTGGGAAGTCCAACAATAAAATCCATACTGATATCTTCCCACTTCCATGAGGGAATAGGTAGAGGTTGAAGCGTGCCTGCTACCTTCAAGTGGCTGGCCTTAACCCGCTGGCAGGTGTCACATTCCGACACATATGTGGCAATTTCTCGCTTCATTCGAGTCCACCAAAAGTTTTGCTTCAAGTCTTGATACATTTTGGTGCTGCCGGGATGAATAGAAAATTTGGAGAGATGAGCCTCATCCATAATCTTCCTCCGGAGTTCCATGTTTTTGGGCACCATGAGGCGGTGTCCAAACCATAGGACTCCTTGCCCGTCTAACCGGAAGCACTTGTACTTCTCCTTCACTCTCTCTTTAGACAATTTTCTTTTGAGCACTTTAACGCCCGCATCATTTAGTTGTGCCATAACAATCTGATCGTGCAAGGTTGGTTCCACTGCAATATGGCTGAAGTACCCGTGTGGAACAATCTCTAAATTGAGCTTTGCCATTTCGTGACACAGGGTGTCAGCGTAGGACTCCACGGTAAGACAATGGCAACGAGCCTTGCGGCTGAGTGCATGCGCAACTACATTCGCCTTCCCGGGGTGATAATGTACACTAAGGTCATAGTCCTTTGCTAACTCCAACCATCTGCGCTGTCTCATATTCAGATGTGCCTGAGTGAAGACATATTTAAGGCTCTTGTGGTCTGTATATACGTTGCAGGGAACACCCATCAAATAGTGCCTCCACATCTTGAGAGCATGAATGACCGCTGCTAACTCAAGATCGTGCGTGGGGTAGTTTTGCTCATGAGGTCGGAGTGCTCGCGAAGCATAAGCGATGACCCGGTTCTCTTGCATGAGAACACAACCAAGACCGGTGCCTGATGCATCACAATAAACATCATACGGCTTGGTGCAATCGGGCTGAGCCAAAACTGGGGCTGAAGTCAATAGTCTTCGCAAAGTGTGGAAAGCTTCCTCACATTTGTCATTCCACTCAAATTTAACTCCCTTCTTCAAAAGTTCGGTCATAGGCTTCGCAATTCGAGAGAAGTCCGGAATAAAGCGACGGTAGTAACCGGCTAATCCCAGAAAACTCCGAATCTCGTGGACGGAAGTAGGTGGCTGCCAATCTAGTACCTCTTGTACTTTGGATGGATCTACGGATATACCATCTTTGGAAATCGTGTGGCCCAAAAACTTCACACTCCCTAACCAGAATTCACACTTGGAGAATTTGGCGTAGAGTTGGTGGTCTCACAGTCGCTGAAGAACAATGCGAAGGTGCTCAGCGTGCTCTTCCTCATTCTTGGAGTATACAAGAATGTCGTCGATGAAAACCACCACAAACTTGTCTAATTCAGACATGAAGACCGAGTTCATGAGGTACATGAAATAGGCTGGGGCGTTGGTGAGTCCAAAAGACATGACCAAGAACTCATAGAGTCCGTAACGTGTGGAGAAGGCAGTCTTCGGAATATCACAAGGTCGGATTTTTATTTGGTGATAGCCAGAGCGAAGGTCAATCTTGGAGAACACTCTGGCGCCAGCTAGTTGATCAAACAGGATGTCAATTCGGGGTAACGGATACTTGTTCTTAATAGTTACCGCATTGAGAGGCCGGTAGTCAATACACAACCTCAAGGAATGGTCCTTCTTCTTCACGAAGATAGCGGGACATCCCCACGGTGACACACTTGGGCGAATGAAACCTTTATCTAGCAATTCTTGGAGTTGAATTTTTAATTCAGCCAATTCATTGGGTGGCATCCTATAGGGTCTCTTTGATATAGGTGCTGTGCCAGGTTGCAATTCAATCACAAATTCAACGTCCCTATCCGGCGGCATCCCTGGTAAGTCATCCGGAAATACATCGGCATACTCACATACCACCGGAATGTCCTTTAGTTGGGTTTCGACCATAGAATAAGCACACGCATCAACGCAAGTCCGTCGTGGCAGATATAGCACACTCGGGCCATGCGTAGGTGAGTTTATCTCAACAACTCGTTCCGCAACATCTAGGACAGCCTTATGTTGAGTCATCCAATTGGCTCCCAACACAATGTCAATTCCTTCCATTCCAAGCAGAATCAAATCAGTAGGAAATGTTTTACTTCCCAGCCTGATTGGAACCTTGTGGGTGACTTGGTTGGATGAAAGTTTACCTCCCGCAGTTGATATCACATAAGATGATTTGGTATGGTACAATTTTAATCCGCATTTCACATGAAATCTTGTGCTTATAAAACTATGTGTTGCCCCGGAATCAAACAATATCACAGCAGGTTGAGTGCAGATAGGGAAAGTACCAGTCATGTCTGGGGCTCCCTCGGGCAGGTCGGCCAAGTTGGTGTAGTTGAGCCGTCCTTGGCGAACTTGCACACGCTGCTGCTGCTTGCCCTTGCCTTGCTGATTTCCCGGGCGTTGGTTTTGCTGCAAGGTGCCATGTACCTCCTCAAGCTCGTCTCTAGTCTGGGCCAACTCATTCTGAGTGTTGTTGTGTGCAATCTGAAGGTCATTGAGTTGCCTCTCTAGGTCAGCAATCATGGCATCCCTAGTAGCCACCTCAATGGACAAGGAGGTCCTCTCAACCCCTATGTCGCGGGCACGAGCGGACATGTCCATGGCAGTGCGGAGCAACTCGCTCTGTGACCGACTGAGAAGTGCCTGCAACCTGTGATACGCCCGTATCCACCTCATCATCAAGGCGGCTGCTGCAACGGGACTCTCTGCCATCCTCAGAGGGGAACTCAAGTAACGCCTCATCCAATGAGGGTCGTCCGGCTGAGTCGACGGGAACAAACCAAGTAACTGATGCTCCACTAACTCCTGGTTTTGAGCAACAAAAGAGCTAATGCCGTTCATGGCAGCTAGCTCGCACGTGGTCTCCATGTGGTGCCCATGCACTTCCACCGTCCAGGTGGGAGAGCTAGGACACGGCGGGTGGCGGTATACCACCAACCGCACGCGGGAGCGAACCACACCTCTCTCCCGGATAATCGTTCTCTCGTACTGCGGCGGCGTCGGGTAGTCCATAGCCTGAAGGACCGACCATAGGATACTGGGGAATCCTTCCCATCCCAAACAGTCAGAGAAGGACACGTCGCTGGGGTAGCTAGCCAAGTCAGCGTTGGAGGCCATCTGAACCAAAAGAAAAAGGGGCATGGTGAGAACCGGTTAGCGCCAAAACAGATTCTGTGTAGGGTGGTAAAAATTACAAAACTCGAAATCTGTAAGCTCAAAAATTCTCAACTTTGGCCAGAACGTGGTTTAAGTAATTCCTAACAAGTTTCATGTTGGAGGTTTGGGCAGATACTGTCGTTAAGATGGGGTAAAAATTCAATTTTTACCCTACTGTCCCCAGAAATTCCCAGCAGACAGGGGGTTACCATTTTTAGCATAACTCCAGTTTTACCGACCCATTTTCGTTGAAATTTCTCCAGCATGTTCTTTATAACATTTATGACAACTTTCATGTTGAACACTTTTTCATTTAACCAAGTTTTCAGTTTCGAATTGAAGGTGCAAACAGGCTGTTCTCAGCAGGAATTTTAGATTTTGATTTCAATTTTTTTGACGGCGGTTCAATATGGTCAAGAATTAATTTTGAGATTAATTCAGTGAGATGAAATGCATGAGCGGCCTATTCGATCTCACAAACACACGTGCCAATAACTTTTGGCTTACGAAGTTAGTGCCGGTGGCTAGGCAATATTCGTCTCTCCTTATAGTAACTAGTCGGAATTCTCTAACCGTTTCAACGTACGAAATCGCGGTTAGCGTACCTGCAGAAAAACTCATCCCAGAGCATGTATAATTAACCTTTCGTGCCAGCACTCACGAAAGCGTCTCCATTCATTACCACCCACTATAGAGGTGGCACCCGAACGTTTAACATTGAACGGGCAATGTTCATATGTCACCGAGGCAACATATTGACAGTTTCATACGCTATTGAAATAGCGTATTGACTATGTGCCGCCACCATATTTGCATATGATGACGTGGTACGCTACAGCAATCGCCGTACCTTGCGCCCACCATCCTATTCTAATTTCATACGCCATCACAGCGTATTGACTATGTGCCGCCACTATATTTTCATATAGTGCCGTGGTACGTTACAGCAATCGCCGTACCTTGCGCCCACCATCCTATTCTAATTTCATACGCCATCACAGCGTATTGACTATGTGCCGCCACTATATTTTCATATAGTGCCGTGGTACGTTACAGCAATCGCCGTACCTTGCGCCCACCATTGCGGAAAATAAATGACGGAATGAAATGTGCCGGAAGTCAGTATAATATAATCTTTGCCACCTATCATAACGTGGTCCCTTAACCCACATAGGCTTCACGCTCTAGGTAACATCCTTAACGACCCTAACTTATCCTTCCTTTGCAAAGCGCATCGGAAGTACGAATTGGCAAATTTTATTCAAAAATCGTTTGTTAAAGGTTTGTTGCTCTCTCCGGGCTGCTGTTTCGGCTCTGATGCCAGCTGTGGCGGTTCCACTCCGAAATTATTCCAAGTTAAGTACCCTCAGACCACTAATCACGTAGTCAGGCACTTAATCCGGAATAAGCTGGAGCGCCGTCGGATTAAACCCGATTAAACCACGTACTTAACTAGATCGTAACAGCAGCAGGCCCACACGAAGGTGAGTTCCAGAGATTACAACATTCCACAAATTAACTTACACACATAGGGTACAAAGTTATTACAGACTAAGTTCAAATTAAAATCAGAGTACACAAGTTTTTGCAGCGGAAATTAAAAGTTCAACAACTGAAATTTGGAAGTTCATTGCAGCGGAAGTAAATAAACTAACGACGAAACAAGTAACTCCGTGATGAGGCCTGCCACGAAGCTACTCCTCCCGATCCTCGCCAGAGGACGGGACCCATTCGATGTGCCAGCCAGGTGGAACCTGGGCAGGCCAAGTCATAGCATCCACATCCAAGATTATACCTGAAAAATAATGCCACAAGCAAGGCTGAGTATACTAATACTCAGCAAGGCTTACCCGTCGGGTGAAAACTACATCACCGACATCTAGACAATGAAAGGCTTTTGGCTGGTGGGTTTGTTTGCCAAAAAGCGACTAAAGGTAGATCCTTGCTTTCAAGTTTTAGCACCGTATTCTAATAAGTTTAACCATTCTAGATTAGCATCCTCTCTAAGCATACAAGTGGAGCAATACAATTTAATTCATAGAACAAATTCATAATCTCAAATTCCACTTATTACTCGATGTGACGTGACGGTCAAGCAGTCTCATTAACCGCGAGAAGCGGACAGTTCGAACCGAATTTGTGCTACCTGGCCAGGGGAAACCCAACACACACGGATACTCTGCTTGCGATAAAAGGTACAAGCATTTCCCAACCTTTCCCATCGATCCACAATTCGGAACCGGGTCCACTTCCTTAGGATGAAGGTTTACTGCTTCACTCACAGCATCACGCATACATCCACGAGTGTACGGCAAGGGAAAACAAAGTTTCCAAGGAGAGATGGCTATCGGCCCTAGCTGCTTCAATCTGGTACCGGGCTTACCGGCTCCCATATACCGGCATGCATGTGGTACGTTCAAAAACTTGACTTAGTATCCACACCTTCCGACCTTAACCAATTATCAAACACGGACGGGAGATCTACATCTATCATCCCGCCCGTCAATCCTTATGATTCCAACATAAGTAAAGACAAGCAATTCCTATATCTCGCGAGTGACAGGAAATCACTCGACTTGTAACGAACCTATAGCAATGCTCTACCGATCCTTTCATACTAGTATTGCAAGTCATAGGCACTAGGAAAATATTGCAGCTATGGTATTCAATCAACTCCTAGAAACGTAAATGCACAAACATAGAGAATTCAAGTGCATAATTTAGTAAGTAAGATTTAGGTCATGCTCCGGGGCTTGCCTTCCTGCTCGGGCTGAGAGTTAGCTCCTGCGTTGGTCACGTCTGCACCGGCGTCGGGCTCCGGAACTTGCTCCTCTTCTGCGGGGACGAGGGTGTAGTCGCCGTCCGGAAGAACGCCTTCTACATGATATGCATAAGTTTTAAGGCGGCTGCCCTTTTGATGCTAAGACTAGGGCCTTGATGGCCATATTCACCTAGACATACTTAGATATTTGCATTTTCTCCACCAAAGCAAGGTGTCGGTGTGAAAAAGGTTTTAGTTGAATTCGATGGTGATTGTGTACATATATAAAAGAATTTTATTTATTTCTTCACAAGTTAGGGTGGCTGTTTCTGAATTTCAGATTCTAACCATTTTATTTCAATTAATTACTCAAAAAGGTTTATTCATTTATACATTTCAATTTCCACCTAGATTCTTTCCCATTTTTGTTTCTTCATTTCTGTTCATCAATTTTAGCCATAAACTTTATGACAGCTACTGGAGTATAAGAGCTAAGCTCACTCCAAAATTTAGCTAATTTCGAGCTACACATAATTTATTAAAAATGTGCCAACAGCTAGCTGCAGAAAGTGAAATAAATGCATAATAAATTGAAATTTCATCCATTTCAGGAGATCTTCCTACCAAGGCTAAGCAATATCATGAGGAGGGCTCTGGCCAAGTGGTGGCTCAAAATAACCCTTGGGTAGTCCTCATTATTTTTCTATCCAAAAACACATATTTAATTATTTGCCATTCTAAACAGAGCAAAAATTAAGGTTCTCATTTTTAACATGTGTGTTAACAAGTTTTAAGTTCTCAGGAGCAAAATGATGATTTTTCGCTGCACAAATTATTTTTAACAATTTCTTTACTGCAGAAAGTCAGAAAACACATTTAAATCTATAACTAGAGCTACACATCATATTTTTGAGTCTCCTTTGGACACAAGCTGTCCAAAACCACTACTAACAACATATCCAAAGCTCAACCCCAGCGGAGCTCTGGATTTGAAATGGTGCACAACTTTAGGTTTTCACAGTTTGATTTTTAATTCAACAACAGTTCACCAAAAGCATACACATGTCTAATAGAGATTGTAGTTTAGACTCTAACGATTCCAGAGAGTATTTTTGCATATTTTTCTGATTTTTCTACGATTTTTAATCGATTTTACAAGTTTCGGGAAAAATCAAATCTAGGGTAAGAATCTATTTTCACCGAGAACCCTAGAACTTTCAAACTTTCGCGAACAGGTCCTGCACTTTTGCACGAAAGACCCTGGAAAGAGGTAGACGATGAACAATGGCCCTCGGGAGCTCGCCGGAGTTACGCCGGGCAAACCACGGCGAACTGGGCTCGGGGAAGAGGGGAAAAAGGGTCCTTGGCTCACCACGAGTCGTTTGGGCACGGTTGGGAGGCCGGGGGTCGACGGAGTTACGCCGGCGACGAGGAGGTGGCGGCGTGGCCGCTGCGGGGTCTGCGCCGGCGAGCTCGGTGCCGCACGCGGTGGGGGAAGAGGTCCTAGAGCACCAGCAGAGCTTGGGGAAGCCAACGGCGTGCTCGAGGAGGCTCGGGGAAGGCTCGGAGTAGGGTCTCGACGGTGAGGTGGTTCGACGGCCGGAAAAGTCGATTTGGGGGAACTTGGAAATTCGAGCTCGGGAATGGCCAATGTGCTGGGGAAAGTTGGGGGAAACGGAGCTAGGGGAGTGGTCTAGCTGTGCGCGGAGTGGATTTGGGAATGGGGGATCGAGCGCGACGAATTTCTCGAGTTGCTTCGGTTCGGCTTGCGCGTCGCGAGGAAGAAGAAGGAGGGGGGGGCGCGCGAGGAGGCTCACAGGAGGCTCGAGCGAGTGAATGGGGTGAGTGGGAGGCTCGGTGGAGTGCTCAAGCACGCGAAATGGCCACTGTTGAGCCTCGGGAGCGAGCGAGCGCGCCTGCGCGGCGCGAGCAGGCCGCCATGAATGCGGACCGAGCTCGGGCAGCGCGCGCTCGACTCGACGGGGCGAAGGATCGTCTCAGCATCATCGCGGGGATCTTCTACAGTGGCTTTGGCGCGTTGTGGAGCGGAATCAAGCTTGCAGCGCTGTCCAGCGCGTCGCGCGCGCGCGTGGCCGCGGCGGCGCTCCGACCGCATCATGGCGTCGCGCGGCGCGAGGAGGAGCGAGGCGACGGCGGCGACTTGACCGTGCGGGAGCGAACGGACAAGGGCTAGACGACAACGGCCATCAACCACCGCGGCTCGGCCAGCCCAGGGCCGCCTGCGCCGAGCTCCGGCCGCGTGGCGGCCGAGCTCTGGCCGGCGTCAGCCGCGCCAGGGGCACTGTTCCCGGCTCCAGGAGCTCCGAGTTTGAATTCAAATTTTCTCCAAAATTTTGAACAGAACGTGAAAAAGTGCAAAAATAAAAGTTGTAGATTGAAGGATGGGACACAACTTCCTTTTTGGGATGAACTTGAAATTCGAAGTTTTTCAAGCTCAAAAAGCCCAAAAACAGAAATGTGCCAAAATCGGAAATTTGAGTTTTCGAGGGACTAAACCGCAAAATTTTCAAAAATTCCAAACAGTGATTAGGGTTTAATTTTGATGCCAAACAACTTTTATTTTGGGAGATTTTCAAGTTTAGTACAAAAATCATGAGTTTTCGGTTGGTGCCCAATAATCCCTGTTTTTGGAGTTTAATTTGAATTTTTGGTGAATTTTTGAGAGATTTTTGAATTCCAACCTTAAATCTCTGTTGCATTAATCTTAAATGCACCTTTTAGCTAATTTGACATCAGAGATGTCACAGAGATGGGCCGGGAGAAGAGCTGGGCCTGCGGAGAGGAGAAGGGAGAAGCTGGGCCGCGCTCGCGAGAGAGGAAGGAGAAAGGCCGAGAGAACTGGGCCGAAGCTGGGCTGGCTAGAAAAAGAAAGAGAGGGAAAAGAAAGGTTTTGAAATTTAAATTTAAACTTTTGCAAACCTTTTCAAATTCATACAAGCATTCAAAAATATGCAAATCAGCATGAATGCAACAAAGACTTTATTGACTCTAATTTAAATGATGTTTAAATATTTAAGAGCCAAAATTTGAACTTGCAATTTAATATTCCCTAAAACAAATAAAACTAAGAAAATTGTTGCCTAACTAGATTTCTTTTAATGTGATGAAATTAGGGTGTTACACAACATTTATAAACATATCTGAATAGCAATCATCATATGCACGAATGTTCTGAATCTCCTGGTTTAACAAGAACCAGATGGTCACGTCTAATGAAATTATCACATTAAAAAATGACACATCAAACAAAGGTTGTCACAAGTACTATACTGATACAGATAAACCAGTAATTTACTATATTGATACTAGATTCATAATAATGTAGACAGACGTTGTGAGTATTGTGGAAGCATCATCTAGTCTAAAATATAATTTACTTACTTCATGTAGATGCTTTTCAAGAGACTTCAATCTATGATCAGACTCATCACGAAGCACGTCGCTTCGAAGTTCACCTATGGACCTTTCAAGCTTGTAGCAATAGATCTCCAGTTGCGAAAGCCGACTAGTAATTCCCTCAAGAGATCGTAGCAAATTATCAGCATACTTTTTCATGCATTTCTCAACAGCAGAAAGAACATCCTCCTTGCCATAACTTTCTTGTTCATAAGCTTTCACAAACGGTCTCCCTAATCTGCTGTCAAGAAAATCCTGTGGCAAAAGTACAGGGATGACTGAGAATAATGAATGCAGAGCAAAAATAATTATCACCAGCAAAGGGCAAGTGGGGAAAAAAAACCCTACTAGTTCATATAAAGTCATAGAGCCAGGCAACCAGCCCAGCAGAAACTAGAGCTGTGGGTATTATATGCTCGAAAAGCAATTGAACTAGACCATTTAATACGACAATATGAGCACGATACCAAAGCAAACCCGCGGAAATAGCCCTTTAGCAAAGAGTCATCAATCATCCTAAAATTTAGCCAACCAATCTTATAAAGTGCATACTTTCATAGGGACTTAGACATTGGTCTTTCCTAGCTCATTAATAATAGTAGCAACATTGGATGATTCCTGTTACAAAAGTTGTAAACTTCTCCATTCAAATTTTAAACATATCATTAAAAGATTGAGTTCACACTGTTTAGGGCCCACAGCTCCCGGTCAAGTACCCTGGTAGTATTAGGAGCTGCAGCTCATAAAGGTCTTCCCAGTCACATTTCTAAAGCTTAAACTTATTTGCTCAACAAGTACTAATCTTCTAGGACCCCAAGACACTCGGAACATACGTCAGGTAAACCAATCAACCATGGCCGTGATCAATCAATGTTTGATAATATGATATCCAATATGGAAGAGGGATGACTAGAACAGCTCATGTTTAGAACAACAAGGCTCTCATATCACTACTACAATGATATACAAAGTAGCTCAATTTAAACCCTGCAGTAAAGCGGACGTTCCCTATCAGTTTGGATTATTTATCACTCCATGCTCCAGATCACTTGATGGGTCAAGTCAATAGGGCACATCAATATGAAAGCATTGCGGTACACATATAGATGCCATGTAAAACTTGCTGAACAAAAGGCAAGAGTGATGCCAATTTTTCCTGAATTGCAAATTTATAATAGATATAAAACTATGGACATCAAATAAGAACATCGAGTTAATAGAGCTAGAAACCCAAGCCATGCATAATTCCATGAGCACCCATAAAACCTTCCATCTGAATCAGCTATGTGAGAAATCGAACTTGTTCAAGCCAGTTCCACCTGTCCTTGTTATTTTTCCAATCCAACGAACGGATTCGCGGAAAAGACAACACGACAACATGAACAAAAATCGATCCCCACGATTCGATGAAGGCTCCGCGCGCAGACAGTACTGGGCTAATGGCTAGACACTAGTACGCGTGAAAGGGATCAAAACAGAGGAGGAGCAAGGGATTTTGAGCGTAGGGTCACCTTGTCAACCGGATCGGGGCGCTTGGGCTCGGATGTGGCAGCGAAGTCGTCGTAGGAGCAGAGCACGTCGTCGGTGCCGAAGTCGAAGGTGCGGGAGCCTCCGCCGCCGCCGGAGCCGCGGCCCGATGGGGCGCCGGAGACGGACATCGATGGGGGCTAGGGTTTTGCCCGGCCGGAGGGATGAGCTGCTTACTTGGAGGAGAAGGGAAAGGGGAGGAGGGGCTTGGGTGGTTGTTTCGTAGAGGAGGAGAAGGTGAGGAGGAGGAAGAGAGATTAGTGTGAACAAGGATGACGTCTTGGACGGTTTGGCCTGTGTGCTGCTGCGGTGTTAATTAAGCAAAGGCGGCCTCTCGCCGTCTCTTGGACGATAAGACTGGGCTTTAGTTTTCTATCAACCGGCGGCTCCTTCGGTCCTTCCTTTCTCGATCTGATTTTTGGGCCAAGTGTTGCGCACGCCGCAGTTGCTGCTAGTTGGACCAGACTGGGCTAATCGTCATCATCATTCATTGGGCTGTAGGCCTCAGCCCAAAAGGGCTTAAGCAGCATCAATGATGCAAGCAGCTGGCGACCTGGCGTTAAAAAAAATAATGCAAATATCTCATTGTTGTCGACTTGTTGTGCTTGTGCACATAGGGTGTGTTTGGTTGGCTGGCTTAGTCCTAGCGTGGGTAAGAGTTAGCCATAGCCAGAGTTAGCCTGCATGAGGAAAGAAACGAGCTCGTGTTTGTTTCGTTGGCTTAGTCTAGCATGGCCCTGTGAAGTTCATGTTTGGTGTGTGGCTTGCATCAGGTATAGTTACTTCTTTATTACATGTGGTGAGTTTATCACCCCCCTCCCATCTAGAACAACCTCGTTCAGCATTCATATCAAACCTCTTTTCCCCATAACAAAGCAAATTCTTTGGAAACTGAAAAATCACACGCTATCAGTTCAACCATCAGCATGACAACCAAAGAGTTGAGCCCCAAATCACAACTACCACCAAATCGATGGGATCGATTACACACAACAATAATAGGCGGAGCCGCTGGAGATTTGGCCGCCGTACACTGTTGTATTCCTAAATCTTCATTTGCAGCAGACTGCCCCCGCTGCAAGCTCGCCACCACATCCATGGGGGCCTCGCCTGCGGAGCTCGCCACCGCATCCACGGAGCCGCGCAGCTTGCTGGCGTTGGGGCCTGTGCGTCGAGCACGCCGCCGCATCTTGCAGCTCGCCGACCATCGAGGGGCCCATACGCTGAGCTTGCCACCACATCCATGGGGTCTCGCCTATGGAGCTCGCCATCGCACCACGGGGCCGCGCAGCTCGCCGGCGTTGGGGCTTGTGCGCCGAGCACGCCGCCGCATCTTGCAGCTCGTCGGCCGTCGAGGGGCCCACCGCATCCATGGGGGCCTCGCCTGCGCAGCTCGCCGGCCGCTGGGGCCGTTTGCGGGGCTGGCAGGGTCGAGCTCGGCGGCATGGGCAGCAGGCCGGCAGCAAAGGTTGGGAGGACTTGGAGCAAGGAAGCGGTGACGAGAGCTAAAGGTCGGGAGGAGCACGTGGTGGGACCGAGCTGGCCATAGCCTGGCTCCGGTAGAACGACCGACTCTGGCGTTCCCAGCCTGGACTGTTGTGTACGGCAGGGTCCACAAAACCGAACCGGTTGGCCGAACCGTCGGCCGGCGGTAGCGGCTAACCGGTCCGGTTTCCGCGGGAACCGGTCAAAACTGGACAAATTCAAATTTTGAATTCAAATGTATATGAAATCCTAGTTCAATCGGTTTGAACCGGTAAGCCGTCTGGTTTAACCCGTAAGCCGAGCGGTTTGGGCGGTGCCGGCTGGTTTGGACGGTAAGCCGACTCAATACATAATTTGTCATGTTTTCAAATTTAACTAAAAATTTAAAAAAATAAAAGAAAAAATTCCTAAAAATATTTCAAGGTGCGTAGAATTTAATGGTGGCAAAAATTTTCAAATATAAGTGTATTTAGTATTTTTTGTGTGCATTAGAAGTTCAATGAGCCGATTTTTTTTCTTTTCCTTTTTTTTGTTGAACTTCTAATGCCTATAAAAAATATCAAATGAGCAAATACTTGAAAACTTTTTACACCAATAGATTACATATACCTTGAAATATTTTTAGGAATTTTTTTTGATATTTTTCTATTTTAAATTTAAATTTGAATATTTTAAATTTAATCGGTTTGAAACCGCCCCGAACCGCTACCGATCCGGGGCGGTTTGACGTTCCCACGGGAACCGACCGGTTTTGAACGGTTTTGTGAACCCTGGTGTACGGCCGGCTTATGTTGGCCTGGCTACGTACACTACTCAGGTAACCAAACATGTGAAAGGTGGCTTCGGCTAGCCTGGTTAGGGGATAGCCACCCAACCAAACACGCCCATAGAGGCCGAGCCAGAGGAGGCGGCAATCACGCTCCAGACTAGCTTAGGTCTAGGACCGAACTTAATACGGACCGCGAATGATAGATGTAATAAGAAATCTACGATGAGTACAATAAGAGACCTGGATTTATTCCGAGCCCTAAATTAATTTACTCATAATAGATGCATCAAGAGATATGGATTGATTCCACACCTCTTGACTAATGGATTGATTCCGGCTCTTTTGGTGCATCTATCATGAGTAAATTTGTTTCTAACTGGAATGAATCCGAGTCTCTTATTATACTCATTATAATTTTTTTTTGCATTTATCATTCCCGACCTGGATTGTATCTTGTCCTAACCGAACAAGGCCTTAAAGAAAGGTGTCAAGCACGGACTGTAACCCTGCTTTGGGGCTGTTCAGCTGCAAAAGAATCAAGGTGTTTGGAGTGGATTGAGGTGGATTAAATCTAGGGTGTAAAATAGGCCAAACGGCATAGTTTAGGGGTAAAATAAACTAAAAAATAGTTTACGGGTTATGTAGACTTTGATTATAGTTGAGAGGAGTAATTTGAACTTTTTCCATATTTAGGCCATGTTCAGATTCCCAACTATTCCCTATTCATTCCAACTTTTCACTATTCATTCTAACTTTTCACTGTTCCTCCCTCAGAAAACACGTTTCCCAACGAATGCTACAGTGTTTTTCTTATGCTACAGTGTTTTTCCTACTATCTAAACACACCCCTATCAATTAAGCTCTTGATGCTTCTCCTAAAAGCAATGTCATACTGCCACCGGCCACACAGCGGCACTGTAGCGTGATGGACTAATAAGAAAGTTGTGCCACCGGCCGCCAGGCACCAGGCGCCAGGCCAACAACTACAGATACGAGAGGGGCTTGTTGGATTAGACCACAGCCAGCCCTTAGGCAAGTCCATCGCAATCTACTATATGTGGTCGTCTCGTATAAAAGTTTCAGGCCACCTAGATACTCGAAGGTTGAAGCAGCTACCAAGCTCATTGGCTCATCACATCGCAAACCAATGCTCAGGGAAAACCCCAACTCCCCTTGGTCCTCCGCATAAACATTGCATTTTTTTTAACAGTAACCATAGGTGGCTACCTGATTGGCTTGTCCTCCTAGCTAAGGCTCAGAGCTACTAGTAATGTTATCTAAACACTGATGGTACTGGCAGATTGATGAGTCCTATGCAAAATAAGATCGATTGGCTGTCCATGTGTTGAGAGTTTTACTGACAGATTGATGATTCCTATTGCAATATGTGGGTGAACCACCGTCTTCCGTGGATGGCAAGCTAGCGAGAAGTCGTCGGTAGAGGCACTAGGGCGCAAGGTGTGACTCTATGCGGCCAAATTTTGAAGGGCCGATGCATCATGATGCATTTCTGGTCTCCGTGGTACGTAAGACGACACGTAACGATTTTTGCATGCATGGTTCACCGGAATGATATCGATCGCCCTCTGCACCAACCATGCATGGAGATGCTTTTGCCCGGCGACCCTGATGCCTTTTCTTCGATTCGATCTTGATAAGAGAAAGAGCACTGCTGCCCACTGATCTTTTTCGAGTCAGATGACGTGGTGATCCCGCATTTGTTAATTCTAATTTCGTGCTCGGCTTGGTCATGTTCCATGGAAACGGTGCACATCAATCAATCATTACATTTTTTAATAAACTGCTATAAAATTCTCCGGGAAAAGGAAACCTTTCTACGATCCATCGTCTTTTGGTCCATGTGTGGTGCGTCAGTATTAGCGCGGATCATGTGATGCCAACATAGGCCAATGGATCATCAGCACACACGCAGCAAAATATACACAGTAAGAGTATGCTCATACTGGTCGCATGTATTACAAATATGCAAGAAAACAAAACAAGTACTGTTCGAAAGGATATGATCCACCCACAGCAAAATTAAACTATTCCCCAAGTACTTCATCCATGCATGCATATGCATGCCCGGCAGCAGCACTGTTTCAGTCTTTCGTGCAATGCCCAACTTGTCACCGCACCACTTGGCAGGCTGTCGGTTGAAGCCTTGAGCTTGCTTATTACGACTCTCATATATAAAGAGAGTACATCAGTATACAACTCTAGCCTCAGTTTCTTGCGTGCATAGGATGTTATATTGTTAGGATGCCAGTATGTCACAAGACGATATATGACATCGGCAATAAACACGGCCGGCCGGTTGAAACCAATGCAGATTATACTACTTACCTCTCCGACTCAATATCTGTAGGAAAGAAGAAAGGGGGGGGGGGGGGGGGGGAACGCTGGAACGTATGGGCTCAATGGAAGCCATGATGACCATAAGGATCGGATCGGAGGTGCGTGGCATGGCTTGCATACCACAGCCATCGATCCTTAATTTGGCCTCCTGCCATCGATGACTCTAGTTGTGGTGCTGAGGGTCCGGGCCGCCCGGCACCTCCCGCTTGCGGGCGTCGTCCAGGCTCTGCACGTTCCACCTCCCCCGACGAATGCCACCCCGTCTGCCACCGCCGGTCTGCACGGCGATATTGCCCGGGGCAGCATAGCCTCCAGCCTCTGGCACGATGCGAGCTTCGGCCGCCGTCGTCGCCGCGAGCGCCGCGCCGAAGACGATCAGCACGGACAGGAAGAGCACAATGCCGATACGAGCAGCCATGGACGGACGATGGAATGGACTTAACCGTCGAGAACGTTCGATCGACGAGGCGGTGGCCAACGACACACACAGGACGGACGTGAGGCTCCACACTGTCTGTGTTTCGTCGATCGTGTGGTGTCACGACCACATGCCGCTCACGACTTATATAGGGGCCAGGGCGCCAGGCCAATGAGGTGGCGGATCAAACGGTTACAAAACAAAACATTTTCCTGGGGGGGGCCGGGTGTTTTTGTGGATAATTGGTGGGTGGATTGATTTAATTTCGGTGGTGATCATCAACCACCGCATTGTACCCGTCCGAGTGGCCACCATCGGTTGCTACGGCAGCACAGCTAGTACCGCCGGCAGATCATCATGGGACTGGTGCGCCCAAGAACTTTTTCTGCGACCTCGCTTGTTTTCTTCTCGCGCGCTGATGTGTGTCGAACTATATCCGATCGGTCCTCGGCAACGGCCAGCGCCTTTTCGTCGTTGGGCATTCGAAGCGCAGAAGCCAATGTGGTGCTCCGATGTTCGGTGTCGGTCGGCTGATGCTCCGGCTCCGACGCGATGCCTGTACCAGTGCTGACTCTGCATGTTGCGCCACAAAGGAGATAGGAAGGTTCCTAACAACGTTCCTGTGGACGAATGGAGCACTAAGTGAGATGTGCGTGAGAGTGAAGTGCCGAAAGGTTTTACACTTTCGGGAGCAGAAGTTGACAGGATCAATTCGAGAACAACTGCTCCTAGAAGAATATCCCAGTCACTAATCTTACGGTGACTGAGGTATATCAAGTGGCTTATGGAGAGATTGCAACCATAGCATTGCATTGAAATTCGGTACCAAAATCACTCCGACATTGCCAAAGTCACTCCGGTACCATGTATATGGACGCGACTTTGCCTCTGTCCAACGCCCTGAGCAACTGCTAAACATTTCAAAAGCAACAAGGACTAGAACAGAACAAATCCACAAAACCAAGCACCGAGCATTGAGTCCAAGCAAAACTAAGGAGAGACAGGACAGCCCGAGCATTGAGTCCAGACAACCAAGCACCGAGCATTGATTCACGGACTTGGCAGGGACCTCAGCCCGTTATTGGGAGGGAGAATTGCTGATCTGATCCTGCCTGTACTTGTGATGTGCGTTTTCCAGTAAGTCGCTCAATGAGCACAAATGGGGCCTTCGAGCATGTAGAGATCACAACTACAGGCCACACTGCTTCATTACGTGCTGCTGACAATTTAATAAAACGGTAAGTGTGTTGTAACAATATGGTACGAAAGGCAAACCAAGATAAACAGAATTATAGGTTCCAAGACTTACGTTGGGTAAATTGGAGTGCTCTGCAACTATTATTTTTTGCTATCTTATTTTGATAAGTAACTGCAGATCTCTGCACCACCAATTAGATAATGAGCAAATCTAGAGTGAGAAAATGCTTTGAATTCTTTTGACCAAATCACCTTTCAGGTATCAAGACAGAGTGCCCCATCACCAACGATTACTTAACGAACATCTTTGTCACTACGCAGACAGTGCCCAGCGGGAAGGAAAGCAATAGTTAATTAAAGCCATTGCTTGGATGCTATACGAGCCTTATTGCCTTGCTAATGTGCATGCTTCGTCAAAAGCCCTGGATACCTCAGAGTGCTAGGTGTCTCTGTCCTAGACTTGATGTTTTGTCATCTGTGCAACCGATTAGCCACATCTTAACTTGCAACAACCGCCTGGACCTCCTCATACTGCGAAAAGACAGCTTGAAGAATTATATGGGATAATCATTCCAAAGCAAACCAAGTGGTCACAACTAAGAATTAATTAATTGCCAAAAAGGAATCCACGTTTCAGATACACATTGAGTAGGAAAGACACATGGTGTAACAGGTATTCTCAAAGTTCCAATCATTCTAAAGTATTGAGTGCAGGTAAACATCAGCTAGATTCAAGCAGAGCATAGTAATAGATGGTAACTTACTGAACCCATTCCAGTAGGTTTAGACTCTATCGACCACACGAAGAGCGCAGCTTGGCAATTCCAAAACAATTGTCATTTCCTTTTAAACACCCCCACAACACACTAGTGGATAAAAGTGCCCTTTTTTAGTAAATAAAATGGATCAAATATAATAGTAGATTGTTATCCTGACTACAGTTTGAGTCCATGGCATGAGTCTTCAGTCATTCACATTCAACAGATTACTTGAATATCAGAAACGTCAAGTACCTTGGTCCTTGGGATATATCTACCTTGATACTCATTTCCATTTAGCTTCTTGGACATGCAAATATCCCTTCCCATGTAACTTTCACAGACGGCAAGAATCAGCCTCAAGTGCCCATGTAACTTGAATATAAGTAATTAGAAGCTGTAAACGGTGGATCTTGAGGGCTATGTACCCAGGTTACCAAAATAGCAGACATCCTTCTCACGTCTTCCTTATCCTTGCCTAAGCAGATTCATGATGGTAACATCAGAGGTCTCCTAGTTCTTGCTGCAACACAAAGAATGGTGGAATGCAGGTTGAGAAGCGCTGTGATGTGAGATTGATAATAACTGTGACCTAGAAGAGGGCGGGCTTGGTGCAGTCGAGTCTTTCCACTTGCGACGTAGAGATCCTGGGCTCGAACCAGCCTCCTTTAAGTATAAAAGTAAGGCTAAGGATGTCTAGGAATTCCCTTCCCCAAATCCCACATTATATGTGAGGTTACAGCACTGTGCAAGTCTTGCAGTTGACAAACTACGATGGCATTAATAAAGGCAAACCAATTTGTGGGAACATAAAGATGCAAACCCTATGCTACTGCATCTAATAGAAAACCTTCAACAATGAGACTGCACAAGTCAACATCTAAATGGATGGACCAAAACAGGTGCGCTGCTATTATATATCTTCTATTCTTGTGGTATCTTTATCAACAAAAAATGATCTTGATCCAGTACATTCTAAATATTAACTAACAGGAACAAACATTGATGGGTTAGTATGACAAGAAAGCATACCTCTACAATTTATCAAGAGGAATTCAATTTTATCCACTGCTAGAGAAACACTTGTGCCTCTACACCATATGTCTTGCATCCTTGGAGGAATGCGCGCCATATGACAGTACTTGGTTGGAAAGGCATGTCTCTAATCACAACCTCAGCTTCCTTCAAATGACCACACTTACACAGCATGTCCACCACACAAATGTAATGCTCCATCTCAGCTTCAACTGAATAATTAGCTTTCATATTTTTGAATATCTTCATCCCCTCCTCCACGAGTCTACCATGTCTACAAGCTGACAGGACTGCTAGAACTGCTACCTTGTCAGGTTTGCAGCCCTCCTTTTCCATGGCTTTAAACCATGCCAAGGCCTTATGAGAAAAACCATTAAGTCCAAGGCCGGAGATCACAGCTGTCCATGAGATAAGGTTCCTATCTTCCATTTCCTCGAAGACTCTGAGACAATCTTCAATTCTACCACATTTAGCATACATATCTAGCAACATATTATCAACAAAAGAGTCACAGCAACCAGAATTGGTCTTGATGATGAGCCCATGAATCAACTTACCGACATCAAGGCTGTTGTTTTTTGTACAAATGCTCAGCAAGCTCACAAATACATAGTTATCGACACAGCATCCCATAATTCTCATCAGTTTGAAAAATTCAAAAGCTTCACCACAGTCACCATTGCGTGCACAAGCCGTAATAAGTATGCTCCATGAAATAGTATCTCTAGCTTGCTGGTGTAAAAGTAGCCCCTTAGTTTCTTGGTACATGCGCGATTTATTATACACCCCAGCTAAAACATTCATGGAGACACTACAAGAATCAGGATCTAGTGCAACTCCATAGGTCAAGGCATCAGAAACAATGCCATGTGAAGCATATGATGATATGATACTACTTGAAACGTAGTCATTACCACCATGGCCCAATCTTGTCACCAATGAGTGAATCTGCTGGAGATCCAAAAGTGATGGATCTTTGAGAGATGCAGAAAAACTAACTTCATTTGGTTTAACCCCTGATCGTAGCATGTCTCTCAGAATAACCAAAGAAGGTGGACCATCACTATCAGAGTGGCCAGAAATCAGAGCATTCCAACACGTGGTACTACTCTCAGGAACCTCTTCAATTACTTTATGTGCATCCCTCCAACCAATACAGTTTGCATAGAAATCGACCAATGAGGTGCTGACAAACACACTTGTATTGAGATTTCGCTTGATAACTTTTGCATGAATAAACTTCCCATGATGGTGTCCATTCATACTTCCGCAGGCACAAATAACACTGGCAAATGTTGTTTCGTTTGGCAAATCACCCTGACGTTGCATACTTAAGAAAAGCTCAAATGCTCTCTCTGGGAAGTTGCTCCTTGCAAAACTGGATATAATTGTATTCCAAGAAGCAACATTTCGAAACACCAACTCATCGAACATCTTCTCAGCCACTTGTATAGAACCAAAAGTACAGTATGAACATAACAATGCATTTGCAACTGCTGAGAAGGAATCCAATCCAGTTTTCTTAACGAGACCATGAACTTCCACCGGCGACCCAAAAGCAGGCAACACTGCAACAAGAGAGCCATCCGATAAGCCATCACCGCTCCTCACGAGCTCCCTGAACCAGAAAAGAGCATCGTGGGAGCGTCCAAACCGCACGAACGAAGAGACGAGACAGTTCCAGGTGACCACGCTCCTCACCGTCATTTCACCGAACACCATGAGCGCTTCGTCGAACCGTCCACTCCGCCCGAAGAGCCCCACAAGCGAGGTCCCCGAGTAAGGCTCGCGTTGGAACAGACCTCTCTTGAGGATGTGCGGGTGCAGCTGCGCGGCGCAGCAGGCGGTGGCTGAAGGAGACGAGAGGATTGGCGCGAAGGTGAACGCGGTCGGGGCGACCCCGGCCGCGAGCATGCGCGCGAGGAGCGAGAGGGCGTCGGCCAAGCGGCCGGCGCGGGCGCGGGAGGCGATGAGGGAGTTGAAGAGGGAAGCCGAGGGCGGCGAGCTCGGGCGCGGCGACCGCATCCCGTAGAGCAGGCGGCGGGCGAGGCATGAGGGAGGTGGCGGGAGGCGCCGGGCGCGCGGTGCATGCGCGATATCCCGTTCTGGGCCTGTTGGCGAGATCAGGTGACGAGGGAATGAACCAACAAGGCTCGAGCGAGATCATATGGGCCGGGCGAACGGGCCCATCTACGATTAGTGTGGGTCGTGGCTCGTGGGCCACATTACATTAGCGTTGGTCGTGTTTATTCCTTGTTGGAACAACAATCAGCAGAGGGTTTGGTTGTTCTAAAAAAAAAGAAAAAAACAGAGGGGTTGGTTTAGGTCCAGAAGGATGCCCAATACGATAAATCCCCGGATTTGCTCATTTTTCAGAAAATATATCCGCTAGAAGTTAACATAAATCCGTTGCAAAGTTTAAAGAATCAACCCTAAATGCAAAGTTTAATAGTCCTCACACACTATGTATCGTGTTTGTTCAAAATTTGTCACCAAGTCTGCTTTCCAGCCGTTTCTTATCACTACACCTTGCACTATATATAAAACAAACCCAAAATAAAAGATCTAGACCTCGTTGTGTATGTTATCTTTATTCTTGATGGGTACACAATTTTATACAACATTATACTCGTCTAAAGTAATCATGAGTGCTCTAATCATATCACCTGGCTAGCATTACGAAAATGCCGTCCCAAATATCCTATGCATGTTTTACCTGAATAAATATCCTATGCATATTATTATATGCTGATATGTAGATGCATCGTGCATGGGATACAGTTTACATGATCGAATCGGAAGTCCTGGTCTAAGCTCTTTCTGCTAGCTAGCTGAACCCCAATATATATAAACCCTGACCAAAACAACACCCTAGCAAGCTACTCCATCGGTCCGACGTCGGCCATTGTATACTTGGTAGTGTGCGCCTTTCACATCAGGAACGGATAGAGGTCGGTGCAAAAATCTTCATTTCCTGCTGTCATCTCACACCTAATCGATCGACGGTGCATGCATGCAGATCGATGCAGCGGGTTATATAGCTAACGCCTAACGAGTTGTTGCTAGCCGTGTAAGATGCACTCGGCATGCAGACTGGCCAATCTTTCGCGGATACATGACAATTGACATGCGTGGGGGAGTAAACTAGTGTTCTTTTTTGCCGACCTGGAGTGTATACAGCAGGTCGCCGCCAACACGAACTCCACACGATGATCTCGATGGATATGTTGGAATCGTTGGTGCGTTATTAGGTTACCCCCGGCCTGAATAGTGCTCTCTGCTCTCTTGCATGCTTTAATTTAGTTTGCATTGTCACGCACTCTCGGTTGTTAGCGTTGTAACCACTAATAAGATACTAGTTACGTATCGTTATCCTCTTTCCGGCCTACACAGATTGCTGGTGTGGCGGTGCTATCTGTAGCTCGCCTGATTTCTGAAAGTCCTCTGGTACTGCACCGACCTTACTTGTATATAGCTACAGTTGTTTGAGGCAAGCAGGGTCGATCATATAGGAGCTAGCTATCTCAGATCAGACGTAAAAGGAATACTTTATCCTTCAGACCTTCATCAAGGTTTCTTACTGACCTTGCAGTAAATCCTGCACTAGAATCTGAAGTGCAGGTCCAACCAGAGAACCAACAAGGAGTAGAACTAACGGTATATCTCTATGCCTGTCCCCTCCAATCAGCTGAACCACATGCCAATCACCTCGTCCATATATACGAACACACAGTACAGTCTGACGAGGACTGCAGGTTTTATTTCCACTTTTCCGCAGATAACAAAACGACGAGATCGTAACACATTAGGAGTCAACTGGCATTACGAAATTTTGAAGAGTCACATCACATTTTATATACCCCCATATAGCAATATCCGTACAGACCGAACTAACCGAAGAATCCGTTCTGCGATAGGGCAAGCCAAAAGGTATCTCTCGCGAAATAAAAAGCTCACACAAAATGCGAGCAGAAAACGAGAAAAGGGTTTGGTCTTGACGGCACCAACTCCAACGTTTGATTTTGTTAAGACCTGGAGGAGAGTGGAAAGCAGCGAGCCCGGCCGGCCGGGGCCGATCTCGGCGCCGTGTGTGAGCTAGAGCGAGATGAAGAGCCGATCATCGAAGAGGCAGGGCCAACGAGCTGCATTTTTCTTCAGAACAAGAGATCAGCCTACGATCTGGCGGCGTATTGAAAAGTTGCTTGTTTTTTAGCAGGTCTTTTCTATGCGAGAACTTTTGATCTCTCTCTATCTTTTTGTGGAGAACCTATTGCGCGTACAGGTCGTGACGACGCACGTCGTGATGCCGGTGATAGTGAAAGCCCCATCTCTCGTTAGGCGGCGGGACAGATCGATCAAGAGCATAAACATCTGTTGCTTTCCAAAAGTAATAAGGAATGCTTGACCACTATTGTCATCAGTGCTGATCCGTCGTTAAGCTATGAAGGAAATAAAGAAGGCGGAGTTATTAATGAGGTCAGGTTGATGAGGGTTGCTAGTATATTTGCCTGTCACTCATAGATGGAAATAAAAATTGTTACATATACTTACCATATCAACGTGGGATAATGTTTGTATCTTTTCAGCGAAGATGCTAATCAATATCGGTTTCTTTTTAACTTTTCTGTCTAGTAGGCAAACAAATGGTTGATTGTGTCTAGTGGAGCAAAGCAAATAGGGGGCTCTCTCAAGAGCAAAAGAACCGTTGTAAAACACGTCGTCAACTATTGGATCTTCTCCCTCTCACGTCTCTCATGATAAACACAAGAACAAAGTAGACAAGACACAATGTAGGTGGAGCTTCTCTTTATTCCTCATATTCGATGATTTACAATGACAATCTCTCTCATATATATACTCCGACCTATGACTAGAGTTTTGGTAAGAGCCCACAAGCAACCGGACATGGACTAGGACTTCTAGTCCTTCTTTCCTTCTATACAAGTCCGGGCAACTGGACATGGACTAGGACTTCTAGTCCTTTCCTTCTATTCAAGTCCGGTTATATTACAACACTCCCCCTTGGGCGATTACGACGAATGTATATGCCTCATTAAAAACTCCATCCGAAAACCCAGTGGGAAAAAACGGTTATTGGAGAAAAGAGTACATATCAACCTCAACAGCAATTGTATTGCATATGTTGCCTCGTCAAAAACCTTATGTGAGAAACCTTCAAATAAAAACTCACCAAGGAAAAAAGAGTACAACATCAAACCTTCTTGGTTTTTATATAATTATACATTCATCATCCTTAATGAACAATGATCAATCTTCAAGATTATGCATAAACTTCAGGTTCTTGCAATAAATATATGTGATCTTGATTATAATAATCAAGTGGTATACCTTCATGGTAAATAATCATTAAGTTGATTCATTCTAGATAATACTTAATGAAAATATGTGCCCCCCTCATAACGACATTCTTTGAACAACGACATTCTTTGAACTTCACGTTCATGATGATTTTAAGCACATTCTTCATAAATGTGTATGAATATTGGTACTCAATTACCAAAATATTTAGTCCTTCAAACACTTAATATAGTTCTTCTAGACTATGACAGGAGCAATGCTTCGAGCACTAATAACCACTTACTTAATTATGCAATACAAATAAATTTTATCCTTACATAGGAACATGGGGACAATGAGTTACAAATTAGTATACCTTCGAGGTATTATATTTTCAAACCTCGGTGTTTGAGGTTAGTCAATCTTCATTTGGCATTTGAAGGGGATAATTCAGTTTGCCAATCACCAATATACCTTCTATAGTATTCGAGGATACTTGCTATTCAATGATAGCTAAGCTATTTATGTACATATGAGTGCTTGTATGGTACATTCAAGACCATTTAAATCCTCGTTGCACTTCTAGTTTAATCATTCGGGTCTGTACGAGTCTTCACTTGTATCTTCAGGATTTATTGGTGCTCATGCAGGAGTTGACTGATAATAAATCAATTCAACGACTATTTTCTTCGGGAATCTTTAATTCTTCAAGAATAATATTTCTCTTTTATGAGAAATTTTCTCATGATAGAGAGAAATAATTTTCACAATAATTTGAGTTCTTCTATTAACTCTTTACTTTTACTCCTTCTAGGATATGCCCTTCGTGAGACATTTTAATATTCATTCAAGAATATTATCTACCTTAGACATTTAATGTTTAGTATGAGCTTTGATTATATTTCTTACTATTTTATTCATTCGAGGAAAATAAGTCCTTCAAGGACCATTTCTCAGAGATTTTCAGAATCCACTGATTAACTGCATAATATGTCATTTGCCAGTTATGTTACAGAATATTTATTCATACATAATGGGAGTTTAATAGTCTTTTGAAAGACTTATGAACCATAGTATTTCACCATATCATTATTTCATAATAACTCATATAGTTTGAACTTCTAGGTTCAAATGCTTTCGTCATGGTCCAACCTCAATTGCATTCTTTCATTGACCCGATATGAGTGCTTCGTACAACTCTGTCATGGACTTTAGTCTTGGATCCATGCTCTCGCTTAGAGAAACATTTGCAATTATAGAGGTAATATTGTCGACATTCATTCAATTCTCCCATATCTTCAGGATAAGACTATTATATAGTCAATATTTTTCTGCTTATGCCAACACAAAATATTGCGCGCGCTTCGAAGTGTTAGGCATTCATCTTCATGATGAACATTTCTCAATTTATGAGGTAATTAACCTTAAAGGTCTTTTGCTTCGGAATTTGCGGATATTCTATTTAAATTGTTTGACAAGTTCATCTTATCTAAAACCAACAGGCGTCCCCGTAGATTTTAAATTAATGACCAAGTACTTTGCCAGTGTGAATATATTATTAGATACCCGGGATATACCACACGTAGCATTTTGTTTACTACAAGTAAACTTGAACTTCAGGTTGTTTCTCCTAATTTTCGATGTCCCATTTGTGAGTATTCATCATATGCACATTCTCACTGGGATCAAGTACTTCAGGGAGTTTCACTTCAAGTGTTGGCCACATCAAGTGGTGCCCCCGTGGGCTTCCTCACAATTTCAATTTTTTGGCAATATACTTTGCTTCATGCAAGTATAATATAGTGTGTGTTTATATTCCTGCTTCAAGCTTGCAGGAATATTATATGAAGATATTTCTTGCTTCAAATATAAGGCATTCATATGGACTCTCTCCCCCTAATGCCAATATTATATCTTCATTACTAGCATACTTCTAAAATGTCCCCATGGGATTAGTATAATGGAAATTCATATCCATTTTCCAACTTTAAGTTAATACCCATTTATGTATGCTATTATGGTGAAATAAAATAATAGTTACACACACTTCTTTTAAATATAGGGGTTATTTGTTTATATGCAGTGAGCTAGACTTTATTAATGTAGTAACATGAATGCTACATTTATGTTAGCATAGTGTGCAATGCGGTATATTCGGTATACCTATAATTTGCACTTTTCGAAGTCTACGAGACTATTTTTATTGTCTAGCTTCTTTATTTATTTTTCCTATTTATAAGCATAATACCCATACCATATACTTCAAGTATTTAACATAAACTTTCAGTTTATAAATATACAAAATATAATCTACATGGAATTTTCTTCTAGAAAAATAATTGCTCATTCATTCAAGAATTCCCCATATACTTTTGATTCCATAATATAAAATATTTTTCCACATAATAGACTACCAGGTCTATATTCATTTTATGTATCCGCAAAGACCCATTATAATTTGGGTTAACCAATTTCTAATTGGATATACTGAGCCAACTCTAGGCCATTTTTCTCCCCCTGATCTTAGCCTTCTTGACTAAAATTTTACTTAATGATTTTTGATCATTTAGTATATGTGCATACGACACACAAGTGAACTAGCTTGCTAGCTAGTTGATAGATTTTTATGACAGACTACTAGCCATCCTAGTGTAATGGTTCTGCTACTCAACAGGAGAAGCTTGAGTTATACATAGCATCCAAGCTAGTGCGAATATAAGAATAATACAATGGCTGCAAGCCAGTGTAGAGCGAATTTTTAATGTGATACCCCTGCAAAGGATACTAATTAATGTAGTGACATGATGATCCTTACGTTAATGTGGAATAACTGTTAATTGGTCATTCTAATTGACACAATGGTACATGGATTACAAAAGTACGTGCAGAGCTGCATGCTTAGTCATTGCATTGACTATGGCCACGGGCCAACTTGCACGTTGATTGTCCCACATGTAATAGGATGAGGCTCTGAACCAACAATCTTACAGGATTAGGGATATGCCTATTAAATTTTTTTGTAATTTTATCCATATTTTTCGTATACCTCTTGGCCCAAATTTCTCCCCCTCGTCATACCACGATTGCACTTCAGGTGATGTAATGCTTCAAGCATGATCTATGAAAAAGTTTCATATAATTAAATTATACTGCTAGTATATCTAATATGATATGAATTAATATATTATTGTACTGTTTGGTGTACAATAATGAGCTGGGTAGAATAATCTTAAAGTATAGGGCTTATGTATTCAGTACATAGTTGAGTAATATACCATTCAAGGCTATATTGAATCATTCAAGATCAATTAATAAGCTTGTATATTACTGGTTTTATGTGCTTCTTGGAAATTCAATTTCCATTCTACCTTCATGGTAGAAATGCACAATAACCTTCATGGTTCCTTGAGGTTGTGGAAAAATTATTTCAAATTATTTATAGGCAGTATAAAGCAATTATTTACAATATTCAGTATGTAATTCTTTATTTATTCTATGAGATTAAATTTATTACTACAGGTAAAAATTTATAAAAGCATATGGGCAAAAGGTAAGGTGAGAAAAATCTATGCAGAGGTAAGAAACACCAAATTATTGAATTTGCCCTTCTAGTCTGGGAAATATTCTTAAATTAATGCTAAACTTCATGTTTTAAAGCAGAAAGGTAAATACTAACTCTTCACGAGTATAACCAAATTCTTCATGAATAACTAATAATGCAACTTATGTAGAAAATTCTATTCATTCATGATTATGGGGTGAGTATGAAACTTCTGTGTCTCATTGCAACTCCCCCTAAGCCTAGCATCACTTAGTTATGGGGTGAGTATGAAACTTCTGTGTCTCATTGCAACTCCCCCTGAGCCTACCATCACTTCTAGAATGTAGTTTTTTCTTCCACTTCTACAGCTTATGAAACTTCTGGTAGCATAAATATTTGTTGTATTGAGCTTATGCATACTCTTCTTGAATTGCAAAAATGTCTACATGACAAATAACATGTGCAATTCTTCTTGAATTGCAAAACTATCTACAATATTGTTTCTTCTAGAAGACATATTAATTTTGTATAACTTCATGTCATATCAAGCTCAATTAATTAATATATTTTTGAATGGTTTACTGCTAGTAAATCATAATGATATACTGAAAGATAAAAATGTTCGGTTTCTATAAGAAAAAATGAGTTATATAGCATCTCTTCTAGAGATTATATAGTATCAGGCTTAAACCAATAGTATATTTCTTCAAGAAATAATATACTTCATGCCATATTCTACATTATTCATGCAATTGCTACAAGCACACTTCATGTGTTTAAGTGCATGAAACAAGTGCAAAATTAATTAAGATTGGTTAATCTATTTATTAGATTTATTTTATATAATTTTCCAGAATTTTCCAAGCAAAAACAAAAATTTACCCCATTCACACATTTTCCCAAAAACCTTTCAAATATGACACTCTCATTGGTATTATGTCTAAGGTTCTTCAAGATTGAGAGAGGTCATAAACCATAATCATTTTTATGGTTCAAGATAATTTTCTAGCCACTTCCGATATTAATGGTTTAATTTTCAGAATTATTTAACCATTAAACATGCTAAAAAAGTATGAGCCTCAAAGAGGGTTCCAAAAAAAAATAGAGAGCTTATATACCTAAAACCATGTTTCTATGATTAAAGGTATTATATTACTGTATTTATTCACAATTATAACAATATGCCATAAATCAGTAAATAAATTCCATGATTAATAATCTACAGATAAAAAGGCATCTTAATCTGCCGCAACAATCAACCATCCCAGAGAATTTTCTGCTAGAAAATATTCAAAACTCTTTATTTCCTAAAATTAAAAGTTTTATGCGCAAAAATCTAGCTATGCTCGAAATTTATTTATTTTTAGATTGCTTGCATGCAATCAAGTCCCGTGGACGGGCAGGCGTTAAGCCAAATGACATGCGCGTGCAGGCACACTCATTACATCGAGTCTTCAAGCATAGGCATACGGAGGAGACCTGCTAACAGGCCGTGCTCTGACGCGTGGAATTCAGTTCGACCATTGGGAATAGCGAGCTCGCTTCAAGAAGGATATACGCGCACGACGTTGCGATCGTCACCTGAGCTTCAGGCCAGCACAAATGAAAACCGTAGTGGTCAATGGGTCTGGCATGCACAACACGGTAGAGATTGCTTGCTGAGTTCTGCGGCCATCATGTGCATGCACTACGCTATTGGGTAGGATGCCGGCGGCATTGCTGGATTCCCCACGTGTTTGCAGAGTGCGGCTGTGGGCTTTAATTTTTACAGGCAGATGGGTTCGAGTGAGACTCGGCTCGACCCTTTTGAGACCTGATGCGGTAGCTTCAGGCTGTTTCAAATCGATTTTTGGTGGTACTCAGATTGGTTGGTTGATTCGGATTGTATTCGTCAGCAAGCTAGTTTTGTCTTCAGGCAATAGCACTGATTTGGAGTTCTATTTTGTTGCTACTTGTTCTAGAGGTGAAATCAAATTCAGGTGATGTTATGTATCTGCGTGGATACGAATATGACTTCGAGTCGACTTGCAACAATAGACAATTGGTCAGGCTCTATCAGGAGACGACGAGGACCTTGGTGTTCAAGCTAAGGTGATGCTGCTACAGGCTGCTAACGCAGATGTGTTCGACAAGAACATGCATATGGTCGTGAGAACCAAGATTACGTACACCTCTTGGGCGGTAGCCTTCATGCTGAAAATCCTTTTTCTATGTAGCTTCTAGCTTTTTCTTACACACGAGTCTACATACTAAGCTTCTTGCTTGTATGACATTCCCAACCAAAAACACGTACATACAGATGTTGCGCTGAGGTTTGCCCACTAGCCTTCATGGCTAATCATGTAGTAGATTGATTGAAAAGCATAATTTTCGCACGATGGCCGGAAAACTAATCTATCTATTACTTATTTCAGCATAATTTTCGCGCGATGGCCGGAAAACTAATCTGTCTACTACTTATTTCAGCAATTCGTACCTTGCATTATGTGATGCCAATTGATCTACTCCACTTCCTGTGTAGGGCAGTTATCAGTAGACACATACCGCGTAGGACATTAGGCATGGTCGTAGACCTGCCTGCTTGATGACGATGATGATGATGTCGTTGCAGTGCAGATCAGTAGCAGGTAGAGGTAGCAGATCTTTCCGCTAACGATGTTGATGTAGTCGACGTCGTCGAAGTAGTCGTCGGCGAGGACGGTGGTGAGATCGCCGGCGTCAAGGTTGATGGCGACTTCTCTGGCGTAGTCGACGAAGAGCGGTCGTGCTGATAACGTGTTGTAAAACACGTCGTCAACGGTTGGATCTTCTCCCTCTCACGTCTCTCATGATAAACACAAGAACAAAGTAGACAAGACACAATATAGGTGGAGCTTCTCTTTATTCCTCAGATTCGATGATTTACAATGACAATCTCTCTCATATATATACTCCGACCTATGACTAGAGTTTTGGTAAGAGCCCACAAGCAACCGGACATGGACTAGAACTTCTAGTCCTTCTTTCCTTCTATACAAGTTCGGGCAACCGGACATGGACTAGGACTTCTAGTCTTTTCCTTCTATTCAAGTCCGATTGTATTACAACAAGAACCACCGCTGAAGTCTGGGAAAAATAGGAAATAATGGTACCGATCAACCAAACAGATTAGTACCTCCCAACAAAAATAGGAGTTTCTGCAGGTTCAGAGTAGGAGTAGTACCTAGGTGCTGTCCTACTTGCTATAACGTGATTGATTATTATGGGGTATGGGCCTAAGTGGCAGATACTTAAGCTGGACAAAAGGGCTAATCCCCAAACGGCCAAACCGACCTTCAATTTTTATGTATGTCCCGTCTAAAAAAGGCCATTAACAAATACAGTTTACTTTATGGTCAATCGTCGAGCGAACTTTTGTTTATATATAGCCTAATCATTGATGCATGAGGGGAGGCATGGGGTCGCTACGGCATTACAGGTTCTGCCAGCGGTACAGCACAAAGCCAAAGTTGCTAGAGTAGGTGACTTCGTGCGCTTGAAAGAAAGTACGAGACTCCACCCGATACATGTACTCAGGAAGAGAATGTGCTATTGCATTGTGCCTTTCCTCCTCTGTTCCATTTCAAGAGCTGTTCAGAACAGCGAAGATACTAGCTAGCTTGACCATGACCACAAAAACGACTGATTCCAAAATTACTATTATTGTCCAAAACATTACAATGTAAGTCGCATGATGCTCGTATTCATACGAAATGGTAATCTTGAACAAAAAAGTGATATGACATATATAGTGCATTAGGATTAGCCTAAGCTCTCGCCAATCTTCCGGTGGCGTGCATTCGGGAGCACACGAGACGAGCTCACCACGGCGAGCATCGTCGCCTAATGATGCTGAGGGTCCGGTCCTCCGGGGCTCAGGCGCTTGGACTCGTTCACCGCCGCGCCAGCCGGGGCGCCTCTGCTCTGCTCCTCGCCGGCGGGCACCGACATCTCGGCGACCCCCTCCGTCCCCAGGCCGCCGGCCGGATGCTCTCTCAAGAGCCGCGCGGAGTCCGAGCAAACGACGGCGGAGAGCAGCAAGGCGATGACGACGAGGTGTGCCGTGCCGATACGTGCCATCGATTGTGGCTTGCACGGACAATGCTTCCAGTCGTGTGTCGCTTAATCGGGCTAGCACAGGCGGCTAAGAGGACAGTTACCAGGAGCTAGCTAGCTTAGGGGATGGAAAGATGGTATAAGCAGAAGCTGGTGATGGGTCTAGAGCTACGAGGAACACGTCTTATATAGAGCCTGATGCTATGGCATCCACGTAAGATCCTGCATCAGTTTTCTTTTCGAGCCCAATGCCGAAAAAGAAAGAAGAAGAAAAAAACAATTCAATCCTGTTGTGGACAACTGGACATGAACGGTTAACCGGCGGTTGAGAGTTGAGACGGGCCTTTTAACTGGCTGACGATCACTTAAACAAAGCCAAAGAGTGCCCGAAAGTAAATAAACTTTGCAGCCAGTGGACGCTGAACCACTAACCTCGCGCAGGCATAAAAAGAGTGCATGCTTCCGTTTAACCATTCGCTTCCTACACAGTTGCTTCCTTCAACCATTCGCTTCATCTCCAGAGTCGTATCAGGGGCGCCCAAAGTGTGTTTCCTAATGTGCTCAAAGAGCACGACCGGCATATAGCTTCATGTGCGGCCACGCGATCGAATGCCACCAGCTGCCAGTAGGCACAGGCAACTGACGGAGGTCCAGTGTATGGGATAGTACAAAATTATACAAAGCATCTACCTGAACAACTCCATCTTTAACTTTAACTGGAGCGGATATGTACGAGTGAATTCGTCGGTATCCTCTTTGGTCCGAGCGAATGATATCATCCATCTGACCATCTTGCAAACTTTTGGTTCCTTCTGATATGCTGAAATGAAAGAAAAGGAGAGCACAACTTTGGGTGAGACAAGTAGGAGGCCGCAGTGATAAAAACAACAGATCTTTTTTACGGTGCCTTGTACTAGCGTATACTAAGTGTTCGAAAAGGACTAGTATAGAAACATCCAACGGTCAAAATTAATTACATACTACTACAAGCTTAACTAGTAGTATGGGTAGTATGCACGAGTAGTATATGTAGTATAAGGATATTATGGGAAAAAGACAAAAATGGTGTCACAATAATATATTTTTTTAAAACTAAAAAATCCATCCCTTACGAAAGGTACTTAATACATTTTTTTTAGATAATGGAACAAAGGTCTCAGCTTCTGCATTCCGAGGAATGCACACAGCTGTAGGTACTTAATACATATGTAATTATTACTAAACTACCCTTAACAATGGATGGTTTGATCTCGTCTATACTCCATACTACCGTATAGTAGTATAAGGCACCGCAAAAAAGCTCAACAACAAACAATGAAGCAATGGGATGAGAGGCAAAATGAACCGGAAGAAAATCATGTCTGTTCTGATTTTCCGAATCTTAAAAATTACAAATTTGGTGCTTAGTGGCATCAGGATCATTCTATTTTTAACACACTTGTGTTAAAAGAAAACTCAAAAGTCTAAGTAAAAAATGATGGTTTGCATTTAGTACTATGGACTAAAAATGTGGATATTAAGGATGGATTGCTAAAACTAATCCCAATACCTAGTGTCTGTATTCTGATATCTAAGGCCCTGTTTGGATCCCACTGGCTAAACTTTAACTGTTTTAGGGGGTAGCAACCAGCTAATGGCTAAACTTTTAGCTTTGGTTCTGAACAACCTCTTAGCTAAACTTTAGCAGCTATAGTCTAGTTGGATGGATCAAAACATGGTCTAAGGACACCATATATGATACTATGATAGAAAGTAGAGTACTAGGAAGATAGCACCATCAACAATAGTATCATAAATATTTCGAGATCCAAGACAATTAATTGTGGCGAGGATGTGTGTCTATGAGAGAGGACCTATGGCATTATTTATTAAAAAAACATAAGATATCATGTCAAATTTGTGTCATACCCATGTGGTAACAGAGGCAGAGGCCCCGTATGGCCAGCGTGAAACCCCCCTCATCTCCTTCCTTGCTTGGTGAAATGGAGGCACTGCAAACAAGTGGAGAGCAACATAGTTGTTGACTTGTTGCGGAGAAGATGAACAATGACGGCTTAGACGGTTGGTTCGTGGACGTAGTCTGTGTGTGGCCAATAGATGGCTGACTATTGGCCCAAGCCCAAGTCAATATCGAGATATCCATGTGGGAACCGAGGGATTGAGAGCTAGAAAACAATAACGTAAGAGAAGCAGTGAGACCTGTGACACCAACATGATAATAATGGGCGCAATGGCATTTAATAGGTCTGTCCCACCTAAAATTTTGGACGCGCTCCTCCATTGTGTGGCAACTAATTAATAAATATGATACAACATGTCTCTTTGTTTTTTGGGATAATTCTGATTTACACCCTTCAACTATAGCAAAAGTCTGATTTTTGAACATGCAACTATAAAATCGGACATGAAGGGTCATTCAACTAAAGAAACCAGATAAATTTGTCCCTTTTAGTTGTTTCAAGGGTAGTTTTCTGTTTTTAAAAATTATAAAAAATAATTTAATCTAAAAAATCTACGACTAATTGGTTTTGAGTAAAAAAATATGAATCTAGTGCCAATTATTTTGCAAAAATATAAATGATATGTTGGTACACAATTTTGAAGTTATTTGTATTTTTTTAGTTCTATTCCTAGTATTTTTAGAAAAACAATAAAACAATAGCAATATAAATAAATAATATCCAATGCACCAATATGTAGTATAAATTTTTAGAAAATGTTTAGCGTTGGACTCATATTTTTTATTTAAAATAAATTAGTAATGGATTTTTAAGTTTAAACCATATAATTTTATATTTTCATAATGAAAACCCACCTTTGAAACCACTTAAATTATTAAATTTGTCCGGTTTTGTTAGTTTGATGGACTTTTGTGTTTGGTTTTGTAGTTGTAGGTTCAAATAAGACTTTTGTTATAGTTGTAGATTCAAAATGAAGGGCAGTAGTTTCACTTAGTTTGAGGTTAGAGATTAGGTGTGGTGAAATCTAGTGACAGGTAGCTCAAAGCCTCAGACGAAGTCATTGAAATACAGTGAAGCCAACGAGGCTTTTCTTCTCTATTTTCCTTTTTGATCCATTTGAACAGGGCACATATTATTTTGACGATATATATAGTAGGTGCAAAAGGGCTTCATTCCGAGCGACTATGGTCCAACATTATTGTGGCCTTGGTACAAAACACTATAGTGGAGATTGACCCCAACAAAGAAACATAAAAAAAAAGAAACATAAAAATGAGAGGGTAAACCATGCACTCATGCAGGAACGACAACGACAACCAAATGGACCATAAGCTCTTGGCAATCTTCCACGCAAGGCAGCTCGCGTGCACGCAGCGCACGAGACACGAGCTCACCACGATGATGGCCGCCTAATGGTGCTGAGGGTCCGGTCCTCCAGGGCTCTGGCGCTTGGACTCGTGGGCCGCCGAGCCAGGCACGGCGGCGAGCTGCCCCTGGCGGCCGGACACCGTCCTGACGTTATTACTAGCAAACTGGACGGAGAAACTGACTTCGGCGACATTCCCCGGACCGCCGGCCGGAATCTTTCCCGGCTGTTCTGCCAAGATGACCCGTGCAGGTTCAGAGCACACGACGGCGGAGAGCAGCAAGGCGATGCAGAGGAGGTGACCCGTGCCGATACGTGCCATGGAATTCTTGCTTCGGAGGCTTGTGTCACCCGAGAGGCCGTGAGCTGCAGAGACAGGGGCACACCCCCTGACACTTGCAAAGAGCTCAGTGCCAGATGGAGCTAGCGTTGTAAAGATCATATATAAGCTGAAGGCCGATGGGTTCTGGAGCGACGAGGCGCACCGTTTATATAGGCCATACATGCCTGTGGCGTCCCCAAGAACGCTCCTGTATTGCCTATCTAGCCCGCAACGCGACAAAAAATATATTCTGTGGATCTCAACGGTTAACCGGCAGTTTGCGAGGGCGGTTTAGACGGCGGACGATCACTTAAACAAAAAGGAGTATCTGAGCTCCGAAAGTAGCTGAGCTTTGCATGCCTCCATTCGTACACTGCTTCCTTCAACCACTCTCGTCGCTCCGTACTCGCACCAGGGGCCGGCCATCTATCAGGGGCGGCCGAAGTGTGTTCCTAATGTGTCAAGAGACACAGAGCAACCGGCATTCCCTCTTGTGCGAGCCACGCGATCGAACGCCACCAGCTGCCAATGGGTAACTAACGTGGCTTTACAGTCTGCCGTTTTGGCTTACTTTTAGGCACGGTTACACAAAGATATTCCATCTCTAACTTTAACTCGCGAATGGATACAGGTGAAATTCGTCGGTATTCTCTTTCGACGAACGAATGATCTCATCTGTATCTTTGAAACTTTTCGTTTTGATCCGCCCGTGAAAGAAAAAGCAGAGCGTAACGTTGGACGAGACGGGTAGGGCAGGAGTCGGCAGCCATAATACAATGAAACAACCAATGGGAAGGGAAAGGCAATGGATCGAACTTGGCTTGCAACAATGTAAAGTTCTTCAACTTTTACTGAAACACAAGAACCATTTACAGAACAGACACTCATGCATGTCTATTTAGCGTGCAACCTCAGCGATGGAGAGCTCAAGCGATCTTTCTACTTTGTAAATTTCACTGTACAAACCAAGCACCGATCAGCTGTACTGCAATAGGCCGCTAATCCTTACCGATGGCAAGCCAAATAGGGGGAGGGTTCATATTGAGGACGACAGCCGTGGTCATTTCGTAGAGCGCACAGGGGGACCGTCACAAGGCATACCATGCACCATGGCAGCTCGACAAGACTTTCCACCATAAGTGTCGAGCCCACATTGAAATTAGTGCTAGGTTATGAAATAACTTTAGCGGATCATTACAGTGGTCTTATCCTGTTTATTCTATTTGTTCGCGGTAGTGTTTGTCAGGTGTCAAGCTGTAAATAGAGATCAGTCAATTTCCAGCTTAATCATAAACAGTTCTTCACTTAATGGATTACTCCGCAGCACCAACTTCATCTACTCCTGGTCCTACACTATTAGCTGAGTGACTGGATAACAAGATTGTAAACTACAATCACTTTTTCGTTATATCACCCATTTAAAACAAAACAAACGAAGCTGAATGTGCAGTACAAGCGCACGATGATTGGATTACAACTTCAACCTACAACTACAAGCGCGAAAAGACTTCAACCTTGAGAACAAGAATAGCGTAGTATTTGCATGACTATTCGCAATGGCATGATATGAAGTCCAGATGCTCTAGCTACATCTTAACTAACAACACCGATCTAGCATGCTGCATGCATCTCAAAAAGTGAACAATGAGAAATAAACATCAACCAACTATGCATTACGTTTCTTTGCCATCTGAAAATGTCAGTGGCTCAGTGCTGCCGAGTGTGCTGCAGCTAGATAGCCAACATAGTAGCTAACAAAAAAGACAACCACAAAATTACCAGCTTTTAAGACTAACATATCAGAAGTTAGAAGCAACAAATTTTACTGGCTTTTAACCCATCAGGCTTAGGGTGGAAAAGGCAGCCCAGTCATCCACCACAATCATTCTACACTTTCTTCTTGCAGTTTCTCCTAGCATCGATTTAATGTGAATGTTTTCACGCCACCTCCGATGTCCAATTAGCATAGATGGAACCAGGGATTGAAATACTGCTCATCTAGTCATCGAGTTCACAAGGTCATATCTCCCAACCGGAATTACCAGGCTATAGGAAGGTATAGACACTCAACAGTTGCTATGCTGTGTGAATGAACACGTCTACGGAAGGTAACCGTCTAACAAAATGAACGACCACAAGGAAGGTAGGTTTTTTTGTTCAAGATTGCATTTATGCTGAATCCTGAGCTGTTTCTTTGCACTTGCGTTACCCATACTCCACCAGAAAGAGGCACATTTCCCCGCATTTGTCCTGCATCAATTCTGCCAAGCACAGAAGTACCAGGTTACCAAAGCAAACCAATGAAAGACCAAGATGGAAAAAAAAAATGTATCACGGCAATTCTACTCATTGATCAAATAGAAAAATGCTTTACATGAATGGTTCCTTGCAGTAGTGCATGCCTCAAATTTATCAAAGCCTAGATCAAGGGTGGAGTTTCAACCGAACAACCCATTTTGGTCTCCTTTATGAATACAGGCCACTACTAATCAGCATCGATGATAGCATTACTCATACCTGTAGAAGTGGCACATAGGAGGTTCCAACAAAGAAATTACATGGTTGTCCAGTCAATCAGTATTAGTTATTTCCAGCTTAAACTAGAAGACAAAGTAATCCGATGAGGCTGCATGCAAGCATCCAACATGGATAGATAAGCATGCATCAGGTGTACCATCTTAATTTTGCTTTGGAGCCCACAGCCACACAATTCATCAAATTATCTTTTTTTTTCTGGGATCAAATCCTGATACATCAGGTGTACCATCAAAATTTTGATTTGGAGCCCACGTTTCATCAAATAACTTAAGTTTTTTTTTCTGGATCAAATCATGATACGCTAAACTAAAAGAGTACAAATGAAACAAATCTCGAGGATAGGGTGCTAAAATATCACATATATAACCTTCATTACATTCGATCACAAAAAAAGGGGGGCTGATATGATCCGTCTTAACATGAATCCCAACAATAAGTGGTCTCAGTAAAACTAAAAAGGCTTTCTGGAAGATATCCCGGTTCTTTCATACTTTTGAGGAAATTATTTTTTTAATTACTTCGGGGGGGAGAGGGGTGGGAGGGGGATGCTACAAAAAAGGTGGCAGCTTTCAGTATCAAATGAACTGTTAAAATTTTAGGCCCATCTTATTCCTGCACCATCTCTTAATGTGGGACAGGATATCCTCTTTATGAACTTTCAGCAGTAAAACGAGGAAGACTGACATCAAAGACAAATTTGATTTCATATTTGCACTTTGGATCACCCTGGATTTAGATAGCCTGAGGTCACTATAGATTAGAAGCCATAAAAAAAATCTGGAACTGAAACTGAATGTGTTCTGTTTCAAGAATTGGCCAGAGACTAATATACGATAGATCCCTGTATGTATATACAAAAAATGGGCAATCCAAGTTGGAAAATGGCACAAAACAAGCATGCCAATGTGATCCTTAAGGTTGGAAAAGATAATTTAAAAAGGCATTGCAAGAAAATGAGCACAATGTAAGTTATACTTCCTGTTGAACAAAACATACACACTGAGAGCAGAGTTCTTTAGTCTCAAAAGTGCAGAATGTGGTCACTAATGGCTGGCAGCGATAACTGGAGAACCCATGGAAGGTTGGGGGCAAGCAGGACTTGGGAGAGATAAAAGGTACAAAAATGTCGGGAAAGGGAGAGGTGAGGAAGAAGAAAGTGGGTGCTATGCTTGGACTACAGACTCTACCTTGTGATGTGTACAAGTACAAGGTAAGTCTGCTGCGGCAGCAAACATGGAACAAACTGGTGATGGGGCTCTGACTACGTGGAGGCTAAGACCAATAAAAATCAGTTTGAGACACAGAACATGATAGGTGATGAAGGGATTTCAACTTCCTATCTTCATTATAAAGAACTACAGCTTAAGTTAATAGCATAAATAGAAATAGGCTCTGTTAACTTACAGTGTTAATGGTGCCAACTTCCTCAAATAAGTATTTCTTGGATCTCAGGTCGTTCGCAAATTTCTGAATCGAGCAAATGTTCATGTGGTGAAGGAATAACAAGTTTATAACATCCATAAATGTAAAATTGAAGTTGTACAAAAACTGCAATTAGGATATTTTCTCTTCAAACATTGGGTGGTTTAACATCAGCATCGTATTGTTGTTAACGATCGCCCGAACTGCTAACTCTTTAGCTTCTGCATGTTTCCTTTTCAATAAAATGCATATCTGCAAACAGAAAATATTAGGCGAAACTATCTGTTAATCTAGATCCAGATGCATACTAACTTGGGAATGTCATCATCATAATAAAGCAAACAGCTCAGGTTAAAGATAGGTAACAAATTAAAAGAAAACATAATTCTTTGTTAAAATGAAACAGTAACAGCTGAAATTTTCAAATATACTGATATCAGGCTATATATCAATTAAAAAGGTGGATAAGCCACTGGTCGAACTCTAAGAGAACATGCTAAGATGAAACATGTCCTCACATTGTAAGGTTTTCTTCAGATGGTATAGTTGCAAAACCTTTTTTAATGTTAGCTTAATAAGACCTCTACAAGAAGTTTCATGCAGTAAAGCAATTAGCACTCCAGTTATAGCATTTTGGACAAAGATAATAAAACATTGGATAGTTCTTTTATGGTAAAGACAGATTTACTCACGTCTTCAAGCTCCTTTCTACAAGCCTCGGCTTTCTCTAAGTTTCCATCATTTTCTAAGAGCATAGGCAACTCTAGATCTGAAATGTCTCCCATCTCGGATGTCATACATGAAGAGATCGCATTATCCACATGAGCTTTTGGAGTTCCACTCCCCAGAATCTAATGAGTGGAATCAATAAGTAAGGGGATGGTAAATTGAGTTAAACTGGCTCAAATTCCAAATGCGAGACAACTTAGGACTATACTTTTAGACGAGATAAAATGCATGTCCTTATGTTTTTTTCTTGACAAATCTATTGACGTAATTTTTCCATTCAAGCTTCCATTCATGTTAGTGATCAGTGTTTCAAATCTTCAACTATGTACCAAAATGACCTACATTTCAAATTGGATGTAAACAATTCGATACATATATATACTTGCGAGTCTTCAGAATTTTCATGATACTTACTGTTTCATTTCTCAACCCTGGAACAGTTTGAGGTGATTTTCTGCAGAATTTCATATGCAAAGTTCTTAACTTCCAATATAAATACATAGCCATAAAAGATATTTTCTAAAATGTAATCCAACAACCTTACAGCTGGAGACCTCATGATGCGCTTGAGTATTGTAGGAGCTTTTGGGTCTAGGACTGATTCCTGCAAGTGAAGTTAACAGAATGAATAAAATTACTACTAACTCCATTTCAAAATATAGCTACATTTAGCTTTTTTCAGACAGATTAAGCAGTATGGTAAAATGTCCCATATACCCTTCACTAAACATGTCCATGCATGCAAATATGATCTATGTATGGCAGCAATACTTGCCTTCTATGTCTGCATTCTAAATAAAAGGAATTGTACATAGTACCATTATTGACTATTAGGACCACAAGACAATTAATTCCTAGAAGGTTATTTTTGTCCATTCTCACATTCAATTAAGCTTCACAAGTTAAATGTAGTATATTTTGAGACCGAAGGAGTACTAAATTAACACAAATAGTTACTTTTCTTTGGCGCGCACACAGGGAGGGAGTTATAGTCAACAGGAAGAGAACATGCCTCAGGGACCTTTTGCAGTATGACTGGGCTAGGCAATGCAGGTTTTGCTTCAGGAAGGGAATTAAGGATTTTGGATGTTGTCACAGGGGAACCCTTGGTCCCACTCGGTTGTACTGATTCTTTCTCTAGGATCCTGTCAGACTTTGGACTTCTGAACCCTAATTTTGCAATTCTGCATTCAGATGGATTATTTTAGCAGCCAAATGTAATTTTAGAAGGAAAAGGATAACTAGAGGATAAAGATATACCTCGTTCCTGTCAGTTGAGAAATTGTTGACATTTTATTATCTTTGGAAGGAGCAAGTTGTAATGAATCAGAAGCAATGCTTCTTTTTAGAAGCACATGATTTGCAATAATTTTATGACCGGTGCTATGTCCTGTGCTGTTTTGAGCATTCATCAGAGATGAGTTCCCGGAGCTAGGAGGCTCAAGTCTGAAAAAAATGTATACATATTATCATGGGATCGAATGAGAAAAGAAGAATCAAAGAATGCCATAATCGCACTAAAAAAAGGTGGCTTTGCATTTACAGAACTACATATATATGGTTGAAAAATATGTTATAACCGGCAACAATTAACAACATTTGAAAATAGATTGTTTGAACAACCAAATGATGTAATTTAAAAGGAAGCTGAGTAAAAAGAGTACAACTATCAGCATAACAGTCGCTGCGCATGGAATAATTTTCCATATAATGATAAAAGTATTAGGCTCTATCGCCAGGACACCAGCAATCAGCCTATTAATTCTACCTGAACAAACTGATACACAACCGTACAGATTTGTGTGCAAAAGCAACCAGAAGCAGTGTAGAGGATTAGCAACAGATATCAAATAAGGATACACTTTAGCTACCTCTGACATGGAAGGTTAGAAAATAAAATACTGCAACGAAGGGCCATAATCAAAACTACAAAACAAGCACAGTTGGTGCGATCTATTCTACTTGATGAATCAATCCCATCCCTGCAACATCTGTTTGTGGAAAAATACACTATTGGTTCTAAAAAGATCAGTATTAATTTTCTCGAGCACGGGAGAGCTGTGCATTAAGGACAGAAATTAATGTATTTCCAATAAATTAAGAAGATCCTCTTCAGATCCAATAGAAATAAATTAGAAAACCAAGATTGGTAACATTGGAACTTTACAGCGATCTTCATACAGTTCAACATTAGGTGATTAACACTGGAAGGGATAAAATACTGTGCAGAGAGTATGGAAGATAGCACAGACAGGTCAGATTTGAACCGTTACTAAAAGATAATAGTTCTAAAGAGAAATCCAGATAGCATAGAAAGCTTTTGCATGAGCATCATTCAGGTTAACAACAGGCCAGCCAGTAGCAGATGTAATTAAGATACTGAAAATAATATAATTATGTCAGCTATCATACGTTGACAACATCTAGTCATCTACAGGTTGCACAACGAAGGATGATAATTTCTTACCCTATAGCATTTCTGTCACCTTTGGCATTACTGGAGGTGGACAATAGCCCATGTGATGCTGGCTTACTGTATATTTTTGGCAAAGCAGTTTTAGATTTGTCAAGTCCTGCATTAGCCTGCTTGTGTTCCCTGTGTATTAAAAAAACATTTGTTAGTCATACACTATCAAGATTCAAGAATACAGGGTAATCTGCCCATCTGTCTAACACCTTTTCAAATCTGTAGGATGTGTAGTCAGCTTTTTCATCACTTTACTTGCACCAGATAATTGATTTAAGTCTGTTTCTGAAGTTAGTTCGACCCTGCTTGCTTTTGTATTTGCAGACTTGGATAAAAAGGAAAAGCTTCCTCTCTCATTCTCCAGTGCAGGTTCAACGTTTCTGATTTCCCTGCATATAGTGTAAGAAATGTCAGGAAAGTAGTAAACATGTGAATAGAACCATTCTGCCCTTCTCTATATTAGATTCACTGCCACTACATCAGAATGAAATATGAATAGAAGCATGCTGCACCAGAAGCAGAACGGCAGACTAAGAGTTTCGTTTGTACCATTAGTATTTGAAGTTTTTTAAGAAAAAAAGTACAGTGGATAAATTGAGGGTTTTATTTTGTCAATGATGAAACTTGTCGCAAAGACATACCTCCGAATTGAAGAAGAGAGACTCTTCTGCCCTGACGTCCCTTCATCAGTATTCTTTGTCCCACATGTTGTCTTCTTCAAAAACTTCTGAGGAACGTCGCTAAAATGTTGGTTACCTTGACTTCCTTCATTAAGAGATACACTTTCCTCCACAACCTCATTACGTGAATCAGATTGACCCACCGGTCTTCTTAAGACATTGGGATTAATAGTGCTGGTGTCCCTGGATTGTGAACCAATCGACTGCTCATGGCCATTACTCTCCCTTTGTACGCCAACTTTACCAAAGTCCGCTATAGGATCATCTTTACTGTCCATGCGATCTGCTAGGACTAGATCTTCACCGGATTGAGCACCACATGAGAAGTTCTGAGAAGGTGTGTTAACAGCTGCTTTTGTTGGGTATATCTCTTTCTGATGCTCTCCGTGATTTCGATTGGGCACTGAGTCTACTTTAGTTTGTTCTATTGTTGCAGGATTAACACTGGTATGTTCTTGGATCTTGTCAGATGAATCATTTGGAGCCAGTAGACTGGTGTTCTTCGTACTCTCATGATTTTTAGGATGAGAAAGTCTTAAAGTGCAAACACCATGCGTTTGTGTTTTGTCCTTAGTATTGTTATCTTCAAGAATAGCAGTGTCCTTGCCCGAAAGACCTCTTTGTGTATCCTTGTTACCCTCTGAGGACACAGGGTCAACTTTACTTGTACTCTTTTCCTCAATTCCTAGCTTTGCATCAAGACTAAACTTTCCCAGCCTGTATGCAAACAAAACCAATAAGAGGAGAATAATAGCATCAAGTTCGATATCAATGTATCATAAAAAACTTTCGGTCTTCCAATGACAGTCAGTTTAACTTACTCATTGAAATCAAAGGAGAAAGAAAAATTGTCCTTTTCAATTTCCTTTTTTCCTTCAGAAAGATCATCACCAATTGAACTGCTGTGCTTCACTTTTTTCTTGAGAGGACTAGAAAAATCTAGATCAGACATGCTCATTTTAAATGATGGTAATTTGTCAAAGGCTTCATCAAGTCCGAAATCGTCTCTGGTTAAAGGAATAATTTATTAGAGCTATCATCAACAACCAGCAGTTAATTGCATTAAATATTTATGGATTAAACCTATCAAAAGATTAGCTCACAGATTGTTGAAGTTGAATTTCTTGCTACTTTTTGGAACTGAGTCAACATTGAAGTCAATTGTGCTTTTTCCTGATTTTGGTAGCTTCCAAGATGAAAGGAAGTCATTCCCAAAGTCTGCCAACATATAGCAAGCATATGTCAGGTCACATTATTGAATTTGAAAAAAAAAAACATCCCTCGATCCATAGCAACAAATTGCAGACACAGTTCAAGTATCATAGATTCCTTCCGGAGGTAGGACAAGGCAATTATGATGAACACAACCTAAGTAGTTTCCAATCAGAGATCTTCATTTTACCAGTATAGTCAATTTTACTGCCATGCAGAGCATAAATAAGGAACAAGGACTTAGATGATTGAATACGGACAGCTCATAGGACATACCAAGGGGTGAGCTTATATTTTTAGCATTTGCAGTAGAAACATCTCTTTTTCGCGATTCGTCCATAGTGTCAACAAGCTCAGGCTGCATTCATGGAAAAGGGAAATGCATTAGAAACCACCAAATAGACATGGAGATAAGACAAAGATTGTCCAGTAAATGTTACTGCATTGGGGAAAAAATCACCCCCTGTTCGGTTGCACGTCTTCGGCTGGGCTGGCGGCTGGATGGGAGCTGGTGGGCTGGCCGACCCCACCAGTCAGTCCCCCATCCGCATGCCCAAACCAGCCCAGCCCCAGCCCCAGCCACGATTTGCCAGCGAACCGAACAGGGCCTCAATGGGTAGAGGAAAAGTCCAAATATATCTGGCGATGTTACAAGTGAAAAGGCTTATCTACTTTGGATTACATGCCTCCCTCTCTGAGATGTTACTTTTATTCAGTTAACGCTATCCACTACATCTAAACGTTAAATATATCAGCAGCACAATGATGGGAGGAACAATACAGCTTTAATTATAAAGAGAAAGATTGGGCTTAAACATGACTACTATCAAGTACTTTGCCACTAGGCCACATGGGTACCTACTACCCCACACAATAGATTTTTCATGGAATGAAAATTCTGGCAACGCCATCTGTACAGTATCATGGTACATTTGTATGATACACTCTGCGGAACTGATTATACTTAAGGTGCTATTTGATCATACATGAAGTGAAATTTTGAAGAGCTCTAGCACAATATTACAAAAATGATAACCTAAAATACAGCGAATGTCATTAACAGGCAACATGTTGTACAAGTAAAGCGAATACCAAATAAAAGTTATAAGCAAGGGAAAAGGTTATTTCCAGTAAGAAAGAGGTCCATTCCCCTCAATCCGAAACAAGGAAGATACCACATTATACCAAGCACTCGTATACAGGAAAAGACGCTTTGCTCATCTGAATAAAATACTGGCAGTAATTGTCTCCGGAAACGCAGCATGAGGAAACATGTAGAAACGCTTAACACTAACAAAGTAACAGACTAACCCAATGAACCCAGGGGCGGGCCCATCATTGGACATGGATGTACATGTGTACACCCAATAATTTTTGCAAACAAATCGAAGTTAGCATGTAAAACGTATAACTAGGTAAGATACGAAAACATCTTACATTAGGGTTTAGGGTTCTTCATTTCGCGCAGCAGGAAGGGAAGAGAAGGTTCGTGCATACCTCGTGGGTGCTCGTCGATGGGAAAGGGCATGAAGGCGTCGCCGTCGCGGATCGGCCGCTGCCTTGCTGCTCGCCCAGTTTTCGCCGGCGGAGGAGATCGAGAGAGGACAGAAACGGTGGCGGCAGCGAGGTGAAGGGGAGGGACGTCGGCGGCGGGGGCGAGGTGGAGGGTAGGGAAGGTCTACGGTGCCGACGAGGTGGAGGGGAGGGACGGCGTGCGGTGGGGGAAGTGGCGGGGCGGAGGGAGGAGGACTGGAGGAGCCGACACGGACGAAAACGCAGCGACTGATATAGTGATATGCGAGAGGAACCGGGACCAAAAATGAGAAAATTTGTTGCTACTTAAAATATTGATTAAAGTTAATCACGTGTCTCCAAACTTGTACAACTACGTTATTTCGATCCATAAACTCGTAAATTGACTACTCGTATCCTTAAATTTATTTGGTTATATTATCTCGGTCTATAAACTTACAGACCAAACAGATCTTCAAACTTGTTCAACTGTGTCATTCTCGCATAGTTTTTAGTCTCATCTAAGTCAAAACAAGGTGATCTAAAATGTTTATATAAAAATAACTCATAATGAAAGTGTAGCTCTTGACGCGATGTAACCTTGTTGTTGAAATTTTGTTGTTGAAATTTTTTTGAACTTCAAACCTTAAGGTCCCAAAATATTATTATACATTTATAGATTTTGAAATTTAAAATTTAAAGTTAAAATTTACAACAAAAAGTGACTTTAAATAAAAAACCATTTCAACCACAAAGTTGTAGATCGCGTCGATGGCTATAATTTTGACATAAATTTTGTTTTTATTCCAGTTCATATAAAAACTTATGAATTATTTTTATATAATATTTTTTAGGTTGTCCTATTTTTTGTCTAAATGAAATCAATTTTAGGAACCAAGATGACATAGATCAACAAGTTTGATGACCTAAACACGTGATTTGCAAATTTAGAGACTAAATGACACAACCAAACAAATTTAAAGACCGAGATGACACGGCCGAACAAATTTAATTCGATTTGCAAGTTTAGAGATCGGGATAACACAATGATATACCAGATACATACTTACTCCAAAATTTTTAAACTTACCTGAACTTCTACCGCTTATATACCATTAGGCTCCGTTTAAACCTCTAGAAGACATGTTATGTAATATTTTAAATCATATATTGAAGAAAAATTAGTTTGATAGACATTTCTATCATAACCACAAACTAGAGACTTACTATTAAACAATTAGAAAATTACATAGTCCAAAATATATATGACATAGACCAAATTTGAATAACCATAGAAGAAATAAGGTTGTTTATTTTAGCAATATCTTAATTATATTCCAGATTCATTTAAACAAACAAGATTATATATCTATACATACAAATTACGAGAAAAAGATAATATAATATTTAATAAAATATTTTATATTTCATTTTAGAGTTTAATTATTTATAAAATATTTGTGTTAGTTTTGTGCACCCAATCTTCAAAATCTTAGTCCGTCATTAAATGAACCTCGTCCTAAAGAGCACCCTATGGCCTTGCAAGCAAACAAACAGAATCATGGAATGGGAAACAAAAGGAAATGCAACAGTTGCTAATATGATCACATATAGGTCCGAGTACTAAAAAAACAAAGCCGCCGGTTAACAAAACCAACTACTAGCAAACAGGAGAGTATCACGATACTATTAATTCCCGTGAATTTCTAGTGAACCTAGGGGCGGACCAGAGCATCGGACATGGGTGTACATGTATACACCGAATAATTTTGGCAAACAAAATCGAAGTTAGTATGTCGGAATACATCTTACATTAGGGTTTGGGGTGCTCCATTTCGCATAGAAGGAAGGGGAGAGAAGAATCGGGCTACCTTTTGGGTGCTCGTCGACGGCAAAGGGCCCGGTGAAGGCATGGCGGATGGCACCGCCGCTCGCCCACTCGCCGCCGTCAGGAGGGAGAGACGAGGGAGGTTCGGAGACGGAGAGTCAGAGAGAGACGAGGGAGAAGGGAAATGGGCCGCTCAGGGGCCAGGATAGGCTGGCTGGCCGCTGGGCCATTTTGGGAAATTGACGGAGGCGTTACAACTTACAACTACAGCGTGCCTTTATTACTGAAGTGAACTTTCTCAAAAAAAAAAAATTACTGAAGTGAATCCGGTTCCGCTCAGACTCTCTCAGCTGACTGACAAGAGATTGTGCACGAGAAAAAAATAGCATGAATGGCTTGATGAGTTCCTTCCTTCTCGAATATATTACGTTTAGAACAAAACAAATCACTTCATTTTCAATTAAATAGTTTGTCTAAACGACATTTCTTTATATTAAAAATATATTTGTAGTTAAAAAATTAAAAATAGAACCATCAAGAAGCCAGCGCCCAACGGCGAAGGATGCTCTTGCAACACATGAGCACATCTGCACGGAAACTTCAGTACATGCAAGTAGACTTGAGTATTTTGCAGGTTGGACGGGGAAAAATTATGCCCACGACCATTACAGCCCTGCTTAATTCTCCAAATGTGCAAAAAAGAATTTACACGAAATCTTTTGTACATGTTCTCTGCATAATATTTTGGTTTCCTGAATTTGGATGAGGTGTTTAGATGCACTAGAAGTTTTTTTTTCCGCTAAAGTGCATTTTGGGAGCCAACCGTCGGCCTGACAAAAATTTTTTGTAAGTTTTGGGAGCAAACACTCGCAATGAGAGTGCAACGCAGTTGCAAATGAATCATTTAGCTAGGAAGAATACTCATACGGCAGTTTGGTTGGGCCAAGCACCTGCCTGTGTGTGTTGGGCCTAATCGCTCTCGATTGTAACACTCCTTCCTAGTTAAATAAAGCTCTCTTTCACCTGAAAAAACATTCAAATGCAAAAACTTTACAATGGCACTTTTTAGTAGGGGTCTTTAGATCCATTTTGTAATGGGCTAAAACATCAAAACCTTTTCTAAATCTGGGAGCTAAACAAGGCTTTACATGGGCAAGATTCAGCCATTTTAAAGAGGAATAGAGAAAATAGATGATTTTTTTTATCCCATGACCGAGCATAATTTTTGCAGCAGATGTGCTCTTCTCCTTGATAGCTCATGTCCAACGGGAAAATCATTGTTGTGGCAAATTGGTGATGTCTGGACTTTAGATGCACCAATTTATCAAGATGACACATGAAATTTAATCGAGCAATGTACAAGTTATATTGGATGAATTTACACTCGCCTGTCAATTTGTTTGCAACAGATTGAACAATCTACAATTTATCACCCACCTTTGTGTATGGTGAACGTAATTTACTTTCCTAATATCTAAAGAATTAAAATAAAAGTGAATTCATTCTTTAATGATGTCGTTTTTCAGTTCGCCGTTGCACATTACTAATTTTGTTTCGGTATTTTGTCTTCCTCCTGTGCTTCTCCTTACTTGTAGAAAGACATGTTGTTGCCATATGCATAAGCCTGCTCCAATGCTCCATTATCTGACTGTCGACAATAATCTCTGTCAGGGTCCCTACAAAGTTTGGTTTCTGTTTGATTAAAGTGAATTTAACTTGGATGGGTCATATGTTTTTAATATTTTTAGAACAAATGCTAAGAAGGTGAAAATGACTATAAGTTAAATGAAAAATAACAACTTTTATGTTTTCCTATAAACAAATAGTCAGAAATGATTTTGAACAATATAGGAATTTTTTCCCCTACTTGTAGAGCTCTAGAGCTATAAGAGAATGGTGTGACAAACACAGAGCACCGACAAGTTGGGATAAGTTGAAGTTGCTTCTTTTATTTGTGACTTCCTGTTATATGAAAGGATCAAATATTTTTGTGGAGCGAACTCTTTTGGTTAGGTTCGTCATGAGATAAGTATGACCTACCCACTTAAATTTAAGTCATAAACATAGCTTCAATTCTAATCCTCCTATATTTCCAAATTTAGAAAATAGTGGTGTCGTTCTTTTAGTAGTACATGATATGACTATCAATAGGGCGACGTTTAATTTATAGTCTTTGTCAATCTCAAAATACGTCGATGGAGTTTGTACTAATAGAGATGGAGTGTACATAAGTGTGTAGAAGTGGGTGTACATAATAAGTATATGTCCGTATCAGTGCATATATCGTGTTTGAAAAAAATAGTGGCGATAAGTAAATAAATTGAGCATATAAGTTTTTTTTAAGAATAAACTGAGCATAAGTTTTGGCGAGTTTGACAGGCGTAATTTTTTAGTAGGTGAATTGTTTTTTCCTCGTATAAAAAGTTATACTTGTAGTTGATAGGTTTATCTCCCTGACGACTGAGCCACATACGTATTGGACACATGGGCATCTCGATCCCCAGGTTCCGCCGAGACGCTCAGAGGACAGCAGCCGGCCGGGCTAAAACCTGCCTCCCAACTAGCGTCAGCCGCGGCACGAATGAAGCCATGAACTGAAAAAAAAAAAGAAGAGAGCTAGCTAACGATGATCCGTTTACTAGAAAACCGAGATCGGCGGCGTAGCGTCACCGTACTCTCGCAACTTGTTGGAGCTGCTTGGAATTACGCCTCCTTGACTTTTGTACGTGGATGAACTTTTTTTCTGCAGGATCTTGGCATTTGCAGCAGCTGCGGCGCAGGGCACGGATCAGTCGGCAGGCCGGCCTCCAAGCACGACGCGCGCGCACAGGCACGGATGGCGGACGCTGCAGCTAATCGAGATAGAGATACAGGTCAGCCCTTCTGCTGCGCAGCCCTTGCATCGCAGTGGTGTGGCGGCATGCATCAGCGCATGGGGGAACTCCCGGACATGCGTGCGTAATTGCGTACGGCGCGCCGAGATGAGATCCCACCACCACACCCCCAACAGCTTTGCCTGTGCCGCTGTGCGTCCCTGCAGCATGCCCGACCATTCGCGCCCATCATTGTCCGATCGCGCGCGCTAGCTGCGGCGCCCGCCCTGCCATTTGCCAACGACGACGGACGTACGGCGGCCGGCCCGGCGGCGCATCAACGCCGTCGCTCACGTGTCGCCATAAAGTTTCAAAGAAACCGGCGAGTGGGGCCCCGCCCGCCAGCAGGCCCGTGCGAGAATGACAAAACCCCCCCGCGTGGGCGCGGACCCAAAAACTTTTCACCCCCCCCGCCGAGCGGGCGCCGGGCGCAGACGACAGTGCAGCACTGACGCGTCGCGCTCCGCTCGACCGGCCGGGGTGCCGATCGCCCCCGCGCGTGACCGCCTCTTCTCAGGAACTTCCTGTGCGCCGCTGCGCTGGCCGGTTGGCTTCACGTCCCGACCGGCGAGGGCGGCGCCAGTGCTGCGCCGTGGCGCGGCGTGGCGTGGCCACGGGGCCCCCCTGCCCTGCGTGCTCCGCCCCCATGCACGTCGCCCTCACGCCCCGTCGCCACCTCCTCCTGCCGAATTGTCGCGGCCCTAGCTCGTGCCACTGATGAGCGGCTGAGCCGCCTGTAGTGTCGATCGATCTGCGCGCGGGCGCGGCCGCGCGCCCCTTTGGAGGCACGCGCGGTGGCGTCTTCCTCGCTGGGCCGGGCGCGTGCGTGACAGGCATGCATGCAGTTGCAGTCGACCGACCGAGTGCGCAGCGTCGTACGCAGGCGCGTGACGCGTGACATGCATGAGGCGGCAGAGGTTTGTTCGGTGGGGAAGTGCCCCCGTGGTGCATGCCGGCGCGCGCGTTGCTTTGGTGGTGCGCCGTGACGGACGGCTCATCGTCATGGCGCGCGGCGGGCTTTGCTTTGGGCCCCGGCAGCACGGCGGGGCACTCTGTTTGGTTGTCTGTATTCATCTAGCCAGGCTACGGACAGATGTTGTTTGGTTGCCCGCACGGAGATGTGTTGCATGAGATAAAAATATTCAAAACAAACATCATTGTTATATTTATTTTGTACAACTATATTTTAATAGCTCTTAACTTATCTATCTGTGTCTTAATCAGCATAAAAAAATATTAATATCACTTAATATAACCTAATTATCTATTTAATAATATCATTAGTGGAAACCCACTCGCATCCAGCGAGCCTGCCTCACCAGAAACGGACTCCATCCACGTTTCTCGGGAGCCAGGCCCGGGAGCCAGGCTCTAGGCTGCATGCAGGCGAGCGCAGCAAAAAACACAAGCGAACGCGACAGAGGCAGCCTGCCAGCAAAGCGAAGCTATAACCGCGAACGCGACGTGCGTGACGCGTCAGGCAAGAGCTAGCGCGCGGATCGGAACAGCTGCCATCTGCCTCCTGCCCAAGTGCCCATCTCGATCGATGGTCTTATTAGCTCGGTGGCCTTGGTTAAGCTGTCCCTCCTCGGTGAAAACTACCGCGAGTTCGCAACGTCCCCAGAAAGATAGTGATAGATCGAGCTGCAAGAGTCGTTGACAATTGGCTCCGTTCCGGTCTCAAAGTGGCACCAGAATACCATATACCTGTCGTTGTTCGGGCAGAATTTTATTGTTTTTGCTAAAACAAACAAGGCTCGGTTTATTCGGCAATCCGTATACAACGTTTATTTAATATTGATGGGGGTAATATCATAGTATTCTTTGACAGGGCAGCCAATTTTTGCTGTTTACTGTGCCCCACAAGAAATGATGCACTACTTCGTAAATGCAAATTTGAAACCTTTTTATAGGCCTTATAATAAGTCCCGAACATCTTGTATTTTTTCTGGTTGTGCGTTGGTGTGACATAAACTTCTGTTTGTAACACTTGTAGACTTATAATTCATACATATACTCCATGACCTATATATTCAGAAAAAAAATAAAAATATACTGCATACCCCCATTTTAAATTATAGGACGACGTTTTTGCTTTTTAAGATTCATAATTTTTCTTATACACATAGACCTAGTTATATAAGCTATGCATAGGTTCATAATAAAATATATGAAGCTAAAAATGCTAAAACAATCTACAATTTGGGATGGAGGGAGTAATAAGACTTTAACAAAAAAAATTACTAAGACCAACAGCTAAAAATAAAAACCACCCTCATTCTGCATTATCCGTTGGATCAAATAACCCAATATCATCATAATTGAGTGCTAGTAGATAATAGAATCACCGCAATATTCTTATGTTTTTTTAAAATATAATCGTATTCTTACCTCTTGAAAGCTACGATGAGATGTACTGTACACTGGTACGTGTCACTTTGAACCAAGCAAGGGCGCCCGAAGGTTTCCGTTTTGGTATTAACTCCTGTTTAACGACATTCATTCTGCAGGCGTACAGCTTTTTCGTCTAAATATTGATGGCAGGGATGCACGCATTTGCTAGCTTTTGCTCGAGATTCATGTGATAAGCATTAACGGCTATAGCGAGTTGGCAATCCAACTGCTGCTACTTGTGTAGGGACATAAAGATCCAGGCGATGCCCATCAGGTCAAGCGATTGCGCGATGATGCAGTATCAGAATGCATGGCAGGGCCGCAGCCCGCAGGGCAATTGCTCATATCTTAGCTGGGAATGAAGAAGCAGACCGTGGCAGGGCAATTGCTCAACTACATAATGTGCTAACAAGGTGCATTGCAGCTAGCATTCTGTGGTGGTAGCACGCAGAGCAGTTTCACACGCACCACCAGGTTTCTTTTAAGACATTCGTACTGTGGTGGAGTACATAGCACGTTTTTTCATTAAAAAGAGAAGTAGATTAATTATTGCAATTTCAGGAGAGACCCAAAAATATAAAAGAATGACCACAATTTACTGAGAGACCCCAAAATGCAAAGTTATAAGAACGTACAGCAAGTTAAAAGAAAAACAACATGAACTCAAACACAGACGCACGAAGGAAAAATCACAACACCATCCTGCACTAAAGCGACATACTAGTAGGTGACTGAAAACTTCAAGGAAGAATTGACCATGGCGATATTATTCTTCTAAACCAAAAAAAAAATGCATGCAGGTAGCTAGTATTTATTTTGTTTGGTAAGGATGGTGTGCACTTATTTGATCCGGAGGACACCTGTCCGGACCTGTGATCTGCAGTTAGTTAGCTCAACAATCTCTTCAAAATTAATGACTGAAGAATCCATAATTAAGGCGTACTTAACGAACCTAAGATCGCGCTAAGAACTGAACATGCATGCGTGCACTAATCAGTAGTTTCAGTACACAGTAACATGCATGCATATACACGTGACATGTCCACAGTACGTACGGTCGTCGTCGGACATGCATGCCGCAGGAAAAAGGAGAGAGAAGTGGCCGTGGACCCGAGCCTACCTGCATTGATGCGCAGCAAGGAGCGGGCCGCCAGGGCAAGGGCAAGTTGTAGCAGGCATGTAGCACGCAGCGGCTACTACGTCTTTTTGGCCTGCCGGCCGGCCGCCGGGAAGGTGAATAGGTGATCGATCGATCGACATGATATACCATTGAATGTGAGCTAGGAAGGTCACAGAGCCTTTCCTGGGACCGATTTATTTCGGGTAAGGAGGGGTTAACCAAGTTTAGCAAACGGCGCCGCCGCACCTAATAAACCACCGGACTGAAGGAGCTAGATGATAGCTCGAGAGGGGCCAGGGCGGCAGGGACGACGGCGACGTACGGCTACGCGACCCAAGTTGCACATGAGAGAGAGGACGGGCCAATAAAACCAATTGTCTGGTCTCTCTAATAATTGGCCGCGCTCTCGCGCGTACGTATATGCTCGCATGCATTGAGTGCACGCAGGCCGGAGCCGATGGAGTAGGCATCTAGCTTGCTGCTAGTTGAGCATGCAGTTGCAGCGTCTAGTAGCTCTCTCGCAGCTAGTACCGGCCACCGGGGCGTAGTCTGCTTGCTGTAGACTGTAGTAAATGGCGGGAGGAAGGGGGCGACTGTGCCAACGTGATGGCGCGGTCGGGTACGTACTCCCTTGTGTACCAGACCCGGTAGCTAGGCGGTACGACGGCGGAGAAAAGAGGCCGGTGCCGTACGTCGTCGTCTACGCCTGTATGGGGCCGTCGGTGACAGTCGAGATAGGGTTCGTGCACTGTTGAAGAAGGTACGGTGGTAAATTCTACTGTAGTTAAAATGGACAGATCGATCACACATTTCTGATTGACATGAGGGATCGTTTTTCTCTTTTCTAACTAGATGGCGAAAACCCTCAATAGTCAATAGACAATACCTAGCATAATGCTGATCCAATCGGGTCGAATCGTTTTGGTGTCATGTTGTTTGTTGGTACTGGATCAAGAAGGGTTTAGTTAAAAGTTAAAACACAGGCATGACTTCATCATAAAGCTTAGAATTACTCCTATTTGCTAAATGCACGTACGGAAGAAGGCTCCAATAATAGTAAGCTCAACACGTAACCAAGTGCCCCATAAAGACTTTGACTTTAATTAGGTACTATCTGGAATCTTTCCGAACCATATGTAGAAAGTATTATCCTCTCGAACTCTCCCCCACCTTTACAAATCGGAAGCACATTGTCAAACGTCATTATTTCTTACTTGAAAACATTAACTGCACTTCTCACCAGATTAGTACTGGACCAGCGCGTGCATCATCAATTCATGATGCAAAATTAGACAGTACTTATTGTAAGGCTAATCCTAATAGGGAATTTCGAAATTGGTGTTTTCAAAAGTGTCATATGTGCAAGAGCACATTATCAAATTGATGAATGGAACAATCCTTGTAAAACATTGTTTTATTTTTTATTTCATAGGCAACAATTAAGCAAACGATTGATTTGTGTTGGAAATGGTGCTTATCAGCTTATGTAAGCTCATCTAGATTAAACATGTTTATTCTCTTTCTTCATTATTTCTTTGCCACCACATCAAAATTAATAATGAAAATAAAACTCCCATCTAGAGTGGCCTAATAAATGCAAATGTATTACCTTTTGGCTTACTTACTTAGTAATACTATTTATCAATATTTTTTTAATATCTAATTATTTGACAATTAACCTATGTGTTAAAGAAAGCAAATCATCAGTGTAGGAGCTTATGGGCGGCTTTGTGTATATACTTTGTTGATGCAACATCATATAATACTATTCATTTATGTAACAAAAAAATTGTCGAAGCTTGAAGGGCCAAAAACTACGAATACAATCTGCTTTGTATTTTATCACAGGATATAAATAGCAAAAAAAAAGTCAAGTAAAATGTGAAAAGTGGGGATCAACCTTACCTGTGGCTATCACACAAACATTAGAAAAATAAACGTGTACAATGATCAGTATGCATATATAATAAGTTTATGTTTTTGCGTATATGATTTTAATGTGAACATAGTGTAGGAGCAACAAAAAATAGTATTGCACGCATTGGACAAACCTTAGAGCTCCAGGGAATATGGGCATATGGCTTGTGTGCATCCTTGGTTGATGCGTTTTCTCAGATAGTATTACTCCTTTATCTAAAGAACTAGTGTTGCAGCTTCAATAAGAGCCAAAACCGAGAGAAACAATCATCTTTGTATTGTATCATATTCATATAGTAGTTAAAGAAAAAAATTCCAGGCAGTTTGTCCAAAAAAAAGAAAATGGTGAGAAGTGCATATGTACAACATGTCAACATCATAGTCGTCCAAAAAAACCATATATTCGTGGCATTCTTACCTAAAATTACACGAGCAATTAAGGAGACAACATACATATCTTGTTTAATTTTGTGAATGCGAAGAGTGAGATCATATATAGTTAACAAAAAAGAAAAATAAATGGATGTATTCTGAAATCTAATTATTATTTCGTCTCAAAATATCTGGCCATGATGGCTGCAAAGGAATTCTTCATCACCTGAACTTGTGCACAACTTTGCAGCCAGAACATCATGTAGGCACAGACGAATAGCACTGCATGTATCACACAAACGTACAGGCAATCAGCTGGTGTATCCTGCAGCTTGTGGGGCTGTCCAATTGGAGCAGCACAGTCTTGTGCAGAAAGAGCGAGGGGTGAAGAATTTATTGTAGCCTCTCTTATAATCAATTAAAATCAGGAACTGAAGCAGCCGGAGACGTGATCTCACCAAAGTTTCTGCCCTACCCCCTGACTCCTCCTGTCTCTGAGCCTGTCCTCGCCACCCTCTAGCTCCTCCTCCCTCGCTCCCTGCATCATCCTATCAATCTATAGCAGGGGGGCTAGCTCAGCCTCTTTCAACTCTCGATTTCTCTCTACACTTCAAATTTAAATGAAGAGGTCAGAAATTGGAGAAGCGATACATGATCTTCCTAAGCTCAATATAGTAGTAGCTCATGCTCATCATGTCCTTATCGAGGTGTAGGTAAGAAGGAGTACTTGTAGTATACAAATAATCATCTCACCTTTTGGTAGAGAGGTCCTAATCTTTTTTTCCCTCCTAGATCTTCTTTTCCTCCCTCCTCTCCTCTCCTCTCCTCTCCCCGTCCAGTGTAAGGTTCGCTAGCTGCACACAAAGAGATTGCCGAGATAAGATCTGCACTGCCCCTCTTTTGCTTGTCACTTTCACAAAAGAGAGGCCGGCCGGGCTGCAGCTGCACCCAGGCCACCATCGCGCGCAGGAGCTATTAAGCTGCTGGAGGTGTGGTTGTTCTGCCTCCTGCGGAGGGCCGTTGTGCTTGTGGGGTTCGTTCTCATGGCCATTAAATCTTTTTCCTCGACATGGCCAGCAGCCGAGTGAGCTTTGGCCCCGGGCAAGATGCATGTACATGGCAATCGCATGCAGCAGCTGTAGTCGTCGAGCGAGCTCTTTAGATGATTAATTAGACAATTTTTCCCCCTTTTCCCTCTTGATTGCTAGCTGCTTCTGCTTCTTCTTTCTTCTTGCCGGCTGTGGGGAGTGTAAGTGAGGTAGCTCAAGCTGGAGGAGGACAAGAACAACCAGTTGTCCAAGGGCTTGGACCCTTGGAGCAACACCAACCCTACCGCCACCACAAGCACCCTTCACTACCTGCTCCAGGAGAAGGAGAGAGCTCAGGCCCAGGAGCAGCTCCAGATCTACCACCAGCAAGGGTTCAGCAGCTACCTCCAGCACCACCACCACCACCGCAGGCAGCAGCAGTCGAGGGCAGGAGCCGCAGGCGGAGATGGCGTCAGCAGCGGCGAGTCGACGCCCGTGGACGCCCAGCTGGCGACCGCATTCGGGAGCGGCCGCATCGTGCGCTCCGCCGCGGGGCGCAAGGACCGTCACAGCAAGGTGTGCACGGCCCGTGGCCTGCGCGACCGCCGCGTCCGCCTCGCCGCGCACACGGCCATCCGGTTCTACGACGTGCAGGACCGGCTAGGCTACGACCGCCCCAGCAAGGCCGTCGACTGGCTCATCCGCCACGCCAAGAACTCCATCGACGAGCTCCCCGACCGCGCCGCAGAGGCCCCGCCGCCGCCTGCGACGGCCGAGGCCGCCGCCGCAGCAGATGCCTCCGCTGAGCAAGCCGAGCAGCAGGTGACGACCTCGACGTCGTCCTACGGGTTCGGCAACGCCATCGGCGGTGTGGCCGGCGGCTCGTTCATTCCACACTCAGTCGGTGGCGATGGCGGCGTCCACGGCGGCAGCAACGTCAAGTCCTTGTTCCCCTCGTCGTCGACAACAGCCAGCACCACCGCAGCAGCAGGCCACCACGACGAGTACAGGGGCTCCCCGCCAGACCTCCTGTCGCGCACGACCAGCTGCAGCCAGCAGCCGCAGGAGCTTTGCCTCACGCTCCAGTCCAACCAGCACCACCAGATCTTCAGCCACCACCAGAACCACCATCAAGGTATGATCTCTGGCGCAGGAGGAGGCTGGCCGACGGAGAGAATGCCGTCGTGGCATGCCTCGGAGAGCGGCGGCGCCGGAGACGGCGGCCGCGGCAATGGCGACGGTGGCGGCTACATGTTCGCCGTGCAGCAGCAGGCACGGCAAGGGCTAGAACACCACCACCACCACCAGAGCCAGCTCTTCTCCCAGGGCGGGGAACCCCTTCAGTCCAGTGGAGGGTGGGCGTCGTCTGCCCGCACCTGGCTAGACCCTCTCGCCGCGATCCACCAGCCGTCGGCAATGGCAGGGCAGGTCGGGTTCAGCCACCTGGTTGGCGCAGGCACCGGCGGGTTCATGGGGTTCCTCGCGCCAGCGGTGGCCCACCAGCGGCTCCAGGACGAGGAGGATCAAGGAGGCGAGCCGATGAGAGAGTGATGGTTGCTCATGGTGCTGCTTATAAGGCGTGTGAGCTTTCTAATAACACACACACCCTCTCTCCATTGATCTGCTGGTCGATCAGTTGTATGTCATTTCATGTAGGAGTCTGTTTATTAATTAGGCGATGGAATTTCTTCCCATTGTTAGCTGCTACTGCTATATTATATTATTCATGCATGTATAACTAAGGTTTAATTATCAAGTCGTCAGTTCCCTTGGAACTAGACAGCCGTTACTGTTGCATTAGCTGCTACATACTGCTTGTTGTTTTCTTTTTCTATTCCTTTCGTGATTCTCAGCATGGACAAGATGTGGTGACGATGAGACGAGACGGGTTATGATCTCGACGGGTTTCCCCCTTTGGACCCTTTTAATGTTTCTCGCCTCATTATTCGAAGGAAGATTCCTGCCCGGCCGCCAGTCTTTAGCCAATTTGAAGGTTGTCGCCCCTAGATTCCTGATTCCATAAAGCAGGCCGGCGATTTCAGGCTCCAATGATATGTTGTAGCCTCTGTATGTAGGCGATGCAGGGGCAGGAAGAAAGCAACAAAAGGGATCGGATCGATCGGGGCTATGCAATGCATGTGAATTTAAAACCAGTTTAGTCTCCCCTGTAGCAGCTGGGAGTGCAAGCGTGCTGTGCTGTTTGCTTCTGATGTCTCCATGCCGATAATGATAGGGGAGGGAGGCCGGGCAGCCACGCACGCAGGACGAAGCTTGATGGATTGCATGCCTCTATTATTGGAAGTGAGTGTGGCATCATCTTTGCCCGTCCGCCCACTTTCCTCTGGACCCTTTGCTTTCACTATTGTGGGGTATCTTTCCGCTCACCAGAGACTCTGAATCTTCTGAAAATTGCATGTAAGGCATGCCGTACCCCTGACAATTGCATGAAAGGGGCCGGGACAATAGCATATCAACGCACTGCTAATTTGGCAGCGGCTCGGCGCAGAGCCCGCCGGTGTTCGTTTCTGGTTGTTTTTAGCCTAGGGACTTGCTGCTTTGCATGTCAGCCTACATATTCCTCTGAATGTGCTCGCCAGTATATCTTGCTCATTCCCGTGCACGCATCGACTTGTCACTGCATTGACCTCACAAATTAAACAATCCATCACAACGAACACACACGCACATACAGCCCCCCGGCCGGGGGGAAAAGTCATGAACTTTCAGTACTTGACTGATGAATGGTGATGAACTGCTTTGGATTGAAACTGAAAAAGGGATCCTTCCATTTCCCTGGTAACAAAATTGAACTCTCGTTGGCTGAAAGAGAAACTGGTCATCATATACATACTCTTTTCGGAAAGCATGCTGCATGCATGCATGCATAACGGTTCACAAATCCATATCCTTCTTAAGTTTTTTTTTTCGCACGCTGTCTCACTGCTGCAGACTTGCAGGACGTAGTGGAATGGCAAAGCTGCCGTTAGAGAAGGATGATGCGCTCCCCCTCTCTCTTCTGCATTGGAGCTCAGCTTGCTCAGACATAGAACATGGTAGATAAAAGTATGGCACACAATGATTGCGGGCTCTCTTTCCCATTTGAAGATGCTGAGGATAGGTCACTTTCTACTGCCACAGAGCAGATCCCCAGTCGCCAGCTATGGCCACTCTCTTTTGCATATAGTGCTCACAGACCGTTGTACTTTGTCGTTCCAGCTTGTAGTAAGAAATAAAATAAAACGAAAGGCATAGACGTTTATTACTGCAACCACACTACACCAACGCAAGAGTACTGCCGGTTTGGAAACAATATAATACATAAGTAATTATCTTTTAAAAAGATTCAAAGGTTACTTACATAAACTTGGACGAAATGTGGCCTTTTTATAAATTATAATCATGTCCAAACTTACTTCTTTTCATCAGTACACACACTATATATATGGTATACTTTCATTTGTTCTGTATTCTGTAAACAGGTTAATTAGTGAAAATGAAGTTATCAGTATCCTACTTCAGTTATTTGGTTGAATTATTATCTACAATAATGGACATATGGTGCCACCAACACTACATGCAATCACCCTTTAAAAAGGCTTTCACAACAAGCTAGTAACCTGTTGTAGTGAGATTAGTGAATTCATCATTGAAATTGCCTCTGTGCTCAGTCGGTGTGATTTGCTCAGCAATGGTAGTTTACATATTGTAAGTGTTTGTATGGACACCGTGTGACAACTGACAAGCAATTATGTAAAACATGAAGCAAAGAGATCTGAGTGTATTACAGAGCAATAGAGAGGTTAGTGAAATTTCACCTTGATTGTGTATGCTTGTAAGGAAATAATTTGTATACTTCTCAAGTATAAGCAATCTGATGTTGTTTGGATTGTGGGAAAAAGAGGGTGGATTAAGGAAATAGAGGATGGGATGGGTCTTATCCAACGTTTGTGTTTTGTGTTATGGAAATGGAGGTTAGGGTTGGGAAAATTAGTGCCTGATTCCTGGTCGTTCAAAACCCACAGGTGGGGCTGCGTTTGGGGTGGGGAGTGATGGCCCAAATGGATGCAAAATTACAATTTTGCCCTTGATAATTTTCTTGGATAAATGGCCTTCTCTTCCTCCTCCGCCGCCATCCACATCAAGCGCGGAGTGACCCGCGGACCTTCTCACCAAGAGCATTCCACGACCGATGCCTCAACTTCATGGCGCGTAGCTAGATCAGATCAGGCGCGGAGCTGCGTCCGGATCGGCGGTGGTCGGAGTCCGATCTGTATGACATGCAGCCGCTTGCAGACCTCTGCTCGACGAGTCCAAAGACCTCCTGAGCATGGGAAAAGGATTTGATGTTCGTATCCATAACCCTAGCCCACCTTTATTATCCATCGCATATCTTCCTTTCATCAAACTGCATCCAAACGCCTCCTCTATATGCATGTGTCTAATATTACATGCATATTTGTTTTATATTTGTCAATTCTGATACCGTACCCTTTATTCCATCACGTTAGGATTAGGATTCTATGCATTGGCAAAAGTAAGAGACTACAATTTTCTATTTATCTAAAAAAAACATACCTAACCTAGTCATTTAAATCATCTGATGCATTTATGAGCTTCCATCTTACAACCGAGTCAAACTCTTGCCGTAAGCAGGGACTGGTCTAGTGTGGGAGCTAGGGGGGAGGAGGAATCTAGCCTCCGTACATGGTTTGTTGCACATCAGGGACAATCAAATACAAGAGAGGAAGATGGACAAGAGGAGTACGAGGAAGATAAGGTGGGGTGGAAAAAGGAAGAAAAGGCTTGGTCCCATGGACATTGATAAATCATCATTACTGGCTATAAAGTTGTAGTCATATGTTTGGCATGAAAAAGGAAGAGCTAGAGCATGCTTATGGGTTCCTTAGGTTGATGCGGGGTAGCATTTTTTGCTCTGCTATGATTGACTAGTGAGGGTGCCAAGGTGGAGCTAGTACAAGCAATTTGCGAAGAAAATAAACGTGGACACGTGAAATAATGCAGTCCGAATGGATGGAAACGTGGCTTGCAAGTTGAAATATGTGGACACAATCAAACTAATGTACAGTGCACTTCACCTGGTTATGTTCGTTGCGGTGGAACCAATCCACCCTGATATATCTTTGGAATTTATGACATCATGATCTTGATGGTAGACAACGTGTCCATCGACAACGAGTTGCATGTAGTGACTTCATCGATCTCGGAATCAATCCCTTGGATCAATCTCTCGAAATGCTCATAGGGTGAGAAGGTGAATATGCGTGTGTCAGGGTGTGACTTTGTATAATGCTTCAGAAAAAAAAAATGTACCATGCATCGAGAGATGGCAGCGTCTAGCCTACGTGGAGCACAATCTCCCTTCTTAGGACGGGCATATGGAGAGATGCCCGGCCACACGTCACGAGCGAAGGGCTGGCCAAAAGGTGACCGCAAGCAAGGCTGCAATAAAACTGCAAGTCTGCAACCAGCGCGCGACGGCATCTCCCGGCCGGGAAAGGCCTCCGCCCGCCTCCCCGTCCCTTCGATTGCAATGGCATCTCGTCCGCCGAATCATATCGCTTTAGAGCCCCTCGTCCTGCCGTCCACGTCCACGTGTCGCGTTTTTCCTGTCCTGACCCGGCCACAACTAGTCGACCGGCTGAAGGTTATCGAGGAACTTCTCGCTGAGGTTTCGTTTCGGCTTCGGCCCTCCAAAGGAATGACCCGCGTGCGCATCTCCAGCTCGGTCGCGACTCACGCGGCGGCATCACATCGGCGGTAGCCAGATCGGAGAATCGCGGCGGCTCCTTTCTTTGGTGGTGTGGTGATTTGGCCGGCCGCTTATCAGGGAGCGCGAGAGTGCCGGCATATTCGGCTTTGCGAGTCCACCACACTGCTACAGCTTGCGCCGCCACGCACGTTGATATCGACGGGACGGATGCTCGCCCCAAGCCCTCCCTGTCTCCGATCATTGGATGCTGTCTGCGTGCTGCAAATCTCTTCAGTCAAAGGGGGTCTTCGCATAATGGCAGTCCACCGTACGTGTCGTGTCAGAAAGATTTCTGCAAACGTGTTGATCCACACACACACACAACATTCCACCACGTGCACGGTATCGGCCCAGTTACTGTCGGCGCTCAAGTCTGGCCCAGTACTTCTTTTGCGACCCAAAATCGAGCCCAGTATCTCTTTGCAGGGGAAGAACTGGCCTAGTACGGACTAAGCGTGAGATTACTTGCGGATTTAGTTGGGCCAGCCAGAGGAGCGCGAGAGTGCAAAACCTTTTTGTGTTGTCTCTCTTGCCCAAAGTGCGCCACATTCCGTTCAGACTCTGAAGCCTGCTGATTCCTGAAGCAGAGCTGCTGCTGACTGCTCGGCATGGCTGGGTGTACTACCGTACTACTGCGTAGAACCCTGAAACTAGTGCCATGAACTAGTTGAAAGCGAGAGAGAAAAGTAAACCCCTCCTGATGAACAGCCACGTGTCCCGAGGCCTCGTGGTGAGCAGTCACGTGTCCCGAAAACTCGTGGTGAACAGTCTTGTACATGTCACTGAAGACCAATCGAGGAATCCTTGACACGTGACGACGCAAAACGGATCAGGACCCTGTCCTTGTCGGTCGAGACTCGAGAAAGATGGACGAGGAGTCGAGAACAGATGACAATGACAGAGTGACCACCTGGCAACCCTTAGCAAAGACCTTGAACCGCACTGTAGTTACTCCGGTCAGTATCTCCCGATGGCGAGCACGACGGTGAGGCTTCACTTCAGTAGCCGACCAACCGCTGCCGAGTGTCACGGCTCGTCACCAAGCGACACAGAAGCATTCGCGGAGACTCTCCTCCCATCCCTGTCTGGCGTCTCGTGTCTGCCCACGACGCGGCCGCCCGGGCCGACCTGGCTGGTTGACCGCGAAGCCACACCGGAGTCGCTCGAGACCACCACCGTATCGACCGGCGTCGCGCCGTTAAGTGCGCCGCGCCGCTGCCTCCACCATACTACCGGCGACGCGACGTCTACCCGTCGACGCCGACGGCAGCTGTTCTTGCTGTCCTTCAACTTTACCTCCGAGGCTAAGCAAGTTTAGAGACGGGGACAAGCGCAGCTCAACCCGGCGCGTCGCGATCCCGTCACGTCTCTCGTCTCGTCGGAGCGAAAGAAAGGGGGAAAAAAAAAAAAGGACGACGCCAATGGCCACGTCGAAATTTCAAATACGCGCCCGCTTTCCGGCACCGAGCGTGCCACGGCTTTGCCCCACACCACAGTACACGACTCGACAGACATCCGAATCGAGCACGAGCACTCGCCCCGGGCCCGCACGCAGCTGCCCCCACCCCCACTACCGCACCGCCCAGGGCCCAGGCCGGCCGGGCCCCATCGGCCACGTCCCATGCCTATGCGCCTAAGCAAACCACTAAGCAAATCATTAGCAGCGCGCGCGCAGGCGCGGACCCTTAAGCTTATATAAAGAGCAGGCGCGGGCTGCTCCTAACAACACCCACCAAACCTCCCCGCGCCATCCCACTGATCTCATTCAGAACACTCACCAACCAACCAAAGCACAACTTGGCGCGACACGCCGAGGACGGGCGAGCAAGAGGAGCTCAAGCTCGCGCTAGCGCTTGTCAATTAATTCGCCGGAGCATCCAGAGCTAGCGGCCATGTCGACGACGACCTCCGTGAAGGCGAGCGACCCAGGGTCCGCGTGGTTCGGCAGCGGCGCCCGGACGGCCCCGTCATCGTCGTCGTCGTCAGGGGGTGGGATCGGAGGCCACAACGCGCGGCTCATCACCACGGCCGTGGCGGCGTTCGTGTCCGTGCTCGGCCTCGCCCTCTTCCTCCACCTCTACGTCTGCCACGTCCGCCGCCGGAACCGGCGCCGCGCGGCGGAGGCCGCGGCGGCGCTCCCGATCACCTCGCCGGCGGCGGCGGCGAAGGCCGGGCTGGACCCCGCCGCCATCGCGGCGCTGCCCACCGCCGTGTACGCGAACAAGGCGGACGACGGCGAGTGCGCCATCTGCCTCGGCGCCGTGGCGGAAGGGGAGGTGGTGAGGGCGCTCCCCGCGTGCGGCCACGTGTTCCACGTCCCCTGCGTCGACACGTGGCTCGCGTCCAGCTCGTCGTGCCCGGTGTGCCGCGCCGAGGTGGAGCCGCCCCAGGAGGACGAGGAGGTCGTCGCGGCGGCTCGGCTGGTGCAGGAGAAGCTGCAGCAAGACGCTGTCAAGGAGGAGGCGGGAAGCTGCAGCTCGACGCCGGAGAGGGGGATCAGCGCCTGCGCGTCGCTGATGAAGATGCTGAGCAGGGAGAGGCCGGCGGCGCCGAGGAGGCCACAGCAGAGCGCCGCCGCCGTCCATGCCGACGCCGGGGAGCTGGACGACTTGGAACGGCAGCTGCGCGCCGTGAATAATAATTAATCTATTTATTTTTTTTAAAAAAAAACGACAACGTCTTTTTAAGTTGGTGGTTTTCCCCCATCATTTGTACATCCCGCACTTGCGTGAGTGGAGAAGTACTAAGACAAGCGTGTGAGCTCTTCATTTTTTTAATTGAATGGAAAGGGCTCATTTGAAAGAAGTGACATGTTTCCAAATCTCGTTCATTTTTTGTTCGAGTGTGAACAAGATCCGAAGTTTTCTGGTTTACCCACACTTTAACTCAGATATTGATGCTTAGCAGGATTGGAATTTGGATGAAGCTTGCAATTCACTCATGTCCGTAACACAAGGCGGCGAGTGCATAAAGCTGCGTTGCAACTTTTCTTATAAGCAAAGCTGTTCCTGTTACGGGTCTTCTTTTGATGACTTTCATATGTGGCAACATGGATTGATGCCTATACCTAGATTCTACAATAGATTGGCACCAAGATGAGTCTAGAACACATCAAAAACACATCCATTTCGACCGCTTTTCCTCTCCCTACTCTGTCTCATTCCACCAATTGGCATATTTGACTATTTTGGTGCTTGATGTTGTCCCACGGACTTCACACTATTATTTCCCTCTCGAGGTTTTAGGTAAAAGAACGTCCCTTTTTCTTGCACGACTTTATTCTATTTTTCTTTTACAGTGTCATTTTTTTTCATGTAGGTCAATTTACAGCTTAGATATAGATTTTCGCGTGATCCTAACCTAGAGGTGTAGTGCTTAAAGAGACTCATTTCACACAGATCAACTACAAACATGCATGTCTTCACGTTTGTTTAGTAAACAAATGGCTCAAGTTGGAAGTGGCAACACATTGTGCATGAGCGTGTGGCAGCACGCTTTTTTAATTAAGACAAGCCAGGTACATTGTCCGGACCTGCAATCGTCGCATCTCTCTACAAAAACATTGTGTTTTATGTTAAAAAAAAACACGCTACGAAACGCACGTGACAATGACGGTCACATACAATGGCCCTCACTCCCCCTACAAACTTTCGCGTAAAAAAGACACTAGTAGAAAGCAGTCCTGTCGTTTTTACAGAAGAGAATAAATAAAAAAACAACGGTGGATGAACATGATGCGGCGTTCCGGATAAGCTTATTACCATAGTCTGGAAGCTCTAGTCACGGAAGCTGCGAATGCGCAAGTTGACCCTTGTGCCAATTCCTCTTTCCGCGACCACGCGTCCACGCGCTGCCATTGCTCTCCCGTTCCCATGTAGCACTGGGCACTGGCACCGAGTGATCGTATACTACTTGTGCTGGTGCTCAGTGGAGGTGTCCACACGAGTCAACACCAGGCAGCACCACCAGTCCACTACCACTACCAGCCAGCCAGGGTCAGCCTCATGGCCTCATGGGCGAGGGGAAAAAAAAAACGTCGCTGCGTGTCGCCATCGCCCAAAGAACTCCCGACCCGCCGGTTCTCTCCGCACTTGTTTTTCCGCCGAAGTCTTTGCATCTGCTGCTGGAGCAAAAGCAGGCAGGCCGGGAGTGCCCGTCCGACGCAAAAGCCGCGCCCTCCTACACGAAAGTTGCGGCCGGTGACTTGGAAAGCCGACGGTGACGTCGCCGTACCGGGCCAAGAAAATTCGGTTGGATCGCCGGGGGAAAAAAAGAGGTCGATGGGAACGGGATTCCAGCCGGCCGGCTGGGCTACAACGACTAGAGTACTAGACTATTAGCCCCCAACCGGCGAGTGGGTAGTTGCAAACGGGACCGGCCGGCCGAGCATCCCCATTCGCGAGAGCAATTCCGGCTCGAGTTCCATATGGGAATGGGATAGTATAGTGCAGCGGCTTCGAGCCCTCGAGTCACTAATTGTTGAATATGATGATGATCTACTCTAGATAAACGAGGCATCTATCTCCGATCCGTGTTTGGGGGGCAGAGCATAGAGCAAGATAAACATGCCGAGTTTGGGCTGCGATATACAATGACGAGTGGTGTCCTTTGGTTTTATAGTAGGAAAAAAGAGGTTTAGCTAGGGGTATAAATCAGGGTAGCATGGAATAGAACCTTGCCGAACCTAAAAAAGGATGTTTTGTCCTCGGATGCTTCAATTTGGACCAGTCGAGGGCACCAAGCTAAGAGCTCTGGATTAGTAGGAATAGATTCGGGCCTCGAAGATTATAAGGATAAAGCAAGATAAGGTTCACCGGCCTCATGCTTCGCATGATTAATTGTCTCGCTAACTCTAGTTATTTGTACTCTACTAGTAGCATATAAATTAACCTTAGGTTAAGTTAACAGGCTATTCCGGATAAGGCGGAGGATAATGACATTGCATCAGGGCCTAGTACCCGTAGCATGTAGGCTTCAGGTAGCGTGACTACTGAAAATCGGATTGCGGATAACCCTCACAACATCTGTCAAAACCCTGCCTGTATTTAGACCACACCTTTTCTCCCCCATGTGATCAGGGCTCTTCCTTTTACGGATGGAGAGAGAGATAATGACTATTCTTAAGAGAGATAGACAATCATAAAGACTGTCCTTAAGAGAGACGGAGAATCAAATAAGCACCGTGAAACCGGGAAAGAAAGAAGAAAAGAGCAGCACCTGAAAGCAGAATGAAAAGGAAGTATATCTTCTTACTCTGAACAACTAGAGAGTTATCTGAAACCAGAGCTGGAAGTGAACCTATGTGCTCAAAGTCTCACCGAATGTGTCAGGTGCCACATCAACAGAGCGTGCTCTTATTGGTGCATCTTCCACATGAGAAAAGCAGGTTCCCGAGAGCATGTAAATGTAGTTCCGTATGGAGGAGATTCTCCTACAAACGGCAAAGCAAATTGTTAGCAACATATTAAAGTACAAAGAAAAGTTAGGTACTCGAGATATCTTGTGTGCAAAAACAGCTCAGCAAAAATGCAGGCTCTATCCTTTCAAGTAGCTATTTTTGAACTCACGGGATATTTGTCCATAATCCATGGAGATGGAGATCTAAACTACTCGATACACATGCTTTGGGCTCGACCAACTTGTTGAATGATCCCGATTCTCTACTTGGTAAAACGACAAGAAGCTCGTGTGAGCTGGAAGTAAGAAAAAGAGAGTGTGAGATGGACCGGTAGGAAAAGAGGATCTGGCCCAGAAGCTGACGGGACGACGATTAGTCGCGTCACCAAACCACACGTATCTGGAGGAGACTTTAGGCACGATTGCCTTTGTTGCCGCCCGCCCGCGGGTTCATCAGTTCTTGCTCGGACTCCGCGAGCCGACTGCGAAAAGAGGGGCAGGTCCCAGGCGAATCCATGTCGGGATCGTATCGGAACGCACCCGAGTTCGTGTCACGAAACCGCCTAGCAGAGTAGCAGTAGGCTACCACCCGGCCGGTCTCGAGCACGACCCGGACGCGCTCGCCGCCAAGCCACGGCCGCGTTCCCGCCGTTGGCTGGAACTGGCCGGATCTTGCTTCCCTTCTTGTTTTCTACAGCGCCAACCGTGCTGATCGTAACCTCGCGCACGCTGCCGGCCTGCCCGTAGCGATGAATTGTGAGAGGACATGCTCTGCGTCAACGTTCGCTCTGCTTTTCGATGTGTCGAGCCGAGTGTCGTGCCGCTGCTCATGCTCTGCGTGAACGGAAGGCGACCAGGGCACAGCAGCTGCCGTGTGATTCAGGCCCATCTGGCCCCATACGGTAGATGGAAAGATAGAAGGCCGACGTTCAGGCCCAAGCGCTTGGGGCCAGATGGGCCTGAATCAGTAGTGCCTTGTTTGGGATGTTACTGTATGGCTGAAGAAATTCATAGAGTTCCGTGAACCGAAGTTGAACCAAACTAACAGAATTGCAACAGACATGATTTGGCATTCTGATTTCTACACAATCAGTTCTGCTATGGTAAAATTCACAACAAATAGACTTCAGGGGGAAAAAAACCATTGTCAATGATGTCGGTTATTTAAAATTTATTTTGTTTTTTAATGATGGCACAAACTTCATGTCAAGTATACCAAAATGAGGCATCCACAAACTTCATGTCAAGTATAATAAATAAGATGTAAGAAATGTTTACCTCGATATAAAAGCTTACTGTCGGCTTCTTTGCTAGAAGAACATAGAACATGGTATACCTATACAATATTCAAGACAACAATGTTCAGTAACTGGAAAAGATGTAAATAAGACAATACGAAGATGCACTGATATGTTGACGAACTTGAATAGGGAGAATGCACCTTCATGCATTCCTCTGCCTACAAACAATCGAGGCTGAGGACAAATGTAGAATCTCATTGGAAAAAGAAATTGGCAACCTTAACCATCTCAATAACAGCAGAAATAAGAGGACAAGAACTACCTGAGATCACCATATCATGAATGTTACGACTTTAACATTTGAACTTTCTAGGTCCCTTCTCATGAGGAATGGGAAAAGAAATAGCATGGAGGCAAGCATGTTTGGAGCCAAATATATCACAGCAGCCAAAATCACCAAGCCAGCTTTCTATAGTTTTTTTGCAAGACCTCTCCCACTCCCAGGTATATGCATAAGTTACTGGTAACATCACAGCCCGCGCAGCAGCTGATATTAACTTAAAGTGATATCGCAACTTGATTGCTAATGACATGCTTCTTCTTTTATTTCCAGCCAAATATAATGTCCAGGATAGCTGTTAAACACATCGCTGATTGATGTAATATATGAAACTCAATTTGAATATAAAAAATATGCATGCAAATGAAAAATAAGGTGCTTCTTTATGAAAGAAATGCAGTTAAATATATGACCCTTCAGTGTCATGTTACAAATTCGTCCTGAAGGAGTGCTAAGTTACATGTCGATCAAGGCTGCCAATATCTTGTAGTTGATAAAGCAAACGGCAGGTACGGAAACACAGGGAAGCAGCATAAGGGTATCTCATGGGCAGAATAGCTTGAGAACAGAGATATTGTTTCATCACAAAGAGCACCAGAAACATGAAAACCTTCTAACAACCAACCTATCACATACTTTAACAAATATGCAAACAAGATGAGGAAGGGATAGAGTAAAGATCAAATGCATTGGCCCAACTTCATAACTGCAGCAGCAATGAATATGCTCAAAACCTGCTTAAACATTCCCATGTCAAAAATATCACTTGGTGTGACACCGTTCCAAGCAAGTATAATCATGGCCTATATTAAACCAAACCCCATCAGGAATATAGAAAAGTAAAGGGATGCCAATTTTAGCAACCTGAGAGATGGAAACAACTGTGCAGCATGAAAATGCGTGAGAAAGAGCGATTAACCTGTGAGGATAGTATCAAGAAGATCCACATTCTGTCAAAACTATGAAATATGTGCCAAAACGAGCGTATCTCCACAAAATTAACCTTTCCTATCCAGTGAACGCTACCCACAGATGTGTTCTCCTGGATCACAAACAAAAAACATGGGTACAGATAAGATTGGTAGTCCAAACTTCATTCTTGCTTGTGTTATGTCAGAGGAAACATTAGACATAACAAAATTCATGGATCTTTAAGCTAAGCAATATAACATACAAGGTTGAAGGCAAGGCAAGTATATCAAATTTAGACGACGTGATATCATATATCAAATAAACATATAGCTAAAATGACTGCAGGTAGAAATAGCATGCAGCACCTGACCAGTAAATTATATTGTCAACTTGAATGTGTCAGTAGTTACGCGAATGAATATTTCACATTAGATGGAAAACCTAAAGGATCATAAGTTACACATTGGCAAGATACATCTACGATGAATAATGAACAGGAACCTACACCATTCAGACAATTAGGATAGGCATCCTTGAGGGTCTTGAGAAAGATCAGCATCAGCTCTCATAGGCCATCCTAGCCGGAAACAGTCTACAGACCTGGCAAGAAATATAATAATGGTTGACCTTTCTTTACAAAATTGAAAAATAACAATTCAGCTCAATCACCACTTACCAAAAGTACTCATTCAGATCATCATAGTTTCTCCAGTGTGAGTGTTTTGATTTTATTAGTTTCTCCAGTGTGAGTGTTTTGATTTTATAGTCTTTCTCCTTTCTGCTTCCTTTTAAGAAAACCGACCAGATTAGAAATTAAGGTACAACGACATTTAAAGACCAAATCTGCAAATCATGTACCTTCTCTGTAACTTTGTATATTGGAGTCACAACTTTCATCAAGAAGGCTTCTTCGTCACCACCATATGCTGGCTTCTTCGTTTATTTATTTATTTTATGGGGAATTCCCTGTCAAAAATATTTTTTCCATATTTTTCATGCCATGCAATCATGCACCCATCAAGAGTAGCATTTCCTTTTGACAACCTAGAGAAAATAGTGGACCAGATCTCCTCATGCACTCCAAGAGCAGGGACACATGTATGTAGCCCGAATGGCAAGGTAATACAATTATTATGACTTGGGAAAATGCAATCATCAAGAAATTAAGTTCAGTATACTTAAAATAAGATACTATGCAGTGTGGTGATGAAAATTTGTAAGTGCATCATACACCTTAAATAAGAAAGAACCCTTAGCAATTTAGCATTCTACCTAACCATAGAGCATATTAACTCAAAACTGGAGAGATCAATGGTTCCATATAAACAATTTAAAGCTCCATCCTCAATGCCCTTATAATTAGCCATCACATAAAGAACAATAAAATTTAGTACCTTTGATATATAAAATTCAGTCCACCTGAAAACAGTCGTAAAAAAAACTGTTGTGGCATTATGTGCAATATGCTCTTCTTCAGCCCTACGCTCTGCAGTAGCCAGTTCCACCCGTAAAGCCTAAATTAAGCACTGTGTTTGAAGGTTATATATCTGATCAGCATCATGGAGACTGTGACAATAACCACCTTGGCCTTACTAACCTGGATGACCCTGGTTTCAGTGAGTTCACGGTTCCTCTTGAGACCATCCATATATTCCTGGTTCAACAGACAGAAGGATACAAAGTGAGCTCTATGTATAATATGTCATCAAGTAAAATATGTGTTATATTCCGAGTACATTCACATTTACAGGTCATGTAGAATTTGTATTACCTGGGTGTGGGATCCTATAACAAGGACGCCAGATGGAAGTGATTCGAGTTTGCTCCTCAAAGATGAAAGTGACAGTAAATGATTTCTCTACATCTTAAGCAACACTATCAGAGTTTCAGATTTGTTTCTTCTGACATGACCTGACAGGAAATAAAAGATCATACCTGCAAAAAAAAAGAAAATAAAAGATCATATTATTATACATAGAGCTCACTTTATAGAAGCAGTCCTCAACTCAGTCATAGCAAGCCTCTCAACTTCTTCACCAGTACAAAAGTCTGGGCAAAGTAACTCAGCTATGGAAAAGATGCATGGTCAGAAATATCTGAAAAATTGCCAAAGAAGATGTGGGGGTTCAGCATCACCTTTGTTGGCTGCTACTCCAATCCCACTCACAGGAATCTCGAGTTAAGTAATAGCAGGGCCAAATTATTGACTCGTTGAATGATTACACCCCCTTTCCTCATTCCTGGCTTGCTCCAGCACAACCTCCATTGCATCTGCCGACCTCGACATCCTCCAAATGGCACTCCTCCTTGCACTTACCCATCTTCAACATCACCGCCCCCTTCGATGGTATGCCTTTGAGGTGCAGCTCTAAATCAGAGAGTTGCTCCAGCACTGAAACGAACATGCAAAAAAATCAAAAGGAGAACATGCAGCAAATAACCAGATTAAAACTTTAAAAGGGAAGAGAAATTTATCGAATGGAGATGAGAGGGTAGGATCAAGGTCACACCTCTCTAGGTGCCTATAGGTGCATATAACATTGGAAAAATTCAGACACTGTATAAAATTTCGAAAATTCATATAAGCATAATATTGTGAAATGTGAATTACAATAAGTGCTACATGAACATGGATAAGTAGGGAGCATGAGCCATTCATACTATAATTGTTTTCAATAGTGTCAAGAGATATTGCTTTTGCTCAAATTGGTTCAACAAATAAATAAAAATTTAAGAGTATTTCACATTATATGAATAGTAAGATACCATTGTGTCCCCTCATATGTCCAGCCTGATTTTGTATGCAGTATTAGTCTAGATAATAGATATGGTACACATCTGCAACTGCAACAGCAAATTTAAATAAATTAATCTTATAAATTTTGATTATGAGGAATTGTTCAGCGATGCTTACATCCATTCCTGCACTTCAAAGTTCCAAATGCTCCAGAGAAAGGCCATATGGTTACCACCGAACCAAGTTTTTGAGATAGCAAAGTAGTTCAACAGTTGTTTGCGCTAGCAATTACAATTGGAAGAGGAACATATCTTTGATTGAGCCTAGGCCCTAGGGGCAATCGAATTGTGTATCAATTACACTGTGATGGCATACTATTATAGTGTAGGGCTAAAATCAATATCTCTCGTCTTCCTCTGTCTATCCCTCTCTAGGATAGGTTCTACAAAACAAATCAAACATGCTTGATCTGATACAAAAAGGCATGCAGGCATGAAACAAAAATGCATAGACTTTTAGTTAGAAATGGTAAAGGCTCAGATAAAAAGCGCTTAGTCTGAATGCATTCTATAGTATAAGCCAGCAGCAGATTGAGCAGTAAAAAAAGTAACTCTAGCAAAATCGAGATAGTGACATATAGATATCTGTTGTGGGTAAAGGTAGCCAAATGCTAATGATCTGTGCATTGTGTAAATATGCACAAAAAATAGGGTGATAGCAGAGTTGCACTTTTGTAGTTGGCATTCTTGCATAACTAGCATTCCCGCTGAATAAGCTAAAAAGTATACATTCAGTCGCACCATGCCACCATCTAGCATCAAAGTATATAACGCATGCCTCTATCTGTACTAGCGAAGATAAAACAAAGGGAATCAAGAAATTATTTCAGATCTTAAACATGGATTAAACCAATCTAGGACCTTGAATACAATTTTTTTTTCATTCATTCAGACTGTATGGTAACATCCACCAATGTAGTCCCTGCATTCTCTTTTTGTAGTCCTATATCAAAAACTCAAATATTCACAATGGATAGTCGTATCTATTTGCTATTGGTATGGGGGCAGTAACGAGGAGTTCCTGATAAAAACATTGGAGGAATAACTAAAAACATGTCTACAAAATATACGCAAGGTTGTTTTCCTTGTTCATTGTGTCAAAGTGAGATAGGACCATCAATGCTCAAAGGAACTAATAAGGTAGATAAAATGATACGGAAAGTTCTAATTGAAGTTCAAACCATAGCGACAAGTCACGATCCATGCAACGGATCAAAGCATTCTTAAACACTAATAAGTTAGGTATAACCTTGTCTAGCTATAAGTGCAATCTGATCAGCACTGTAGCATGATACTAAGTTGCACACGACCAACCACTAAACCAAAATGCAAGAAGCATAACACTCCCTTGCCTAGCTTGTGCCCTGTCAGGTTGCTCATCTTCAGAGCTTCATTGCTAAACTCTAGTGACATCCATGCTCTCCCCGGTGTGACTCCTTTTATCAGGGTTTGCTATCAAATCAGCAAGCTGTTTTCCTTCCTGGAACAAAATATCAAGGGACATCATGTTATGCCAAAGTGCTAAAATAAAAAAAAAATGAAGATCATGATGAAGCTTAATAGTAGTAAGCTACCAAAAAGTTCATACATTCTCAAACATTGAGAAAAAACTTACATTGGATGCAGAACCAAAGTGCTTACTTTATTATCTAAAACAGATTAAGTAATTTTATAGCAAATTATGTAATGAAAAATACATGTTGCATCTGCAAAAGAAATTAACAACTGCCTAAATCATTAACGTCAAAGATATTTTCAGAAATAGTTGCCCCGTCAGTTTTCCATTGTCACTGTCTTAACTTGGCTGAATTTCTCTGGTCCTAAAAGCCCCTACTTGGCATAAAAAAGATTAACAGATTACCCAAAAAGCAAAAAGTACCAAGGAAAACAATGTTGAGGAATAGATAATAAGACATGCACCTCTGCTCTTGCAGAACCTAAGAATCTAGCAAGACAGTTATTATCTTCAAAAACCTAGTACTTACATCAAAGGGCCAATTACCAATATGAACCTGTCAACTCCAAGAGTAAGCCTAAATTTCAACCCCTGAACAACCATGTGCAGAAAAGATCCCAATTCACCTGTGTGGTATTGCTGACACGACATTCATGACCTTCCCAAGATCTGTCCTCACCCTTGCTCAGGGATGCTTCACCCCCGCCCTCGTCTCCCACTCCTGCAAACAGACTATGCATGTGTTAAGTTATGAAAGTTGGTGTTTACCTAAAATGCATATGCTGATAATTCATATTTGGGCCTTGCCGTTGTTAAGGTCTGGAATTGATTTGGAATCCTTTAGTCTTTGTACTTCATGATTGAGTTTTGCCACGCCCATCTCCATTTCTGTAGTTTTCTTCAAAAGCTCCGAAACATTCATAGAAAAGTTCCGATCAACCCCACTAATCTTCTCGTGCACTTGTTGCAACCAAACAGGATTCTGCCCACCAACACCTTCCCCACACATTATCCGATACTCCTGAAATTCAGCCAAAGACTTCTTAACTAACATCTTCTGTTGTTCAACGGCGCTGCGCATCTGAACCAAGCTCTGTTCATGCAGATGTATCTCACTCCTCCCTCTAAGCTCCTCTCGTATATCACTCTTCATAGCTGCGATTAGGTGGTCTTTTTCAATCACCACTTTCTTAAGGTGCTTCACATCTCGTTCTGTGTCCCTGCAGGCCTTTTCCACATTGAAGTATGCACCCTCCATGGCAGGCAGATAACCTTGGACTTGTCGCAAACAGGCTTGGAAAGGGGAAAGTGCTTGGTAATTGCAAACGCCCCCCACCTCCTGCAGCTGTGACAGCTGAGACATACTAGTGCCCAAAGGGACATTTCTGACGAGAGGAAGGCCAGCATCAGGATCGGACTGTGACATAGGCATCACCTGCTGTGAGTTTAAATAGTCATCTTGCTTATCAGAACTCCCATCTAAAGCCGAGAAATTCCCTGGTCCAAACTCAACATTCCCTTGGTTCAGCGCATGTATCTCATCTCCCCCAACACAAGGTACGTCCTTGACCTCACCAAAGATTGGCATGTCCTCCAAGTCCCCAACGTTCTGGCTCCCCCCATAAACCAAAGATGCGTCTTCTTGCTCCAAGTCGAGGTACTCCGAACCCAATAGCATCCCATCAGTCCACTGGCAGCCTTTCCATCTCTTCTGAGGAGACAACCTCACGTCAAACTCAACGAAAAGCTCCGGCCTTTGGTTCTCCATCAGACGGAGGAGGTACGGCGTGCACCGCTGCAGAGTCCCGGCCACCACCTCCTCCTTCACCACCGCCCACACCAAGCCACCCCAGTCCACCTCGAACCCCTTACCCTCCTCCACCAACTGCAGCGCCGCGGCGACCTCCCCCGACGCCGGGCCTCCGTCCCCTCCGCCTCCACGAATCATGCGATCGCGGACGAACGCACTCACGGCGGCGATCGCCTCCGCGGAGGAGAAAGTGGCCGCGGCCGCGCTCACCCCCGCGGCGAGGCCAACCGGGCCCGGCGGCAGCTCGAGGGCGGCGGCGAGGTCGGCTCGTGAAGCGGAGACGGTGGCGCCGGCGAAGGAGACCGAAATGTGGCCCGAGGCGTCGTCGTAGGCCGCCGCAAGCCCGAGCCCCTCGGGCGGGTGCTCGGGGAGGGCGAGCTGCGCGAAGGCACCGAGCCCCACGGCGGCGAGCGCCTCCGCGTCGCGAGGGTCTCCGCCGCTGTCGCCGTCGCCGGCGTGCTTGGGGAACCGCATGGGGTCTTGTGGTTTGGGGGAGATTTGGGTGGGGAAGCTTGAGTTTGCGCTGCGGGCAGCCGGAGAGCCGGAGGGAGAGGGTTTTTTCCGCTCTGCAGTCCGCCGCAGGGTCAGGGGAAGTTGATTGATTTGAAGAGGCGAGGAGTGGAAGCGACGGCGCTCCGCTTTCCCGTTTCCTGATCTCAACTTCTCACTTGAAGTGGGCTCCAACGCTCTCGGGGACCACCTGTCAGTTGCACAGTGTACTACAGCCGGGTACGTCTTATGAGTTGAGTACCGAGGGATGCTGATTTCGGGGCTTTTAATGGCCTGACAAGTGGGTGCCAGCGGTGGTGGTGCCTAGCTGTCAGTGATTGTATTGGGTGAGACATGATACTTCCACCGTCAGAAATAATTTTTCCTCTGACATGTTGAAGACGTAGCACGAACCAACAGAGGGAAGTTGAATGGACCTGGTGGCTTTCTACACACGCTGTACGTAGTCTCCGCTAGCTAGTACTTGGTGGGTAGAGTAGACATTACTCTACAGTGCAAGCCAAACTGCACCTATGCTTCATTAAATTTGCTCGTAAAAATTTTACCTGCCAAAACTTTATAAAATATGTACTCCCCGGAGATAAAATCCGTAACGTGTACACGTATGAAGTATACTCTATATATCTTGTAGCACTATGACCCTCTTTAGATTGGTTTAACTCGACTGTTTATTTACACTTACATAAAAATAGTAATCTCACTTATAAACTTTTGCTACAATAAAATTTTACTATGCTGAAGTTTTATAAACTTTCGCTATCTAAATTAAATGCACTCATATATTAAAGGCTGATAATCCCATAGAGATGGGCTACGTTGAGCGCCCAAAATACTTCTTCTAAGATGGCTGCCATATATCGACCAATATCGTTCTATCTCGTCGAAGACTTCTCTCTACGCGTGTTCTTCGTCTCATATAGCCGCCATATATCGGTATTCTCTGACCTCAAGCGTTTCAAGTGATCCATCAATTTTAGAAAGACGTAGGATTTCTATGTAGGAATTGATGTCAAAATTTAGGCTCCGTTTAGTTCTAAAAGATTCCCTAAAAATACACTATTTATCTAACTTTTTTCTATTCATTCCATCCCTCCTACTTACAAAAATCCTTTTTTCTACAAAAATATACATTGTCCATCCCCCTATTCATTCATCTACATTTTCTTTTGGGTAAACAATGTATTTTGAGGAATCTTTTCTCAGTCTAAACACACCGTTAATGTGTTACACGAGAAGAAGAGGAAGAGGCGTCATTTCTTTTATTCTTCGCTCATACATGTGACGTAATACCCCACGAGGAGCTTGTCGCTGGCCGGCAATCAAGGCATGACTGGGCCTTTCTTCTATTGCACGCTCACTAGCTCAGCAAGCCCAGTTCAGCGCATACCTCTTTGTTTAGGTGTCTTCTCTCTTCTTCCCTCCAGCGATAGGAACGCTGTGAATAACGGTTCTTGACGCAGGCAGCGAACACCCTGTCAGCTGCGCCAGGGGCTCTCAGAGGGAAAGAATGGGAGGTCTCACCGGCAGGGCTAGGGAGGGCGGCCTTCCCGTGCCCTTGGCCGTGTTTAAATCAAAAAGTTGTTTTTTACACTTTACTGTTTATCCCTCTCAAGAAAAATTCCTCTTTAATTATTTCAACTTTTCTATTCATCCCTCTCGCAGAACACGATTCACAAACCCTCACCAACTAAACACGATCCGTCCCTGGCTTGTTCCCAGTCTGTCGCCAATCCAACGGTTATCCATGATCCATCTCGTGCTTTGACCCACCAGATGTCCATGCACAGTTGGTGGTTACTGGTGTCCTTGTTCCATTCATTGTCATGTCCTTGCAAGCTGGTTTTGTGTCATGTGACTTTCCTTTTAATAGGATTTCTACCTCTGATAGCCAAAAATTATTCGGTCATCTGTGCTTTCCTTTCACTTGGATGACGCCTATTAGAGTTGTCTCAATAAAGAAGTTCAAGCTGGTTTTTTTTTTTGCCAGGCCTTTCCTTTTAATATGACATCTACCTCAGACAACCAAACGTTTGTTGTGTCATTCCTACTTTCCTTTTTACTTTGGTGGTGCCTATTAGCATCATCTCATAAGGAAGTTCAAAATTGTTTGTGCTGTGAGTATGACGGTATGTGAGTACCTCCTACAGGGTAATCTGAAAAGCCCCATTTAGATATTTGACCAAGGGTGTAACGTGCGGTGAGATTTCGACTGTGGCACGAAAAAGGGACAAAATGGTTTATACAGGTTCGGGTCGTTGATGGCCTAACAGTCTAACACCCTACGCCGTGTGTTAAGCTTAAAGTATTATTGTATCAAATGGATGGATCCAGTTACATGCTACACGTCTACCTTATTTTATAGCCTCCCCATGGACCCCATGGGTAAGGCTTACCGCCTTTGGTGTGAATGTGGCACCGTCATGTACTCATGTGTGTCATACTGCAAGTGATACCTATCCGCCTGTTAGAGGCCCAGCGTAGTGGACCATCCTATTGCGCCCAAGGGTCATATCCTGAACGTCCCGAGTCTCTCCTAGGGTACCCTAGAGTCATGTGCCGAGGGTGGTAGGTGCCTCTCTCCATGCTTATACAATGTAACGGGGGGCGCTAGCAGTGAGGTTTCCCCGCCATCCATGGCCAATAGATGTGACGCGACCCGGGCGGGGACGTGCCTCTAACTCGTCGCGAAGGCATGCCACCCTTGGGACTCGCCTGACAATGGTAGGGCGAGCAGGTCAATGCCTTCCCCTGGGAGGAAAGGCTGAGTGGGGCGCCTGGATCCCGCAGCTTAGAACCTCTAGAGAGGGCATGTTGTTGGGGTTCGAGCTTGGCCTGTTTACCGCCCCAAGGGCCAAGGGAGTTTTGTCGGCCCGGTTGCCCTTGATTTGTCAAGTGTTGTGGGGATCCCATTCATGTGGTGCTAACAGGGGCTTTCACTTTAATCTAACTCTTCCACGCAAAAAAAAATACTTACACCAGACACACAAAGATTGCTCTGACAACTCTGTTTTTCTTTAACTCCGGTGATGTCTATTAGTGTCGTCCACTTACATCATCGGCTTTTTCTAGCCACACATCTGATTTTTGGGCTCCCTTTTTCATGGCTCCTATATGCTCCTGCTCCTGCAAATGTTGTGTACCACCATTGTTCATAAGAGCTCATTTTCTCTCTTCCAATACAATCAAATAGTAAACAACTGTAAGTCAGTTAAACTAAAGGGAAGTTTAGTATCAATTCTGAAAAAGGAAATATTTTGAGCCCTCATCAGGGCAACTAGTCAAGGCCCCCCGTGCCGGGCGACATAGGCGACTCCCCCCCCTCCCCCGCCACCAGCCACCGCTGTTCCCCCACCTCTCTCCTTCACCACGTTGTCATCAGAGCAGGCCATCGTAAGCCCGCGCGGCCCGCAAGGAGGGCGATGGCATGACAGCTTTTCTCCTCCTTCTACCTGGCAAGCGTGGCTGCTACTGGACTAAGAGGAGGTTGTCGTCGGGCGAGCCATGTTGGTGCGCCGGATTCGATGCCTTTGCGGACGGACAAATCCGGCACCTACGGTACTGGATCTTTCACTGACGTGACTACGACAAGCAACGGTGGTTGGGCTCCATTGACGAGGCAGTAGCTGACAGCGGAGATGCCCACGATAGCTTCGTGACCTTGCATGAGCGGTGGCGGGACCCACATGATGAGGCGGCTTGGCAGCGCGCCTATGGGGCACCAGCAACCTGAGGGGCGATGACGACTTAATGCGCCTGTGGGTCTGTGGCGACACCCATGTGGGGCGATCGGGTAGGGGGGTTTTGCATCGGGTAGTGGCGTGACCCCACGTGGAGACGACTGGTGCCTCCTGACTTTAATATGCAAAAGCAGAGGTGGCTGCGGGCTGCAGTAGGGGATGGAGGGGTAGGATATATATAGCAAATTGGTCGAAGCGTGAGGAGGCACGACAACAACGATGCTACCTAGGAGGCTCCCATGGATGCGATCTTGGAACGACAAGCAACAAGTGTGTATATTGGGAAGGAATTCTCCGGGCGAAATCCATTTCGACCTTGTTGCTGGTGATTGTGACGTATCGATGTCGTTCTCCCCGTTGGGGCGCCATCTCAGAGCCCTTTCCTAGTGCACGGGGTTCTCTGGGTGAAAACCTTGCCCACTTCTGGACGAGCGAAGACAACGCCTTGCGCGTCATTCCCTCCTTGAAGGCGTCATTTGTAGATACCCCAACTTGTGTGCTTAATCATTCATCCACAGATTGCCACCAATATTGAGAGCTGCATTCTTTCAAGTTCTTACTTGTGTTCTTCGTTCCGCTTGCAGGGATTACCCTTCTTGGCGAGGTCAACCGGGTAGTGACACGGTTGATAACCAGAGGAGCCGTGGTGCTAAGATTGCAGGGTTCGAGTTGCCGACTTGAAGCCGGATCGGTGTGTTTCACTCCGTCTAAAACGAGAGTTATCTTTACTCGACGGAAGATTGGCCACCCAAGTCTCAATATTGGTGATAATCTGCGGATGAATGATTAAGCACATAAGTTGGGGTTATACAAACCGAATACGGTGACTGTTCAAAGACAATTAATCTAAAGCAAAACCCAAACCCTAATGGTGGCAGCAGCTGCTATAAAATAGAGTCTAGGGTCATGGTCAACCCCTGGATGCGCCCCCTAGTGGGCTCGACGGCGATACAAGGCCCAAAGGCCAAAAGACGGTGACGCAGCACCGGAACAGATTCTGTACGTCACCTTATTTGGATGATTCCCGACGACTCAGAACGAATGTAGGCCTCAAACCAACTCCATTGGAAGCTCTATGAAATCTTCTTTCCAACCATATGTGAATCGTCGAAATCGGACTCCGTATGTGGCCTGGGCGTCCATTTTACCGAAGGCAGCTCCTGGACTCCGAGGTGGACTCGAACTCGAGTTGTAATGGGCCTCCATGTAGCTTGGCCGACCCTCATTGGACCTCTCCGCCTCCAAGCCCTCCTCTATGTGTTTGTTGATCTTCTCCTTGGTTCCTAATCACATTATAAACAATAGGTAGTAAATCATTCTCAAAACTATTAATAGGAACATTTAGGAGCGAGCTCACCTCTAAATTTAATTGCCTCGCACGAGCTCTTGTAATTGGACCTTCAATGGTTTGGATGTCCAGCGGTGAAATCTCGAGTGTATCCGTAGAAGTGATGTCCTCATCATTGTGCCATCTCTGGGTTGCCGGTCATGAGTGGCTTGTGCCGGTGGAGCGACAAGGCGGCTGTTGCAGGTAGCAAGGTTGAAGGGGGTTGCTAAACCCATGCGACCACAACCAAAGTTTTGCTGATGACTAGAGGTTGTCGGACGGGTGTCGGCTCTAGCGGCTTGCAATGAACTACGGCGTATGGCGTTGCTTGACAATAGATTGTGTCTCATGGGACTGCGTCGAAATACTGTGCTTGTAGCAATGGGGTCATGGGATGACTATGCCTACAGCGGAATGCGGTGGGTTGCTCAGCCTTGCTCAGCAACCTCAGTTCGGTACAACGTCGGAAGATGGTGCAAGCGACAATTTGACTTGCTGACATGGCGGCATTGGTCATCTACGCGGGTGGTGCAACGAGATGATGTAGACCGATGGGTGTGGCCCTGTTGTTCGACGGAGATCTTGGGAATGGAGCATCATTACTCATCATCCTAATGACGACATATTAAATGGATCAGTGGCATAGAGTACTGTGGTGGATGTGGCGAGGCCCCGCGTGTTGTGTTTTTGCGATGGCAAGCTTCGCTGGGTCGCTACGCTCGTCCTGTAGGCGGCCTGCGTGCAGTCCGGATTTGGTGGTTTCACCCTATCAGATGACGACGGCGGGCCCCATACAGTGGTGTCCTTTTCAGTGCGGTCTGTTTCTCTCGTTTCTCTTTCGGCACAAGGTCGTGCATTGACGGTAACTTCATGAGGTCGAGAAGGTTGTTAGCCGTGGCCGCTAGGCTTTGTCTCTACCTCTGTTTCCCGTGGAGTGGTCATGTCCGTGTCAATGTCCCAATCCAATTGGACTAAAACCGTCTCAAGGAGAGACAAGGGTATAGTTTGCATCGACATCCCAATTTTCACCGACCTGAGTTGTTTGAGTTGAGTTGAATTCGACGTGTGTTGATGCTCCAATCCAACCCCTGGCGTTGTTCACATGTTTTTTTTTCTGGTTTTGACCTCCTAGGAACAAGGCCTTTATCAGCGCAAAAGTGTCAAGTAAATTTTTTCCAGTGTTTTCGTTCAAAAGAAAAAAGTAAGAAAAAAGAAAATAAAAGATCACGCTACAGAACAAAGAAAAGCAGGCCGGGTGGGCTTTTCTCGACTCAAGTGGCATGGGCGGGCGCATGGACGGATGGGCTGCTACAATGGCCGTTTAGCAACCAGGCGGAAATGCTAGATTGCTAGTCAAATAAAAAGAGCCGCATGCAAGCACTTGGGCTTTCTTTCCCCGCCCTGAGGACAGTAGTGGGCCTTCCGTCAGCAATAGATATGTCATATTTGACTTTGACCACGTTCACTCGTCATTTTTGTTTTTTTTTCACCCGCATTTTCATCAGCGAAAAGGTTAAAATTTACTGACACTTACGCGAAACTTCCGTACATTTGAAACGCTTGAAATTAGTCATATTTTTTTTTAAAAAAACGTAGTCAGATTCCCGATCGGTGTAGTTTGATGCATAGTAGTAGAAGATTCCCGTGCAGCGAGGAATTAGACGAACGCGGTTAGATCTCTGATCCCGAGGGGATTCGCGAACATGCTGCTGTCTGACGAAACGATACGCGCGCAAAGCTGCCACGACGAGATGGTGCCCCGTTGTTTATTATTCCGTCCATCTCTCTGACACGGTTCATCCGCGCCGCCGCAACAAACTAGAAGACTCCATGCCAATGCACCACCACACGGGCGCGCTCCCAAGCTCGGCAACCATGCATGCATCCCGGCGAGGCGGCGACAACTTCTTCGTTAGGCAGGGCACTACTCCTCCGTATCCCCGCCGCTTCGATTCACCTCCCCGCATGGAGAAAGGAAGGAATCGACCTGCCCCGCTCACCAGTCACCACTCGCCTGTCGCCACCAAACAAATCAAGCAGATCATCACTCACTCGATCGGCCATGCATCCATGGTGGTCCATGGCCGACGACCCCGTCTCGTGACCCTGATCGAAAACGAAGCCCCCCAAGGTCCCGGCATGCATGTGATCAACAGCGACGTGCAATCAAATCTACACTAATCGTCCCTCCCCGAGGGCCAAGAAGGCGCTTAGTGATCATAATCGCTCTCGGTCTCAAATACGTATACCCGTGTGCCGCCGTGCGCTGCGGCCATTCCCGGGGTGACAGGGCGAGCGAGATAGGCGACAACGACGGCTAGCATGCCTGAGCGCCTGATGCTGAATTGCTGATCCATTTCTAGCGCTCCCGGCCGCTTCTCGCCACGCTCGCTCACCCGAGCCGGCACACGGATCCGGGTGCGGAGGGCGGACAGCGGCACGTGGAGGGGGGGATTCCCTGCCCACCTACATAACTGCCTCGGCGCCTTGCCCTTTTCAGCTTTCGCTGCCACTTGAAACCGCCGACCCCCCCACCACCAACGCCTTCTTCGTTCCCGCCCTCTACGCGTAGCACAACACTCCGCTGGATCTCCTCCCCTCCCCGCTCGCCCGGTCGCTAGAGGCAGCCGGGGCTAGCTGGCGCAGGCTGTCCTCATGTTCCAAAAGTCTCGTCCCATGTGACCCCTCTCCAATCCCAATTCCCACCCGTCCCGTCTCCATCCCCTCTCCCCGGCACAAGCTAACCCGGCCCGGGCCACGACGGTGGTGTAGCCACTGCACCACTATAAAACAAAAACTCCAGGCGCCGCCGCCCATCGCCAACAGACCGAGCGCGCACTGGCGGCGGCGGATAAGCTACGAGCCGCTTCGTCACCCGCTGCACACCGACGTGCGCATTGCTAGCTAGGGGTCCGCGCCGGATCAGCACGCATGGCGCAGCTGCCGCCGAGGATCCCGGCGGCGGTGCACCACTGGCCGGAGGGTGGCCACCACCACCACGGCGGCGGGGCCGCGTCGGCGTGGGCCGACGATTTCGCCGAGTTCGCGGCGTCGCGGCGGGGCGCGCACCGGAGGTCGCTCAGCGACTCGGTGGCGTTCGTCGAGGTGGCGCCCGCGGACGGCGCGGCGGGGGAGTTCGACCGCCTCGACGACGACCAGCTCATGTCAATGTTCCCCGACGACGCCGCCGCCGCCGCCGCCGGAGGCGGATCGTCGTCCGCGCCGGGGTCAGAGAACGGCGGCAGCAGCGACAGCGACGGCGACAAGCGGCGTCCGGCGGGTGGTGGTGCTCCCGGCAATGTCGGCTGCGGCGGTGATGAGCGGAGCGAAGCCGCGGACGCGCAGGCGGCGGCGGCGGCGGGGCAAGCTGGTGACGCCAACACGGAGCTGATCCGGGATCCCAAGAGGGTGAAGAGGTGAGTAGCCCCAGCGCATGCACACACGCAAACCCAGCTTGATCGATCTGTGTAGCCTGAAAAAATGCTTGCTTGCCTGGGAATGAATGCTGCTAGGATTCTGGCCAATCGGCAGTCGGCACAGAGGTCGCGGGTGAGGAAGCTGCAGTACATCTCCGAGCTCGAGCGCAGCGTCACGACCCTGCAGGTATACATACATAATCACATCAATACTGAGATTAGTTGTTGAACCTTATCAACATAGACAAGCCAATTCCAACACATAATGCACTAGAATGCTAGATGCTGGGTATAGACAAAGTCAAGCTAATCTGACATCTCAATGCATTAGTCAACGGCAGCCACATGTGAATTGTAAAAGCTGCTCATACCGGTTACTCAAAATGGACCTCCATCCATCGTCAGTTCTAGGATCGGGACCGGAACTTGATAGTAAAATTGACACACACTCTTCACCGATCCCTATAGATCTTGCCAACATTCTGTCGGACCTGATGCAAAAAAAAGCAGCGTACAAAACTAGTGCAAGCGTGGAAATTAATGTACCGCACATGCATGGCCGGGCACCAGAAGATTTGCAGACACCCAAAACCTCTTGTTTTTAACATGAAGGATCGAGGTTAAATGTTGTCACAAATTACTACTAGTACTATTCGGGGGGTCTCAATCCACACGCCACACAAAATGCTGCCACGCCCGCGCCTATTGTCTCTCACGCACCCACGTGTCCCCGTCACGATGTCACAATTCACGGACGCACATTAACTTTGAAGGCGAATAGGCGATTAGCTTGTCATTTCAGCACATGCATGCATAGCACCAAGTAGCAACTAGCAAGGCAGATAGATCGGCGGCAGATGCAGCACAGGCTGGCCAGCAATAGCAACAGCGTCGCGAGTAGTGATGAGCCCCCCATGTGCAATGTGGAGGCCGCGCCGCGCCGGCCGGCCTTCTTGGCAATTGGCGTGCTCCCGCTCGCGAGATGGATCATGGAAACGGCAGCAGGCTCTCTCCTCCTCCCGTGCATGCATGCTGATGTCTTTACCCTCTCTCCCCCGGTACCAACCCCACGTAGCGCCATGATCCAAGTGCACATGCCCCTGCATGGCTGTGGTGGTCCCTGTTCGCGCGTGAGTGCTATGGATCGATCGATTCCATCGGTAGCATAGCAAGATAGCATCCATACACGGATCGATCGAGCTGATGGTGGTATATGGTAGATGACACGGGCCTTGCCTCCTTGTGCACGCAGGATCTGGCTGCTGGTTACCCAGCGTCTCACGCAAGCGTATACTAGTTGGAGTATTTACTAGCTAGTCGCATATAACAAATCGAGCGTCAAGCTTAGCCTCTTAGGGTTTGTTTATGTGCTTGAATGGTGGATGCACAGATATATAATGCAATGGGGTCCAAGTGTTCTTTATTTATTCATTGCTGCACATGGCGCAAGCTAGGTACAGATCAAAGGTTCCGCGGCTGTCCGGTTCTGTTAGCTTGCCATCGCCGTATTCCCATCAGCCTGCAGTTCCAGACCCACTGGATTCATCTTTCGAAAAAAGACCACCGGTTTCACCTTGGCTACGTCTGATCTTAAGCTACACATATAGGGGTAATCTGGAAACTGTCAAGGGGAAAATACAGAAAAAAAATGCAACGAACTGTTAAGTAGGTTTGGTTTCTGTAAAGGCGAAAAATGAGACGATCGTTGTCGTTCACCGCTGCGAAGCGTGCCTGAAGTTTCTCGTAGTCGTCCTTGCTCTGCTAGTACGTAATTGTAAACCGGTCGTTGAATTGCTTTGCAGAATGAGGTGTCCGTGCTTTCTCCTCGGGTGGCATTTTTGGATCAGCAGCGGACGATACTGACCGTCGGCAACAGCCACCTCAAGCAGCGGATCGCAGCTCTTGCACAGGACAAGATCTTCAAGGATGGTGAGTGGTATGCTTTACTTGGATGGGGTAGGCCATTGCGTGCAATTCAACTAGCTAGCGCTGCTAGTTCATGTAATTCATAGAGAGCTAATAATGCATGTCACTGGGAGTGACACGTTGTGGGGTTTATCTCATCAAGCTTCAACGGACATCACTCATCATGACTGAAGAAACCAATTCCACCCCCTTTTTTTTAGCTCATCAAGAGGCGTTGAGGAAGGAGATCGAGAGGTTGCGGCAGGTCTACGAGCAGCAGAACCTCAAGATGTCAGCGGGCGCTGCTGCTTCTGAGCACGGGCCGCCGCCTCCGGTGCGTGCAGAGAAAGAGCTCATGAGCTAGCTCATCCATGCCTGTCGGGCGTCCGCTGTGCAGTCCGCCTTATCATTAACCTGGAGGGAACATTTCATCATGGTTTTTTTTACAAGATTCTGTGGATGTTTTCTTCTCTCTCTTCTTCTTCTTCTTCTCTTTATCTTCTTTTTCTTTTCCCATTGACATGTGCATTGATTCTTTGTAATTTGATTTGGATTTGGTTTACTGTGCAAAGTGTGGTAAAGTCATCACTCATCAGGAAAAACTGAACTTTCATGTAAATCATTTTTGAAGCATTATATCTCTGGTAATCTTTATAGATTCTTTGTTATTGATATGGTCTTTTTTTGGTTTGATTTGGTCGGATCTCTTAATGTTGACAAGTTGAGCGTAATTGAAGTCCGTTCCTCGAACCACTGAAATTGGAACGTACATAGGCGATTCAGTAGGTTAAGCAAGCTTGTAACCGGCATGACTAGCATACTACGCACGGAAGACTCGCTCGCTCGGCACGACTCCGCGCTCGCCATGGCTCCACGCTGCACGTCTCGCGGACGTTCCGCGCACGCCGAAGACTCGCTCGTACGGCATCGCTCGCCTAGGCTGTTAGCTGCGCAAGGATCGCACTTGTATAAATGTAACCATTCATCGATCAATACAAAGTAATGTTGATCCCTATCTCTTCTTTCATGGTATTAGTGACCGACAGATCTATCCTGGAACATCCGTTCGCCACCTCCGCTTCCGCATCAATGGCCCACTCACCCACCCACTCCTCCACCTCCTCCGACGACTCCGACGTCGATCCTCCCCAGCGTGCAGCAGCCGCCGTCGTCCAGACGGTGAACATCCGTTCTCACGTTCCCGTTCTCCTTGACTTCGACGACTCCAACTACACCCAATGGCGCTGCTTCTTCGACTCCGTTCTTGGCAAGTTCGGACTGGAGAATCACGTCAAGGCGCCGACGCCGATGGCACAGCGCAACGCCGAGTGGCGCATGATCAACCACTGCCTCGTCAACTGGATCTACACCACCGTCTCCAAGCCCGTCTTCGACATCATCCACAAGCCTAGCGCCACTGCATTCTCTCTCTGGTCCGACGTTGAAGGACAGTTCCGTGACAACGAGCTTGAGCGTGCGGTGATCTTGGAGGCTGAATTCCGCAGCATCCAACAAGGTGACATGTCCATCAACGAATACTGCACCAAGCTCAAGCGCCTCGCCGACAATCTGCGCGACATCGGCCATGCCGTCTCCGAGCCGAGCCAAGTCCTCAACCTCCTTCGTGGTCTCAACTCCAAGTATCGCCACGTCAAGCCTGTCATCAAGTCCAAATCCCCACCTCACACCTTCATGAGCTCCAGATCGTACCTGCTCCTCGAGGAAGTCAGCGAGGCCAACAACGCCAAGATGGACACCGGGCTCGCACTCACGGCCGACCACTCCGCTTCGTCAACCGGTGGTACTTCCTCGAGCACCGCTGGATCTGCCGACGCAGCGTCTGGATCCGGCAGCCAACGCCCCAAGTACAAAAACAAGAAACGTGGGCGCGGCTCCGGCTCCTTCCCGAACAACGCCGGCGGCGCCCAGCAGCCACGTCCACCAGCCTCGTTTGCTTCGTGGCCAGCAGGCGACAACCCATGGACGGGCCTGGTGCAGGCCTGGTCCATGCCGTTCCGGACTCCTGGAGCAGGCGTCATGGGCCCTCGTCCACCCTTTCAGCCACAGCAGGCGATGACGGCCCAGCACCAGCACTCCATCCCCGGCTCCACCTCGACGTCGTCACCGGTCTGGGTCCAGACCGCCCTACTCGCAGCGCTCGCGTCGTCCGGCGCCCAGCAGCAGCAACCACCGAGCAGCACTGACTGGTTGTTCGACACCGGCGCGTCCACGCACATGTCCAACAAGGTACTCTCACAAACCCTCTCCCAGTTCTTTCCCCGTCCTCTATCAGTGTCGGAAACGGTGCCAGACTGCCTGTTACCCATGCAGCCTCCACCTCTATTCCTACATCTTCCTCCCCTCTTCATCTAAACAATGTACTTGTTTCTCCTTCTCTCATGCATAACCTAATTTCAGTTCATAAGCTCACACGTGATAACAATGTATCCATTGAATTTGATCCACATGGTTTCTCTGTAAAGGATCTTCCAACTGGCACGGTGACGCTCCGATGTGAAAGCTCGGGAGACCTCTATCCTGTGCGCATCCCGTCCCAGATCGCCTGCAGTGCCTCCACACCGGCCGATCCGTGGCATGAGCGCTTAGGACACCCCGGGAATAAAGTCTTGTCTCAGGTCTTGCACAATTTTAATTTCCAATGTAATAAACTCTCCGCTCATGCTTGTCAATCCTGTCAATTAGGCAAACATGTACGCTTACCTTTCAGTTTATCAACTTCCCAAACATATTTTCCTTTCCAACTTGTTCATGCCGATGTGTGGACGTCTCCCATTCTTAGTTGTTCTGGCTACAAGTATTTTCTCGTGCTCCTCGATGACTTCACACACTATTTCTGGACATTTCCCATACGCCAGAAGTCCGAGGTCTTTCACATTCTTCGTGACTTTCACGCGTATATACGCACTCAGTTTGGGCTGCAGCTTCTCGCGTTGCAAACCGACAACGGCCGGGAGTTCGACTCCGCCGCTCTTCGCGCCCTCTTCTCCGCCAACGGCGTCGCCCTGCGCCTCTCCTGCCCGTATACATCGCAACAAAACGGGAAGGCCGAGCGTGCAATTCGATCTCTTAACGACTGTGTGCGTACATTACTAATTCACAGTGCAGCTCCTCCGATGTTCTGGGCCGAGGCACTCTCCACCGCCACCTACCTCCTCAACAGACGCCCATGCAGCGCCACCGGCGACGTGACTCCGCATCAGCTCCTCCTCGGCGTCGCTCCCGACTATAGCTTGTTGCGCGTGTTCGGGTCGCTGTGCTACCCTAACCTAACAGCGACGACTGCCAACAAGCTGAGCCCACGCTCGACACCATGCGTCTTCCTCTGCTATCCATCAGACCACTGGGGGTACCGCTGCTACGACATTACCTCACGACGCGTCATCACCTCGCGACATGTGGTCTTCGACGAGCACCAGTTCCCTTTCCGGCATGTACCGACCCACGTACCCTCGCCATCGTCTTCAACGCCAGACGAGGAGACGTGTCTACGTCGTGCCAGCCCCACGGCGGCGCCATCGGCAGTGCCCATGCCACCGATGTCGCCCTCGCCAATGCGCTCGTCACCGGCACCAACGACCTCAGCGCCAGCGCCGGCCTCGCCATCACCGCCTCCGATCCCATCGCCATCGGGGTCACGATCACCTACAGACGCCGGCACCTCGCCATCACCTCCGGCGCCCGAGATACCCGACGCGCCTCCAGCACGTCAGCACCACATGGTGACACGCGCACAAGCTGGCATCCGCAAGCCCCACCCCAAGTACGCGCACACCACGACGGCGTCTACCTCGACTACCCCGACATCAGTCCGGTCAGCCTTGCGTGACCCAAATTGGCTCGCTGCAATGCAGGCCGAGTATGATGCCCTCCTCCGCAACGGCACTTGGACGCTGGTGGATCGCCCTCCAGGAGCTCGGGTCATCTCGGGCAAATGGGTGTTCAAGCGTAAACTCAACCCGGATGGCAGCCTCGAGCGCTACAAGGCCAATGGGTTGTGCGTGGCTTTAACCAACGACCGGGTGTGGACTTTGGTGAGACGTTCACGCCGGTGGTCAAACCGGCGATGATCTGCACTGTCCTCGCCGTGATCGCGTCAAAAGGGTGGCCTGCACATCAACTTGACGTCTCCAACGCGTTCCTCCACGGGCATCTTCAGGAGCGTGTCTACTGTCCACAGCCATCCGGCTTCGTCGACCCACAACGCCCTGACGCTGTGTGCTTGTTGTCCCGCTTCCTCTACGGTCTCCGACAAGCCCTGCGTGTGTGGTTCACGCGGTTCGTGCAGTTCGTCTCGTCCATCGGCTTCGTTCAGGCTCGCTCCGATTCGTCGTTGTTCATATACAACGGCACCGCAGGGATGGCCTACCTTCTTCTATATGTCAATGACATGGTGCTATCTGCATCAACCGGTGGCCTCCTACAGCACATCATCACCACACTCCAGTCAGAGTTCGCGGTCAAAAACATGGGTGACCTCAAGTTCTTCCTCGGCGTCGACATTCGCCGCTCCAGCGCCGGTTTCTTTCTGTCCCAGGCACAGTATGTCGAGGACCTCCTGGAGCGTGCTGGAATGAGCAACTGCAAACCAGTTGCTACTCCGGCCGACACTCACTCCAAACTATCCTCCAACGATGGCCAGAACATCGACGATGCCTCCTTCTACGGCAGCATGGCTGGAGCTCTCCAGTACCTGACGATCACTCGCCCCGACATCACCTACGCCGTGCAACAACTTTGCCTCCACATGCACTCGCCGAAGGATGTCCACGCCGCGATGCTCAAGCGTGTCTTGCGCTACATCCGTGGCATGCCCAACACTAGAGTCCTTCTGTCCGTCGTGTCTTCACCAACTCTCACGGCGTACTCCGACGCAGACTGGGCAGGATGCCCGGACACGCGACGATCGACCTCCGGCTTCTGCGTCTTCCTCGGCAACTCGCTGCTCTCGTAGTCGTCTAAGAGACAGACCACTGTGTCGCGATCCAGCGCCAAGGCGGAGTATCGCGGCGTCGCGAACACGGTGCCGAGTGCTCTTGGCTGCGACACCTACTCGGCGAGCTGAAGTTCGGCATCGACAAGGCAACGATTGAGTTATGTGACAATGTGTCGACGGAGTACATGACGCGGAACCCAGTCCATCACAAGCGTACAAAACATATCGAACTGGACATACACTTTGTCCGAGAGAAGGTCGCGATTGGGGAAGTCCGGGTCCTTCACGTTCCAAGCACGCAACAGCTCGCGGACATTTTCACAAAAGGTCTACCCACGCAGCTCTTCCAGGACTTCAGGAACAGCCTCTGCATCGACTACGCCAACGCTGAGCCTGAGGGGGGTGTTGGCGTACATCCTAACAGCCTGCGCATACTACGCACGGAAGACTCGCTCGCTCGGCACGACTCCGCGCTCGCCATGGCTCCACGCTGCACGTCTCGCGGACGTTCCGCGTACGCCGAAGACTCGCTCGTATGGCATCGCTCGCCTAGGCTATTAGCTGCGCAAGGATCGCACTTGTATAAATGTAACCATTCATCGATCAATACAAAGTGCTATTGATCCATATCTCTTCTTTCACTAACCACGGCGACAACACACTGGGAGGAGTAACCTCATTGTCCAAGTAGTTTCTTTTTTCCTTTCTTGAAATTTGTCATTGTCCAAACAGTATACTCACTTGTCACTTCTGCAACGGATGTATCATATCACTGAATTGCAATGTACTAACTGAATGGGCTATGGCAGTGCCATACTGCCACCACACAGCAAGTTGATACATTTGGTTGGCAATATGCATTGTAACAGTAACCAGGCGAAAGAGTTTACATTTGGTCTGAACCTTTGCTTTCCAAATTGCTTCCGAGCACGTTTCTGTAATTGTCCCCGTATTTTATATGCCGATTTGGCTGTGTACTTCCCTGCAGCTGTTATTTTCCCAATGGATGACATGATTTTCAGGTGTCCTTTTCCGAATCTTGAACGCCTTCAGCTTCTCCTCTAGGTATCAGTATCACCGGCTAGCGGTGAGAGGCTACGCTGGACTGGAGGGACGCGCCTCCCCAAGGTCAGCGTCTCCTACCGCCGGAGCCGATCGAGCATTTCGCAGCTTGTCACCTCTCGCTGCGCTTCGTTCGCCGGGCGGCGCCTCCCTCACTGCCCTTTTGATCCCAGTCGATGAAATCGAGAATCGAAACGGCGTGCTGCTACTTCCCTCCAACAATTGGCGCGATCACAGGCACGGCGGCGCAATCCCCATCGAGCGGAGCAAGCCGCGCTGCCCTTTCGTTGCATACCTGCATTGCTCTGTTACATGCTCCTAGCCTATTCCTTTTCCAGCTCGGCTGTTTGTTTTCAGTTGTTCTCTACCTGAAACCCTGAACAGTGAGTATACTCGGAATATTGGAGAGGAGAAATTTTTAGCATATACCAACAGAGAGGAGGTACAATAAGACACGTGCAGCAACAAAATAGAATGTCTAAAGATTGGTGAAACCGTATAGATACAGCATTTTCCAAGACCTCTGTGTTTGGCTCCTGAGCTCTATTTATTCCTTTCAGGCTCGGACACCAGGAACAGAGGTTTCGTCTCAACTACAGCCAAACAACATTACGCAGACCATCTAACTGATAGTGACTGGAGGCAGCCAGTCACACCTGAAACATAGCTTAGACAAACGAGCCCAGTTCTCTTCAGCGAATTCAGACCGGGCCGAATTTGCAACACGGAGATTGGAACACAAAATTTAGCCCTAAGATCAGATTTGGTGGGGGGGACTGGGAGTTGTTAGTTGTAGGCGGCACAGCGCGACACACATCTACTAAACACTGGCACGTGCACACGGGTTCACCGGTTCACTCCCACAACGGACTGCCGCCGTAAACCTGCTCCGTGCCAACCTCGCCGCCGTAGCAGGGCTCAAGCGAGAAGGCGCTTCCCTCGCCGCCGTCCTCGTCTTCCTCCTCCCACCCCATGGCCATGACCATGCCGTCCATGTACCAGTCCCCCATGCACCCTCCGATGAACGGGCCCATGCCGGTGTCGGCCGTCTCCGCCCACTCCAGGGTGTCGTCGACGTACGGCTCCGGGCTCCCGTACTCCTCAAAGTCGGACAGGATGACGTCGAGGCCACAGTCCTCGAAGTCCTGGTGCGTGTGGATGGCGCCGCTCAGCTCTTGGCTGTCGATCCAGCAGCCTTCGACGTCGACGGACGCGAAGCCAAGATGCTGGTCTCCGTCCTCGGCGGCGAGGGTCGCGTCCAGGAGCTCCACGAGCAGGTCGCCGTCGTCAATCTCCGGCACTTCCATGGCGCCGTCTTCCTTGTGCCGCAGCACGATGCTATCCATATTCATGTATGTGTATGGTGCAAAACCTATAGCCGAAGTCAAGCTCTAGCAGTACGCCTAGCTATTCTTTTTCACAGGTGCGGTTGTGGGTGATCATGGCAGAGGTGCGTGAATGATGCAGCGGGAGGGGACGGAGCTCGTGTTTTATAGCCTGTATGGGTGGGACGTGCCAGCTCAGGACAGGAGGTGTGGCCGTGGGTGAGCTCTTTCGGCCACGAGGGCGTCTCCAACGGTAATAGCTAGCTTGTGGCCTCAACTTAGGGGTCCCACTTGTATATATTTTTTATTCTACTTTTCACTTCCTCTCCTCTGTAGGTCCATATCTTCTCTCTCAGCTGTTCAATGCATGTTTTTTTTTTCTGTGCGAGTCTAGTGCCGAAGAAGTAGTCAGCTACTCTCTCTCACCTTCTTCTCTCACTGCCACGTAGGCTGAAATACACAGTCAGCTGGCTATTTCACCCAGCGACGGGGACGCCCTGAGGGGATGAGGGTCAAGGCCCAAGGGTGACCGCCTGACCGGCACCTACGCGGCACGTGGACCGGACGCCACTCGAGAGCGTGCATTGATGTCCGATCAGAGATTGCTTTTGCTGGGAGCAAGCATGGATCAAGGAGCAAATCACGAAATGGTTAAGACGTTGAAACAAACTTTCTGTAGCTGGAGTTGATTAGGAGCACTAATGGTCCACGTACATCTTTCCTGTTGTGTACGAGAATCTGCGTCGTCCAGGAACAGACAGGGGGACTGTAGGTGCCTAGCAGCTCCAAGGGTCGGCCTGTTCGCCATGAATGCGGGTAGTGTGAGCTGGGTTCAGGTTCAGACGCCCAGGACGTGGCACCATTTCCTTAGAGATCCAGTCCTTATCCATTAATCCATTGCACAATGGCACCAATTGCTCAAGCTTGAAATTGAAACAGCGCCGATGACTGCAGGCACTGCTGCGTAGTGGGGTGAAAGCACTGAAACATGACTAGGCTGTGTTTAGTTGATGAAGGGAAAAGATCTTTTGTTTCTGGGATGCGTGTTATGTGAGGGGGATGAATAGGAAAGGTGAAAAAGGAACTTTTAGGGATGCGTGTTCTGTGAGGGGAATGAATAGTAAGTGCAAAAGATCTTTTGCATCTAAACACAACCTAGAGCCGGGGATGGTGAAAGCGCTGCAGCATGGCCATGGTAGATCTGGGCTGTGTTAAGATAAATCGAGGGAGAAGTATTTTTTTTGATGCGTGTTATGTGAGGGAGATGTATAGGAAAGGTGAAAAAAGAATTTTTAGAGATGTGTGTTCTGTGAGGGGATGAATACAAAGTAAAATGTACTTTTAAAATCTGAACATAGCCCTAAGCACAGTAATACCACTGTGCTGGCAGTGGAATTCTAGTCCTTGGCGGTAGGACCCAGCCAAGCAGGTGCCACGCCAGCAGTCAAATGACCGCTTCCAGAAGAGCAATCAATGGCTGACGTGAGGAGTAAGGGATCAGCCAAGGATCAATGGCTGACGTGAGGAGCAAGGGCATGTTTAGTTGAGGTTGGAAAAAGTATTTTTTTTCTAGGATGCGTGTCATGTGAGGAAGATGAATAGGATAAAGAAAAAGAGAATTTTTAGGGATACATGTTCTGTGAGGGGATGAATAGAAAGTAAAAAGTATTTTTAGGACCAAACACGGCCAAAAAATTCGCACATGTAAACTTGTCCCTTTCCTGTCCTGTTGTCCGGCAGCATTGCAGGGTGGACTGTACGGGCGACGGGAGTGGTCTCGGCCCGGGTCATGATGATCCAGCTGGCCACCTCGGCTCCGGCCAGCGGTAGTTACCGGGAATCATATCGGCCGGCCGCCGGCGCCCGGCGGCCGATCTGCTGGCTCAGCCTAGCGAGATCTTTCCGTTTTTCCCGGTGGTGTAGCACATGGTCTGCCTGGATTGGGCTGTTGGGCCACAGGCGATTGCCTTGGTGGTGGGCCTGGGTTCTTCATTCGAATCCGTTCAGTAGGGGCGGCGGGGCATAGCAGCAGGGGGCCAACGAGGGCAGGTGCTGTCGGGGGCAATCGCCAATCGGCGGGTCCTTCTGCTCGTCTGCTCCTGCGAGCGCTAGGGTGTGCTAATCCAACATGGTATCATCAAGGCATGACAGATGACAGAAAATTATAATAGCGGCTTTGCCAGTCCTGTGCAGTTGTGGTTGATCCCAGTGAACCTATGATCCGGCACGATGAGGGATACTGGCATCAGTCGACGCCACTACGGCAGAAATCCATAGGGGAGAGTAACAGGGACAACGTTTATCGACATGCACGCTAGGTAATTCAGGAATAAAGAACCGATGACCAAGGGCCGGTAGCATAGGAATGTTTATCGACATGCACGCTAGGTAATTCAGGAATAAAGAATCGATGGCCAAGGGCCCATAGCATAGCACTCGCAGCACAAGAGGCTCCCAACCGTGTAGATGCTTGGGATCTAGGCCGCTGCAAGGACAAACAAAAGAAGCGGCAATGCGGCATGATAGATGAAACCACGCAAAGTTCAACTGTCATTTCATTAATCATTAATAATTTAATTTCTGAGCAAAGGGAAAAACAGCTAAACAAGCAGAAACAGGTGAGTCAGAAATGCAAGCACAGCTTCGACAGTTGTAAAACCTGATTTCCCAGAACGATCCTTCCAAATGAGTAAATTCAGGAAGATCCCACACAAAATCACGTTTCTGTACAAGTCATTCCCATTCTTCTTTTCTCTATCTCATGCAGAAAACACAATGGATATTCTCACACGAGGTTATTTTTTTTACAAAACGTATTTGGATAAAGATCTTTGGTTAGATTTTACCAGGCTTCTTTGGATAACATTCTTCAGTTAGGTTTCGACCAGGTCTCTTCGGGTAGCTCTACTCTTCACCATTCTCAAATTTCTGCAGTGGAAGAGGTCTACCGCGCCCCATTGTAAACCCCCGTGTTCCATCTGGCATTCTTGGTCCAGGAATTGGCTTGTTTAATGGCTCTGAACCAGAACTTCCTGATATACAAACTTGACATAAGTCAAAATCATATTTATCCCACACTAGCAGAATTACACAACATATATACACGATATGAGCATGCTGAGTATGGGTATGAGCTGTGGAAATTTCATGCGGTTATGTTGCTACATTTTACATCTTTGTCCTGGAGCCAAGGAAACACATGGAAGGAGAATCAGGGTTATGTGCATATGTAACATGGAGTATTGTTAGTATAACCATACCAGCAATTATTGAGGATATCCTAGGAAATTACTCTAGATAAAACTGGAAGAGGCTATGGTTATAATCTTATAGACCAGAAACATCTTACCCTCCCCATGAAATGAATATGAGAATTGACTAGTATTGAATCTCAATGGCACAGATGAGAATGTAGTTCATTATACACACACATTCAGTACAACATATAAGTGTATAAATACCTTGTTTGTTTGTATTTTGCTGAATCTGACCTTGACCTTTGTACCGGCCTTTTCGCCCTCCTTTAGGATTTGACTTTTGGTGTTGGAGCTCAGTCTATATGTACAATCAACAGGCTATAAGCAAAACTAAATCGAGGATAATGGTGTCAACATTTGGATGCAATACAGATAGTCACATCTCAATTCTCAATAAGCAAAGTTCTACTAGGAAACAAAAGCAAATGGACATTTCAGTCTCAAACTTCCACAATATGTACGTTCAAGATAAAGGCCAAAATTATCAGCACGAAAGCGCATACTGTCAGTGGTGCAATACACAAGCTAATCTACACTATCCTCAACCCGATATCTGCATAGAGCCAACAGAAAACTGGAGATAGTCATAATATCTCAATAAGAAAAATTCTACTAGGAAATAAACGTCAATGGACTTTTCAGTCCAAGCTCCCACAATATGTTTCATCCAAGAACAAAGGACAAAATTATCAGGAAGAAAGTGCAAACAGTAAGTGATGCACTACACAAGCTAACCTACACTATTCTCAACCAGATAACTGGATAGAGCCATCAGAAGAAAAAAAAAATGACTTAAAAGTGCATGGAAATTTTCAAACCTCGGTGGTGATTGCGGAGTTCAAATTTTCCTTATCCTTGGTACTCTCCATTGAATCAGTAACGCTATTCTTTTCCGAGCCTGTTTGCTGGTCTTCTTTCAAATGCTGATTCTGATTGTTCTTTTTGGAAACTGTATCCTGATTTTCTTTTGAAGATTTGTTATGCTTTCCTGGCACCTTTGACAGAAGCCTGACTTTCAACCCAGTTCTCCAGTTGCTCTCATCACTTAATGTAACCTAATATTACCGGAACACAAACCAATTACAGTCGGTTATCGATGATACGTTGCCAAATCTATTATTAGGTAGGAGATTGGCAACTTACAGCCTTCTCAGCGGCGTCCACTGCTTCATACTCAACAAGGGCATGAACCTGTGAAAGATCTGCTCCATTAACAACTTGCTTGGTGGAAAGGATACACCAAAGATAATCTAATAGTAAAAAAAACTGAAAATCTAGGGATCACATTTTGCACTAAAAAAATATATTTCGCATCAAATGGCTGTTCACAACAAGTGGTAATTCAAAATATTGACTGACAAACGACCACGGTTTAAATCAACAAGTATGGTGCATAATTGGAATAGTTTCTGGTTAAACATTAGCATCAGTTTAAACCATGAAAACACTACATCATGTTGAGATCATACCTTACTGCTTTGAACAAAGTCATGCTTCTTAGCATTTGAAGATTCTTTAACTAATTCTGGATCAATAATTGTTATGTTCACAATTCTGAGATGTAAACAAACAAATTACAGTGTAAGAATACTACAAATCAGTCGATAACATGTAATAGAAGCACTACTACAAAAATGTCCAGATAACATACTTGCCAACAGTACCAAATTTTTCCTGTATACTCTCCAGCGAGAAACCAGGAGGAAGATTTTCCACCAAAACTGTGCTTTTCTGCAAATACAATATGGTCAGAACTCCAATAATTAATATAATACATTCAAATAAGAAGGAAATTGGTTATTCACCTTTGAATCCTTCAATTCATTATGTTGCAATGGATGTAGCCTCCTGACCCTTTTCCCATCTTGACTTACAACCTAAAAACAATTGTCTCAAATATATAAAACAATGACATAGCAAATGCACATACATTACTGACAAGTGATAAACATTAGAAATTTCGAAGTGTCAGAACAGAATGAAAAGTAAAATATTACCAGCTTTGGTGAGGTCCTGAGAGCAGCTGCAATTACTGTGATGTCCTGAACGAGTTTCTTCATCCTTCTAAATGATACGATAATCTCAATAGGAACTATAATTAAAAAAACAGCCATTAGAAGAGAGTTTACATGGTAACACATCTCGCAAATAGAATGTCCTGGGGGAGCATACTGTGATGTGTATTCATTAATACAAATATAGAGCACTAAAATGGATAAGCAATGATTAACCTATATTATATTTCTCATGCGGTACAAGTAGCAAACAGCCACAAGCGTGCAATGGAAGAGCACCATCGTCTAATGGATTTATATAAAAAGTACAGACCTACATGCACCAACATCAACTGCAGAAAGCCAGAAGCACGAAAGAATAAAAACAACAAAATGTTGACAAAACAAAATCGAAACTGAGACCAACAACTACAATGCATGTCAAAAAGGGGGAAAACACCTGTTCAGTGACAATTCATGCCAAACAGTGTCTGTGCCGTTCTGTTCAGTGAATAACTGCATATAGATTCATATTAAAAGGACAATTCAGTAGGCCCTCAACATTGCAAGGACTACAAATAAGTTATGCCAGCTAAAAAAAAAGTTAATGCTCTATGCAGATCTTTGTTAGTCGGAACATAGTGCCCCTGGAACTATAATCATCATGAAATTTGAAGCCTGTAGGTGATCAACTAATAGCAGTCCATAGAACAGCAGTTATGCAGATTATAAAATACCTACTAAATGTTGAAACACGCAGGACAACCGCCTCAACTGTAATCAACATTCAGTTTCATCACATACAGTTGAATAAGGGACAACTCAGATGAGTAAGGAACATATCATTTCCCGATGGTATGAAATTACCACCCAGACTCAGCTACCATGGCAGGGCACCAGGCAACATTTGTCAATTACAGGATCAGATTGAAATATCTTCACGGTCCCACTAACAAGATATTAAACTCTAAAAAATGCATGCAAAAATCTCGAAAGACAAGAAAATCATCAAGCATTCTGCGGATTGTGCAATCCTATAATTTTCTTAACAAAATGGAGAGAATCAGACACCAACAAATTTGGTATTCACAGAGACCTAAACAAGCTTCTCGGCACAACTTCAGGAAAGCTGCACCAGGAGTACCAATGCAAAGGCCTCATCATAAGTACCTGTCACATTTCATCATTTTCGTCTCCATTCCACATGTACATTGCAAGGGCAAACGAAACCAGTAGTATTTTAATGCAGAAAAAAAAAGGAACTGGAGATACACTGTCTTCAACGAAGAACCAGATATTTTCATCCAAGTATCTCTGTGGAAAACACATGCCATGTAGAATCACATACATCCAAAACAATAAAAAAAATCCAGCCATTCCACTATAGCTACGGTTTCCGTGATACTTTGCAGAATCACATGCATCCAAAACAATAAAAAAAAATCCAGCCATTCCACTATAGCTACAGTCTCAATGACACTTTGCACAGCTAGGTAAGTAGAAGCCTTCTCTCTTTTTAGAAAAAAAAACTTGCAGGAGCAAGGCGTACCATTTAAGAGGGGAAAGCATGCAGATCCTTACAAGTAACGAGAATATATTAACAATACAACACTGCATCATCAGTGTTTAACGGTTTATGATATGTTTAAGGCAAGGACACGCTACTTACCAAAGCCCTTCTTGTTCTTCTTCACATATTTCAACATGAACTCGTCGGTAGGAAGATTCTCGTCGCTGAAATAGTATTCCACCTGCAAGTTTGAATTAATTCAAATTTCGTTATGCACATTTTCCAAATAATCCATTTTCAGTCGCACGCCTATAATGTCTACAATTATACCCAAGGTGTTAAGAGCATAGAGGACGCAGGACTAAAATTTATTTGAACTTACAGAAACATAAGAGAGGATAAATTACAGAGGGAAAGTCGAAAGAGAGGCGTACCTGCTTGACGATCTGGTCGCGGAGCTCGTCGGTGAGCACGACACCACCGGTACCAGCCTCGGAGATCCCCGAAGAGGCATCGTTGACGGTGTCGGGCGCGACGGGTAGAGCGTCCTCCACCTCGCCCGTCGCCGAAGGCGGCGCCTGCAGTTCGTCAGACACGGTAAGGGTATCCGGCGCGACGCCGTCGAGAGGCGGAGCCTGGCCGCCCATACCCAGGGGTAGGGCGTCCTCCGCCTCGAGAGGGGGCGGCGGAGGGAGCTCGTCGGCGACTGCAACGGGCTCGGGCTCGACGGCGTCGAGAAGAGGTGGAGCCTGGCCCTCCATTCCGGAAGGGAATATCAGGGGAGCCGAGGCGCGCCGCCGCACCCGGGGCACCGCCGCCGCCGCTCGTAGTCGTCGGCTGGCGGCTTCGGGCGGAGGCGTGCAGCCGCGGGCTCGAGGCGGCTCGGTTGGTGATCTGGGCTACATATACTACAAGTGTGTGTGGTGGGCAGCACGACGGCGGCGAGGGTTTCCTTCCTCGGCGGCTGAACAGCCCATGGGCCGTGGACTTTGCGTCTCCTTGGTGGGCCGAGTAACAACCAAACATATCAACGCGGGCTTCATGGCAGTTTGGGCTGTTCCGACCTGGATGGGCCCTGAAAATTCTGTAAAAGTGGTTCGAATTATTTAAGCCCAACCCTAAAACAAAGGCTGGGAAAATGGCGGCAGCTCCCTTATCTAAAAAAAAACTAGTTCTTTACCTTTGAGTTTATCCAGCCCAGCTAATTCTTGCCAGCGAACAGCCAGAAAAAAAAAAAGGAACGTTCTATCCGGCGGCTCTCGATTGAAGGAAACAGAGAGGTGCAACGGTCATGGTCCACACTGCACTGCTCTGTTCCTTCCATCATCGAGAGCTTGTCCCATCGGACGAATGACATGGGCAATCATATGGCCGCGACCAACGGCAAACGGCGATTATCTTTACCATCTTTCTCATTTCACTTTCTTGCAGGTCTGCTTTGGCTTGCCCGCCTAATGCTGGAACGCACACATGGCTGTTGTCTTACGGTCACGTCATTATAGCGATTGGCGAAATCAAGTGAGATGCTATCAGTAAGAAAATTTAGCCAAAAAAAAGAGCATGCACAAGTATTAAGGTTCTTGAAAAAATAAAATCAGGCATCAAGGGGCACTGGACCAGGCAGGGTAGCCTTGCAACTGAAGAAACCTGTGTGTCGGGAAAGCCGGGCAAGTTCCTGTCCTTGACAACTAATCAAGAGATAGTTTGGCCTCATAGACCATTTGTCTAGTTATGTGGTGCCATGTAGTACTGTTGCATACTTGCATCTACAAATACTTACTGCTCAATTACATGCTCCGATGCATGACTCTTGTTTTTTTTTTTAAAAAAAAAGAAAGGACCGGCAAGAAATCTGTCTGCCTTATAGTGAGGGTCTAATAGAGAAGGACGCATGTCTTCTTCCAAGTAGTGCTGCAATAGATTCTTCAAAATTCTACTGTGTGTGTTTTTTTATAAAAAAAATGTCAAATGCTACTGAAATTTCTGATTGATCGATGCATTTTAGGCTAGTGAGTTTACTACTCCGTTGCTCCGTGTGTGCTATAAAATCCACGGCAAGTCGGCAAGAGATCGTTGGTTACACCATGTACGGACGCAACAGCCCAGCACCAACCGTACGGAGAATCAATGGCGGTGGAAAAGTAATACAGGCACCGATTTCTCGGCTGCCATAAAAATGGGGCAGGCCGTTCAAGGCCCTGTAATAACGCATGTACCCTCCCGTGTGGCCGTGTGCCCGTGTCCACTGTCCAGAGGAGACTCGGAACAAAAGATTTCGCCTGTCCAGCCGTGATCCTCCTTCACCGTGCCGGCCGGCACCAGTATCCTCTCGCCACCGCCCACCAGTCGCCAATCTCGATCGCGCCCGAGAAAACGATGACGACGCGGCGATCCGCGTCTCCTTTTTCAGAGGGGATCATGTGACCCTCGCTTGGATCCTGTGGTTGGACGGATCGGATAGGCATCATTGCCTGGATGGAGCATTTGGAGCTGCCAGCTCCATGACTCGACCTCCTTGTCCATGGCGGTATGAGCATGACCCTATGCACGCCGAACGCTAAGCACCATCAGTCACAGTAAGAACAGGGAGCTTTCTCTTGCAGTCAACGCTTTAACACGGTGACTGAGTGTACACTATTACCCGCGACAGCAGGTCTTTACTGGGTGGTAGAAGACTTGGCTGCGACTGCGTACCGACGTACCGTGTGTCCTGAGATTTTGATGCCCGATGCCGAATTCACTCCACGCCGCTGAGCGAATCCGCGAGGCCGTAGAGCGAGCGGCCTCACTCCACTGCAGGGTACGACCTGACGAGTGAGTACGGCTACACGCTTTCATGGCTTGTATATACTACTGTGGCATTGTACTAGCAAAATGCTGCCGCCTAGTTTTACCATGTGAACGGCAGGAAATCGTGTCGGTTTCCTACTTTCTTCGGTAACTGTGGCACTGGTGGTGTGTGAGCGCGAAGCGAACGAGTGCTCCGCGATACGGCCTCCACGAGTCCCAAAGATGAGGACAGGGCCCTTAACCTGGCCTGTCTGATGATTGACTAGCCCGTCATCAGTGCTCTAACCTTCTGAGATTATGATACTAATGCGGCCGTACTAGGTTCGGAGTAGAATATATTGCTGACACTCCCTCAAAAAAAAAAGAATATATTGCTGACACGGTGAGAGTCTCTCTTCTCTCGTGCTTGAATAGTACTAGGACATGGCCACTGGCTGTTGAGATCATCAGAAAAAAAAAAACAGAATTAGGCAGCATAATTCACTATGGATAGCGCTGTTTAATAATTTCGTATATGAACCAAATGATACCTACATTTTAAATTACATAAGCCGGAATCTCGGGCATCATCACTTGTCTGCACTTAACAGGGATCGCTTTTGGAGATGCTGATGGTTTTCAGCCGCTTTGTCTCCACCCACCTGCCTGAAGCGAAAGCTTAGCGCCGTATACGCGGCCTTATCGGTTTGCCGCTGAGTTTCATAAGCTCAGGGCTTTCTAAAAAAACCATATTCATCTAACTTTTTCCTATTCATCCCACCCATCCCACTCACATATCACTATTCATCTACAGTGCTTTTTTAGGTCTATAGTGTTTTTTCGAGGAATCTTTTCCAATCTAAACACCCCTGAGTGTGCCGCCTGCCGCGCAATCATGCAACCAGCGAGAGCCCATTTCGCTTCACCGTAAATAGCCATGCAACTATGCAAAGAGCTCTCTGGTGACCAGATTGGAGAATTAACTCAGATCCTGGAACAGTAACAGTTTCATCTCCGGATTCCGGCAAACAAAGAGAGCTCCCCGTGATGATTACCGATCGGGGGAAGGAAGAAAATGACCTCACCGTGGCCACTGGCTCGATGAATGAGCACGGTGCGTGCCCTTTTCCGTGCTCCACAAAGTGGTACCAAAACGGCTGCAAAAAGCGAAAGCGAGTAAGGCCACGTTTACTATTCATTTAACTTTTCACTATTTATCTCATCCCTTCTACTCACATAACACTATTTATCTACAGTGTTTTTTTGGTGAATAGTGTATTTTTGGGGAATCTTTCCCCAATCTAAGCGCACCGTCTAGAGCCTGCAACAGCATTGACCACTGTTGCCACAATTCTCACGCAGACACGGGCCCTGTGAAAAAATAGAATACCCGGGGAGATGGCCAGCAAAGTGCCAAAGGGGAAAGAAAAAAAAAAAGAATCACCACCAGACAGCGTGTGACCCATAAAGCACGGGGTGGGCGGGGGCAACCCAGACGGCCCCGGCTCGGCAGCAGAGCCCTGCGCCCCCCTCTTGTCTCCTTCCACTCCACTGCAGAGTCTCCACGCTACTCTACCACTTCCCGGTTCCCACTCGCGCCCCCGCTAAAGCAAGCTCCCTGCTGCTACTTGGGGGGAAGGAGCCGAGCTGAGCTGAGCTTGGGAGGGAGCGCGGAGGGGCAGCCGAGAGGGCGAGGAGATGGAGCGAGATTCGCTGAGGGGGAGGTGCGCATTGCTGGCGCTGTGCTCGGCGCTGCTTCTCCTGGCGGCGCCTGCTGCCCGGGCTGCTCCGGTGGAGGACGGTACGCTGCTGCACTCTCTCTGGCTGGCCCTTTCTCTTCCCGCCCTTCGCCCTCCGATTGTTTTGCTCCTAATGCCGCAACCGCTCGCCTCGGGGGCGGTTTGATGCGCATCGTTGTTCGCAAAGCGCAATCTTTGGCTACAATTTGGGGGAGGGTGGCGTAGTTCCTCTGCTCCCTGCATCAGATCTCGCCACCTGAGAGAATGGGATTTGTGCTCCTCTCTCCTGCAGTGTCCCCTGTTTTATCAGTTAGCAATGCTATGTCTGTGAGCAGACGAAGCACTAACTGGAAAGTTTTAGGGGGGCAACGAAAAGTAGCGTTAGTGGTGCCTGGTGCGATGTCTCTGATGTAGGGCAAGCATGCAACTTTGTGCATTTGGAAGCACACACATGCCTGCACTCACGAGAAAGGGCGAGGAGACGCGCAAGCTGCAAAGTAAAGTGAAGCCGTTCATCCTCCTTTCTAGCATCTTTCAGTATGATTCGGTACAACAAAGTAAAGATTTGCTCATAGGTCGGCGGGATCAACATGATAGCTTCAAAATACAGTGTAGCAATGGCTTACATCCTCCAGAGTCCAGAGGAAAAACGTGAGCCGCGTAGCTGTAACGATTTGGCAACGTCTTGATGCTTGTGTCACATCTGTGGCTCTGTGTAACAGCCAAAAAAAAACGGGCATGTCCCTGCACCGTTTCTTTCCACCGTTATACTGCATCATTCAGCTAAGTTTTTTTTTTCTTGTGGCAGTGGTTTCAGTTTTTTTTGGCATACCCTTAGTTGGAAGCAACCTTGTAGTTTTCCTTAAAATGCATATGGCGCTTCCATTGTGTCCAAAAGATCAAAGAAACAAATGCGCTCTGATCTTTTGTGCCCTTCGAATGCATAGGAGCTGCATGGCATGGGATCTTTTGATGTGATGCGTCTTATTTCTGAAAAAGACTAGTAACCCCCAAATGAGCTGCATGGCATGGAATGTTTTGATGTGATGCATCTTATTTCTGAAAATGACTAGTAACCCCCAAATGAGCTGCCCCGTAAATTGAGAAACACGTTCTGTTGGATGCAAAAGAATGCAAAACCACCTAGCACAAGTGAATCCATGTTTTGTTAATTAAACTGAAACACTTCCTACTCCTGTTTCACTTTTTTTTATGACACCACTGCAAGTACGAACAGAATCAGAACAAAGTCAAAGGAAACCAGAAATGGTGTAGAAAACCAGGATCTTGTCAGAACAGCACAGCACAGCACACCACAGAGAAGGCACCTCAATGAACTCTCTCGTGAGGGTCAAATGGCTTGTTTAAAGGATGGCCGTTGAGTCCATGCGGCCATGTCTATCAATTTATGTCCGTACATTCATCATCTCCCCAGATTCACGCCATGATCTACGGTGTTTAGGACATTTAGGTCTGGGGTCTGGACCACTACATGGGGCACCCATGGCAGGACGGTTGGTAGATGTTTCACTTTCACGGCCTCACCTTATAAGATAGATGAGGCATAGTCACATACCCACATGGCCGACCTTGTGAGAACAAGGAAGCATAGTAATGTGGTCTAGTAGTAGTGCCCGATGAACTGCATTGGATGTACAATAGAAAAACTTGGACATGTTTTCCTAGTGGTTTGTCCTAGGCACTGTTGATTGCAGCCATTAAAAATGATTATACAGTGAGGGTTTAATTTTCCATTAGCTTTCTACACTTGCACAGGGCACTGATTTTCTAGTTTGTTTAATTATTACGGTTGAATCAACTCTGGAAACCAACCATGTCACACACTACTGCGATGGTTCATTCTTCATTCCACCTTAAGTTAATAAGCACAGAGTTGTCCCACTAAAGATATCCTAGATAAGATCTTTACTGGGTTTCCTCACTGTGATTCTGCTGTACTACATGTCTGGGTGTATTCAGTATTTCAGTCTCATTAGATTTGTTGTGGGTTCTAAAAGAGACTGCATCATACAGTGCACTAGACTTGGCTGGGTCAAACTTGTAATCCATCCTATGCTACAAATGCTAGAGCTAGACACTCTTCTTATAATTTCCTCCACCGCCAAGGTAAATCATGCTGCCATGCTAGACTCCTGATTGTAACGAAGAATTTCTTGTTTCTTGAGTTGCAGCAGCAATGCAGCATTGTTTCTGTAGTGAAATTATTTCCAAAGCTTGATACTTACTATAGTGAGTTGGTGACTTCTTTCACAACAGGCCTTCTCAGCAATGGTGACTTTGAGACAGCACCGGCAGGTGGTTTTGTCAAATCTGCGTCTGTCGCTGAGGGTGCATCATCAATCCCTGGTTGGACGATCAATGGCACGGTTGAGCTCATTTCAGCCGGTCAGCACCAGGGTGGCATGATTCTTATTGTTCCACAGGGTATCCACGCAGCTCTTGTCCCTGAATAACTTCTCTGCAAATTGTGGTGCATATTCGTGTTTAAACATCTGAATTTCCATGACAGGGGATCACGCTGTACGGCTAGGGAATGATGCTAGCGTTGGGCAAGTGGTGGAGGTTGAGAAGGGCTCTGAGTATGCTATCACATTCAGCGCTGCCCGGACATGTGCACAGCTGGAGGCACTAAATGTGTCTGTGCTAGGCGGTGTATCACAGACAGTGGATTTGCAGACACTGTACAACATAGAAGGCTGGGATGCATACGCCCTGGCTTTCCAGGCAACAGACGAGCAGGCACATATTCAGTTCATGAACCCTGGCATGGAGGATGATCCAACTTGTGGGCCTATCCTTGACAACGTCGCCATCAAGAAGCTCTTCACTCCTGACAAGGCAAAGGGTATGAGATTCTAGACTTACTCGAAATTTAACATGACAATGTGATTTCAGTTTCCATATTGATTTTTTTTTTGCTACATGTAACTAATTTCAGTAAATCTTGGATGGTTAGAAGTTATTGAAGCTTATACATGTTATTCTGAACAGATAATGTGGTGCTCAATGGGGACTTTGAGGAAGGTCCGTGGATGTTCCCGAACACAAGCTTTGGAGTGCTGCTCCCGACCAACCTCGACGAGCAAACATCTGCCATACCTGGCTGGATGATCGAGTCGAACCGTGCAGTCCGCTACATTGATTCTGATGAATACAAGGTTCCACAGGGTAAGCGCGCCATCGAGCTTCTGTCAGGCAAGGAGGGCATCATCTCCCAGATGGTGGAGACGACCCCTCAGAAGGAGTACAGCCTGACGTTCACGCTGGGGACGGCGGGGGACTCGTGCCAGCCACCGATGGCCATCATGGCGTTCGCCGGCGACCAGGCCCAGAACTTCCACTACTCGCCAATGGGCAACGCCACCAGCCAGGCTGCAAATGTGACGTTCACAGCGCGCGCCGAGAGAACGCGTGTGGCATTCTACAGCGTGTACTACAACACGAGGAGCGACGACCATAGCTCGCTATGCGGGCCGGTGATTGACGACGTCCGCGTCTGGGGCTTGAACTCGGCCGCTGGGTTGAAGGCAAGTGTTGGGCTGGTTCTTGGCATTGTTGGTATGGTCGGCTTGCTGCTGATCTGAAATCTGAATTTCCCTGCGGAGTGTAGTCTTGGTCTTGGGTATGGTCCAAGGATATATAACCTCTTCTGTAACTTCGAGGAGGCTGCTAGTTTTGGTGGCAAGATTGAAGTTTCTACGCATTTGAGTAATGTAAGCGAGCTTAGGCTGAAGCTACCAGAACCTATATGTGGTTGCTTGGTTTACTTCATTTGTAATTCAGGAAGTAGCATGCAATTATATGGGCTTGTGTGGTCGGTGTGCCAAGAGCTTGTACTGTGAGATATCATAATCGTTCCAAGCTCATCTCTTCGATGTATTAGAAACTTAGAAGAGTTCATCCCGTGGCCTCTTTCCTGGGTTGTATGGAGCAGTCTTTGTTAATTGTATATCGAAGCGGTAAGGAAAAGAAAAAACGGCAAGTTTTCAACTGCGAGCTTATTTGGCAGCTGAAAATTTTGGGTACCCATCGAAACTTGTTGCAAAATTATTTCTGTATGGAACCTTTATAAGAACTACTATTTCAGTCGAACTGAACTGATGAGCCAATTTTTACCCCCAAAAAATTATGGGTCAATGTTTTTATCTGGCCTACCAGCCCGGTGCTGGACGGCCTGGACTGCTCGTCTGCTCGGCCTGTAATGCGTGGTGTGGGTCGAACCGAACCGGCGTGTGCGTAACATCAACAGGCCCATGTGAACCAGTCCAGTCTGGGGCTGCAGTTTATTTGGGCTCAGTGATTTGGCCCTGTATGCTGCAAACTTTATCATTTCTCTGCGGCTCAAGCAAATACTATTATTATTTCTACCCTTTATCATGATCAGTCTAATATATGAATATAAAAAAATTAAGTTAGAAATAAACTGAGGTTTACAAGTTGTCGGATCAAAAGTTTAAAATATCTGTCAGATTTACAGTACTTGTGATTAGATGCGTTATGTGAACATCGACACTTCCCTAGTCCCATGTATGGCTGTATTCATGTGTCTAAAATTTAAAGAAAAAGATCAATCACGACAAAACTCGCCATCATCTGAAAAACACAAGCACATGCAGCAAGGAAATCATTAAACAGGACAGAAAAATAATCACGCGGGAGCAAAAGTCTCCTCAATACCTTTTGTCTAGCGCGTGCAACAAACAAGCTTTCAAGAGGTCTTCCTCAGGATGCTCAAACTAAGTAAGAAAAGTTTGTCTTTGGGTGGTGGAACCACAGAGCTGCCCGCAGCACAATCAAGGGATGCAAGCGAGTTGAAAACCCGTCAAAAAGCAACATAATTGCCGGCTCTCGGACAAATATCTAGCAGATCCCGAGACCACCCAACTGAATGCATTTCTCCAAGAGTTCATATGGTTAACGTGGTGACCATGCGCGCCTCTCGCGATCGGTCAATCACTCGAGCCGAGCAGGAGCAGCTAGCTAAGGTCCGAGAGGGGAGACGAGATGGTGGTGCCGCGCGTGCACGCAACGAGGAGCCAGTCGGCGAGGCGAGCTCGGTGCTGTCATTTCCTCGACGTCGCTGCGTCGCAGGCCGCAGCACCAAGCCAGATGTGCCCCTGCGGTCACAACTCACAACACATGCGCTGCCGCGAGGCCTGCAAGCGAGTGATCAAACAGACACCAACCTATGACCGGCGGCCGGCCGGCCGGTGAGTGGATACATTGGAGTGGGGGAGAGATATGCCTGTGCAGCCACTACGATCTCGTATCTGTCAGACACTCATACTGACACAGGACTAATGAGTAATGACATGTTTGCATGATTGCATCATTACATGGCCTGGGTTATTAGCAGTTAAACCGAGCCTCGCTGCTGTTCCTGAACTGCGCCAGCAGGTGGAGAAGGCCAGATTGTCATTAGTGACTGTCCGTAAAAGCTAGTATGCCACTCGTTAAAAACTAGAATTTCGGCGCGGGCGTTGCCGCGCCATTTGCCAGTGTAAATTTATGAGGTGGGCTAGTATATATTATATGATGGACTATGTCTCAAATGGTGTCCATTTCATAATATAATTTGCAATAATATTTTGACCAAATACTTTCGTTATCAGCCAGTGTTTATAACAAGTTGCGACTTTATACACAGTTACACACAAACCTTGATAACTTGCATTTGGGATACAAAGTGATATGCCATGATTATTTATTTTGTATCAAAACTAATGTATAGAAGGAACATGAAGGAAACAATTTCAAAAAGAAGTACATCAGAAAGCAAAGCACGTATGTCAATAGAGTATGAAAGGCATTTCATTGAACAAGTAGTGTTCAGAAAACTCATGAATGGTGAGGCAAACAATTATGGTTTCATGAATCTTCCTGTAAGAAGAATGTGCAGCGATAATGCCTCTGCTGCTAGCCGCTATGTCTACATCTATTTCCCTTTCCACCTGCTGACACATTTACTACATGGTTGGTGCTTGCAGTACAAACGAGTTTTAATCCAGATAACAATCAGCATCAAGTCCACGAGGTAACAATAATGTTCATTCTTGAACAAAGGCCCAAAATGCAAAGTTGTGAGATCACTGGAACGAACCATTAGCAGGTGATCAAATTAAAAGGCTACTAGAGGCACTGTACTTGGCCAATAAATACAATGATCAATGGATAAAGTCAACAAAGTAAGTGAATCTCTCCCCATGTTGGTGGAAAAGAGCATCTGCCCGCCAACTTGTGTCGTTCAAAGAGAGAGCTACTCATTTGCCTGAGTGAAGTTTTTTTTTTCCATATATTGACTCTGAATATATTAAAACAGTGAAAGCGCATTACTAAGCTTCGAAGCTACTAATTAAGAGTCAACGTATTGACTCGTGAAAAGATGATCAGAAACAAGCGAGCAAAGCAATCTAGATATTTATGACCCTAACTTATGGTGAAGCACACATATGTGATGTCGCGCCATGCCTAAGAGAGAGCCGCAGCAAAGACATCGTAGATCCTCATTGTCGCAGTTTGATTGCAATAGGCGCACACTTGGATTGTCTTATCGGCCCGTGTCTTCGAGAATCGAAAAGGTTGAGCTGTAGACCGCATATTAGCTTTCATATTTCAACTAACGTAGACCATGTTCAGATTCCCAACTATTCGCTATTCATTTTAACTTTTCACTATTCGTTCCAACTTTTTACTATTCCTCCTTCACAAAACACGTTTCCCAACAAATGCTACATTGTTTTTCTTATGCTACAGTATTTTTTTCCAACAATGTAAACACGCCCTTAATCTAACTTCGACCAAAATCGGAAATGCGTCTGTGGAGTATGATACTCTGCCGGCGTGTTTTGTCTTAGGCAAGCTCTCCTCACTGTTTATCTCACTGGATCGATCAATTCAGTCACTACAACACTCTGCAGAACATCTGAACATGGAGGTCGCCGAGGAAATGCAGAAGAATGGACAGCCTCAGAGTCAACCCAACCTGATATTCGCAGCAATGAGTTGTGCATGTAAGCATGTTGAGCACGTTGGCAGCACCACCGCCCATCGTGAGACTGAGAGGTACCGATGCAGCGGCTGTCGGGCGCGACCGGCTGGCGCGGCGCAGCAGGGCACCGAGAAGCAGAGTGGCCCAGCTCCGCACGAGGAGGGAGCAGAGCATGCCGCGGGCGACAGCGGGAGGCCTGCGGCGTCGATCGCCGGGAGCACGGTGAGGGGCTGCAAGAGTGGCGGCGACGATGCTGGCCTCGAGGTCAGCCCACGCCGAGTGAGGAGGTGCGCGGTTGCCGCCGCGGAGGAGAGGAACGCGGGGCGGAGACGGTGGCGTAGGAGGCGCCGCTAGAACCAGACGGGGGAGGGAAGGGAATCTGCGTCGTCGCCGGGGGTGGGACTGTGGGAGAGGAAGAGTCAGCGCTCGATGTCTCGCGACTGCGCCGTTTCTGCAAGATGGAAGGCGAAGCACGGGTGCCTGGAGACTGCAGTCCTCTCGAAGCTCACGCCGTTGCTATGTGAGGATGCAGTTGGACGGTCCGATTTGCCCACAAACGGAAATGAGCGCTCGAGATTTGTTGGATGATGTGGCTCAATGAGACGCTCTCTTTTAGGACCAGAATTCGTGTGAACAGATGGATCGGCATTTTCACCCTTGTGGAGGCGCCTCTAGCTGGTGAAAGGGGACGACAGGCTCTTCAGTCTTGACTGATTTGATCGATCGGCACGGGCGAAGAGCCTAGCCGGAGGCTGTTGTGTGATGGCGCACCGTAAAGGCGCATGATTTCAGCAGCTGCCAAGAATGACAGGGCTCCGAGCTGGGCTGCACAATGATCACACGATCCAGTTTTCAGCGTCGGCCATAGCAGGTCCGGTGCGCGATGGACTCCAGGTCGATCGATCGTGTATTCGTGTCGTGTGCACGATTCTGGACACACACGAGCTCCCAAGTGCTCCTTCCGTCCCAAAATATTTGCACTTCTACGATCAGGCACGCAAACCAATACTAACGTGAAATTACGAAATTGCCCTTTATCCAAACAATACATAGGTCTCATGTAGGTCCCCATCTAAAGGTATGTGGGTCCCACCTAAACAATATGTGGGTCCCGCCTAAACATCGCGTGGTCCCACGTGGGTCCTACGTGGGTCCCGCCTAAACATAGCGCAGGTCCCACGTGGGTCCTGCCTAAACATCACGTGGGTCCCACGTAAATATATGTGGTCCCATCTAAATAGTACTACCCTATCATGTTGCAATCATTGCACCCCGGGAAGAGAGAAAGAGTACAATTATTTTGGGACAAATTTTAAACTCTAGAAGTGTAAATATCATGGAACGGAGGGAGTACACCCGTTTATGCGGCGATGATGGGACCAGACCCGTGTGATGCTAATGGTAGCTTCTGTGAACTGTAGGCTGGTGGTTACACTGTTTCTTTATCTGCCTGAGAGATGGTGATGATGCGTTGGCAGTTGGCACACATAGTCCTACATGAGTTCAGAGATGATCTGCAGTAGATAGGTGTATGGTCCTACAAGTGATTTGCTACAGAGGGTCCCAATCAGACCTGTGGAAAAGTAGAGTATGGGCGATCGTCCATGCAGTGGTGATTTGGAATCCAATACGGACTCGAACAATTGCAATTTCTTTTTTTTTTGAATGAACACAACCACGCATGAATGAGCTCATCTCTCCCAACCAAAGTGCATTCATTAAGAAGCGCAGTATCCACGACAACTTCATTTTGGTTCGTAATATGGCGCGTCGATTTCATAGAAATAAAACGCCTTCGCTGCTCCTCAAACTTGACATCACCAAAGCTTTCGACACAATCCGCTGGGAGTACCTGCTCATGCTTATGCAGAAGCTTGGATTCCCAGTTCGCTGGCGTGACTGGGTGGCTGCTCTTCTTAGTACTTCTTCATCACGGGTTTTGGTCAACAGGGTGCCGAGTGAGCCAATCAAGCACGGGAGAGGACTTCGGCAGGGGGAACCACTTTCACCCCTCCTGTTCGTAATTGCCATTGACCCTCTACAGAAGCTCCTTGACGTGGCAATCGAAAAAGGCTTCATAGCTAAACTGCGAGGTGCAGCTGCGGCCATACGGGCGTCCATGTATGCAGATGACATGGCAATCTTTATCAAGCCCATGAAAAACGACGTGACGACCATCGTGGACCTCTTAAATAAATTTGGTGATGCATTAGGACTCAAGACTAACATCCAAAAATCAACTGTTCGTCCCTATTCGATGTGATAACTTGGATTTGGATGAAGTGCTTGCAGACTTGCCAGCTAAAAGGTCACGTTTTCCAATCAAATACTTAGGCCTCCCCCTCACAACAAGGCGGCTCCGACGGGTGGACTTTCAGCCGCTTGTTGACAAAGCTGTAAGCAAATTCACAAATTGGAATGGACGAAATATCAACCCAGCTGCCCGTCTAACGCTAGTCAAATCAGTCCTCACTTCACAGGCCGTGTATTTCCTTACATCTTTGAGGGCACCCAAAGCAGCGCTCAAAGATGTAGATGGTAAAAGGAAGCAGTTTCTTTGGGCCGGCTCAGAAAGACTTACAGGAGCAAAATGTAAAGTGAACAGGCCACGATCAACTAGACCCAATACATCAGGTGGCCTTGGCATCCTCGATCTCGAGAAATTTGCTAGAGCCTTAAGACTTCGATGGCTTTGGAGAGAATGGGACGACGAGCAAAAAAATGTCTGTTGGCTCGGACATTCCTTGCGACGCTACGGACAGACTCCTCTTTGCAGCAGCCACTTCCATTTCAATAGGAGACGGCAAGAAGGCCTCCTTTTGGCACAGCGCATGGATTCAGGGGCAGCGCCCGTGTGATATAGCTCCAAACCTCTTTGCCATATCCAGGAAAAAGAAAAGTTCGATACAACATGCTTTGTTGGGAAATAGATGGATTCGAGAACTCAACCTACACCACCCGGATTTCACCGTTCAGCACTTCATTGAATATATTCACCTCTGGCGTGCGACCAGAGATGTCCATCTTTCTCCAGATATCTCAGACAACATTACCTGAAAGCTAACCCAAGACGGGAGATATTCCACTAGTTCTGCTTATCGAGCACAATTCCTAGGATCCACACAAACTAATTTTCACACTTTGGTTTGGAAGGCCTGGGCTCCTCCAAAGTGCAAATTCTTCAGCTGGCTAACGCTACAAAATAGAATTTGGACTTCAGACCGGCTCGAGGCACGTGGATGGGAGAATAATGGGATTTGCCCACTTTGTCGAAGGGTCCAAGAAACATGTCCTCACCTATTTAAAGATTGTAGGTTTACCAGGCGTATATGGGAGGAGTTGGCAAATTGGCTGGGAATTAATCGCCTGCGATCGGACAATTGGGAACCGTGTGATTCTGTTCTCCAATGGTGGACTGGTCGGAGCACCACCCCCGGGGTCACGAGGCAGGGTTTGCGCTCACTCATCATCCTAGTATGTTGGGAGTTATGGAAGGAGAGAAACGCTAGAGTTTTCGACCACAAAGAGTCGACGAATACTACAGTCCTACAGAAAATTAAGGATGAGATTTCGCTTTGGGTAGTGGCAGGAGCAAAACACTTAGCTGCCCGAATTGCACGTCACTGAGCTTATCGAGCCTTTTTAGGCACCGCTTCTGTAATGTTTTGTAAATAACTCTTTTTTGCCTATCTAGGTATTTCTCTATTTAATATAACGGCAGCTCTCCTGTCTGTTCGTTTCAAAAAAAAAAAAGAACAGGGCGATGGAAGTCATGCGATCGAGGAAGACCAACACCGGGCTTCTGCTTGTAGATGCCGTTTCCACCTTGGCATCGTCTGCACTGATTGCCGCAGCCGCCCCTTCTCGACGGCTGACAATCAAAAACTGTTGCCGGATGCGGGGAAAATGGTGGCCGCCATTTTTTATCCTGCACTCGAAGAGTCAGATCAAATATCGTCTCCTGTTACTTCATAGTGATTGGTGACCTGAAAGAGTGATAATACTCTGACGGTGAAGTTTCAGAGAACGTAAGACAAAATTCAGGACTGAACGTCATAGAGTATATGACTTCTGAGCTTGTGATCAGATTTCACTTTCATCAATCATCACGACGGATGCCCCCCTGCCAAATAACGGACGCAGCAACAGTAATTTTACTGCAAGGCTGCTGTGTGCTTTACTAGTACGCCATGCCTCAATCTAAGAGCGTATTTCTACCATGTTCTGACAGTCAAAATCAGCTAAAAAAAGGTGCAAGATCTAGGCTCAATGGAATCACAAGATTTTTCTCCCCTATCATCGCTTAACAAATCCAAAAGTGAAAGCGCTCGTCGCTTTAGTTATTCACCTCAGAATTGAGCTTCATGACTTGAAAAGGAACCAGAAAAAAACAAACAAAGGGTCCGTGCATCTGTGCTATGCCGAATGGCTGGAGATGAACCAAAGATCCCTTCTCCAGAGCTCATAGCAATCCTATAAACAATTCCTTGTTGGGATTTCCATGACTAAAGCATTGGCTAACCAGCATGTAGCATGTATTTAGGGTGTTCGCTTCCTTTTAGCGTTCTCTTTTTTAAATCACAAGTTGATCCGTTGCCTTTAAACAACCTACCACTATTTTTTTCTCTGCAGGTCCAACACAACGATATTCTCACCTTCAATAACTACTACATATGACTGACATGTCCTGGAAGTGGTAACTAAACCGGGTGGGTTGAAGTGGCCCATGGGCTTTTCATTAAGAAAAAAGAAATATTTTTCGGGCCTAGAATAATAACTGATAAGGCTAATTCTACCTTGGCACTTTAAAATGTGGTCCATTAAAAAGAAGTAAATTTTCCCGAGTTTAGAAAACCACCAAACCCTAGCAACGGAAGCAAGTTTTTTCTTAAAAAAACAACTCCACACATTTACTCCCGCAATGAATCGATTGATGCCACCATGCTACTCAGCCGCTCTAACCAACTAGGCCAGAGGTCCTTTCACTATGCTTGCACTCTCAACTGTTTTTAGGGCATCAAACAAGCATAAATCACTCTCAACGGTTTTTTGACAACCATTCTAGTGTCCACCGAATGATTGCGGCGTAGATAAGCTGAAACGTATGATCTCTGAACCACTACGGATAAGTTTGATGCCAGATCACTAGATTTTTCTGAATTCCTTATGCGCATTTTGAATGTTCTATTTCAATGTCGTTCATATCTTTTCCGGAAGAGTACTTTTATCGTCTCAGGAAAGTTACCAGGAGGCATCACTGACTATATAATCCAAAAGAAATTAGTGACACCGATTTTTTGTCGAGAATACATTCGCGGCGCTTATCAAATTATCAACAAGGCATGGCATTGGAATCAAGCACCACAGCCTTTACAAAAAAAATACAGATAAGCTCAGGATTTCCACTTGTAATCAGACTACGATTGCACATCAACTTCAGAATTAGCATGCGATGGTAAAACTAACACCCGTCTACGGCATTCGCCCACTACAGCGATGGCCGCGCCACCAATGCCCCCCTGGACGCAATCGGGGATCGACAACTCCCTCTGCGAATCAGGATGCACCCGACAATTCCAATTCACCATCACCATGTCCCTACTACGAGACAGGACCGAAAGTAAGATACTGTATCGTTTTCGTACCGAGCTACTACTTGATGGTGCTCCACAAAGCATAAAGGTCAGAGCCACAGGTTATTCAGACACGCACGGGCGGCCTCCCTCCCTTCCTCCAGTATAAATACGCCAATGATGCCGCGGCTTCCCTCCGCAGAATTCACCAGCTCCAGTGATCTGCGGAGAAAATGGCACGTCCTGCTTCTTCGTGCACCAGTTCGTGGGCACGACGCCTCCCGTGCTTGGACGCCGACGGTAGCGATAGGTTCAGAAGCCGCAACCTCTCCGGCGATCTCCTCCCGTCGCTTGGTCCGGCGACGCCGCTGCCCCACGAGCTCAGAAAACACCTTGTGTCACCCTACGATCCGCGTTACAAGTACGAGTTCTTGCATTCATGAACATGCCCAACCTACTGTTAATGATCTATGTGTGAACGATGAGGAACCTGTTTATACTTTTTTTTCTTTGTTTTACAGAGTCTGGGAAATATTTCTGATCCTCCTCGTGGTGTACTCGGCGTGGATATGCCCACTGGAGTTCGCGTTCCTGAGGTACCTGCCCAGGGCCCCTTTCATCGTGGACGATGTCGTCAACGGCTTCTTCGCTATCGACATCGTGCTCACTTTCTTCGTCCCGTACGTCGACATCAAGTCCTACCTCCTCGTCGACGACCCCAAGAAAATAGCAGTCAGGTGCTAGCACTATACAACTTCTCGCGCAGTTTCTGAACAATGGCACGCGCTGCTTCTGAACTCGTTCTTCTTGGGCTGTCTGCATGCATGCAGGTACCTGTCGTCATGGTTTGTCTTCGATGTCTGCTCGACGTTCCCGTTCCACTCCATGAGCCTCCTGTTCAACAGACACGAGCACAGCCTTGGACTCAAGTTCCTCAATGCTCTCAGGCTTTGGCGGCTGCGTAGGGTCAGCTCCTTATTTGCAAGGTTAGCACTAGAACACTGCACAGATCATGACTGGGAACTGTGGTCAATGGAACAGCTACTAAACAGTGTCACTCATGTGACAGGCTTGAAAAGGACATACGGTTCAACTACGCAGTGATACGCTGCACAAAGCTCATCTCGGTATGTACGTCAAAAAAAAAAAACATTCACGTCGTAGAACCGTGTTCATCTACGAGCACGTAGGATCATTGATCGGTCTCTGCACCAAATGGTGGGTGGCATGCAGGTCACCCTGTTCGCGATCCACTGCGCCGGGTGCATCAACTACCTGATCGCGGACAGGTACCCGGACCCGAGGCGGACGTGGATCGGCGCCGTGATGCCGGACTTCCGGGAGGCCGGGCTGTGGGTCCGGTACGTGACCTCCCTGTACTGGTCCATCACGACGATGACCACCACGGGGTACGGCGACCTGCACGCCGAGAACACCCGGGAGATGCTCTTCGGCGTCGTCTACATGCTCTTCAACCTCTGGCTCACCGCCTACCTCATCGGCAACATGACCAACCTCGTCGTCCACAGCACCAGCCGCACCAGGGACTTTGTATGCCCACACAAGCCTTCACTAATGCCACTGTACACATAACGCATGTAGTATATATATAAATATATACTGCTCCTCTGATGATGGCATGCACGGTGTCTGCTGCATGAAACACAGAGGGATATGGTGCAGGTGGCTTCAGAGTTCGCGGCGAGGAACCAGCTGCCGAAGCGGATCGAGGAGCAGATGCTGAACCACATATGCCTGAGGTTCAGGACAGAGGGGCTCAAGCAGCAGGAGACGCTGGAGATCCTACCCAAGGCGATGCGATCCAGCATCTCTCTGTACCTCTTCTTCCCGGTCGTTCAAGGATGCTATCTGTTCAAGGGAGTTTCGTCAGGTTTCATCCAGCAACTGGTGAGAGAAACCTGGCTGGCATTGACGAAATGAACATGCAGAGGCGGAGGGACGCTTACAAAGTTGATGGAACCGTGAATGCAGGTGACGGAGATGCAGGCTGAGTACTTCGCCCCTAAGGAGGATATCGTGCTGCAGAATGACAAACCGTCACGCCTGTATCTTCTTGTATCAGGAGCAGTGGTACGTCGTACGTGTAGTGTGTGACCTTGCTTATGGTCAGAGTGTATATCTCCTTGGACCTTTGACTGAACGATGACCAAATGTGTGACCATTCCATTCGCAGGACATTCAGGCATTCCTTGATGGAACAGAGCAGGTAATGTGGCACCTTCAGTTGCACACTTCAAACGAAGATAACACATACTCCTATAACACTGCAAATGGCAAATAATGACCTCCGAACTCTACAGTACTTACTGCTGACGACCTACCGTTCATGTTCCAGATCTATGGAAAAGCAGCTGAGGGAGAGTTATTAGGGGAGATTGGAGTCATGACCAACAAGCCACAGCCTTTCACTTTCCGGGCTGCGAAACTATCTCAGATTCTGACGATCAGCAGATCTAAGCTGACGGACATCATGCAAGGAAACAGAGAGGACGGTCAGACCGTCAGAAGCAACTTTCAGCAAGTAAACGCTTGATCACGATCACAATTAATGTTTCAAAAGTCATAAGCTCAAACAATCTAACTGCTTCGTGCTTCAAATGTACAGAAACTCCGGATGGAGCAACGATTGTTTGAACAGAGGCTGGATCCCTGAGACGGTCTCACACACTCCAGTCAAACGCACGCAGCATTGTGAATTTATTGCTCGGCTAAACTTAACGCTATATGGGTACACATATTAGTTTAAGATCACCAAAAAGTTCAAGGATGCTACGTGGGGATGAATTTTGCTGTATTCTGAACGCAAACTTTAATGAGTCTGCGTTAAAAATAGCTGCAGTAGCAGAAGACAACCGAGGCTACAAGGGCCCGGCCGAGAGTATTGTCTGTTTCGTATCTTCGGCCCAGGAATATTTTTTTTGAAACTTTCGGCCCAGGAATATTGAAGGGGCTCGAGATGCAAAACATTTCCAGTTCGTCATGACCATGGGCCTCTTCTGCTGCCGCTAACTGCCTTCATTTTGTTTTCTTTACTTCCGGTAACAACTTTTCCCAAATCCCAACAAGCGATTAAAAAAAAAAAAAGGAATACATCATCTTCGTTCCCTCCCGGACGAGCAAAACTTGCAAGCACATCAACCGCGCAGATACTCTTCGTGCTGTTCATGGCCCTAGAGCACTAGCTGAACATGGGAATCACGGGAAAACACGACTCCACGATCTGCTTGAAACTCGTTGAATTCTCACAGACGCGACCTGTCGGGTACCTGCAAAAGGGGTACCCCAATCTAAGTCCAAAACTACTTGGCGCCAAGGCCCACAACGATATCAACCAGGCTCCACAGCCCAGCAAAGGCCCGCCATCGCTATAAGTCTTCGGCGCCCATCCAGCTCGAGACAAGCGATTACCCTCGAGCGGGGGGTTTCCGTCTCGTTCGAGGCTTAGCGGCCTCGAGGGCGACCCCTACCCTCGAGCAGGTGGTTTCCGTCTCGATCGAGGTTTGGTGAACTCGAGCTTGCGATCCAAGCTCGAGCTGGCCTCGTCGGGAACGACGCCCAACGCACCGCGACTCATCAGAGTCATGATGACGCGGTCAAAAAGCAGGGATCACTGCTCCACGCCATCACCCACTCCCGGAGAGGACATCGGTCAAATCCACTCGCAACAGTGGACTCTGAGCGCCATGCTGCGCGCCAGGCCTAACCCTGCTAGTAGCACTATGCCAACCACTCCTTTGACTTTACCCCCGCCGGACGCGCAGCCACCCTCGAAGGCAGCCTCGAAGGAGACCATGGAAAACCGTGCGCAAGACACTCCCCTCGACGTCGTGAACTGTCACGAGAAGGAAGGACGATACGTCAGTCCCTGCCATGTCGTCAGCAGAGTTGGAAGGCGCGATTCCCGCTCACACAGTGCGCGGCATGGACGAACAGTGCACGCAACGACAAACACATGTACTCGCACCCCGCCCCCTTGGTCTATAAAAGGGGGAGAGAAGCCCATGCAAAGGGCAAGCAAGAAGGGACATAAACACACGAGTTCATACACACTCTAGAACACGCACACCACACCGCACGGGACATGGGAGCTTATCTCCTTCTCCCACCTTGCTTGTAAACCCCTACTACAAGCAACACGTAACCAGGTGCATCGCACCCCTGCTGGACGTACGGCCCCGTGGCCGGAACCAGGATAAAACCTCGTCTCCCACTCTCGCCATCGGGAAAGCGAGTGGTTAGCACCGCAATCACTCGTTGGTGCCGGTGCGACCAAAACAGGCACCGACAGTTGGCGCGCCAGGTAGGGGACCAGCGCTGCGCTGCTCTCATTCCCGATGACGAACTTCGGCGAAGGACGGCCTCCGCTGGGCGAGAGCAATCTGCTCCTAGCGGGGCAGGAGATCCGGTTCGGGAGCTTGCGGTTCCAAACATGTGGCAACGATTACCATATGCGCATCCTCCAGAAGGATCCCAGCAACCAACCGGAGCCTCACCATCAGCCTCCGGCGACACCGCGACGGCGGAGTCGTCCCGGACCACGCGCACGACGAACGCGCGCTGCGAGGCGCGCCGCCGACATCGGCGACCCCCATCCCACAAGGGAAGGAGGCATCCTGTGGTCAGGGTCACAGGAGAGGGCTGCTCCCTTCCTCCCGGGGCCCATGGCTGCGCCACGCGCTACGACGGCGCACTCCTATCCCTACGGGCTATGCAACTCCGCGGATGCGTACGCCTCCTTCATCCGCACTACCATGAGTGCGAACGGCAACCAACCTGGTTGTCATCCAGCCTCGGAGCAGGATTTCGCCGATCCATCACCCGGAGATCCCCGCGCGGAGTCCGATGATGGATACACGTTTATGCGCGGTCATCCTGGTTGGGACTACTCGGGCCTCCGCGACCCAGAGGCCTTTATGGCCTTCAAAACAGCGGCGGATTACTGCTTTGGGTATTCCGACGATGAGTATGACCCAACCAGGGAGTGTTTCGTCATCAACGACGGGCAACTCAGCGAGGGATCGACGACCAACGACGATAGAGGGGGTGACGACCAGGGGGACAACGATGGCATAGATCCGATAGGCGCGCAGCCACCGGACCCGTCGGACCACTCTCCTTCCGAGGACGAGCGGCATCCGCGCCACCTGCCATGAGTTGCTCGCCCCCACGACTTGGGAAGTGGTGACGTCTCACCACCGGCGCGCTCCGACCACGAGCTGTCCAAACAAGGCCACGAACACGGCACGGACGCACGGCATGCGGGGCGAGTAGCTCAGGCCCGCATCCTTGCCGAAGGCAAAGGTGGCGATCTCGCCCCCAGAACGAGCCAGAAGCTCATCGCGGCGGCCGCACTACTCCGAGCCATGCCGGAAGCAGCAACCCCCGAGGGGCGGAAGCTGCACCTCGAGGCCCAAAAGCTGGTCGAGACTGCCGCCCGACAACAGGCCGAGAGCTCAGCCTCCCGCCTTCGATGCTCCGCAGCCTCGAAGGGCGAACGAGGAGGGGAGTCATCGGTACGCTCACCCCGGCCTAACGGCAGGGCGCGAGCCCAGTCCTGCGGCGACTCCTGCCGTGACTCGGCGCAGCGCCACGCCAACGAACCACGTACGCCCGAAGCACGAACGCTTCCAGCGAGGGTGCACGCGAGGTCACGCCTCCGGGACACCCGAGGCGCGGTCGGCGATGGCGATGCTCGCAACACCCTGAATCATATAAGGCAGCGAGAGGGAGCCCGGGCCCACCAACGCGGGCGGACCGACGTTCGGTGGAACCGGGATGCAGTCTCGGAACCGGCGGGAACGCGCGTGTTCAGTCGTAACATCCGCACCGCTCCGATTCCCCCTGGTTCGCCCTTCGAGGCGATTAAGTTAAACTTGTTTTAAAATTTGTCATCCATTAAAAATGCTAAGTCATTAAGTGTAGATAATTAATTTAGTTCCTTTGTTTAGATTAATTAAATAATTGTTTAATAATTGTTAAAAATATTAAAATTCTGAATAAATTCTTTTATAATTAGAAATGATTTCTAAAATTGTTTTATGTATTTATTTAAATGCTTCACCCTTTAGAAAATGATGTAAAATCATTAAAAATAAACTAAAAATGATTTAAGGCAAGTTTTATTAAAGGAAAAATATAGGTTTATCTTTTAAAAATCTTGGGTAGCTTATGTTGGCTTGCAACTTTATCGAGAAGGGAAAGTTGCTTAGCTTTTTCATAAAGTGTTGCATCGCATATCGCTAACCTGCATTACGTTTTAGTATCTCAAGCTTCGGAGTACGAGCTCGTGGGATTCGCGGAGGATCAGCGACAAGGCAAGGAAGTGATCGTCGTCGCTCCGGAATCTCGTATCGTGGAAGAATCTAACCTGCTCGTGATTCCAGGCAAGCCCCGGTGCATCTTTGAATCACCCATTATTTCATAATTTTCATGAGTCCAAACCTTATGATTTTATGTGCATTAGGTTAGGGTTTGGTTGAAAACCTTTGATGCATGAGATATTCCTTGATAGAACTATCCTTGCTAGATAAGAGATTTGATTAGCAATGTCTACATTGGCTATGCTTAGTAAAGTTAAGTAAAAGATGATGATCTAGGCTATCACCAATCTCATATGAATCATGAACGGTTTGGGTTGAAAGATAGTGGGCAGAAGTTGATAGAATGGATTGAGGTAGCTCGATCCGTAGTTCTGCCTACTTGCTCAAGTGACTAAGGACCGATCCGTTGTTTACCTGTTTGATCGAGTGATTCTACCTGGTTTCTTACTGGGTTATGGGACCAGTAAAGCCTATTAGATTAGCTGGCTCGTTGATTGGAAATATCGCTTACCGGTGCTTGCTGGGTCGGAGAAAGGCGGGATCGTGACCTGTAACTCACGGGGTGGTCGCCAGACGTGGGGCCCACGTGGGGGTGCGTTCCCGGGTTCGGGTAAGGATATTTCCGGTCTTTGGTCCCGCTAATTGAAAGGTTGTTGCGTACAGTAAGATCGACTGTGCGTGACTGGGGGCTAGGTATCTCCTGCAGGACGTACATGGATCCGGATCAACACAACTCTTGGTTATGAGTGCACTTGATCAGGTGTTAAACATCGTAGAGGAAACAAGTTGAACAAGAGGAGGGTGATTCATAAATGCTGGTTGACCTTAGTACAACCTGTATGCAAACTATTTTATCACCTAGATGGATAAGTAACAACTCAACTGAGCATAAAATACATAAAATATAAGGATCAAGTTTTAGTAATGCTTTTTAGGCAAAAGAGTCGAGTCAGCCAAATCCACATAAAGCCCAATCATATTCCTTGGGAGTCTTTTCTTTGGTAAGGCGGGTAAGTCTTGCTGAGTACCTTCGTACTCAAGGAATCTCCCTTTTGTTTTTCAGAAGAAGCTACGGAGGAGATCACCAAGAAGATCCAGAAGACCTAGATCATCATGGTCCCGGTGATTCTAGGGTTAAGCCGGAGGTTATAGACGTTTGTGATATAGAACTACCTAGACTGGTTTGTATTAAACTCTTAGTAATGGCTTGACTTGCATTTAAGTCCTCTTCAAAACCTGGCTTGTAATAAGTAAGAATCTTGGTATGTTGTGTAAAAATGATAATGTTCGTTGTGTTCTCCTTACCGAAAACGATCCTGATGTATGGCAGAGGTATGAGTTAACGTGGTTTATCGAGGAGTCCTTGGGACACTCGACAGATCACCGGTTTAAACTGTTTGAAGTGCGTCCGATGATCGTAACAGGACGTTATGACGCACTTGAGCCAGTTTAAACTGGCGGTTCTGCCACAGCTGGTATCAGAGCCATAGGTTGGGATAAGCAACGAACATTATGTCTTTTCAAACTTCGGGACCATATTTTCTATAAAAGAAAAGCAGTCGAGTCGTTAGGTGGCAAGTAGAGATAATGGTTTGCTTGTTTTGCAGATGCTAGCTGTTCGTGCGTGTCGCTAGAATCGTTAGAAGTTTAGGTTTAGGGAGAGTTATACGATGCCACCAATTTTCTTGCGAGTGTGAATGTGTCTGTGAGGACGTAGGGACCGCTGCATCATGCTTGCATTGCATGTTTTCAAAGGTTGTGGGGTTTGGTGAGTGGCGTAGGTTTAGAACCTCCTTTCCAGGGGTAGTTGATGCAAGAAAACAGCCTTGGTTTTGGTTGGATCACCATCTCTTGATGACCTCACCTGCATCTTCAGCCTTTGTAATGCAAGAAGGGATAGAAGTTTAATGTGACCCAGTCCTTTACAAGCAAAGTTTATATGGTCTGTGTTGGGGTCATTTGCAGAATGGCAGATCCACGGGACTCTCATACTGGAGCGGAAGCTAGTGAAGAAAATCCACCTCCACCTCCCGGTCTAACGGAAGCTTTTGCTCATATCATCAGTTCTGGAACTGAGCAGACCCGACTGTTGAATCTTATTGCTCAGAGTCTTGGCAGTTTGTCGTCCAGTCGTCAAGCAAGGCCACGGGAAGTCACTTATTCTCACTTCTTGGAGACCCATCCTCCTGTTTTTACTCGAGCTGAGCATCCTCTTGAGGCAAATGAATGGCTTGGGACCCTAGAGCAAAAGTTTCGAGTTATTCCTCAATGCACCGAGAGTCAAAAGGTAGAGTTTGCTGGTCTTCAACTTCATGGTCCTGCTGGTACTTGGTGGTCCAGTTTTCTGTCCAGGCAGACTGCAGGAAGAGATATTACGTGGGATGACTTCAAGACGGCGTTTTGTACTCAGTTTGTGCCTGCGGGGATTATGCGGATGAAGTTGGAAGAATTCCTAAAGCTTCAACAAGGGACTAAAAGTGTGCTGGAGTACACCAGTGCTTTCGAACATCTGGCTCAATATGCCCCAGAGCACGTAGACAATGAAATCAAGAAACGGGATTGCTATCTCCGTGGACTTAATGTAAGGATGCAGGAGAAACTGGGAACATGTACTTTCCCTGATTACGGTTCCGCAGTGAACATGGCGATATCAGCTGAAGAAAAGATGAAGGCTCTGGATGAAAGTCTTAAGGAAGAAGAAGCCCTTAAGAGGAAGGATCCGGCATGTGAGACATTCGGTGGTGCTCCAAACCGTTTCAAGGTGGTCTATCGCGGACCCGCTAACAAGTTCCATGGAAGTTCGCAGCAACAACCATCTCAGCAACCGTGGCTGGTGAGGAACCCTAATAATACTTCAAATCCAGTGCATCCACAAGAACAAGAGAGTCGTGATATCTCTGGTCCATCCAATGCTCAACCATGTTATAATTGTGGCAAGACTGGGCATTATGCTCGTGAATGTCGTTTACCCAAGCAAGGTGGAAATCCAAATGTGCAGTCACAAATGTCGGGACAAGGAGTTGGTGAAAGATTGGTGAGAAGGAAGGTTCTCAATCCTCAAACCGGACAGGTTCGATATATAAACGTGGAGGAACTTCCAGAAGATGAACTAATGATGCCTGGTATGTCTCTATCAAGAATTCCCCGTTAATGTTTTACTTGATACTAGTGGTTCATAAAAATGTTATGTGTGGCAACTCTTGGGAGTAAGTACGGGTGGAGAGAAAGGTTTTAAGAACAATATATGATATACGGTTTTGAGAGCCATCAAAAGTAATATGGGAATAAAAGGTTATGAGTCTTCTAGTTGAGTTATTAGAAAAGGTTGTTCGGAGTTAGGATGTAACCATCGGCACCACCTTAGGTTCTTTGTGAAGTATGTTCGAAAGTTTGGATATGACACATTATCCTTTCCATTGTCAAGATCGAGTTAAGGCTCTATTTGGAATCTCGGGACGAGATTCTTTTAAGGGGGAAGGGCTGTGACATCCCCGATTTTTGAACGGCACGGAGTTTGACCAAAGTCAAAATTTGGTCAAAATTCGACATAAATTTGAAATAAAAATATATAATTGGTCAAAAAGATTGGGAGAGCATGTTGGACACACAATTGGGATGAAATAGAGTATGGAAATAGCATAATTAAATGGAGGAAGAAAAATGAGCAAAGTTACTATTCACCATCTGAAAACGGAATTTTGATTGTCAATTTCAGTGAACCACTAGCCAAATGTTGAGGTCAATTGTGAGTAAACTGTCCATCATATGACCCAGGTGTAAAAAGGAAAGATGTTGAGCAAAGTACACTAAACAACTTTTATGTTTGGGTCATACCAATATACGGTCTGAATCAGGGAGAAAATCAAGCTCAAAGATCGAATCCGAAAATGTTTCAGTAAGTTCAGAGTTTTAAAAACTGAGTTGGAATTTCTCAAATTGAGCTCAAACCGTTGAGAATTTCAAAGAGGTCCAAAAATAAGAAATGAAATTCAAGTCAAGGCAAAGAACTTTTATGTTTTGAGGAATAGCATGTTCTATTCAAAATTTGGGAATAATCTGAGTTTAAAGTTTTGAACAAGGTTAGGGTTTCAGGGTTCATATGAACACCCTACCCGACCGCTGGTCCAAGCTCAAATTCGAGCAATTGATCGAGAAATTGAGTATGGTGCCAAAATAGAAAATGTAATTGGATGTGTCACGGACAAGTTTCATTTAAGGATCGAGCGAGTTCGAATAGAAATTTGAAAGTAATTTGAAAAATTAACTTTTGCTGTCTGAAAATGGGGAATGAAAACCGCCGACATTGGAGCTTCGAATTCGCGTTGTACACTGCTCGAATCGGCCATGAGTTAAAATGAAAGTTGTAGTTCTTGGATTACTCTACAAGTTCTATGTTTGGAGTTGGATGAGTTGAGAAGGATATTTGGAAGAAATCGTGGCCGCAATCTCTCGGCTCCGAGGCTTGGATGGACGGCAATGGCGGTCCGACGTCGGTGGCTCGGCCACGCGTCGCTGGGCATGAGATCGCAGTGGCGGTGTGTCAGGCAGGAGCTGGCGGTCGTCCTAGGCGGTCCTCGTCGATATACACCCGCCGACGCCTGCGTTCTTCTCCTTTTCTTCTTCCTCCTCGCTCTCAGTTTCCTTCTCGGTCGCCGGCGAATTCCGCCGTCGTCCGGCCGTTGCAGTTCAATTCCCTCCACCCAAGGCTTCGTTTTGAACTCCTCTACCTCCCCGATCTCTTTTTCGTTGAGCTTTATCCACCGCAGAACCCCCACGTCGCCGTTTTCCTCTTCATCTCCGACCGGTGTCACCGCCGTTGCGGCAGCCGCACGGGGGCAGCCCACCTCGGGTCATCTCCCTCCAAGTCAAGCCCCGTGTGAGCTTCCTCTCGTCTCAGTGGTGCTCATAAGCTAGTTGTTGGGTAGGTTGCGGCTCGGGTTGGCTGTTTGCGCTGCTCGCCGCCGCGCTCGCCGCCGTGCGCACGTCCGCCATGGCTGGCGCGCGTGAGCAGGCCGCTCAGGGCCGTCGCCGCTCGCGGTTGAGGGTGCGCTAGGTTCGCTTTGGGCTGTGTCGCCGCCGTTTAGACGGCTACCGTGCGCCGCCGTCTCGCCGCCGCCTGCTCCGCCGCGGATAGGTCTTCGAGCAGCAGTCGAAGGAGAAAAGAGGGGGAGTGGGTGCGTCGGGTCTTGGGGGAGTTGTTGGTGTCGTTCCCTTGGCCGGGGGACCACGCCGCCGGCGAGCCCGCCGCCGGTCAGCGCGGCCGGAGCGCGGTCGGCGCGCTCCTCTGTTTAAAACAGAGGAGGGGCCTCGCGGGTAAAGGAGGAGAAGTTCCAGGGGGTTTTCTATAAAAGTGTTAAGGGGTTTTCTAAATAGATTTAAATTTCATGTTTTTCACCTTTTAATTCATAGAAAATCATAGGAAAGTCCAAAAATGATGAAACCAATTTTGTTAAACTTGTTTTAAAATTTGTCATCCATTAAAAATGCTAAGTCATTAAGTGTAGATAATTAATTTAGTTCCTTTGTTTAGATTAATTAAATAATTGTTTAATAATTGTTAAAAATATTAAAATTCTGAATAAATTCTTTTATAATTAGAAATGATTTCTAAAATTGTTTTATGTATTTATTTAAATGCTTCACCCTTTAGAAAATGATGTAAAATCATTAAAAATAAACTAAAAATGATTTAAGGCAAGTTTTATTAAAGGAAAAATATAGGTTTATCTTTTAAAAATCTTGGGTAGCTTATGTTGGCTTGCAACTTTATCGAGAAGGGAAAGTTGCTTAGCTTTTTCATAAAGTGTTGCATCGCATATCGCTAACCTGCATTACGTTTTAGTATCTCAAGCTTCGGAGTACGAGCTCGTGGGATTCGCGGAGGATCAGCGACAAGGCAAGGAAGTGATCGTCGTCGCTCCGGAATCTCGTATCGTGGAAGAATCTAACCTGCTCGTGATTCCAGGCAAGCCCCGGTGCATCTTTGAATCACCCATTATTTCATAATTTTCATGAGTCCAAACCTTATGATTTTATGTGCATTAGGTTAGGGTTTGGTTGAAAACCTTTGATGCATGAGATATTCCTTGATAGAACTATCCTTGCTAGATAAGAGATTTGATTAGCAATGTCTACATTGGCTATGCTTAGTAAAGTTAAGTAAAAGATGATGATCTAGGCTATCACCAATCTCATATGAATCATGAACGGTTTGGGTTGAAAGATAGTGGGCAGAAGTTGATAGAATGGATTGAGGTAGCTCGATCCGTAGTTCTGCCTACTTGCTCAAGTGACTAAGGACCGATCCGTTGTTTACCTGTTTGATCGAGTGATTCTACCTGGTTTCTTACTGGGTTATGGGACCAGTAAAGCCTATTAGATTAGCTGGCTCGTTGATTGGAAATATCGCTTACCGGTGCTTGCTGGGTCGGAGAAAGGCGGGATCGTGACCTGTAACTCACGGGGTGGTCGCCAGACGTGGGGCCCACGTGGGGGTGCGTTCCCGGGTTCGGGTAAGGATATTTCCGGTCTTTGGTCCCGCTAATTGAAAGGTTGTTGCGTACAGTAAGATCGACTGTGCGTGACTGGGGGCTAGGTATCTCCTGCAGGACGTACATGGATCCGGATCAACACAACTCTTGGTTATGAGTGCACTTGATCAGGTGTTAAACATCGTAGAGGAAACAAGTTGAACAAGAGGAGGGTGATTCATAAATGCTGGTTGACCTTAGTACAACCTGTATGCAAACTATTTTATCACCTAGATGGATAAGTAACAACTCAACTGAGCATAAAATACATAAAATATAAGGATCAAGTTTTAGTAATGCTTTTTAGGCAAAAGAGTCGAGTCAGCCAAATCCACATAAAGCCCAATCATATTCCTTGGGAGTCTTTTCTTTGGTAAGGCGGGTAAGTCTTGCTGAGTACCTTCGTACTCAAGGAATCTCCCTTTTGTTTTTCAGAAGAAGCTACGGAGGAGATCACCAAGAAGATCCAGAAGACCTAGATCATCGTGGTCCCGGTGATTCTAGGGTTAAGCCGGAGGTTATAGACGTTTGTGATATAGAACTACCTAGACTGGTTTGTATTAAACTCTTAGTAATGGCTTGACTTGCATTTAAGTCCTCTTCAAAACCTGGCTTGTAATAAGTAAGAATCTTGGTATGTTGTGTAAAAATGATAATGTTCGTTGTGTTCTCCTTATCGAAAACGATCCTGATGTATGGCAGAGGTATGAGTTAACGTGGTTTATCGAGGAGTCCTTGGGACACTCGACAGATCACCGGTTTAAACTGTTTGAAGTGCGTCCGATGATCGTAACAGGACGTTATGACGCACTTGAGCCAGTTTAAACTGGCGGTTCTGCCACATACGGCAGCACCTCACTTCCCTCCGCCTAAGTCATTCACGTACGATCGATCCTAGTGGCGACTTCCTTTCGAGGCGCATGCATTCGACACGACGTGCATCGCAGAGATGTCGCATGAAAATAAAACTCGTTTAACGATACAAACGATGTTTAACGAAAATAAGTAGGATGTATGAAAACAAACGAATTGTTCTTACATCAGGAAACGCAAGTCTCTAAACTACTATTTATACTCGGGCTCGATGTCCCGAGGCTTTCAGGGTCCGCTTCAACCATCAAGGTCATCCCAGCCGCCGCCATCTTCGCCCGGGAAAGGACGCTCTTCCGCCGTCAGGGCAGTCGTGCGGTCACTTCGCCCACGCCACGCCTGAAAAGGCGCGCGCACTCCCCCACGAAGTCGCAGTAACTGCCCTAACGGTCATCATGACCCCGCACGAAGAGGGGGAAGGCACATTCAACACACCAACCCTTGAAAGGGCGGCCCTCGTTCTACTGATCAGGGGTTCGAACCTTGGGCCTCCGAAGGGTTTCGACAGGGGCCCCAGATCAACCGAGTCAGGGATAATAGACGGTACCCTCGAAGCTCGAGCGCTCGAGGAAACCAATCGATTATGTTCGAGGCCAGGCAAAGTGTCTAGATCGAGGGACCCCTCGAGGGGGAGCATCGAGCCCTCGACCTCTATCGAATGAGGTCGAGTCCCATCTAGCATACCTTTGCGAAAAGCTTTTACGGGCGTGTCCTATGACCACGAGCCTACCCTCATCGAACGGGCCATGGACGTCCGCTCGAACTACCCGCTATCAGCTCACCCAGGCATCCATGGCTCGATCCCAATCGTGGGAAGCATGGATCACCTCCTCCTCAGTCCCTCGAAAGGGATCCCGAGGAACGAAGAAAAATTTGGGACATCTCGAGCCAAACGAGGCTCGGGGGCTCCTAGTGCTGTGAACAAACCCACACGACCGTGTTCCTCCCCACATCGGCCACGACTCCCACGTCTACCACCATTACCCCGCGCGGAGCGAAACACGTGGAGAGAACGCTCAAGGCTTCCCTCTCGAAGGGAGGAAGTCATCGTTCTACTGATCAGGGGTTCGAACCTTGGGCCTTCGAAGGGTTTCGACAAGGGCCCCAGATCAACCGAGTCAGGGATATTCAACGGTACCCTCGAAGCTCGAACGCTCGAGGAAACCAACCGATTATGTTCGAGGCCGGGCAAAGTGCCTAGATCGAGGGACCCCTCGAGGGGGAGCATCGAGCCCTCGACCTCTATCGAACGAGGTCGAGTCCTGTCTAGCATACTTTCGCGGAAGGCTTTTATGGACGTGTCCTGTGACCACGAGCCTACCCTTATCGAACGGGGCATGGACGTCCACTCGAACCACCCGTTACCAGCTCAACCAGGCATCCGTGGCTCGATCCCACCGAGGGAAGCACGGGTCGCCTCCTCCTCGACACCCTCGAACAGGGAGCGCGAGGAACGAAGAAAGCTTGAAATCCCCCCAACCTCAGGCGTAGTGGACGAACCCACACCTAAGAGAGCAGCGAATGCTCTGCACATCAAGCTGAGACCTTGAGAGAATGCCAACCACTCTCCCAAGGCCTCGGGGGCTACACCCGCGGGTGCGCTAGCGCGCCCCCACGGATTCTCGGAACCCACGAAGAGATAAAGGCCTCGAAAGCCTCGACGAACTCCAGCCTTCGCGGGATTAAACTTCATCCCTGCGAAGGCTCGGGGGCTACTGTCGGGTACCTGCAAAAGGGGTACCCCAATCTAAGTCCAAAACTACTTGGCGCCAAGGCCCACAACGATATCAACCAGGCTCCACAGCCCAGCAAAGGCCCGCCATCGCTATAAGTCTTCGGCGCCCATCCAGCTCGAGGCAAGCGATTACCCTCGAGCGGGGGGTTTCCGTCTCGTTCGAGGCTTAGCGGCCTCGAGGGCGACCCCTACCCTCGAGCAGGTGGTTTCCGTCTCGATCGAGGTTTGGTGAACTCGAGCTTGCGATCCAAGCTCGAGCTGGCCTCGTCGGGAACGACGCCCAACGCACCGCGACTCATCAGAGTCATGATGACGCGGTCAAAAAGCAGGGATCACTGCTCCACGCCATCACCCACTCCCGGAGAGGACATCGGTCAAATCCACTCGCAACAGTGGACTCTGAGCGCCATGCTGCGCGCCAGGCCTAACCCTGCTAGTAGCACTGTGCCAACCACTCCTTTGACTTTACCCCCGCCGGACGCGCAGCCACCCTCGAAGGCAGCCTCGAAGGAGACCATGGAAAACCGTGCGCAAGACACTCCCCTCGACGTCGTGAACTGTCACGAGAAGGAAGGACGATACGTCAGTCCCTGCCATGTCGTCAGCAGAGTTGGAAGGCGCGATTCCCGCTCACACAGTGCGCGGCATGGACGAACAGTGCACGCAACGACAAACACATGTACTCGCACCCCGCCCCCTTGGTCTATAAAAGGGGGAGAGAAGCCCATGCAAAGGGCAAGCAAGAAGGGACACAAACACACGAGTTCATACACACTCTAGAACACGCACACCACACCGCATGGGACATGGGAGCTTATCTCCTTCTCCCACCTTGCTTGTAAACCCCTACTACAAGCAACACGTAACCAGGTGCATCGCACCCCTGCTGGACGTACGGCCCCGTGGCCGGAACCAGGATAAAACCTCGTCTCCCACTCTCGCCATCGGGAAAGCGAGTGGTTAGCACCGCAATCACTCGTTGGTGCCGGTGCGACCAAAACAGCCACCGACACGACCCAACCACTCGCCACTACTCCGTACTACACAGTACCAAACCAATTAACCAAACCACCATTTGCTTCTCGAATACTACCGCCGCTGTACTCCACCAATCGTCATGATTGTGCAGGGCTCAGGAGGGAACACGTTTGAAAACCGAAGCGGTCCTGCTGGGCGACACGGAACTAGCACACCGATCAACAGAAGAGAAGCATGCGTGCGCCACTGCGCCCCTCGCGATGGTCCCGGCCCGGCCTAGCCTATTTGCCTTGCCTTGCTGCCCTTGCACCTTGCACTTTGGATTCCCTCCGCTAGCACGCGTGACCGTTCGAGCGCAACGGCTAGCTGCTGACCGCTGGGGGCCGCTTGGCCGCATGCCTTCACCCCTGCGGCTGCGCCTTTAACTTTTAACGGCTACTACTACCCCACTCGACGACCAGGCGTCTGGGCGCGGTCCCCACCTCCCCGCCCCGCCGAATTCGAACGTTTCCGAAGCTTTGCAGTCGCAGCCCTCTCCCCGCCCCCAACGGCTAAATTCCTCTCGCCCCTCGCTATAAAATCCGCCGCCCCACCTCTCGATTCCCCACACAGCACTCACAAAATCCCATCGAGCGCACCGGGAAGCCGACGAGAAGGAAGGAAGGAACCGAGCGCAGCAGCAGCAGCCCAGTCCCTTGCTTGCTTCCGCTGCGCCCGAGCTTTGCTCTCCTTCTCGTCACTCGCGCAGTCGTCAGTCGTCTCCATGGCCGCCTCCACCAAGACCGTCGCCGTCCTCCTCGCCGTGGTGCTCCTCGGGCTGGTCGCGTCCGCAGCGGCCAGCAGGAAGCTGGAGGAGGACGCCGCGCTCCTGGGCAACCTCGCCCCTGCGCCGTCGCCGGCCATGAGCGCCGCCGCGGGGATCGCCGGCGCCGCGCCCGGGGCGTGGGCCGTCGCCGCCTTGGTCTCGCTCATCGCCTTCCTCGCGCACTGAGTGCATTGGCTGGCCTAGTCTTCGGATCCGCGAGGGGCAGAGAGACGTGGGGGGGTAGAAGAATCCTGTGATCTGGATTGCTGAGAGTGGGGAATATTCATTTTCGTTCTGTTTGCTGTAGGCGTTCCTGTGCTGCTGACCTCTCTTTTGCCTGTATAAGAGAGGAATTATGTTTTTTTAATAATATCATTTATTTGTTATTCTTTTTACAATCTGTGTTCTCTATGTTGACTGATACAATCTGCGTTCGCATTTCTGGTTTGCGACGGCGATGAAAACGGTTCAGACTTCAGAGCAATCGTGTTACTTGTCGCAGACTGACTAGAAATAGAATTCCCGCGTTGCCTATTTGTTTTTGTTCTTTTATAGATGCGTTGCCTATTTGGTTGTTGTTCGTTTCTAGAATATCTGTGTTTTGTTCTTTAACTTTTTTTTTTTTGAGATAGTGTTTTGTTCTTTAACTCTGGACACACGTCCTGCACCAAGCACGAGCAGAGAGAAAACACGTCCTGTTTTGAGACAAAACTTGGGCCGCCAACGGCCACTGGGCTTCCTATAGCGCGCCCGTTATATCGTTCGGCCCGCCCCATGTCAAGATGGGTAAAAGGGCCTACCCGAAGTCCGTTCTGAAAGAACAGCACCAACCTCCTCCTCCGCCCTACTGAGATCGATCATCGAGCATCCGGCGTCTCCCCTTCTCCCCGCCGCGCCACCATCCGTCTGAGATTCAGATTCCCTTGTGCGTCGCGTGCTCGCATGGCTGATTTGGGTGCCGCCACCGCTGCGGCCTCTGGGGACCCCCACGTCCACCCGCAACGACCCGGGGGCCTTCTCCCTGCGGTTCCTCACCTCCTGGCTCCTTTGTCCTTGCCGCCTTGCGTCCTCCGCCCCACCGCACCCCCAGAGGCCACCATATCCACGCCCTGAGCAACCACCACCGGGGGGCTCCATCAGGAGGCAATAATTCTCGTGACCCGCTCGCCCGCTGCAGCCTTTTTCTGCGCCTTTGGATTCAAGGCTGTGGCGCCACACCCGTTCCGCTCGTCAACCTGACCATGGATTCAGATCCAGGCGAAAAGGAAAGGATCACGGCTAAACAGTGCCGCACGTGATTTAATTCCACTAGTTAATTCCATCAGGGGGCGATCGCCAGGGAGGAGGGTGTTGTGTTGGAGGCGATGCGTGAGTGATGGTGCCACTAGCTAGCGCCTCCATCACGGGGAGTAATGCGCTTCCAGGCGACGGCCGGGAGTGATCGTCTTCATTTCTTCATATCCTGCCGCCATTATCGCCACTTTGGCCACGCTGCTAGTTGTTGATGAGACACCCCATGTGTCCAGATGAACCTGTGCGGGGTGGAGCGTTTCTTGGTTTTGTGGCTCTAGTTGTGATCCGTTTTTCATTTTATATATATACAAAAAAACGTTTGTCACGATCATCCTGCTCGGATCTATGCCAATGACTTGACCAGCATAAACCAACCATTGTGCATAGAGGCCCAAGCGAAGTGAGGATTGTATGTTGCCGCATGCAAAATTGACACCAGTATATAGCGGCCACACCACAGATGCGCTAAGCGATCCATACGATTTGACGTAGTACTACTTACTGCCTGCGCCTCCAATCAGAGAGCAACAAGTGTTCTTTACAGCATTGGCCATGGACAACTTACCGTCACTGAACTGAACCCTCACAGTGTCCTGATAACGCGTGGCTGGGGCACGCCGAGCCCATTGTAATGGCACGGCACATGAATACATGATTGATGATAGCAGGTGCGGGGCGCAGCGGCAGCGCTTGCAGGCCGATGATATGACGGGATAGCTAGGCGATAGAAGTTGGTTCCATCGAGCTTGTTTAGTTTGGAGATTCCCCGAAAATACACCGTAGATCTAAAAAAATACTATAGATGAATAGTGTTCTGTGAGGAGAAGAGATGGGATGAATAGTGTTTTTTTGGAGAAATTTTTTTGAACTAAACGCATCTTTGACACCACGCCCGGCCCGGTCGCGATAAACGTGGTGGATTTGCGCTTGGCGTGATCCAGCCATTCGATCGGGGGAGAGATCGAGCTGCTCGTACGTACTGGCTGTTAACACCCAGGCCAGCAACTTGAGACGACGCCCACTTCTGACGAGACATGGTGTGGCACCATAATTACTGTCTAGACTACTGACACTTGGCGTTTACCCGTACGTCCGAACCAATGAGCGAACCTAGGCTGGATCATCAGATCTGGCCACTGAGCTGCGAGCACTTCGGACGTACAGGACACTGTCCTGCAGCTGAAAACATTGGCGTAGAGAAGGATGCCGTTAGAGAGACGACGTTGCGGCAGCTATTGATGATACTAGATTCACTTATTAGCTAGGGCTTGATTGGAATCCTATCCGGTCTCAGCTGTCACTTTACACGATATATGTCACGTATCAGACCGCAATCAGAAGCGCTGTTGCTGCGTCTTCTCTCCAAGTTGCACGGAACGACGAGTTGCCACTCGCTGGTCTCTAAAGCGACGGGCCGATCATGTGGTAGATCACGCGTGATCCTCTCTGCTTTCATAGAGGGATTTGCCTTGCCGAGGAATCGGCTGCCTCTTTGGTCACCAGACTCACCATCCACTCACCACACAAGTACACGGCCACTAGTCGCAAAAGGCGAACGCGGGCACGCAATCAGTCAGGAAATGACAAGCCTTACCGTACAATCTTAGTTGTCTAAGGCGCCACATACTATGTTTTTTCCTTATTCTCTAAAAAAACTAAGGCCACATGCTGTAAGTTATCGGGCGAGACATTCCACATCGGAACAGGAACGCAGTTCCGTGTAAATCTACGACTGAAAACTGAGTCACCCAGTGCGTCACCCTACCTTGCTACGTACTCCGTAGTACCTACGCTTGGCATCGTACAGCATGGAAATCGTACGAATCGGGTACAAGGTCACCCGAATTTCTCATGGAACAGTGTCCCTCGTAATGCCATATCGTGCCTGTGTTTTTGTTTTCGTGCAGTGGTGGATGTGCTTCCACTGTGCGTCTGTGCCGCACGACCACAACTGTCCCTGTTGTGTTCAGTGCTCGACACGGCTGTGAAGCAGACGGCCGGATAACTCCTGATGCGCAGTCCTGGTGATTGGATTCGGCAGTTTAGATTAGACAGCAAACAAGGCCCACATTTGTTTCAAGTGGACGCCAAGAACAAGCTTCTGATATTATTCTTGGGATCATTGGGGCGAGCAGTTTTGGGCGTGTTCGCTGTGCTGTTGCTGCGTTGCCCAGCGGCTGCTGCTGCTAGCCGTTGCCTCTACGGCAACTGTTGCTGCTGCAGCAGCGGGCTAGGTGCAGCCGGTGCAGCCAGTGCCTGATTATTGGTCGCTGCATGATCATATCATGTCTATCCCCCGAGCTCAATAAACAAGGGAGAGTGCTGCTTGTGGCGAAGATTGCATACACATCGCTAGCCGTGAACCTTTAGGTTGTGATGGATTATCGAGGCGATAGATGGATAATCTCCGGAACAGTTGCAGTTTATCAGGTCCATCAGGAGTTTCCGCGTCTAGGGTGTTTAGATCTTCATGCCTAATATTTAACACATGTGGCACTGAATATTTGGTTACTAATTAGGATATTAAATATTAACTAATCTTACTATTTACTAATTGGTGAATTATTTTGGAGCCTTTAGGTGAAGCCACATATGACCATAGGTGCACACTCGAAAAAATAAAGAAATTATAAAAATTCTCACAAAAATCAGAAACATTCGGTCATTAATCTGATAATTCTAACAATAAAAATCGTCAGATCTATTATTTCTTCTAATAAATTACCCACCTATCATTGTGAAAATATTCTAAAATAACCCCCTAAACATGTATCTAAATTGCCTATCTTTACCAATATTATAAAAATTTAAAGTAACCCCTAAAATTTATGAAAATTATCACCTGTGCCATTATAAAAAAAATATCAAATATCCCTCTAAACATGCATATAAATTATCTAATTATGATATTGGTAAAAGTTAAAGTAGCCTCTATGTGCGAATCTAAGTTACATAATTACAATAAAATCTCAAAGTGCAGCAATATAAAATGCAAAATTACATTCTCTGTAATCTTTAGTATATTGTGTATGTTATTGTTTATATAAAAACAATATAGTGTGTCACGTATGGACGAAGAGGTAAGAACATCGATTTTTATTTTGTTCACATAGCTCAAACGAATTAAATACATATCAAACACAGATGGAGATGGAGGTGTCATACAAAGTGAAAAAATGTTACTAAATAAATCTATTACATCTAGAAAATTATAATATTTATCTTAAGAGTATTTCTAGAATATTTAATAGGTGAAAGAGGACATGAGATAATTATAAATATGTTATCTCTAAGCAATGTTTGTATATTAATTCTAATTTGCCGGTGCGGAAGCAAAGGTTGATAGGCTAGTTACAAAACTAACTGCATACATATAGTTTAATTGGCCAAACAAATATATTAAGCTTAATTAGTCTATGATGCCTATGATTTGTCAATGTGATGGTACAATAACTATTTGCTAATGATAAAGTAATTAATCTGAATATATTTATCTCGCAAATTAACCTTATCTTTTGCAAATAGCTTTATAATTAGTTTATATTACTTCGTTTAATTAGCCTCCAAATATTTGATGTGACATATGTTTAGCCCAAATATCCAAACATGCGGGTCATATAGAGAGATGATGCAGACTAGCTATCGTGCAACACATGATGAGGATCATATAGAGAGATGTGACCAGATGCTAGGTAAAACAATGATGTCCTGCCCGATGCTAGTTCGCGAGAGGCGTCTCATCCATGGCTAGCGCCATCTCATGTCATCTCCGTCCACTGCATGCGTGGAGATCCCAATCATATGACCCCTTCTCCCCTACTCCCCGTTAACTTTCAGCATCTGCAGCAGGGCAGCGCCACACAAATGTCGCCGTCGTCCATCTATCTCTCCGGGCCACGATCAGATAGACCGCTGTTAATCTCTACCTTCCAGCCCTGCTCGCACGCGCGATCGTGGCAGCGGCTCCGATCCCGGCCCGGCGATGTGAGCGTCTGAGCGAACGCCGCGCGCCGAGCACATCCGCACCTAAACAGCGGCGCCGTTCCGTGAAGCGATAGGCGTCTTGTCAGGAGAGCGCCCAGGCAGGGCGCCGCGCTCTCTCTTCTACCCCCGGCCGGGCGGCCGGGCCCCTCCGGGCTGACCTATATAAACACCACCACGAGCCCTCCCACTTCTCCCCCTCATGCACTTGCTGCACTACCACCTCGACTCGACACTCATCTCCCAGCGTTGCCTCCTCTGTTTCGACCTCTGCTTCGACTCTCACGCTCACGTGCCGCTCAAGACCAGACAGGCAGACACAGCCATGGTGGTACTCGCCAACCCGCCTGCCGTCGACCAGATCCCGCTCCTGCGTTCCCCGGGTCCCACTGACACCTTCGCCGCCGTGCCGGTAGTGGACCTGTCCATCCCCGGCGCGGCGCGGGCGATCGTCGACGCCTGCGAGCGCTTCGGCTTCTTCAAGGTCGTCAACCACGGCGTCGACACGGGCACCATGGACAGGGCCGAGTCCGAGGCCGTCGAGTTCTTCGCGCAGGCCCAGCCCGTCAAGGACCGCGCCGGCCCGGCCTACCCTTCCGGCGGGTACGGCAGCAAGCGCATCGGCCTCAATGGCGACATGGGATGGCTCGAGTACCTCCTCCTCGCCGTCCACAACGCGTCGATCTCCGACTCCTGCGCCGTCCCCTCGAACGCCGCGTTCCGGTGAGTACAATTTCAGGCTCGCAGGTGCCGTTATATATATACGGAGCTGAGTTCTCCTTAGACTGAACGTGTCGTGCTGCTGTTTTTATTACAGAGCCGCGCTGAACGAGTACATCGCGGCGGTGCGCAAGGTGGCGGTACGTGTGCTGGAGGCGATGGCGGAGGGTCTTGGCATTGCGCCCGTGGACGCGCTGAGCGCGATGGTGACGGAGCAGGGGAGCGACCAGGTGTTCCGCGTGAACCACTACCCGCCCTGCCCCGCGCTGCAGGGCCTGGGCTGCAGCGCCACGGGCTTCGGCGAGCACACCGACCCACAGCTCATCTCCGTGCTCCGCTCCAATGGCACGTCCGGCCTACAGATCGCGCTCCGCGACGACGGCGCGCAGTGGATGTCCGTGCCTTCCGACCGGAATGCCTTCTTCGTCAACGTCGGTGACTCGCTGCAGGTGTGCGCTTTGACACGTGCCACTATATTTTTCTTTTTCTCGATCAGTCAAATTCAGAGCTTTGATCTCACATAACCGATTAACCTCGGCAGTGTACATACTCTACAACGGAAGCAAAACACCGTGATCAGTTAGAGTCTAACAGATTGCATGCTTTTTCTGTGTTTAGGTGCTGACCAACGGGAGGTTCAAGAGCGTGAAGCACCGGGTGGTGACCAACAGCCTCAAGTCTAGGGTTTCCTTCATCTACTTCGCCGGGCCGCCACTGGCGCAGCGCATCGCGCCGCTGCCGGAGCTGCTGAGGGAAGGCGAGGAGAGCTTGTACAAGGAGTTCACGTGGGGCGAGTACAAGAAGGCCGCGTACAAAACGAGGCTCGGTGACAACAGGCTGGCCCAGTTTGAGAAGTAGCAGCCGCACGCAGGGCACGGCCAATCACCAGCTTTACAAGAAGATTGCCAGCAACTTCCGCAAGAATTGAAGCTCCTACTTCAGATAACCCGCGGTAGCATGTGCCATTGAGACAACGAGGAAGTTACTTGCAGGTGTGAAACGTTGGCGATTGGCGAGGTAGGTTATGAAGAAGCAGATATGATATTGGTCAGTAGTAGCTACTGTAAGCGAGTAGGAGCACATTTTTGTGGTGGGTGCAGGGTTTCCTCAAGGTGCTAACGACCATGGAGAGATGGGGTTCCTTGCCTATTTCGCCATCTGCTGGAGGCCAGGAGCCCAGGACGGGGGGATAGAGCAGTCGACGATAGCTAGCGACTAGCGTTAACCGAAATAGCATGGAGCCAAGGGAGGACGATCCTTTGTTTCTCCCTAGCTTTTCACGTTAGATTGCCGTTTGTGCCTTTCGTATATTTCCTTTTTATGTTCTTGGACCAGTAATGTGTGTATCGCTGTATTGTGGTGTAAATGGAAGGATCTGTGTATGCCAATGTGGACCTCCTATTTGCCTCTTACCTGAAAATGTTCCGTCCACTGCCACCTGATTCCTCCTCTCGCTATCGATCGATCGCTTTCGGTCAGTGGCTTGCTTGCGCACTCTTTTGCCGTCTGAATGCGCCGATGGTAATAGTATCTCTGTTGGAATTTAATGTGCTCCTTTATTAAAGGGCTTCTCCTTTAATGCTTCTCTTGAGGCAGCACTCTGATTTCGTTAATTGAAACCCACTATCTGCCCGCAAATGTAACCCATTACCCATGTATCTGACTTATCATCTAAAGTAAACCTTAGTCCTCATGTAAATTACCCACCTATATCATTGTAAAAATATTGTAAATAAACACTTAAATTTGCCTACATCCGTCCCACAGAAAATTGTGGTTTAGTGTTTAAAATTTGCCCCATAAATATTGATGTTCTGACATGTATTTGTAACAAATTAGGCATATATTCTGCATACATGATTAAATAAAAATCGATTCCTCTCCTAATATAGTATTTATCAAGAACACATGTGTCCTTTTCATCCACTCATAATATGTCAAAAGATTTTAAACATCATTCTACAGCAGGGGGGAGTATGTCATTATTAAAACCTCAATCTTAATTTGAATCATATAACTATTACAAAATCTTAAAGTATAACAATATAAAATTCTACTACCTCCGTTTCAAATTGTAGGTCGTTTAACTTTTTTTACACCAACTTTGACCGCTCATCTTATTAAAAAAATTATGCAAAAATAGTCAAATTTAAGACATTCTTGTAGACTAATAAAGCAATTCATAAAAAAAGTTTAAGGTTTTGCACAACATTTTGAAGAATACAACCAATCAAACTTGGGATAAAAAAATTGAAGGAACTATAATTTAGAACGGAGAAAGTAATGTCCTATTTCTATCATTAGGAATACATTACTTATGTTATCTTTTATATAAAATTAAAAATACTAGACATGATATATGTCACCATGTATTCATATATGAGAAAAGAGATAAGACTATCAATTTTCATGTTGTTCGCCAATTAAATACATGCCAAATATGTAGAGATGTGTGATGCAAAAGTTAAAAAAAAACATAACTACTAAACCTATTACAACTTGAAAATGATAATGTATGTTGAGAATATTGTGTTGGAATATTTAGATGATGAAAGAAAGCATAAGTAAGATAGATAATTATATTTATTAGCAATAAGATTTATTTTTATATTAATTTTAATTAATATGTGTGGGAGAACAGGTTGATAGACTAGACTTACTGTACGGATCCTTCGCAAAAGATAATAAAGAAGAAGAATTGAGGAATAACAACATCCTATCAATCATGTTAAAAAAACAACATCCTACCAATCGATGAGATGGTATAATTCCGCGCGTGAAGAAGATGGGAGCCCCGAGCTGGAAAAGAGAGTAGTCTGGTGGGGGCAGAAACCTCGCGTGAGCGGGCAACGCTGGGTTCTGGTCTTCTGGACCCGAGCAGCGACGCCCGGCCTGGCCGCTGGCCGCGCTACTGCCGCGCGCTGTGACCTGCCCTGGTCCCGGGCCTGGCAAGTGGCAAGCATATCGGGAGTAATTCCTAGCTTGCAGCTCTTAGCTAACCAGCTCATAACTATACAGCTAGCTGCCTTCAATTGGCTAATTATTAGCTCAAACTGATCAAAACTGGACCCTCTGGACTCATTCCGTTTGGTCTTAAGGCAGACTTGCTTGATACACGTTTCGTGGCTAAAGGTAAGCAAGTTTCACCGAACTAATAGCTGTTCGGTCGTACCCATAACATGCTTTTTCCCTGTGATTTGATCTATTATGATGAACTAATCTGAGCTACATTTTGAAATTGAAGCAAAAGTACCAACCGAGCAAAGCTCTAAGTTGTAACTTGCAGTGATATTACATTATTATAGAACTGGCGTTTTATATTAGCTCGATGAACCAGCTAGACGAAGCACATGGGATCGTTGCACGGCTTCAACATTATCGACACATCAGAAAGACGCTTTTTGGAGAGTTAGTACAGTACAATAACAGCACATTCCTCAGATGTGGCTGTGTTAAGATTCACGAAAAAGTACTTCTCCAACAAATTTTTTCTATTCATACCACTCACAGAACATGCGTCCTAGTGCAATATTCATCTAAAAAAGTACTCTTTGCTTTCAATCTGAACACAGACGACTTTCCTTGTCAAGTTGTTGTCATTGAACACGCACTACAAGAAAACCCCCCTTTAGGTACGTTTTGTTTGTAACGCCACTTGAAAACGTTTCTGTGCCGAGTTGTACATACGCATATTGATACGGTTTTAGAAACGCGGCAACTGGAGATGATATTTGTTATGCTTTCAACGTCACAAGGCATGTAAAGACGAATTTTGACACACTTTCAAAATCATCTCAAGTTAGAACGGTGTTGCACACGCTTTTAAGCATTTCTACTATCTAGATATATTGCAAAGCGCAACAAGTAATTGTCTAAATGGACCTAAAGACGCTTCTTGACATGATACTTACAGGGTATCAATTTGATACATTGGTAGACATGCTTTAATCTGTGTGTACATGCTAAGCATGCTTTTAATCGTAGCTACCATCTAGATACGTTGTAAAGCGCAACAAATAATTGTCTATATGAATTTAAAGACGCTTCTTGGCATGATACTTACAATGTATCAAATTGATACATTGCTAGACATGCTTTCAACTATATGTACATGCTACACACGATTTTAAGCGTATCAAAAAATATGTCATTGGACTGTAAATATGCTATTTGGTTCCATTAAAAAACATCTCAAAATTAGATACGCTTTTAAACGTTACTAGACAATATAAACGTATTGTGTCCATGTCATCAGTCCAGTCAGCTGAGCCATGTGCTCAAGACAAGATTCGTTTAGATTAGGATTTAGACGTGGGTAAGGGGCCAACTACTTTATTTTGTGAGATAAAAAATTTAAATGCACTATTTTTTAACGTGAAGTGCTGAATTTTTTATGAGTATTAAAATAAAAAATAATATTTGTTAGAATTGCTTTTTTTAAGTGAGTTGCTGAGATATAAACAAATAACTGATTGATGATGAATCCAACCCTTGATCTGTATTGGTAGAAAAAAAAGAATGCAAAATCCAAAAAAACTGTTGTGGACAAACCAGTGATCCCTATCCCTAGTTTCCGAACAAGCATCTAAACCACTGCAATAATCAAGGAGTTTCACTTGCAAGCAAGTAGAATGTCTTTTATCCGCTTGTCAAGGGTTGAGCAATGATTCTAGTGATCCTTTTTCTTGAACAATTTACTTTGCAGTGATGCAAAATCAGTAACCCCTTATTATTGTTTAATTTAAGAACATTACCACATATAATTCTATTAAATTTGAAGTTCGACACATATTCAAATTCTTAATCTAATTTGGCTTCAAATGATGCATTCAATTGATGAGTCATATATATAGAAACTGGCCAAACTAGTCATGCATTAGCTTTTGTAGGCAAACATAAACAGAGGTATGAGATGATAATCATGATGTGTGCTGAGCAGTACATGCACACATGTACCAAACAAAAAACAGCATAGCTTCAAATGACAGAATTGTTGAATCAAATCTTGCATCCTTTATCAATAATAATATTAATATACCAAAAATGAAAAGTACACATTTAATGAACTTTGGTTGATAAAAAATGTGAGTGTAATATCAATTGCATAAAAACAAAACACAGCTCAATCACTGGTATATAGCACCAGATGCTCTCTAAACACATGTCTTGTCTATTCTCCTTCATCTAACGTCATTTCAGCATCCGACATTTCTGCACCCATATCAAACGTGTCTCGTGGGCTGTATTTAATTATAGTGTTCCATTCTTCAGCTTTTGGGTCTTGGACATAAAATAATTGCTCCACTTGAGAAGAAAAGACAAAAGGATCATGCTCAATTTTTTCACCAGTTTGTATCTTTCGAGAAAAATCGACATGGGTAAATCCAAACTCATCTTTTCGTACGCCTGCTTTATGATGGACATCATACCAATCACATTTGAATAGCACCACCTTTAATTCTCCATATGACAATTCAAATATATTTGACAATCTGCTATAATAATGAACCCCATCTGCTGCAATGTTCACAACACCATTGTTTTGTATCAAGCGTCCAACCTCACGACTCATAGTGTGGAACCTGTACCCATTTATAATATAACCACTATATGTCAAACCATATCTACATGGTTTTGAAGCCAAAGCTCTGACCTCTGCTGTGATGCCTGTTCCATCGCCTAGGATTACCTGCAAATAAGAAGAAAAAATTACATGCATTCCTTGATATAATGTTATGAGGACTAAAATACTGCTAAATTATGCTTGTAAGCACCTTTTGCTCCAACCAGTCAGGAAATTTTTCATCGATCAACTTCTGAATGGAAGAAGACGTCCAACTAGTAGAGGGACACAATTTGCTTTTCTCCACGTCCAAGAATTCTCTGCAACAAAAGTATCTGTGTCACAACATGAAGTGAGGAAAAAAATACACAAATGAGAGCAACTTATAATTAATGACCTACTTCCGAAAATCTTCAAGTTCATCACAATGGCGCAAGATGTATCGATGTGCCTGAACAAGAAGTTGTCTATCAACACTCACAGAAGTACTTTTCCCAATTGCTTCACCAGCACTATCAAACAAATAGATATCCTTTTTGTCATCGGAAGGTTCAGGGTTGCGAGGTGGCCGTGTCAAACGTGTTGTTCCTTCTAAAAATCTTGAACAGAAGGTCAAACACTCCTCCATTATAAATCCTTCAGCAATTGATCCTTCTGGCTGAGCTCTATTCTTTACAAGTGCCTTTAGCTGAACAAGATATCTAAAAAAATCATGGATACAAGAAAGTTATATTGTATAATGAAGGTATGTTCACAAATCCAAAAACAAAAAAGTAGTACATATATATACCTCTCGATGGGGTACATCCACCTGAACTGCACGGGACCACCTAGTTTAAATTCTTCCACCAAGTGGACCATCAAATGATGGCAGGAAAATTTTCTCCATATCACAAAGTGTCGTCACAATACTCTCTTGGAGGCTATCCAACTCAACCACATCTATCACCTTGGAACACAACTTCTTGAAGAAAGTAGATAATCCAACAATTATTTTCATGACATCTTTGCTAGGGTAACAAGATCTGAGCGCCACTGGAAGAATGTCATGTAGTAAAACATGATTGTCATGGCTTTTTAGTCCACTCAAAGTACATTCTTGCATGTTCATAGACCTAGAAATGTTTGATGCATAACCATCAGGGGTCCTAAGTTTTTGAAGTTGTCGGGTACCAAAACTAAGGGTACCCCAATTTGGGCCCTAAACCACCTGACAGAGAGGCCACATCGGCGAACGAGTTGAGCCCAGCTCCGCGGCCCAACAAGAGGCCCACCACGACGACACCCCTGACGACCGGGAGCTTCATTTCCGCTAGAGGGTACCTCTTACCCTCTAGCAGAAATGTACGTAACGATCGAGCCCGACCGAGCTCGAGGGTACCGCTCACCCTCGAGCGAGCGTCTCCATCACGCTCGAGGGACGCCGCACCGGTAACAGTGCCCAAGGCCCTGCTACGCATTCATTCCACGACATGATGGCTCGCCTTTGCGGTAAAAAAGAGGAGTCACTGCACCACGCCACCGCCCCACGCCGCGGAGAAGACACCGATCAAATCCGCTTGCCACAGTCGCTCTGCGCAAGACGCTGTGCGGACAGGCCATGTCAGGCCAGGCTACTATGCCAACTACTCCACGACCTTATCTGTCCCGGATACGCCATAGGCCTCGGGGAAGGACCCACAAAGAACAACGGGGAGGGCTCGGCACCATCCCCACCCCCCGAGTGACATCCCTCGAAGCAACGGTCAGCCACCAACAAGTCAACGATGGAGATGTCCATGCCGTCAGCCGGAGTTGGAAGGTGCGATTCCCGCTCGAATAGTGCACGGCGTGGGCAGCACAGTGCATCTCGTAACGTCAGCACCACGAACACATATGTACGTCTTTCCTCACCCTTGGTCTATAAAAGGAGAGGGAAGCCCATGCAACAGGGGGGGCTCTTGAGACCGACGACACACAACGCACACTCACCACATTCTCAACACTCGACTCAGGGACTTGGGAGCTTTTCTCCCTCTCCCGCCTTGCTTGTACTCCCCTACTACGAGCAACACGAAAACTCGGTGCTACGCACCACTGCTGGACGTACGGCCGCATGGCCAGAACCAGGATAAACCCTTGCGTCCCGAGTTCATCACCCTAGTCCCCCATCGGATCGAGTGGTTGGCAGCGCAATCACTAGTTAGTGCCGGTGTGACCAAATCAGGCACCGACAGTTGGCGCGCCAGGTAGGGGCCTGCGTTGCGCAACTCCCGCTTCGTTCCCGATGGGTAACTTCGATCACCGGCGATTCCTGGAGCGATCGAGCGACCCGTTCCCAGCCGGATATGAGATCTGGTTCGGAAGCCTGCAGTTCCACGCAACCGACAATGGCTACCTCATGCGCATCCTCTCAAGGGGATCGAGCAATCGCCCGGAGGCTCCACAGCCACAGCCGGCGGCCCCACAAAGGAGGAGGCGTCCAGGACCACGCGCACGGCGCGCGCGCCGCAAGGCGTGTCGCCAACGCCAACGGCACCCCTCCCAATATTTATTAATAAATTATATGGCATTATTATAAGCGTGCCTATATCTATAGATACATAATAAAAGTATGTTTATAATATCGTTTCTACATTTTTGACACGTATCTATATGTTACTATAAAACATGTCACCTACCACATCACATGCCATGTCACCGTCACGTCACCTGCCACGTACAATCTACAAAACGTATCTACACTACTTGGTGCGTAACTTGCCGTCACTACAAAACGTGTCACCCTGCCACATCACATGCCATGTCACCGTCACATCACCTGCCAAGTACAATATACAAAGCGTATCTACACTACTTGATGTGTAACTTGGCGTCACTACAAAACGTGTCTATATTAGTAGAAATATAATATAAATGTATCTATACGATCGTCTCTACATTTCTTAACATGTAGGTAAACGTTATTATACCGTGTAACAACATCACTAGACACGATTTACATATGTCTCTATTAAAGTGTATCACTATGTGTGCACACGCATTTAACGTGTCAATGCAACGTCCTTTCTTATATTGTTACGCTTAACGAATTCGTCTCTACGGAGCCTGACACGGTACATATGGAGACGCTCCCGCTTTACAAAAGCGTGCCTACATGACTATAGACACAAAATAAAGCGTGTCTAACTCTAAATATACCGTATCTAAAGGGGGTATTCTAGTAGTGACGTCAACACGGTCAATGTGGCTGGTCACTCGGTCAGCTGCCTCTTTGCCATCGGAATCTTGGACGGTTGCTTGGGGATCAGAATGTCTGTCGCCCCGTGCATGTGTGCTCACCAAGCCGCATCTCTGGCTGTTGCACAATAATTGGCAACAGGAACTGCTCCGGTAGCAAATTCGTGCCAGTACGTGGTGCTGATTTTTTATTCATCTCCTCACCTAACACGTTTCATAGAAAATTTCTTTACCATATTTTCTATTCATCTTCCTTACCTAACATGTTTCTTTAAAAAAGTATATTTTTTCTAGAAAATTTCTTGAAACCTTGAGGAACCTTTGACGAGGACGCACTTGTTTATGCGATCGAAGCAGTCCGACGAGCAAGCATTGCGCGACCCGAGATGATGAGACGTAGGCGGCCGATCTTCCGTCAGGTAAGATAATTCTCGTTTTGGGCGGAGTGAAACACACCGATCCGGCTTCAAGTCAGCAACTCGAACCCTGTAATCTTAGCATCACAACTCCTCTGGTTATCAACCATGTCACGAACCGGTTGACCTCGCCAAGAAGGCTAATCCCTGCAAGCGAAACGAAGAACACAAGCAAGAACTTGAAAGTACGCAGCTCTCAATATTGGTGACAATCTGCAGATGAGTGATTAAGCACACAAGTTGGGGTTCTACAAACCGAAAACGGCGACTGTTCAAGACAGATTGATCTAAAGCAAAACCCAAACCCTAATGGTAGCGGCGATGGCTGTAAAATAGAGTCTAGGGTCGTGGTCAACCCCTGGACGCGCCCCTAACGGGCTCGACAACGATACAAGGCCCAAAGGCCAAAAGACGATGACGCAGCACCGGAACAGATTCTGGACGCCACCTTGTTCGGACGATTCCCGACGACTCAGAAGGAATTTGGGCCTCAAACCAGCGCCATTGGAAGCTCTATAAAATCTTCTTTCCAACCATATGTAGATCGTTGAAATCGGACTTTGTATGTGGCCTGGGCGTCTGTTTTACCGAAGGTAGTTCCTGGACTCCGAGTTGGACTCGAAGTTGAGTTGTATTGGGCCTCCACGAAGCTTGGCCGATCCTTGCTGGTCCTCCATGCCTCTAAGCCTTTCTCCATGTGTCTCTTGGTCTTCTTCTTGGTTCCTAATCATATTATAAACAATAGGTAGCGAACCATTCTCAAAAATATTAAGAGGAACACTTAGGAGCGAACTCACCTCTAGATTAAATTGCCGCGCTCGAGCTCTTGTGATTGGACCTTGAATGTCCAGCGAAGAAACCTCGTGTTTATCCGTAGGAGTGATGTCCTCATCACGAGATTAACAAAAAAGAACTTCTGGTACAGCACTCAGTACCTGAGTACACTGGTGGTCGACTACGTTTTCTATGTGTCGATGAGCCGATCCGGTCGGATCAGCGGCAGGGTTTTTTATACGGATCACGTAGCGCTTTTTTTAATGACCAGACCGTAAACCAGTCCTACCAACCGGTTAGCTGAATGGACGGTTTGCTAGATTCAGTTAGAAGCGGTAAACTAGGACTTTTTGCTATCGATCCGATCTGGTTTTAGCGGGAACCACTAGAACCGACAAGTTTGAACCGGATGAAAACAGCGGACCATGCGAGCGGACGACGATTCGAGCTAGCGAGCGGGCTCACAAGAGCTTGCATGACCGCGAGCACTGATCCATCGAGCCGCCGAGTGCCGCCGCAGCAGCAAGCATTGCTTCCAAGTTCCCAATACTGTCCTTAAGCCAATTCTAATGGAAGGTTTCATAAGAGTTTTATGGGCATTAAATACGCTATCACATCATCAGTTTTGCTGATATGGCAGGATAATTAAGAGGGAGAGTTTCATGGGATGTGAGAGGAGTTTCATCACCATAACCCATATGGCACAGTTATCTAGTTTCCAGTCTAGGAACTGTGTCCATAAAACCCCACTGAGACTGGTGTTAGCCTAGACGAGCTCAGCGCATCGCAGCTGAAACTACGAGGGTCGTTGCATGCACGTGGGCTGGACAATTGTCGGTCGAGTCTATCTGTAAACGAGGATTAATTTTGCTTTCTTTCATTTTCGTTTTTGTCTGTTCTGACTCTGACCTTATTAGTACTTGCCGATGCATCGATTTACCTGGTCACCTATCTCTGCAGGCTGCAGCCAGCAACGCTTATCCACTAACAATAGCGTCAAATTAAACTATCTGCATTTCTGGCCTGGAGAACATGCATCGACATATTAGGGCAACTTTAACGTTAGAGCCACGGAGGTGCTAGGATGAGTGAGAAAAGTCTAGCATCTTTGCAAAACAATGGAGTGGTGGTGCTAGCTTAGCAAAGTCTAGCACCTGGAGCTCAAGTCGGCACCCAGTGCTAAGGCTTAAAAAAATATTTCTCTCTCCCCAAGTGATGAAGCAAGGCGGTGTGAACCATAAAAAAATGATGAGTTATTTTATTCCTGCTACAGGACTATAGTAAGATGCTAGCATTTGCTAAACATTGGAGCATTTTGTATATAGTAGCTTATCAATGACGTGTCAGTTCTTTACACCTCATGTTCGACTAAACACTAAAGCTGCCCTTATGTGGACCGAGGACAGTGGCCAGTGAGGGACCCGACCCGGGTGCCACCACACCTAACCACCTTCTTCCGACGGTACAGCCGCCTAATTCTCGGGGCTTAGCTGCTTCAACGCCGATCTGATCTCATAGCGGCAACACCGATAATGATTCAGCGAGGCACGGGAACGAGGTAGTACGTGGAAGAGCATAACAGCGTCACGAGGTGGTGCCGTTGTATTTAGTAGTCTTATTTTCTAAAACATTAATTGTCTACTGCGAACGATGAATTATTGTTGTTTTATTTTCTAAAACAATGCATACTACCAGTTGAAGTACTCGTTCCAGATTCTGCACAGTTGCCCCGTACATGGAGTAAGTTTACGCATATTATTGTTGTTTCGGAATTGGGATAGAAAATAGTAGCCGTGCATGGACATGTTAACCGACTGCTGTGTATGACGTAGTACGGAAACACTACACTATACTGGCAAAACCAGGGGCGCTTGTGCTCCAAGCACCAAAGGGGGGCAAACTTATTCTATCTCGATTTGTTTTTCGCACAGCGTAACTTTTGCCACCGAAAATAATGCAAAATTATCTCTAGTTGCCTCCCACCTGCATTTCTTTTTTGGTTAAAGGCGAATCTATATGTGATGTCCGGCCCAGTGCGTTTGCGACATCGCTTAGTTGCTCTTTTTTTAGACCATCAGGAGATCGAGCTTAGTTGCACATTGGCCAGGTGAAAAATAACGTGAAGAAAGGTTGCGCGAGAAGCGAAACGGACGACGACGATCCACACCTCTCATTATTGAAGTCCATTATACACACTGGTTACGTGGGAGACCGCCAAAGAGGAATTGAGAGATAATGCAAACTAAGACAACTAGAGATCAAAGTTTTCCAACATGAGGACGATTTTTATGTAAATATATTTTTCCCTCTGATGTCACACATGCGATTATGTATGGCTACTAGGACATGTGGATAAGTAATGGACAGGCAAAGCTTGATGAACTCAGAACCCCCCGTCAAAAACTAACCAGGATAATTAGAACAACCCCTGCCACTTCCTTCCCGAGAACACGCAAAAGCTTACGTTGCGTGTCCTCAACATCCATCCAACAGCCGCAGTGACACTTCCACCCAATAGAGGCCGCCCACTTAGATCAATTATATAAGGTGACGGATGACCATTTGCAGAATTTGACGTCTCGTCAACAAAAATTAACACGTCAACCCATTATTTCCTTCTTTTTCGTTTCTTGGCGAGGCTTTTGTCAAGCCCCATATCGCGCTGCGTGCTGTCCTGAGTCCTGATTGATTTGGACGCGCAGGCGTAGGGGCGCCGTGTGTGCATGGTTCATGCACCGCCTTTAATTTGCACCCTGGATCTTTACTTGCTAGCCGTCCATTATTTCCACATATTCGAGACCCGGTGGTGCCAGTTCCCGCTGCGGAAAATCAACCCCACAACCGGTTGTTGCACATCTTATCTCCTGCCGTCCATGTTGCTTTATTATTCGTGCTTCAGTCGCCGCTGCGCCGCGCCTCCCTCCCAGGCGCTCTGCTCGTTTTTGCCTCACGACCTAGCACCTAGGCAAGTTTGAATAGGGCCCCACTCAAATGTTACTCTTCTATTCATCACATTCTGTATCGCCATTTTTGCTTCCATGAGCTCCGCTCATAGGCTGCAGGCTGCTGCTCCTGATTTTAAGCTCAAGCGCCCTCAAGCGTGTTCCCGACGAGCTCCGCCTGGACGCACTCCTGACCTGGATGTCACTCGAGGCTGCTGCGGCGGGGGGCGTGGGGGGTGCCCGATGGTTTGACGTGGTCTATGTTGTCTTGGTTTTTATCCATGGAGAAAATGCAGTGCTTCAAACGTAGAAATGGCGGAGGAGATGGAGCTTGAAGACGACGGGGACCGAGGCAGGTTGCAAGCAGGTGTGAGATTGATAAAAAATAATGGGGCAGCTGAGCACCCGTGAGGACTGCCGCTAGGGACACAAGCGCCAGGCCAGGCAGGACTGCAGGCGCATGCAAATTTGACTTGCACGAATGACGAAGTAAGGAACACCGCACGATAATGGTTGTGTTTAGATGCAAAAGATCTTTTGTACTTACTATTCATTCCCCTCACAGAACACGCATCCCTAAAAATTCCTTTTTCACCTTTCCTATTCATCCCCTCACATAACACGCATCCCATAAACAAAAGATCTTTTCCCTTCATCAACTAAACACAGCCAATGTGTGCCGCGACATATCGTTGTGGAGAAACTGCTTTGGTTCCCGCTGCCTGGAGATACGCTTCGGTGGTGCATGCAGTGCGACTTTTGAGATATTCCCACGTTGGCTATATATTTGGCCATGCATATTGCACGTCATAGACGTGGCACTCTCTGGGATTGTTTTGCAAGCCAGCCAGCAGAGCTACTACAGGGCATCGTGTCGCTTTTTTCATGGTCGTCTCGTGCGGTCGTGCCTCATGCATCATCGATTGGCGCATCGCCGGCGCCGCTCATGTGATGCATACTACCAGTACCACTCTAGCTAGTCCATTGTACGTAGTACGTAGTAGTACTAGTAGCACACATTGTACCGTGATGGCTTTCGTCGTAGACTCGTAGTGGTCTAGTCTTAAAAAGCAGCGCGCCATTCCATGCAGATCGACCCGTGTCTCGCGGATCATGCAGGGCACGACAGCGTGTGAGTGCAAGCTGCACTGCATTGCACTGCACTGCTAGCTAGTTCACGCCGTAGTGCCGCCTTCAGCGAAACATCCAGGAGGCGTGCACGGATAGTTTTTATTAGTTTTTTCCGCGTCCTCTCCGACCGAGAAAGATGCCGGCTGGCCTGGCCGGCCGGCCGCGTGCTGGTTTGACCAGCGAACCAACATCCCCGACCAGCTGCATGAATTGAACTCACGAGCACGTAGTAGTCGTAGCACGCCAGGTACACCGTGCGTGCTGGATTCCTTTTGTGCATCTCGATTCGATCGCTTTACAGTTCTCGAACTGAATAAACAACCGGCAGAGACAGCCCCCGGCGCCGGCATACACACCACGATTTCTTCTGCAAGCAACTAGATAATCCTTTGCTTTTCTCTCGGATCCCGGAGCGATGCTTCATGCACGTTGTTGCAATTTGATTACTTGAAGCCAGCTCCGCACTGTTCTTTGTGTTTTTTGAGCAGGTCACCCGTGAGCTTCCCAGTCGATAGTGATCTCCCCGAGGGATAAACATCGCAGTTCAGGACCTAACTATAAAATTTTAGCTCCAACTCATTTAAATACACCCGTACAATTCTTAAAAGAATCTTGCAGCTAATTAAGCAGCTCATAATTAGCTAAGCTAGCTAACTAGCTGGCTATAATTGGCAAATTATTAGCTCAAATTGATCAAAAAAAAAGTCCCTCTTGACTGAGATCGTTGGTCCGAACTCCGAAGGCAAATCTTGACAGACGGTTCATGGCTAAACGCTAGGAAGTCTGACTAAATTAATAGCTCTTCCTGTACATGTCAGAGGCTAGTAAAGGCATGTCAAGATTCTTAGCTATTATGGTTGTAAAAAACTACAACAAATGTTAACAATCTCATATATTATATCAAGACAACCATTTCTAAGTTTTAACTTGAAATGATATTGGTACAATAGTACCAGAGTCTCGGGTTTATTAAGAAGCTCACGAGAGAACCGAGCCCTATATTTCCTCAATGGACCAGCTAGACGAAGCACATGGAATCGGTACAGCACTAACATCACCACATCAGAAAGAAACATATATTCTGAGTGTACAAGTACGGTAGCAGCACATAGTATAATACGTACATGGAGATGTAGCCAGCTCTCTCCTAAAAGATCAGATCTACTACGTACATGGAATCCTTTCCTTGGGAACACGTCAACACGGTCAATGTGGCCGGTCAGCTCTCTGTGCCATTGGAATCTCAGAGGAAGGCAGCTTCGGGATCAGAATGTCTGTCGCCCCCCGTGCATATGTGCGCACCAGGCATGCTTTTCTGGCAGGTGCGCAATACAATAATTGGCAACAGCAACAGCTTGCCGCGGTAGCAATGCTGTCAGATTAAGAAAAAAAAAGTACTTCTCCAACAAGTTTTTTCTATTCATCTCACTCACAGAACACGCTTCCCAGTGCACCATTCATCTAGAAAAAATACTTTTCACTTCCAATCCGAAAACAGCCCAAATACGAACTTGGGCGTGTTTAGTTGGGAGGGGAGGAAAAGAACCTTTTCTGGAAAGCGTGTTCTGTGAGGGGGATGAATAGGAAAGTTGAAAGGAATTAAAGGGGAATTTTTCTGAGAAGCGTGTTTTCTGAGAGGGATGAATAGTAAAGTTGAAAAGATCTTTTGAATCTAAACATGGCCAACTTGTTTATGCGTGTCAGTACTCCGGTACGGAGATGTTTATTCGAAAAGGTGTCTGAAACCGTGAGAAAGGCTATGTTTAGTTGGATTGGGTGAAAAGAACTTTTTTCTGGGAAGCGTGTTTTGTGAGAGAGATGAATAAGAAAGTTGAAGAGAATTAAAGGGAAATTTTTCTGAGAAGTGTGTTTTCTGAGAGGAATGAATAGGAAAGTTGATCTTTTGGAGTAAACACAATCAAAGCTTTGACCAGGACGCATACTACTTCCAAAAGATCTTTTCAACCTTTTTATTCATCCTTCTCAGAAAACATGTTTCCCAGAAAAGTTTTTTTTCAATTCCCTTCAACTTTTCTATTCATCCCACTCACAAAACACGTTTCTCAGAAAAAATTCTTTTTCTTCCCCAGGCAACTGAACACAGCCGATCCAAAGCGGCCGTTGCCCCAACTGGCGAGTGGCGAGCCAGCATTGCGCGAACCGAGATTAACAACCCAACAGGCTGCAGAGATGTACGTCGCTGGCCACAATGTAAAGGCTGCAGGCGCCGCGCGGCGCCGCTGCTCGTCTGCGGTTTCTATGTGCCGATCCGGCAGGATCAACGGAACATGCGAGAGACGGAGGACGATTCGAGCAAGCAAGCGAGCGAGCTCACGAGATTATTACGAGAGGCTGCTGCGTTGCTGGGAGCACGATTGGACCATCGAGCCGCCGATTATTGGTGTCACTAGTGCAGCCGCATCAGCAAGAACGGCAGGCATTGCTTCCCAGTTCCCAATGCTGTGCTTAGCCTAGGCGCATCGCAGCTGAAACTACGAGAGGTGCTCTGTGGGCGAGCGAGCCTAGTACTATGTAAAATTTTACTTTCTTGTTCTTCTTTTAGTTCGTCTGATCTTATCACTTGCACATGGGTTTACACTCTTCAGTTGCGTGGCCTGGGCCATGAAGCTTATCCACTAACAAGAGCGTCAAACTAATCAATGCATGTCTGGCTTGGAGAACATGAACGGTGTGGAGGTGTGCCGTGCCGTGGATCACGTATTGTGTGGACTGTGACTGTGGGTGGGTGGGGGGGGGGGGGGGGCGGGCCCGGGGCGCCACCACACATAACCACCCTTTTCAGACGACACAGCCGCCTAATTCCCGGGTCTGGCTGCTTCAACGCCGATTTCTGATCTCGCAGCGGCGACAGCGAGAATAATTAGCGAGGCACGGGAACGGGTTATGAGGAAAAAGGCTGACAGCGTCACGGCCGGTGCCAGTTCGGACCCAGGCACGGCAGTTATTGATGAGCCGAGTCACCGACCTGCTCGCCAAGAAAGGATGCGGGATCGAGGGCAGGTTCATCTCATCTCCAGTCCCGTTCGTCTTCCGGTCCCTAACTAAACATCTCCGTGCGACGTTACGCGCGCTCTGATCTGATCTGATCCGATCCGTTCCGGTCCGGTCTGCCCTAATTAATCAGTGGCCACCGTTGGTCCAGCCCGCTTGGCCGACGCTCGGGCCGTGTTTAATTCAAAAGTACTTTTTATTTTCTATTTATTCCTCTCACAGAATACACATCTCCAAAAAAATTTTTTTACCTTTTTTATTCGTCCCTCTCACATAACATGCATCTCACTGCTTTTTCCAACCCTCAAAACACCCTATCGTATCGTATGCGTTTCTCGTTGAGCCATGCATGCAGCCGCCGGTCGGCCGGCCGGGACCGGTGGATCGCGTACGGACACGTCGCGGGCCGTCCACAAACCGCCCTGGCTCCATCGCCACCATGCACCCAGAAGCTGGGCCGACCCGATCCACCCCCGATGCATCCTTTTCCTCCCCCTGTCAGCTGGGCCCCATCGGGTTATCTCGTTACAGCCAGCCAGCCAGCCAGCCAGGTGCCACGCACCGCCCTCCTCCGACTAACCGCTCCAGGGCAGGCTGATCTATATAAACGCCCCCATGAGCCGTCCCACTTCTCCCCCACATGCACTTGCTGCATCAGCCACACTACACACACACACCACCTCGACTCCATCTCCCCTGTTCTCACCGTGCCTGCTCTGTTTCGAGCTCTGCTAGCTCCGACTCTCCCGCTCGCTCGCGTGCCACTCAGACCAGACAGCCATGGTGGTGCTCGCCAACCCGTCTGTCGTCGACCAGATCCCGCTCCTCCCGTCCCCGGGCCATCGGGACACCTTCGCCGCCGTGCCGGTCGTCGACCTGTCCCGCCCGGGAGCGGCGCGAGCCATCGTCGACGCCTGCGAGCGCTTCGGCTTCTTCAAGGTCATCAACCATGGCGTCGCCACGGCCACCATGGACAGGGCCGAGTCCGAGACCGTCAAGTTCTTCGCGCAGGCCCAGGCCGTCAAGGACCGCGCCGGCCCGGCCTACCCTCCGTTCGGGTACGGCAGCAAGCGGATCGGCCTTAATGGCGACATGGGGTGGCTCGAGTTCCTCCTCCTCGCCGTCGACTCCGCGTCGCTCTCCGACGCCTGCACCGTCCCGTCGAGCGCCGCGTTCCGGTTAGTATACGAACAGTTTTGGCTCGCCGGTGCTGCTATATTTATATATGTATATATATGTATACATATATATATATGTTGGGGAGCCGAGTTCTTCGATATTGATCGCGTCCTGCTGCTGTTCTTAACGCAGGGCGGCGCTGAACGAGTACGTCGCGGCGGTGCGGGGGGTGGCGGTGCGTGTGCTGGAGAAGATGGCGGAAGGCCTGGGCATTGCGCCCGTGGACGCGCTGAGCGCGATGGTGACGGAGCAGGGGAGCGACCAGGTGTTCCGGGTGAACCACTACCCGCCCTGCCCCGCGTTGCAGGGCCTGGGCTGCAGCGCCACGGGCTTCGGCGAGCACACAGACCCACAGCTCATCTCCGTGCTCCGCTCCAATGGCACGTCCGGCCTACAGATCGCGCTCCGCGACGGTGCGCAGTGGGTGTCCGTGCCCTCCGACCGCGACGCCTTCTTCGTCAATGTCGGCGACTCCCTGCAGGTGTGCGCTTTGACACGTGACACTAAATTTTTTTTTTCTGTTTGGTGCGTGTGGTGTGGCCCGCTCGATTTTTTTCCCACTCGCTTTCTACAGTCCAGCTCCGCAGCAGGCTAGATTCTACGGTTGATGTGGATACTATTAAAATTTAGCGCTAGCTTTGTGAACAAGTCAAACTGGAATGGTCACACACACGGAATGCCGGCCAGTCAATTCAGAACCCTGAGCTCACATCCCCACTAAAAATAAACGAACCATTTGGGCATCACCGGTTCACACATGACACATAACACCAGGGTTCACAAAACCGGAGGAAACCGGTCGGTTCCCGCGGGAACCGGCCAAACCGCCCCGGCCCGTTAGCGGTTCGGGGCGGTTTTAAACCGGTTAAATTTAAAATATTCAAATTTAAATTTAAAATGGAAAAATATCAAAAAAAAATTCCTAAAATACTTCAAGGTATATGTAATCTATTGATGTAAAAAAATTTCAAATATTTGCTCATTTGATATTTTTTGCAGGCATTAGAAGTTCAACAAAAAAAAGAAAAGAAAAAAAAATCGGCTCATTGAACTTCTAATGCACACAAAAAATACTAAATACACTAATATTTGAAAAATTTTGACACCATTAAATTCTACGCACCTTGAAATATTTTTAGGAATTTTTTCTTTTATTTTTTAAAGTTTTAGTTAAATTTGAAAACATGACAAATTATGTATTGAGCCGGCTTACCGCCCAAACCGCTCGGTTACCGACCGAAACCGGTCGGTTAGCCGTTCGTAACCGAGTACACGGGGGATTTGAATTCAAAATTTGAATTTGTCCGGTTTACACCGGTTCCCACGGTAACCGGACAGGTTAGCCGCTACCGCCGGCCGGCGGTTCGGCCAACCGGTTCAGTTTTGCGAACCCTGCATACCACAACGGAAGCAAAACACCTTGATGAATCCGAGTCTGACAGATTGCATGCTTTTTCTGTGTGCAGGTGCTGACCAACGGGAGGTTCAAGAGTGTGAAGCACCGGGTGGTGACCAGCAGCCTCAAGTCTAGGGTTTCCTTCATCTACTTCGCCGGGCCGTCGCTGGCGCAGCGCATCGTGCCGCTGCCGGAACTGTTGGGGGATGGCGAGGAGATCTTGTACAAGGAGTTCACGTGGGGCGAATACAAGAAGGCCGCTTACAAAACGAGGCTCGGCGACAACAGGCTGGCCCAGTTTGAGAAGTAGCGGCCGCGCGTGCCGGTCAAGCACTTTGCTTCACAAGAAGACAGCCTCCAACTCCAGGTACCCAAGCATGACAGAAGCATATGTCATGGAGACGAGGATGTTAGCTTGCAGGTCTGAAAACGATGGCCAGGTAGACGAAGGTTGTTGTTAAAATCTACTAGATGTGTGTACAGCTGGGGATCGACCAGTACGTAGTAGCTTAGTAGTAGTAGATTTCTGTGGTGGGTACAGGCTACAGGGTTTCCTCAAGGTGCTAACGACATGTGTTGGTCTTTGGTGAGGTGGGGCTACTTGCCTATTTGGGCACCTGCTGGATGCCAGGATGGGTGATGAGCAGCCAACGATAGCTAGCGATAACCGTAATGGCATGGAGCCAAGGGAGGATGATCCTCTATTTCTCCCTAGCTTTTCACATTAGTTTGCTGTTTGTCCCTTCAGTATAATTCCTTTTCCTTGTATTTTCTTGGACCAGTTATTGTGTATTATGGTGTAAATGGAAGATCTGTGTGTGCCTATGTGGACCTCCTGTTTGCCTCTTACTCGACCTGCAAATGTTCGTCCAATACCATTCCCGATTCCTCTCCCTATCGATCGTTCGCTTTCGGTCAGTGGACTTGCTTGCGCGCTTTTTTGGCAGCTTGAATGCGCCGATGGTAATATCTCTGTTGGAATTTAATGCGGAGGTCGATCGAGCATATCCTGCTTTACACCATTAAAATACAGCATTTGATTTCGTTAATTGAAACGCAGTACCTGCCAGCGAATGTGCGCGTATATGCCGATCGAGCAGACAGCACAGCATGTCGATGTTTCGTTTGCTATAGACTTATCTCACTGTTACTAAAAATTCAAAAAAAAAGTTAGAGATATCCTGCGGCCAACGATCCGGCCATTTCAATTATCAAAGTTATGCATGTATTATCAGTTTCTTATAAATTACACATATGTATGACCATATATAAAAAGAGTCTAAAGTAATCCCCTAAGTCAGTACCAAAATTACCCATATGTGACATTGTAAAAAAATAACCTAAAGTAACCTTAATATTTTTATAAAGTATACACCTATGGCATTATAAAAAATCCAAATAAACTCCTGAATTTGCATATAAGTTACCTACCAATGTCATTATTAAATTTTTAAAATTAAGGTAACCACTAAATCATAATCTATGATTATAAAAAAGTTTAGCAATATAAAATTCTACTCCCTCCGTCCCAAATTGTAAGTCGTTTGACTTTTTTACCCCAACTTTGACCACTCGTCGTATTAAAAAAATTTGTGCAAATGTTGTCAAATTTAAGTCACTCTTGAAATTCTTTGGTTACTAAAGCTAGCCATAACAAAAAAAATATGATATTTTGCGAAAAAATTTGAATAAGACGAGTGGTCAAAGTTGAGGTCAAAAAAGTCAATCGACTTACAATTTAGGACTGAAGGAGTAGTTGTATTTATGTCATTGTTTATCAAAAAATATTGTCTAACATGTATGCATTATGTGTGTCGCCATGTATATATGTATGAAGGCAGCGATGATGATACAAATGTTCATATTTTATAAATATCTCAAAGATTTTGGCTAAATATATATAAACAATATATGTGCATGATGCAAAGTGAACATATCAAGTATATTATAACTTTGTAATGGTAAAAAATATTATTTAAGAGTATTGTGTTCGTTATAATTATTAGCTACGAGTCATATTTTATATATACCTATTATATTACCCCTGCAGGAAAACGGGAGTACTACTCCTAATTGCTGGGACCTTGGGGAAAAAAAAAGAAGAAGAAGAAGAAGAATTAAGTAGTTTGGGACCTACTCCTGGTCTTATGCAGACACCGACCAAGCGACGATATGGAATTTGCACGCGACATTTCATGACTCTCCCTTTGCGACCGAAACCTCGCGCGAGAGGGGCGGGGAGGGAGGGACCGCCTGGGTTCTGGACCCGGACAGCGACGCACGGCCTGGCCGCTGCCCGCCACTGCCGCGCTCTGCGCCCCGCTCCGCCCCGGGCCTGGCAAGCCAATTGGGAAACTCCGGCGACCGGGCATGCGCATGTGCCTCCAGATCCCTCCTCTGCCGCTGCCACCAACATGTCCGTGGTCAAAGCCTAAAAGGGCTCGAGCACGACGCAGCTTTCAATTCACCATCGTACTCTACTCGATCACACATCGTGGCGCATGGTACCGTGTGCGTGTGCAGCGTTAGCAGGACAACAATTACTCACGTCTGAGCTAGAGATGGGGAGGTAAAGGACCATCGAGGAGCGTTGCTACTGGCTGCTGCGTCCTTCCTTCTCAAGCCGTCCATGGAGAAGACCGGAGAGCCGGGGGACCCCTGTGCTGTGCCTCGCGGGGTTTTCTGGAAGCCACGGGGACTTGTTGCCGGTGGGCTGTGCCTGTGACATGCTGCTGTTCGTGATCGATCTGTTTGGCCCAGCGTCACTTTTGTGTAGCTCGAGCTCCAGGGAATCTCGATCGCACGCTTTCAGAGATGCAGCGCGCCTATCGATCGTGCATTGGTGCAGTGCATGAGCCAATGCCGTGCATGATGCTTTTGCATACTAGTACGACGATGCGCGTGCCCTGTGATCCGAATCCAGATAACCAACCTGAATCAGCAGCGGTGATGAGGCACGCATCATGCATGTACACGTACCGGTACCACCAGTGTTCTACTCTGTTCTGAGCCACGATCGCAAACACGCAGCCAGTGGGCCGGAGCTGCCGGAGGTCCCGTCCTATCGGCCCTCCTCATGCGCACGGACACGCGTACGGCGGAGGAGAGGATAATGTTCGGAACGCCATGATGTTTGACGCCAGCTCCCCTCACACATGCGCGAACTGCGCGCAGCACTGTGTGCCATGTTGCTGGTGGTGCACCCTTTTTTTCTAGAAAAAAAATGTTGGTGGTGCAGCTCCTGTGCTTGCGTGACAGTTCGGTTCCCAGATGGGCTCGGGCCACCGCATCAACACACAGGTCGGCCACTTTTGGGCCCTGAATGTTTCGTGCCATCCAGGTCCCTATGGGTGGGCCTTTGGCAGCATGACACCAGAAGAGTCGTGAAATCCAGCAAAGACCGGGCCAGCCCTTTTGGGACGAGGGGCCGCCACTGGGCCAGGCGAGGCCTTTGTTCCTCCCCCCTGAATCCTGGTTACCTCAAATATGTCTGGAGTCTGGACCGCTGAAACGGCAAGGGGACAGTTTCCTTTGTCCGTTGTCACCCCATATATCTCAACCTCCGTCTAGATTAACTTCATGCCCACCGTAAGGCCGTGATCAGGTTCATGCATCCTAATCAAGCTCATAACCACGATACACGTCTTGGCAGAACAGTCAGATGGGGTCTGGTTGCATGCATCACTAGTAGAACAGTCAATTATTATGATGCAGGTGCATGCATTCTCTGAATTCTGAAGCAGTGAAGCTTGCATCTGCATCAGCGGGGGAGCAATGCTGCTGACCTGCGGGCTGCAGCCAATCGGTCGATCAAGCTCCTGGTCCTAGAGCAGAGAATGTTGAGTGCCCAAGGGCTTGCAGTCAGCAGTCCTGAGGCTGGGAAGCTGACGAACGTGCACAATAAATTATGGCACAAGAGCCCGATCGATCCGGGGGAAGCGATCGTGTGGAATCTTTGGTGATCTCCCCTGTCGATACGTCCTGCCCAGCTGCAATTGGAAATTCTCAAGGGATGATAGAACAGTTCTCTGCAATTGGCCATTGAGCCCATCAGCCTGCTTGCAAGCCAAACTGTTTATTCGTAAATGTAGTTGAACACTTAAATTAGATCTGAAGAACTGTGGCTAAACTAGACAGGTTTGGTGTTTCTTTTTTTTTTTTCGCAAGGAAGACAATGTTCAGGTTACTCAGCGAACAGAAACGCATGCAAAACAGGAGCGCCACTTGGGCGATGAATGAATGACAAATTGACAAGCGGCGCGGTGATTAAAGAAGTAATGTTGTGCTTGTTCCTGCTTAACTAACACCTGTGTCGTGCATCTTTGCTAGTAACTCACTAGAACCCAGGATGGTTCCTCCAAAAGAAAAAAGGAAAGAAAAGGTATGGTTTAACTGCGCTTGTTTCGCGGAAGAGGAATTGAAGATCCTGGTATATGCATGCCGCAGAATCGATACCTGCTAGTAGAAATGTAGAATGCTGGTCCATGGCGCGGCACAGCGGCTCCATATATAGCGTCCATCCATTCATCGTCGGCAGTAACACTAGAAATGAGGTTGAGTCATGTGCGGCCGAAAGAGACAGCGGCACGCGCTAGCTGGCAAGATGCCATGCACCATGACTGGCGAGTGGCAGGCAACAGCCTCAGATGAGATCTCCTTCCATTTGGGGATATTTGTTTAGATGGGGAGGAGGAAAAATACTTTTTTTTATTGAAATACGTGTTATCTAAGGGTGGAAAAGAAATTTTCTAAAAAGCGTGCTATGTTACCGTCTTCTTCAGAGGTCCGGCCGTCTGGGGGTCCTTGTTTCAGATCTGCCATGCACGCACGTCTCTTGTTCAGTGGTCCTGTTGCTGGATGCCTGGATCAGTCAAGGGGCTGTTTGGATGACTGCATGAGCGCTGGGCCAGGCTGCGAAGATGCAGCTGGATGTAGCCTAGAGCGGGGCTCCACGCATGCAAACTCGCTCCCCAGAAATGTAGATGGAGTCTGTTTCTGGTGAGCTAGGCTCCCTGAATGCGAGTGAGATTCCACTAATGATGGTATTAAGTGGATAACTAGGCTATATTAAATGATATTTTTTCATGATGATTAAGACATAATTAGATAAGTTAAGAGCTATTAAAATATAGTTGTATAGAATAAATATAACAATGACGTTTGTATTAAATATTTTATTTGATGCAACACATCTCTATGCAGGCACCCTAACAATATATATATGCATGAAACACATCTCTATACGGGCACCCAACAACATATATATGTAGTATGGCTAGATGGAAACGTGCAACCAAACATACCACCGTTGCATCTACTCCGCTGGACAACGGGGGGGCGTGCTCATGGAAACGAGCCAGGCTGGGGTCAGCAGCGAACCAAAGTGTAGCTCCTCGGCGGCTCGTGTAGATGTCGCCAGGACCGTGCCGAGTGACGGAATGAGCCCCCGCGTTCCCAGCGGTGGCATTGGAAGTGGCACGTCGCTATCCGATAGCTCAGTCCGACCAACTAGTCCAGACTCGCCGTCGCAGGCAGCCAGAATCGTGCAATTGTGCAAAGCGTGGATTTCGCCGGGCGTTCACTTGGCAAAGCATTGGCAACGGGTCCGATCCCTGTTTCCGCACAGAATAGAGACGGCGATGGGTCCAGTTTTGTCTCGCGGAAAGAAAAAAAAAAGATTCCGTTTCGAATTCTGAATTTTACCCATTGGCATCTCGCCTTAACAAATGTTTGTCTGGTTGGCTCGTGAAGTGAAACGGGCGAGTTGAATACGAGCCGCGCGACGCGCGTGGCACAGCGCGTGTGCTGTGTGCCGGCGTATGGCGGAGCCTGTGGCTGGCCGGATCCGATCTATCGTAGGCATCTCGACAAAGTACGGTGGGCCCCAACCCCACGATCCGGGCCTCGGTACTAGTTCCCGTCACCCCTCCTTCCCGAGTCTCCGGGGAGAGCCGGGCGAGACGAGACTACACACTCGTCGACGGACTCCTCCGCTCGCTCTCGCTCGCTCCGTGCCCCCCCGTCCGGCCGTCCCGGCACCAGAGACAGGCTGCCGGCGAAGCACGCCGCCGCGGAGCAATGGCAAGTATCAGCGATGATTCCCTCCTCCCCGCCGCCGTCCCTCTCGCTGCCCCTTCCCCATGTGCGGCCTGTTGACTGACTGCCTTTTGCGAATTTTCGTTTTTCCCAGGATTTGAAGGGGTTCTGGGAGTCCAGATTCGGGGGGAAGAAGGAGCCGGAGCAGAACGGGCAGGCCAACGGGAGCGCCCCGAAGAGGACCGCCGATTTGGCGGTCTACGAGGAGTTCGAGCAGCAGGTGCGTAGCGTAGTGGCCTCCCAGGCTCTGCTGTGATCCTTCTCTGGTGTCCCGATGCATGCCGCATGCGGGTGTTGTTGGCTGGTTCTGGCCCGTTTGATTGATCCCGATACCGTCTCTCGTTTCAGGCCAGGCAGACCCAGGTCCGAGGCGCCGCGATTCGCGATGGGAATGTTGATGTGATGTGAGCACTCTACACTTTTGGTGCTGCGATCTTCAAGCATTGCGTCGTTAATGCTGCATGTGATTCCGGGTTGCTAAAACAGATCTTGGGCGGCAGGTTTCGGCAATAGCTGTAGGCTGTAGCTTGCTGGGAAAGAGTGGGGTTTGACTTGGGACACTTGGTGACTGCATTTTTTTTTTTTTTTGCTGGAGAACGGTCTGGGATTTAGTTGACTACTGGATAGAAAGGGAGTGGTGTCCTGATCCCCGACTCGATTTCAGTTTTAGCTTGTTCCCTCAATGCATGCGATGAATGGATGCACAATGTAGTCTCTTTCACGCCACACCTTTCTAAGTTCGAAATGTCATGTGGCAAACATCGTTTTGACGGGAATCAAAGACCATGGTCCCTCACTCCCTTGCTTACATGGCATTTGCATACACCATGTAGCATGCACTTATTCGGTGGCGTATGGTTGATCTAAGTGTTAGAGTATACTTGGTAGTTTAGATATACGTATCGTAGACTGCTATGTGTATCCGGTGGGGTTGCCTTACCTCCCAAGTCATGTACACCTATATATACCGGCCGAGGCCTCAATGCAATACAATCCATCTATTAGACTCAATCCTATTATTCTACATGGTATCACGAGATTAGGGTTCTAGATCCTGACCTAAACCTTCCGCTGCCTCTCATCGCGCCCCTGCCTCCTACGTGCCGCTGGTCGTCGGCCACGGCACGCATCCAGGGCGCCCCCTGGGCGACCTTCTAGCGCGCCCCCGGGGAGGTCGCCCACGACCTCCGCCGGGGGCAGCGCCCCTCTCCGCGGCGGATCAATCTGATCCGCCGCCGTTTTGCGTCAGCAGCAAGCAGATCATGGCGTACCTCTCCATCTGCCATGGAAGCTGCTGACAACCCCGCCCGGCGCTGCCATGGTGGCAGCCGAGGTCTCCCGATGGCGCCCGTGACCCGCTCTGTGCTGCCGTGGTGGCAACAGGTGCTTCGCGTGGCGCCTTCAATTCGTCGTCGGCGGATTTCGTGTGTCCCTTCCACTGCCGTCCGCGTGACCTGCTCCACCGGGCTCGTCCCCTGCCGACCGGGACCTGCGCCGCCCGACCTGGCAGCTCCTTTATCGCCAGTGCAGGGCCTTGCGTTGCCCATGCGGCTGTCCGAGCAGATCCGTGCCGCCGCCAACCGGGACCCAAACTGTCCAGAGTTCCCTCTCCGCACGCCACCACCACTAGTCCGCCTCCTGCCCTTTGATTCTTTCTCTCTCCTACTCTGGTCACGTGTGGGCAACTCTGGTCCATGACCGTGCTGCTGGGTCACCGAGAGGAAAGAGGATAAGGGTGAGGGCACTCGCTGGTTACGTGCACCCTGAGGTCTACGCGAAGATTTGCTGCTGCCTCGTCTTTTCTTTTGCTCGATCACTGATCGAGGTTGCGTCGCCCACGCCCGTCGAACATGCGCCTCTACCTCGACGTCGGCATCGACTTCCCGGCTTCTTCCTCGCCTTCGACTGTGCGACATGGCTACATGGGTGGTGCACCGCCCTCTTGGCCGCTTCTCCCGCTCGTCGTCCCTCGCCGGCTCGTCTTCGCCTTCACCGATCGGGACGCCTCCATCGACTTCGTCCATCGTCGCCTCGCCTCGCACATCTTCGGTCTGATCAGCCGACGTGCGTGATCCACCCGGCTCCCATGACGTCCGTCTTCGTACTGCGCTTCCCGAGTATGGAGGGCTACCGCAGCGTCGCCTCTTCGGGCTGCAGCGGTGCCACCCGTGGTCTCCTTCGCCGTTGCATCTTCACCACCGTCGACTACGTCATCGACCTTCGTCTTCGACTACGTCAGTACGCGTCTTACGCGTATGGTCTTCATCAAGCTGTTCGAGTTCTTCGCCGTCTCCTTCGAGCTCCGCCGCCGCGTCATCCAGACCATCTTGCCTTGTGCCAGATCGTCCGGGTTTACCTCCTCGCTTCGTCTAGCACAACCTCGTCGCCAGCGTCGCCGTCTCATCTACCCCGTTCGTCTACTCCAGCAACTGCGGGCTGCATCAGCATCTTCTACCCCGTCGTTCTTCTGCACCTGCGACCGTCTTGGAGGCCTTCTCTGCTGGTCTCTCAGACGAGGGCGCCTGGTTGTGCACTCTCCCTCGCACGTCCGGTATTGGCAACATCGGTGCGTGCCATCGTCCCCGATGCGTTCCTGGGCCTGGCAGACCCATGAATGTCTCGCCTGATGGCCCTGACTGCGTCGACTTCGGCATTGTCCCTCCTCTTCGACTGCCTCGACGTGTCGCCATCTTCATCTCTGGCGTCTTCTCCGTCACGCCATCACCATGGCGCTTCCTTGTGCGCCCGCGGCTTCATGTGCGGCTACCTCATCTTCGGCAACCTCGACAGCTCTACGTCGACCACGGCTACTCTACGCACGACATCCTCGACCATGGCGAGTAGCCCTCTAGCTCGGCTACCTCGACATCGGCACAAAGGGCTATCATCCGCTTGAGTTACTCGCCGGTTCTCTCCAGTCGCAGCGTCCGCACCACACCGACGTTTTGTCTGCGGGGGGATGTTAGTCCGTCGGCTCCTGTCTTCGGCTTCTTCTCCAGTCTCACCGTCTGCGGTGCTCCCGCTGTGACTGCGGGGGAGTGTTAGAGTATATTTGGTAGTTTAGATATACGTATCGTAGACTACCATGTGTATCCGGTGGGGTTGCCTTACCTCCCAAGTCATGTACACCTATATATACCGGCCGAGGCCTCAATGCAATACAATCCATCTATTAGACTCAATCCTATTATTCTACGTTAAGAACTTCTCTAATCAGATGGGAATTTTGTTTCATGGAACACTTTTAAAGGGACTTCCAGCAGGGTATGTGCCGAAATACGCTAGCTGAGGATTAATTCGTTCTTTTGTAACAATACATGATTATTTCTTTGAAAGGGTATAATTATGACGGTTTTAAAGATGCCCACTAAGCAGGCGTAGCTAATATGGAAATGCTAAGTTTCTACTCTGTGAAGTTCCATACAATTGATCATGTGGAATTTCAATATTGGTTATGTCTGAAACAATTTTTTAATCATGGATGACTTGAAGTTGTTTCAGAACCTTTTATTTTCTTGAACATCACATCTTTGGATGTGACTTTTGCAGCCAGAAGCCCCTTCTACCTCCATTCGAGTCAGCTGAAATGCGTAACCTCGCAGAGACATTGTTGAGGTAATCTGAACTTCACAATGGCTTCAAGAACCAGGGAAGGCAATCATCTAGCTTCTGAAACATTTTAGCCTGACCTTGAACCTTTTTCAGGGATATTATTCGTGGGAGTCCAGATGTGAAATGGGAGAGCATCAAAGGACTAGAGAATGCAAAACGCCTTCTAAAAGAAGCAGTTGTCATGCCTATAAAGTACCCAAAGTAAGTTAGCAATTTCCTGCCACAAAAAAAAAATGTTTCTAAGGATCATGTTGATGTCTCAACATGATAATCTGTTCAGATACTCATTGATTTCGCTCTTTGCTCCTGGGAAGAAGCATTGGAGTTAAATATGCTATTTTTGCCCCTTTTTTTAGTCTCACAATCATCTTCTAATTTCAAAGTATGAATCAAATTTAGTGAAGCATTTCTGGAACATGTCGATGCCTTGTATTTTATAAATTGGATCATAGGGGCACAATACAAGGCATACGAATCAGACCAGTCGTTTTATTATTACACTAATTATATATTTATACATTCACTGTCTGCTGTTTTCAGATACTTCACTGGTCTCCTTTCACCGTGGAAAGGCATCTTACTTTTTGGTCCCCCAGGGACAGGAAAGGTAATATGCTAATCAGTAGCTCCTATAATTTTTTTCCTTTGTTTTCCTGCTCTAGTTTTACTTCTATTGTCCATAGTTCCACTTTTTTCAGCATTTGATTGGCATGCACTTATTATACTGTAATCTTTCTACAAAGAAAGGTCTCTCAATTTAATAAGTTCCTGTTCTTTTAGACAATGCTGGCAAAAGCTGTCGCTACTGAGTGCAAAACCACCTTCTTCAACATTTCAGCATCATCAATCGTCAGCAAATGGCGTGGTATGCTTTTTGGACACCAACCGGGATCAAGTCCCAGTTCTACCTTTTCCCCCTTAGTTTTTTTACAGCCTTTTTTTTTTTGCCAACTTGATTTAACTTTCAACTTTAAGTTGAAACTATGTGGCCATAGTGTAATTGTTTAATGTTAGCATTGTTTGTTTCCGAGGGAAATTCTAATGCGTTCTCGTATACAAGTGCAGGAGATTCAGAGAAGCTTGTAAAGGTTCTATTTGAGCTTGCTAGGCATCATGCACCATCCACAATATTTCTTGATGAAATAGATGCCATTATCAGCCAGCGTGGTGAAGCTCGTAGTGAGCACGAAGCTAGTCGACGCTTGAAGACTGAGCTACTTATTCAGGTTTCAGCTTGTTTGGCGATGTCAAGTATAAATTAGCTAGCCTAGATTTGCAATACCTGATTTCCTGTTTGATGTCTTCATTGCTAGAAACTGTGCCATCAAATTTAATTCGTTGATGTTTACTGCAGATGGATGGTTTGACGAAGACAAACGACTTGGTGTTTGTACTTGCAGCTACAAATCTACCATGGGAATTGGATGCAGCTATGCTCCGCCGGCTTGAGAAGCGGGTACTTCTAATAGCACATTTACATTATCAGGTAAAGTTGAAGATATTTGGATTAATTTGTCTTCTGTTTATTTGTCTTTGTTCATCAGATTCTTGTACCACTTCCTGAAGCTGAAGCAAGGCAAGCAATGTTTGAGGAACTTCTTCCGGCAACTTCCTCAAAGCTAGAAGTTCCGTATAACGTTCTAGTTGAAAAGACTGAAGGTTACTCTGGTTCAGATATTCGTCTTGTGTGCAAAGAAGCTGCCATGCAACCACTGAGACGTCTCATGACAGTTCTTGAAGCTAGCAATGAGTTGGTGCCAGAGGAAGGTTAGTTTTGGTTCTTGTCATTTTACTGCAATTTATCCACATCAGTTAAAACCCAAGACTTATGTTCTTGAGTTTCAGCCGCTGGCCCAATAAACATATCTCATATTTCTCTGGTTCTGCAGAACTCCCTGAGGTTGGTCCTCTGAAACCTGAAGATATTGAACTTGCATTACGGAACACTAGACCATCAGCACATCTCCATGCCCATCGTTATGAAAAGTTCAACCAGGACTATGGGAGCCAGGTTCTTTGTTCAGAGCATGCTTGATCCTATATCAGGTAAAGTTTCCACGAAATATGCCAAAACCCAATATGCGCTGAACTAAAACTGCGATTGTTTATTCCTTTCTGAAAGCGTGATCTCCTGCAGGTTGAAGTTCCATTCAACCATAGAAGTGGAGTGAGGCTATTCTTCTCAGCATACCAGTTTGTTCACGTGTTGACAGGATCCCCATAGTATTGAAAATTCGAAATGGCTGCACTGGTAACTGGGCTACTCTTAGATTTCAATCTCCCCATCGTTGTTTGAACTGCCAGGCAGAGATTTTCACGAAGCCTTTGATCTGACAGAAAAATAATCATTCATTGTGTAGTTGTTGTCGAAATAAATGTTTGGTACCTAAAAAAGTACGCACTGATTGTATTAATGTTAAACTGGATACGAGCAGGAGTAGGTTTTCTTCCTTCTTATTTTTATGAAAGTATCCAACTCGTTAACAAAGGTTTAAGATGCCCTATGTGCTGTTTGAAAAATTGTTATCCCTACCTGACGACCTTGCGCGATTTCCAGTTTTCAATTCAAGCGTCCGATCGTCGTCCTGGACTCCTGCGTTCACTGTTGATCTCCGGCAATGACCAGCCATCTAGGAGTATGTCCTTGTCGGCTCTCGCCCTCCCGTCCATGGCGTTTCCAATGCCATAGCTGGTTCGTGACGGTAATCAGTCGCCATTCACTAGGGCATCTGTGCGATTACATTGCGTGCACAGGCAACACCAGAATATCAGATACTAGTGAGACGAGGCGACGAGGCAAAGTGCACATTGCCGGTGGGTAGGCCCGAGTGCGTGCAGCACCGAGGAATTGAACCGTGAATCATATTTTCATCGGAGTCATCATGCATTCACAAACACGGCATTGCTGACCCCAAACTGTCATCTCGTTTGTGTTGTACGTATGGCAAACCTGTTATCACGGTTCCACAGCAAACAGAACGATAGACGATAACAAAAATTATTGTAGCTTCACACAACCCTATTCAAGAGGCCATTTAAATCTGCATGGCACGTCCACTTCAGAATATAGCCAATCCAACACTAGCCCCAACAACACACGAAGAACGCTGTTTCCACCGTCAAAGCAATGCAGGTGCTAGCGCAGCTGTCCATCTCAAGTTCTCAACGCAATCCAGTCAATGAATCAGTCGTTTTCCCAGATCTGGCATCAGACCAGGCTTTGGCTATCGTGCGCTTCATATCCTCATCGCCTTCCTCATACATGTTCTGCACAGAACGCACATTACAAAACGTCATATAATGACCACACCTTCTTGATCCAAAGCATTAAGAGTGGGAGAAAACCTTTACCTTCATCAAGTCCATGATGCCAGACATTGGATCCTTCTCCTTGTCCATGCTTGGCTTGAACTATCGATAAAAACATAGTTTAGGTAGTAAACTAGTAACAAAATCCAGTGTTTGTAAACCAGCCTAGAAGTATTCAGACAGGAGCTATCACGGAGACACGGACTAATATATGTTGCAGGATTTGCGCAAGTTCCATGGGTTAAATCCACAAAAGTGAGCATAAACACCAGTCAAATTTTTACTTGTTACAGTGAAAGAACTATTTTGACGTCGTAGAAACAGAACTTCAAGAGACCAGGCAACAAGGGTTGTACATGGTGCAAATTTATCAAAAAAGAGTAAACCTCAATCTCAAATGAAAATGGCACAGCTGTTGAGAATGGTTCACTTATTAAAGGTCTACAAAAGAAACTTTGCACAGCTCTAGGTGGATTTATGTTCCACATGTATGCAAAAAAATCAATTTTAACAACATAATTTTTGTAATTTTCATATCTTTAAAACCCATAGGTCAAACTTGAAAATTTACACTAATGTAGAACACAGCTTTACCTAGAGCTGTAAAGTTTCATTTTGTTTAAAAGCTTCCTATATTTTCCCCAACATTTGAGCCGTTTGCATCAACAGAAGAAGATAGCACAGTGATCCAACAACGAAGGCAAATTGAACTTGGACCGGTAGTCACAGCAATCAAGTTAAACAAAACCTACCCTTTACAATAAATCAGAGCAGTGAGCGCTTGATAACTTATCAACTGACAAGGTTGGAGAACCAGTCAGTAACATATCTTTACCCCTAAGGTGCCTCTATGGGAACTTGCAAATAGGATTTTCAATACAGGAGTGTAACTATAGCTGACTGAATCGACTGGACTACTGGTCCATGTGATTCACATTAAGCATTTGCTAGTGTTTATTACACAAATTCAGTTTCCCATAGAAAATCAATAAAAGAAAAGGTGGCCTACAGAACTTTTTTTTTCAGTCATTCAAGGCAATCCCATATCAGAAAGGTTATAAATATTTGAATCCTCAATATCACAAAGAAAATTAAACTAGCTCAACACAGTAAGTACCTTGTCTTCCTTGTAGTACAGGTCTACCCAGTTGCCTTTAGAAGCTTTGCACAGGGTAATAACAACCTTTGATGGCTTCACCAAAACCTTGCATTTCTCAGGAACAATTTCCTTGTTCAGCTTTGGTATGGCACACCGATAATTTTTGCCTTTAACATCATGTAACTTTATATCCACCGACATTGGCTTAAAATCAGTCTCCACCTTCTCTTGCTCAACCCCCTCGAGGAAAACATAAATCTGACGATGGGTGCAATAAAGAGCAAAAGGTACTATCAAAACACTGACGTGACATCTGTGAATGTACATTGGCTTCGTAAATTTAAATAGTCTACCAATATTGTTATGCACATAACACGAAATTGCACTTCATTAATTGAACGGAAGAAATCACTCAATTGATTTGAAAACACCTGGTACCATATAACCACAGCAGTCATCATGAAGCATCAAATAGCTTCATGGCAATTGATAACTGTGATGCAGCTATGTCACCAGTAGTTTCACACTTGTCACAAGTCATTCTCTAGAGTCAAAACTAAGATGAGCAAGGTTAATAGGTTTCTTTCTAGAGAATTCAAGACATGTTTGTCTGTGTATAATAATTCCATTATAGAGAAGTCAAGACATATATTCTATATTTTTTGTGTACAATAATTCCTGAACACGGTGTAGATTAGAAAAAAAATAATATCCCTAATTGACCGGGAATCTAGACGAATGGTAATGCAATGCTGAACTCCTCATAAACAACGTACCCTGATCTTGTCGGTGTCCTGATCCCAGCTGAACGAACCCAACGTGACGTAGTTCAAACCAGGACGTGCAGGCGGCGCCGAAGCCGCCGCCTGGGGCTCCGGCGCGGGCGCGGTTGCCTTCGCCAACTGCCATCGCACATCACAGTCAGACATCGCAAACTGAGAATCGAAATAATCGAATCGGAATCCACCAAGCTGCCGAATGGGATCGCCGGGGAAAACTGAGAAAATGGGGGGAAGAAAAGGGAAGGAGAAGATGGAAAAAAAAACCTTGGCTTCAACGTTGCGGATCTCGTTGGCGAGGAGGGACTGGACGCGGGGGCGCTTGGCGAGGCCCTCCAGCTGCCTCAGCTCATCCAGCTCCAGCCGCAGCTCCTCCGCCGCCGACATCTCCGGAGCGCTCTCGGTTCTTCCTGGCCTTCTCGCAGCCTCGCGTCGTTTCGGTGCGGTGTGTGCGAGCAGGTGGTGGAGGCAGTTGCTTGTTTCTGCCGCCGGCTTATGAAGGGTTTGTGCGGGTTTTGGATCGGAAGCAGGGAGAAGGTTCTAGAGGGGTGTAGGGAGGAGACCAAGATGACGATTTTGCCGCCATAAATGGGCCCTAGTCGGGAAAAGGGTTGAGGTTTGGGTATCCCGGCCCGAACTTGCATTAACGGGCCGTCATGAGAAAATTGTCGTCCCATCCGTATACGGCCCACATAACAACAACGCTCGCAGGTTTGGTCAGCCGAAGTGCTTGTTGTTCTAAAAAAAAAAAGCCGAAGTGCTTGTTCTGGTTCTGGGATCAAATGCTACTCCGATAGAAAGAAACCTGCTACAGGAATCGTGTACACAACTGCACTAGAGTGAACATCGGGAGGACAAAATTCCGAATTGGCAGCGGCATGACATATTTCCGACTAGCATGTCACCAAAAGTCACGCGTGCCTATCAGCACTCGCTGCAGACACAAATTTGCTACACTCGGGATGCTGCTTGCATTCGCCGTATCGTGGCTACTGAGCATTCTTTGTTGTCCCGGCCCGGGCAGCAGCCGGTAAGGCCTCCTCCAGCGGTTGCAGTACGCACTGGCCATGTCGCTATCCATACGGAGGAGAGAGAGGACAGAAGCAGTGTTTGAGACGCGTGCATGTTTCCCAAAAGGATTTTTTACTTCCTATTCATCTCCCTAACAGAAGACGCATCTTCAAAAATTTCTTTTTCTTCTTTCCTATTCATCCCCCTCACATAACACGCATCCCAAAAAAATACCTTTTCTCCACCACAACTAAACATAGCCTATGAAAGAGTCTTCTCGCTAGGCGACAGCAGCGTCGCCTGTTTTCTATTCACCGACTAAAATGCTCCTTCAGCCGGCGACGTGGCATGCCGTTAGAGGAGGCCTAACAGTTTGGGCGATAATTTCTCAGACATATCCGGGAACTGCCTCCCGAAGCCCGGATTTTGCTCGCGCGCGCGTCACTTTGAATGAATCAACCTGCCAGTCAAACGAAAACCGTGCTCGGCAGCAGCCGCGCAGTTCGTGTTATCGTGTCCTACTCTTAGGGTGTGTTTGGTAGAGGGGATGAGTTGGATGGAATCACTCCATTCTAGTTTTGCGATTGTTTGGTTGAAGAGCGTAGGGACGTAACGATCCCTGATTAGGAATATTCGGTAAAGATTCGGGACGAGCGCGTCCCAAAAAATTGGCCGGACGAGCTCGTCCCTCACGGACGGCGTCTCATGCCGCTATCTCCTCTCAGTCCCACTCAGGTCAGGCTGTGGCGGAGACGATGAACCGTGGACGACAGCCGAGAAGAAAGACAGGCCGAGCGGGCGACGACGATGGGCGGCCGCGGCGACAACATGCAGATTGCAACTGAGGACCATGACGAAGTGCGACAAGAAACAGGGGCGGCGACGAACTGCGGGCGGCAGCAGAGGACCTCGACGAGTTACACGGCGGCGGCTCATGGCCTCGATTCACTAGCTGGTGCATCGATTCGCTGGCTCGGGGATGCGATTCGCTGGCTCGGGGATTTGATTAACTGGCTAGGCCTTCGATCCATCAGGTCAGGGCATCGACTCACTGGTTGCGGGAACTCGATTGGTCGTTGGCCCTTCTATCCTTCAATTTTGGGCATTGATTTGCTGCTTCGAGGACTTGATTAGCCAGCGGCAACAACAAGAGCTGTTGATTTGCTGGGCAGCAGGAACGGATAGCAGCGTGGGCGAGCGCATCTGTCGCGGTGGAGAAGAAGGTACTGTGTTTTAGTTTCACAGACATGCGGGCCCCGCAAGTGACGGTGCTTAACGGCAGATGAGTGATTCCATCCCAATCCTTAAAAAAAAAAAGAATCATTCTATCCCTCCAACCAAACATAGGATGGAACGACTCTATCCCTAAAGTCTGGAATAGAACCATTCTATCCTACCTAGTTCTCCAGCCAAACGCACCCTCTGTGCACCGGGCAGTGCGACATGCCAAGTGCTATTCACCCGCTAAACTACTGGGTTGTGTTCAAATTGGAGGTAGAAAGTACTTTTCCTACATAAATAATGTGCTGAAAGCGTGTTCTGTAAGTGGGATGAACGAAAAAAATTTGTTGGAGAAGTACTTTTTTTTTGAATTTTTTTAATCTGAACACAGTATCGAATACACAGCCACGAGCCATGCCATGCATACTATGCACTGCACGTCTGCCACATCAGGTGTTTACAGTGCGTGTGTTCTGTGTTGCAGTTGCAGGCCCCGGAATCCACGTGCGTGCTTCGGCCTGTTTCCCGATCACCCGCACCGCCGCATTGTGTGAACTGTGAAGGACTGTGATTGTGGCTAGTACAAGCCTACACAACTTTTTTTTTTTGGAACAATTAAGCCTACAAAACTTTACCGCAGCATGCAGCATTAATCCACGAGGTGAAAAATACCCACCACGGCACGTCTAGAGGCCGCCCGACGACTTATTCGGCGCCGTGGCATCGATCAGTCGTGCTCACTCTGGTGATCGTACAAACGGGTACGTGGATGAGAGATCGATCAACGCTTTCCGTGGTTTGCTAGGTCATCGTGGTACGTACGGAGACCGGCGGCGCATTGGGTGGCACAGGAGCAGCAAGCTCAACGAACTCGGGCACACCACATGCAAGGGGTCGGCGCACATTTTCGTCAGAGGGACAAACAAACATGCGGGCGCCAATAAAGCGGCGCAACCACTCGGCGGGGCGACCCCTAGTCCGCCAGCTACCGGCGTCCATCGGGCAGTAAGAACCTGATTCTTATTGGTTTTGGATACCAATTTTTACCCAACCAAATTCGAGGCATGGAAAAAAATGGCTACTTTGGTTTGTTGCTCAAAGATTGGCATGTCAAAAGTTTTGCGAATTTTTTTACAGCTACTGGAAACCTCTGGTGTGTTCGACTGGCTGGGCTGGCCGGCTGATCTGGCTGGGCTGGCCAGCTAGGCCCACCAGTCAGCCTCCCATTCTAGCTGCCTAATGGCTCTAGCCCCAGCCGTGGCTGGACCAAGCAGCCGAACAGGCCCCTCTTTAGTACGTGTGATGTTTTGGCACTAAACTAAATGGATGTTCAAACTATTTGCCGTAACTTTGGCATGCCTCGATTTTGACAAACCATTGTTTTGGCGTGTCCAAAGTTTGGCTAGGCAAAAATTAGACTTGAACCAAACAGGCTCCAAAGCAAAGCAATCACTAGCGCCAAGACGATTCGAGGTTCGAGCCGTCTGGTACTGACGCGTTCGTGCGATCGTGCCCACCGGTCTCGGGAGCCATCGGATGGATCAACGCGTCCATGGCTGAGATGGTTCCACGAGCCGAGGGCACAGCTCCCCCGGCTCCGGCTGGTCGTCGTCTCGTCTGAGCTGAGCTCCGGAATGCCAGGCATGCGACGCGCGACAGCCCTGCGCCGGAGCAGGCTGTCCTCATCAATGGCAACAGGGCGGGGTGGCTCGCGTCCAGCCCACACACGGTCGAGAAGATAGGGGAGAGGAGGACCACGGCCACGGCCACGCGTGACGCCGACGGCGAGCTGGGGTACGTTCGCGCGGGCCACGGGGTCGCATGGCCTGCCTCAGCAACAGGGCGCCAACAGCTAGCGACATGCCGCTCTGCCCCGCGCCACCGCACGCGACGCCGGCCGTGCTCTCTGCTGCGGCTGCTTTGCATTGCTCGGCTCTGTTCCGCTTTTGCTTTTTTTCCGCCAGTCCCCTCCTCCGTCCTGTGTGGCCACAGTGCGTGTGTGGAGGATGCATGCAGCATGCTTCCACAGTCCTGGGCTCCTGGCCCAGGGCTGCCAAAAGGCGTAGGAGTGGCAGTGGGAGGGACGGGAAAAGCCAGGACAATGGCGAGGTGTCGTGCAGTGCAGATGTGCAATGCATGCACACACGCTGCCGGCTTTGTGTACGATGTTCCCTGGTTACTAGCGTTAGGAGCTGAGTGGGCGATCTTACTTGGATTTGGTCCATGATAGCTAATGTTAGTTGACAATAGTACGTCAGGGCAATACATTGAGCTCTAACCAGACTATCAAAGCCTTTTTTGCTACACGCTAGTGTGGCCAAGCAACCTACTGGATCAATCATGCCCCCACCATGTCTTTTCCAGATCTCGTGCGATGACTGGTGTGGCCGAAACAAACAGCTTCTGCATTTTTGCAGCCTCGCATTGTCGAAAATGCACGGGTGAAAGTGAGAAACTTTTGATCGCTTTTTGCCTGTAACTCCACATTTTTAGCCGGCCGGCCCTTTTTGCAGTCACGAGATGGTCCAGCCGATGAACGAGTGACCCCATCAGTAATTCGGTATCGTGTTTCTCGCAGCTAGAGTATTCCTGCCCTGCGCTGCTCGAATCTCTGGATGCCTACCCCAAAAATCCTCTCGGCAGAAACAATCATACCAAATCGTGCAGGAAGTCAGCCTTGTGAATTTGTGATGACCTCAGTGTCAAAGAGCCAAACACTATCATATTTGGACTCTAAAGGGCACGTTTGGTTTATGCCCGCGTCAGCCACGCCAAATCCAGGGCCAACCAATTTTTTGGCGAGAGATTCGTCCGTCCTGATTTTGCCCTCGCGTTGGCAGCAAAATGAACTAACACCGGCGCAAAAAGTACGGGCACGCCAATCGTTGGCTTCCATCCAAACATTCTCCAACGATGCGGTCAATGACCAATATTTTGGTCGGGCGAGCTACGGCCACAAACCAAACGGCCCATAAAAGCCAACAAAATTTGAAAAATTGGCGAGTGCCTAGACCAGTCTCACGTTATGAAGGCGCGGCAGGGATCAGTAGTTATGATTTTCAGGTCAGCGGCTGGCACACGTACGGAGGCAGGAGCATTGAACGAAAAACGCAGCACATACACACTGACCTGAATAGGGCCCAGTCCGCGACGACATCCGGCCCACGTAGATACGGGCCCACTGATGCCCAGCGTGACGACGAGGTTTCCGAATTGGTTCGGCTTCCGCCTCCGAGACCGACGCAATCGATCAGTCCAATCAGCGACGGTGGTTGGCAGCCGCCGGCACGACGAGCCACATTACGGTATCCATCTGAACCATCTTCACCTCCTCGTCGAGCCGTCGGTGCTTCCCATGGCGAAAGAAGAACAAGCAGCCGGTGGTGGTGGCCGAGGCGGTCAGTCGGCGGTGAGCAGAACGGTCCTCAAGCGCGGGAGGGCTGGAGCCTGCTGCCGCTAGATTGGGTGTCTTTTGCCACGACACATCAAAGATTTTGATAGATATTTTAAACTCAAATTATCATGTGGTCCTAAGGCAGCACCACGATCTCTCTGGCTGCATCCCCAACTATCCTCTCATTGGATGCAATCATATGCCCGTAGTAGTACCAAGAAAAAGAACACCACCATAATGCGATTAATAAGTAATATGATTCCATCGAGATTTTCTACTACAAACGCAAGGCAATGATGTCCTGGAATTGGTTCGAGGAACCAGAGGTATTTTTCAGAAGCTGAGATCAACCATTCCTCGATTCCACCATAGAAAATCTCAAAAACAAGATCACCCAAACCATCATCAGCACAGCAATTACAGGAAAACACCAAACCATCTTGGATACTCCTTACAAAGAGACAACAGCAGTAATGCAGCATCAGGCGTTACAGACATACTAGTTCAATCTCACGATCGATCATCATGTCATCGTCATACAAACATAAGCAGAATCCAAACAAAAACGCGGTAAAATGATGGCGCTAAGCTAGTGTGCAAGGAAGGCATTGGCGTTTCAAGCTGGCGGGCCGAGCGAGCTCACCATTGCGAACTACGATACCGATAGCGATCCCACATTTCCCCGGCAGGCCTTCACTTGCTGTTCCCCTTCTTCTTCCACAGGTCGCCGAGCATCCGGATGCCGGCACCCTTCCGCTTGCCGCCGAATCCCTCGTCGTCGACATCGTCGGGCATCGTGGCGGGAGAGCCCCACCCATTGCCATTGCCGGCGAGACCGGTGAGGTGGTTGTCCCCGCCCAGCACCGCGGCCGCTGCCTCGGCGGCCTTGCGCCATTGCTCGGTCTGCACGCGCAGGCGCCGCATCTCGCCGTCCAGCGCCTCCCGCGCGGCCTCCGACGCCCTCAGCTGCTCGCCCAACCTGGCCTCCCGCGCCGCGCCTTCCTTCAGATCATGCTCGGCCTGGGACGCCTTCGCCGCGGCGTCCTCCTCGGCCTTCTTCGCTGCCTCCGCGGCCTCCTCGGCTTTCTTCTTGAGCTCCGCGTTCTCCGCCGCGAGGGTGGCGATCTCGGTGTCTTTCTCCCCTAGATTGGCCTTCAGCTCAGTGACCTCCGGACTCTCCTCAGCGACGTCGGTCGCCACCGCTTCGTTTTTGCTCTCCTCCTCGATCATCTTCTTGGTCTCCTCCTCCTCCACCTCCTCCTTCTCCGCCAGCGCCGCCTTCTCGCCGCAGCTCACCGCCTCGCAGACATCCGCGGCGGCCGCCGCGCTCTGGTTCTCCTTGTCCCCCGTCTCGGCCCGGACGACCTCAAACACGTCTGTCGCCGGCGAGTTTATGCTGCTCTCCTCCTCCTCCTCGGCCGCCAGTGGAGGCGCCTTCAGCTCCTCTGTCTTCTTTGCGCTTGTGACCGCCGCCGAGTTGGTAGAGAGAGGAGAGGTCGCCGTGGAGGCGGGGCTCCCCTTGGTGCCGACGCGCTTCTTGGCCTCCTCGAGCGCGACCTGCGCGTCCTTCTTGGCGGCCTCGGCGGACGCGAGCTGCTCCCGCAGCTTCTTCAGCTCGTCCTGCACCTTCCCCAGCTTCGTCTCCAGCTCCGCCACCCGCGTCCCCGCCGCGCGTTTCTTCTGCTCGAACACATCCCCACCACCACCGGCGAATCAGTGGGCCACAGAACTCAAGCCTCTAGACATTTCAATCCATCACCAAAAAACGGGGGGAAATAGATGGAAACTTGCCTCGGGCAGGGGGCTGCGGGGCGAGTGCCGGTCCGCGACCTTGGGGCTGCTCCGGTCGACGACGGGGCGGTGGTGGTGCGCGCCATTCGCGTCGGAGCAGGCCGTCGTCTTGAGGTGCAGCGGCGCGCGCGGTGACGGCCGCTGCGGCGGCTCGGAGCCCCTGAAAACGAAATCACACCAAGGAGACAAGTCAGAAACCCGCGACACCACAGCTACTGAGGTTGCTCTCTGAGCTCTAGCTCTCGGCGCGCACCTGGATCTCGGCATGGTCCTCCGCGTGCTCGTGGCGGCGGCGGTGGTGGTCGAACCTCCCCTTCCCCCCTTCCGGCGTGAGGCGCGGCGTCCTAGGATAAGAACAGGGGCGAGAAAGACGTTGGGGTCATGGAAAGGCGGAAGCGAGCGGCGCACGCAGAAGAGAAGAGAAGAGAAGAGAAGAGCGAGCTGTGGCTTCCTCGTGGAAACGGACGGGGGAATTTGTTTGGCTATTAATAAATGGTGGCTGGCTGAGCCGGCCGCGAGGCGACGCGACCGGACCGGACCGGTGCGCGATTCAAATTCGAAAAATCACCAGAGCCAACACGAGCCCAGTGGCGACCGAGCGAGCGGTGGCGGTGCCCAACGTTACTCCTGCTCGGGGCGGGGCATCCGTTGGTTGGTTGGTGCACGCCGCCCGCCGGGGCGTAAATGCGGGTGAAGTCGCGGGCGCGCTCGGCTTTGGCGGATCAGGCGACTGGTTCGGGTTGGGCCGTCGCGGCGGGCGTTACGAGTTGGTGAGGCGGCCACATGGGGTCAAGTGGCTGGCAACCCTGCCTGTCCCCGTGCCCTGAGCCCCCCGCCCCGCCCTGATGAGTGATCAGTGAGCGAGAGGCACAGTAGCTCGGAAAAGTCCCCTGCACGGCTGCACGTAAGTAGGCGTACGCGACAGGGATGCTATGCTGCGCTGTTCGGCCGCTCGAGACACGGGCAAAGCCAGGAGGACGAGCAGAGCAGTGCGCGCGCGGTACACGAAGCTGGTGAGCACAGTGAACTAGCACAGGATCTGTACTCCGGGCCATACTACTAATCTACTGGATGCTAGAGTACAGGCTCACATTGTGCGGGATGCTCACATTGTGCGACAAGATCTCCTCATCAACCCGCCCACCACACCACCACTAGCGGAGGAGGGGATGATGGGATTGGATATTCTCCGCTTTTGAAGCAATCAGGCGGCAATCTATAGGGCTTAATTCACGACCTGCACTCGATTACAGCTACTCCAAGTCTCCAACCTTTTAAGCTCTACTGTTACTAGAGCGGGCAGTGTAAAAACCTGATGTTCAAGGAGGCTCTGAAGAAGTAATGGTTCATAAACGCTCTGGAGACTGGTGAAGGCTTTCTTCCTCCTCGCCCTTTTGCCTTTGCAAGGTATACAACAATAAGCAAACAGACAACCGTCAATTGTTCATAAACGCTCTGGAGACTGGTGAAGGCTTTCTTCCTCCTCGCCCTTTTGCCTTTGCAAGGTATACAGCAATAAGCAAACAGACAAGATGCTCAAGGGGTAGCGAGAGGAGCCCGGCAACAAGTAATGGGGACAAACCAGGGACTGGTGACTGGTGTCCACTGGCGGAATGGGTGGGAAATCAATTTAAGTAGGCAGATGACTAGATGAATATGGGGCCTGTTTAGTTCGCAGAACACGCATCCCCAAAAATTCCTTTTTTATCTTTCCTATTCATCTCCCTCACATAACACGCATTCCAGAAAAAAGTACTTTTTACCAACCTCAACTAAACACGCCCATGATGATTGAGCGCAGCCGTTCCCATAATTTGCGATCCAGGTACGCGATCGCCCCCATCGGCAGTGAATCTGTACATTGCTTTATACTCCTAGCTTAGCATCTTGGATTCTTATGCTAATTTCAGCATTGTTCGCATTGAATGTTCCCCTACTAGTTTGAGGACTAGATATAAGCTAATTATCAAACTAATTGCAGAAGCTCCGGGCTAATTTACGAGAAGAATACTAATTAACCAATCATCAATACATAATAGTAACCGTTTAACCACGTTGTCAAATCATGTACTATGTACTAATTATGGTTAATAGACTCATATCGCAAATTAGCGTTTTTGTGCAATTATTTTTAGAATTAGTTTATATTTAACATTAATAATTAGTATCAAACATCCAAGGTAATGGGCTAAACTTTAGCCTAATAATCTAAACACCCGTTAGAAAATGTATAGACAGATTCTGCTAAAAAAAGAAAACGTATAGACAAATTAGGGAGATGAGGAGAACTTATGTACCTGTCCTTCTTTTCGCCAGATATTTTTCTTTCTCGACTTACAAATAATCTATATATGGGAGAGGCTGGATATGTACTACCTTTTACGCACCTCGTCCCTCGAGTTAATTCGATATGCACCTTAAAATTTCACGCAGAAGTCTACGCTGCGAGGTAATCGGTCACGTTTTTGCGTGATGATATTGTGGGAATGATGTCAGTGTGATTGTGTGAACCTCCGCCTCGTAGACTGTTAGACATCACCTTACCACCTAAACGCGTATGCATCCAAGAGGAAGCACCGCAACTGATTGCGACCCATGCACCCACTCCACTCCAACTACAACTAGGAACATATGTACAGCACGACTGCACGAGCAATGAGATCACCAAGAAAACTAGCAGGCTAGGCAACGCATGATGCAACTCAGCACCGCGTATGAAAAAGATTAGGACATGAGCGCAGACAATGACACAAGGGCATACCTGGCTGGCTGGACCGATCGAAAGAGCCGAGATGCAGGATGCGGTAGCACTGCTACAGCGGTGCTCTGTGCTCTCTCTTTCTTGGAGCAGCCTCGGCTGTGGCCTGCAACAGTATTAGTGGCGTGCGAGACGGTCGGATACTCGGATAGCGGCAGGCGAGGACAAAGGAGAAACGGGAGAAGGGTGCAGTGCAGATAAAGGTGGAGAAACTTTTTTGGGTGGAAATTGGAGTGCACGTCTGCCCAGCAATTTAAACAGGGCAAGCAAGCAAGCACGGGGGCACGGGGCCGAGGCGAGACACGCGACTCCCATGAAAGGATGCGTACGTGCTTAGGAACTCGTGCTCGTGTGCGGTGCGGTGCCGGTACCTTTGTGTTGTGGGCACTGCCGCGGTTTCCAGGCGTCTTCCTTCTTGCACCGCCGTCTCTATGAAACCTATAAACAAGTTCAGTTCAGTTCGTGCTATCACCAGGGAAAACCGGGGAAAGCAGGTGTGCTTGGTGCACTAATAACTCTGATTTGAAGGCAAGAGCACCAATAATACAATATGCTAACACTGATTTGAATCATTCAGCGAAAATCTACAGCATGCTTGTCCAGGGAAAAGGATTGCAATGATGTCGCCTGAAAACGTCTTGGTCGCGAAGTAGTAACTTATAATCGACTCAACGCGCTTAGTCAGTAACCAGTTTGGACTCGGTGAAGAATGCCGATGATAAAATCCCACAATATTTTTTTAGATAAAATCCCACAATCTACTTCTGAAGAACTTGATCTAACTCCTTTGCCTGTAACTAGGTGCTACTAAGATAAACTGAGGAACAAGAGAATGATCAGTAGATGCTGGCCTAGTGTCATGCTTGGCAGCGTCACATTCTACTCTTGTCCGTTCTAGAATCGATTTTCATGTGGTTTCAATATAAAAAGTCAAGACGGCTTTCTGTAGCTAACAAGTTTCTATCAGAATGTAGTGAAGCAACAGCAAGTCCAGTGAGGTGGACACGTAATCTTTGACCAATTTGAGCATGCCGATTCTGAACCCCCCGTAGGCACAATCGCAATCGGCCCCAGCACAAGTCAAACTGCCAAAATTCCAGCACAAACCGAGATAATCCTGCTTCTCTCGAGTCCGGTCATCTGGTGCTACAAATCGTAGTACTCCGTATAATACTGTATATTTGTGCTGCTACTGTGCTACAGCAAGCGCTAATCATTGGGCTGCATTTCTCTTCTTTTTTTCTTCGAATGAAATCAAATTAAAGATTGATTGGCCTCGGAACACGTGCTAGCAGACGCAGGAAACAGTTTCTGGTGCAAAGCCGCGTTTGTAAAATCCTACCCCCGGTAAAGCGAAACGCTGGCTGCTACAGCCGCGCAGAGGACAAAAGAAACGGATTTGGGCTCGCGCGGTCATGCATGGCCCACGCCATCCCGTGCCTCCAAAAATCCTGCCGCCGGCCGCGGGCAACGGAGCAGCACCCCCACACTTTGCGGTTTCCCTTGGCATCCGCGCGGTCACGCATGATTCATCGTGCACACCGATAGTTTTTACTGCGCCGTACTCGCTCCACTAGCTACTGTTGGTGTGGCAAAGGCTGCTGGTGCTCGGCCAGCTCGGGGGCACCGCATGGTACCCACCCTCTCTGATGGCCGTGGACCAGGGCAGCGCTGCGCCCGGTCAGGTGTGCCGAGCCATGGGTTTTTTATACCGCTCCCATAGCGGTTTTTTTAAAAAACCGGACCGTAGACCAGTCCTACCGACCGGTTAGCGGGATGGTCCGGTTTGCTAAGTTCGGTTAGGGGCGGTAAACCGGAACTTTTTTCTACCGGTCCGGTTGGTCTTAACAAAGTCTTAACAAAAAACCGCAAGATGAAAAGGTTTGAACCGGTATAAAAAACCCTCTGCCTGATTGCCTCTGCCCTGCCTGGTCCTTGCCTTCGCCTCAATAACTTGCAGCAGCACAGAATGTCTAGTTCTGCCGTAGGCGAAGGCGACGACGGTAGGCTGAACGGCTGAGTTCTGGCTATGGTCGCACTGCGTTGTGGGCCGAGGCCGGCGCAAACCCGCTCGATGCGTGTGAGCAGCAACAGCGAGGCAATGTACGCATGGGCCAAATCTCCGGCCCATCTGTACAGTCGAATAAAGTTTGGTTCAAGCATGCGAGCGACCATGGATCCCAACTATGGCAAAGGTGTCAATGGTACTTCACTGTCTGATGTCCAGGAACCAGGATAACAAACGTCCACAGTTTCTTCAGAAACCACAGTCAATACAGGGAGTATGCATTGGTAAACTGGTGCACATTCATTGAACACGAGAGTTGTTTTTCCATTTCCAAGTATGGAAGCAGCAGCAAGCTGGCTATAACCAAAACCTCAAGCAGCAGCGCAACAGAGGAAAACAGAAATATGGACTCGCTACAAGCACGGAAAATGATATTGATTTGCACTTAATACCATAACTGCATTTTACAGCATTCTCTATAAAGCATGAGCCTTGTGCAAGAAAATCGGATAAATCAAATGCGATCTGGTAACCAAACTCTGAAGAACATATCTTATTGTAGAATCATCATAATGCCAGGAGAGCACTATTGACGGCAGAACTAGACATTGTTGTAATCTTTTCAATCCATATCTCGTTGTAGAATCACCCATAATGTCAGGAGAGCACTGTTGATGGGAAAACTAGACATTGTTGTAATCTAGTCAATCTAAATAAATTTGAAGACATTGACAGCCATGCTTTAGATCATGACAACACAACTTAAAACAAATAGTACAATCTTACCAGTTCATTTGGTTCTTCCCCACTTTGATTAAGCAGGCTCAAAAATACCAAATGAAAGCTCTGATCTATACATATTCAGGGTCTCCAGAAGCTGCATCTTCCAACACACTCCTGTCAAGGCCTGAGCTTACTGCTTCTTTTAATTCATTATCAAGGTGTATACTTTCTGCCTCTTCCAGTTCATCTGTGCCAGGGTCTATTTTTGTAGCCTCTTCGGTTTTATTATCAGGATAAACCCTCATCTTGATGCGCTTGCCTTTGATGTATCGATATTCCCATTTTGGCGGTGGGTATTTCTTTTTTAATTTTTCATATTTGTCCATCATCTCTAACTTCTGAAATACATCACCTAGCATCCTGATGATTGAACCATCAGGTCTAATGCCTAGTTCCTCCATATCAGCAAAAATCTGGAGAATTTAAGAGGAACATGTCATACAGTTAGAAAAGATAATTTGGATGATTATCTCCTACACATGTTTCTGTCAAGTGAAACTTTTCTAATAAGGGAAAAAATGGTACGTCAACTTTAATTAAAAAAGTATGCAAAGTCACAATAATCATCTGTGCTATGACGTCCTATGGTATCATGTTATGCTAATACAAAAAGGATCATCTGTGCTATGAAGACAGCTTTTTTTGAACGCTGAATGCACACATTTAGTCACCAGAATTTGACAACACTATTTATTGAGCTTCTGTGCTAATGAACCAAAGTCACAATAATCATCTGTCTCCGAACTATTGCTTCTGTGCCTGACATTGCTTCAGAATTGATTCAACTACATGAAGAAATTCCATATGTGCAAGCTATTGCTATGACCTAAGTTCTGTAAGAAACGCAACAAACATATTAACCTTCTTTTTGGAGGTCAAGCTTCTAGTGGCTTTAAGACTTTTTAGGGCATCTAGTGACTATACAGGATCCAAACTACGAATCAGATTGGCGTAGAAAAAAAATGATTGCATCAAAACTCCACATAGAAAAATATGTATTGTAGTTTTGCATCAAAATATTTTTTTCTAAAAAAAACTTGTAAAACTCCTAGCAATAACACCAACATACCAATTTTTTAGTCAGCCAATAAATAATGCAACATCAACATACACAGGGCCGAATCTAGCTTAGAACTTCACCGGGGCCAATAGGGTCAAATTCATTGCAAGATAAAGTTTTTTTTTTCTATTCTAACAGTGATTTATTAAAGGATTTACAAATTTCATCACGGTCAGCTGACCCCAATAAACAGGGCTAGATCTGCCCCTGGGCATACATGATTATAATGGCTGAAGTTATTCAGTGGTGAAATCATTCTGCAGTGGAGTTTTGGTGGTCGATAGGAGCCATGAATGCGATTTCTAACATTATGGATGAGCATGTCTATCACACCACACTGAAGCAGGAAAAAAAAAAACCTGAAAACGTTGCCATAATGGTATCCTTGATATATCACTACTATCAGACAGACACCGCATGGACAGGGATAGACTCCTCAATGCATGTGGGACCAACAAGATTCAAATGTACATTTATAAGACGCCATGCTAAAATAGGAGGGGAAACACAGCATTTCCTACCTCAAAGAAAAAAATCCTGAAAAAAAACTTTGGCATAATGGTATCCTTGATATTTGACTACTACCAGACAGAAACACCACATAGACAGAGGTAAACTGGCAAACTGCCCCCTCAATGCATGTGGGACTAACAAGATTCAAATGCACATTTATAAGATGGCATGCTAAAATAAGAGAGAAAAACACCATTTCCTACCTCAAACATCTTATCGTATGCTTTCATGCTGTAATACAAAGAAATCATTCTCATGAAGAATGTACGAGGTAAACCCTCCATATATCGTGAGAATATCATTCCAAATAACTCTTCTGCTTCCTCAATCCGTCCATCCTCAATCAAAGCATTCAACAAGGTGTAATAGCTTCCCATTGTCTTCCCTTGACCTTTGTTGAACATCCATTTGATAACCTATAAATCATGAATCATATGGTCATTGTTTCGACTTGATTCAGAATAAGGGTTTGTTATTATAAAGGAGAAACAAATCCTAGTTGTAGTTTGACTTTTTGATACAAGAAAAAAGAGATTACTTAAAAGGGAGCAGCTAATTCTATTCTCTAGAATTAGGGTCAGCTAACTCTTGACCTGACCAAGGACAAGATTCCTAGTAACATTCTCTGAGCAAGGGGAATTTGTGTATACTCACAATATAGTATGAATATTTCACTAGAAATCCATGACAATAGACAGCTTAATGTAGGAAAAAGAATTTGTGCCAAGATAGTTCAAATCATAAATAGGAACTTCCATTTGACACCTGAATTATTCGTTTCCATTCCTTTTCATTCTCGAGTGTCTTCAATGCCTTCTTTACTACTATCAAGGGAAACTCCAGTTCCCATGCAACAAATGAATCAAGTGCGCCATAAACCTCCTCCTTAACATTAGACAGGCCTTTAATCTGCACGAGATAATAAAATATCGTTTCAGACACTCAATTCGACTGCCTTGTATGAAAATGCGTATTTGCAAAAGGCTCCTATGCAAGCTACATTAGACAGGTAATGTGACTGAATTTTGGTAAAAAGAGGTTAATGAAACCAAGAAAACTTAACAGCTAAAATTTCTACAAGTACAGAAAACTGAAATTTTGCTGCAAAAGATGAACCAAAAGATATTTACTTGTATGTGGGATTGTGGGAACAGAAAGCTAATCCAAGAACTATACAGGACAATGCTCAGAAATATAAACAGAGAAACGTAGAGGAACCTCACAGATTCGACAAGCTTCTGCGACTTGGAAATAGTCCCAATTTTCTTACGAGTTTTCCACACACGGGGGTATCTCGGTCTTGGTCCCCTGGCTCCGCAAACCTTGTTTCGTATCATTGTAATAAATAAGAATAACTGAATCAGGATAAGACACCTGGCCGGTACTAAAATAACCAAGCGCATGTCACAGAGTAGAATTAAGCTCACCACTACAGAATTGAACTTTAGAGGATGTCCAGCACTAGCTGTCTCCCGTACTAAGGCAAATGAAGGCGACCAATAGTTCCTCAAGCAAAACATTCTATAATCTGTATCAGCATTTTTTTTTAAAAAAACCCTGTAAGTAGATAAGCTGCAGCGTGGTTCATGAAAGGAAATAAAAATAAATTAAAGAACAAGATGAAATAGTTTATTCCACTAACGCATAATTCAAATAGAGTAACAATAAATTCCTCTAGAAAAAAGAGTAACAAAAAAGTGAGTTGTCCTTCATCCTCCCGCCGTACCTTAGTACAGGATCACAAGAGCGGCTGAAGAAATGGGCCTCCGCGTCGGGCAGTGCGCAAGGCTGGGAAGGGCACAACGCGCAAGGTCGGCCGCCGGTGACGTCCCACAGGGCCAGGCAGGGGCAACTGCGCGGGCGCTGCGGAGGCGCCAGGCGGCGTGCAAGGGGCAGCCTCCGGGCACGACGTGTGGGGGCGGACCGCAGTGGAGATGAGGCGCCGGCGTGGAGGAAGACGCCAGCAAAACCACCGGCTAGAAGACTGAAGTTGATGATGGGTGGAGCTAGAGGAAGAAGAGGATAGTGTGAGGGTAAAATTCTCTCTCTCCGTGGAAAATCACCTACCGATAAGTGTCGGGCTTGGGCCATTTTGTCAATGGGCCGTAGACTCTTCAGGTATATGGGCCTCATGTCGTTCCCCATTCCGTTCGTCTTCTTCCTCTTGCCGTAGAGCTTCCTCCAATACTCGTAGAACGACGGAAAACCTCCATCCACGGTGCTCATGGCCGCCGCCAACCTAGGGTAGGGATTGCTACCTCCTGACCTACAGCGGTGCTTGTTTCCACCCTTCTCAGCGAATAAGGGGGCGCGGGAAAATAATTGGAACTGAGGGCTGAGGCAGAGTCCCGCAGCTATTTGTTTCCCCCCGAAGTAGGAGGATAGGGGATGCCGGTGGCGAGGCCGGAGCCCCAGGAGCCTCGGGTTATCGCCCATGTCGACATGGACTGCTTCTACGTCCAAGGTATGTGACTTTCCTGGCCTCTCCCTCTCCCACCCGACCCACTACCATCTGTTCTTCGACTGAAAGAATGTCCATTTGCTTGCTTTGCCGCAGTGGAGCAGCGGAGGAACCCGGCGCTCAGGGGCCAGCCGACAGCCGTGGTGCAGTACAACGACTGGAAAGGGGGCGGTTTGATCGCCGTCAGCTACGAGGCTCGCGCGTTTGGCGTGAAGAGGCGAGTGCCGTTTCTTCATCGACAGTCTCGTTTCCTTGGAATTTACTGAGGTCCTGATATCCGGATTCCTTTGCTTATTCAGGTCCATGCGTGGAGATGAGGCCAAGAGCGTCTGTCCTGGTATTAATCTGGTTCAGGTCCCTGTGGCACGTGGGAAGGCCGACCTTAATCTTTACAGAAGTGCTGGCTCTGAGGTAAGTTCACTAGTGTAGACTAGTTTACCACTACGAATTAACGGACTATATTGAATTATAGGTCTATATTTTGCATCTGAACTTTCAGGTTGTTACAATCCTTGCAAGCAAAGGGAAGTGCGAGCGGGCGTCCATTGACGAAGTTTATCTTGACCTTACTGATGCAGCAAAGGAGATGCTCTTACAAGCTCCCCCAAATTCACCAGATGAGATTTTTATGGAAGCAGCAAAGTCAAATATCTTGGGCCTTCCTTCTGTAAGAATGTTTTTTTCGCAATTAAGTTACTGCTCAGCAATTTGATTTGAACATGATGGGTCGTGGTATGCTTAGGATGCCAGTGAGAAGGAAAAGAATGTGAGGGCATGGCTTTGTCGAGTGGATGCTGAATACGAGGACAAGTTATTAGCATGTGGAGCTATAATTGTTGCACAGCTACGAGGCAGAGTTCTGGAGGAAACCCAATTCACATGCTCTGCTGGGATCGCTCACAATAAGGTTTTATAATGAGTCATAATAGTGAGTAGATGGTTTTCTTTCTGTTTACAGTGTTCGATTGTTCATGGCTATTATTTGTGTTAAGTTTGCTATGCTCAGAAAATCAGCTCAAATTCCTGTATTTCTGTTTTTTGTGTTCTTTGATTCCTGGTTCATTCTATCACCCACTCAATTATTCTTGTACTGTGCAGATGCTAGCTAAACTTGTCAGTGGAATGCACAAGCCTGCTCAACAAACAGTTGTTCCTTCTTCATCAGTTCAAGACTTTCTAGCATCACTACCTGTGAAGAAGATGTAATGATCTAACATGACACCTCTGCCCTTGCGGGGTTCTTGTTTTTTTCCCGGCAAAGTTTTTGACGCTTCATGTCGCTATGTAGATCACACAAAATTGTGCTTTAGTGGATACTCTGCATGTTGTGATACTGAATGGTGAGAATAACCATATTATTCAGGAAACAACTTGGAGGTAAGCTTGGGAGTTCCTTGAAGGATGATCTTGGGGTTGAGACCATTGGTGATCTTTTAAGTTTTACAGAGGACAAGTTGCAAGAGCAGTATGGAGTAAATACTGGGTAATTATGTTCACGCTTTTGTTAATGTGCCAATGGTTTGCTTTGACTAATGCAGATATACAAGCTTATAATTAAGATATCACATCACATTTTAAAGAATATGAGTCATTATTCGTTTAAGCTTTTAAGATGGCATAATTTTAAACATAGCAAAAGCATGCTTCCGTGCATCCACTTTTACAGTATTGTATCCAATGCTCTCATCCTATGAGTGCTTGACTTCATGCAGAACATGGCTATGGAAGATTGCTAGGGGCATTAGTGGAGAAGAAGTTGAGGATCGTCTTCTACCGAAGAGTCATGGCTGTGGAAAGACATTTCCTGGACCAAAAGCTCTGAAGAACAGCACTTCTGTAAGAATGATTACAGTGTTTACTGGCAATGTCGCAATGAGCATAAGCATCCGATGATTTAAATCTTTTGGTTTGTGAAAACCATGTGATAATGACATAGAGCATAGTGTTTCGCATAGCACTGGGTGCAGGAAGAACCACACTTAATGATGTTGATGAGGTCTGAAAATATGTAGATAATCTTTTTTTGGTGAGCGAAAATATGTAGATCTTGAGTCTGGACCCCTTTTTTTGGAGAGCGAAAATATATAGATCTTGAGTCTGAACCCCCACATACCAGTGAGATGATCAGCGGCAACTTAAGAAAATTGGCAGATATATGCCTCATGTAATCCATGTCATCCAGATTTGTAGAGCCTACCCCAGACTCATTGTAAACAAGTGTTGCACTTGATTACTTGCTACCCTGTTATCAAATACTAGTATGGTGAACAGCATGTTGTACACATGGGATTATTTTGCTGCTTTGGAATGCTGCACTTTGATAGATGGTGGCCTTGGGATGCTAGACGAAGTACGTACTGACTTTAAATAAGTTTTTGTGCTACCTGAATCAGCATATGCATGGCTAAACAATAGAAAGATCCCATTTCTATGTAGGAATTTAGGGAAAAAATGTGTTCAGAAACAAATTATTTTAATTCAGTCAGTCTCATATGTAGGTCAAAGGCTGGCTGGATCAACTTTGTGAGGAACTAAGTGAACGGATTCAGTCTGACCTCAACCAGAACAAGAGAATTGCTCAAACACTAACTCTTCATGCCAGAGCATCTAAGGTATTTTGTGTGACATCTTTTTTTTCAGGTTTTTTTTTCATTTGATTAACATTTTGTATCTTGAGTAATTTCTGATAAAACGGTCAATCGGATCTAGTTATATTTCACAGTATGCACCATAGCTTCCTCATTTTCTACTTTTGCTGCAGGAAAATGAGCGTGATTCAGTGAAGAAATTCCCTTCCAAATCCTGTCCATTGCGCTATGGGATTGGGAAAATACAAGATGATGCAATGAAGCTCTTTGAATCTGGCCTTCATGAATTCTTAGAATCTCAGAGCACTGGATGGAGCATAACATCTCTCTCTGTCACTGCAAGCAAAATATTTGATATACCAAGTGTATGTTTACAATAACTTTCTTAATAATTGATGCTTTGATACATTGTCATTTTTAAATGTCCAGCCATCTTAAGGAAACATGGCAACATCAGTATATTATCTTGATCTCATCATAAGATGCATTAGCAATTCCAATTAAATCTTGTCTTCAAACAAAAGATATCTTGAGATTGCACTAGCTTATATGACAAAAATGCCCTAAAAAAGCTTATATGACAAAATGCTTCATCTTTACATGGAAGTTTTGCCAGCTTCTGAAATTCTGAAATACAAATGAACTTTGAGCAAAATGAAAACATAAAGTATTCTTAAATCTGTGCTACAATATCTGCAACCTTATTTTAAATCATTTCTAAACTTTGGTCTTATTCTAATATTGGCAAATGCTATACCAGATTTAAGCAATTTGACATTATTTATGTGTATCCAGGCCCCACGTAAAATAAACAATGCATTATGTCTACTTATTCCTTATGTCCTTACTTTAGTTTATTTCATTTATCAGGGAACAAGCTCAATATTGAGATACATTAAAGGTCCTAGTTCTGCTGCATCTCTGGATTTACCTGCTTCTTCATCGGTACCGGAGGATCCATCTCTTGGTGATGTTCTTGATTCAAGTGTGTGTTGTTTGGAAAAAAAAAACCCTCTTACTTTACTGAAATGCCAATATGCTTCTGTAGATAACCAATTAAATGTGACGCCAATTCATGGAGAACAATGTGAGCCATCTACCTCTGAGAAAGTAGATGGTAAAAGATATTCAGCGAATGAAGGAAAAAAGATCTCAAAGAAGTTACCTGAAGTCAAGGTGAGTTGTCCTTTTGCCTCTGTGGATATTGGATACCATCAGACTGACTCCTTGTGAGGTAGTATTCTTCAGCCGTTGGTCAATCAACACTTTATTTTTGTTTAGTCTTTTGCTTGTTTGATTATCAATATTCAAGTTCGAAAATGGCAAACCACCCAGAAGTTAGTGCTTTGTGTTGCTATTTGCATCAATAATGATTAAGCATGGCCTTTTCACATCCCATACTACCTTTGGCCTCCTAAGTCTCCAATTTTAACATTTACTACATTTGATTTTTCAATCTTTCATTTATTTTGTATTGGCAAGATAGAAATTTCAAGTAACTCTTAGCTTTCCTGTCTGCATCTCACCCAAGATTTTTAATTTTATAGGGAACTTCCTCAATATTGAAGTTTCTTTCGCGGGGTCAATCTGTCCTTCAAGAGAAGAGAAAATCGGATGCATTAATTTGCAGTCCTCAAGGTTTGGTGGACTACTTTTGTACAGATGCAAGATGCAAATATATACTGATATATCCACTGGCGTCTTTCTTTGTTTGCTGAATACCCGTTATGGTATTATGTCCAGGTTCTTCGGAAACAAACAAAGCTGCGGAACACAATACGTCTGCACAAGATGTGGATAGGAGCAGCATCAGCAGTGGTGCTGAACGGCCTGAACCTTCTGGCAGTAACGCATGGATGCTCAACGTTGAAGACATCGATCCAGCAGTAGTGGAGGAGCTGCCGCCTGAGATCCAGAGAGAGATACAGGGGTGGATCCGTCCATTGAAGCAGCCGAGTACGAAGAGACGGGGTTCTACCATTTCTTCCTACTTCCCACCGGCGAGATAGATACGTTGATATTCTAGTTCTTGATTGATTATTATTTATTCTTCTCCAAACATTGGCCTCCCTGTATTGTAAGACTGAAGATGCTCAGATAGCCCCAAGAGGGATTGTACATTAAGCTTCACCTCTGTGAATAGTAGGTTTAAGTGAAAGATGGAAATCCGAATGTTAATGCATCTGGAAAAGGGTGCTGCAGGCTATCTGAGTATACCGAGGCTGGTTTTTCAAGCTCGAAGATCCCCTAGCTTCTCGTTCGATGCCTCTGTGGATCAGGCGAATCCGCTGCTTCAACAGCGGAAATGCTTTTATCCAAAAAAAAAAAAGCGGACATGCAAACCAAAAAAAGCCTACTTGCAAAGAAAGTACGTACAGAGTTACAGCCTACAAAGAAATCCAGACCTGCGCCCGGGCGTACACCTACAAAGAAATCCAGACCTGCGCCCCGGGCGTACACGAGTCGCAGTGCGCCCCCGGCCCTGATACCCAACACGTGGTTACACAGCGATCCAACGGACTCTGCCAATCCGCCAACCCAGCGACTGGAGACCAGCTCGGCTCAGCTCGGATTCGGCTTCGACGCAAAGAATCCCTTCGTATTCTGCCTCTAGGCATCTTCACGGCAGTTTCGCAGAAGCAGCAGCGCCGGTCGGGGCGGAAGACGATTGACGGCAGTTCACGTGGCCGTGGCCGTGGCCGTGGCCGGGGTGGAAGAAGGCCCCGCGAAGCTAGCAGCGATCGTCTGGCAGTTGAAGTCTACATCGTCGGAGGTTGTCAGGCCACGACGATCCCATACAGGTAGAGCTTGCCCTACTTTTTTTTTTATTACAGAACATGGCGATCCCATACAGGTAGAGCTTGCTGTACTTTTTTTTTTATTACAGAACATGTCTACAGCCTACAGGCGATAGGAGACAAGCGATCGTGCATTGTTTTGTATTAATCTCCTACTTTGTTGCATTCTTTGGTTAAGTAGGAGAACCATCAACAAGCAGCCTCCATGGAAAGTGTTTGAGGCCTTGAAGACATCGCATCTTCTGCTCTCATGGAAGATCCACCCTCACTAGACATTGCTGCTGTTGGTGGCGGTCGTGGAGAAAAGGAAAAGCAAATAGCACAGGTTGGGTCAGGAAAATGAAGTACCTAATGAGGTATAAAATTATATGTAACAAACTTGATAGAACATATGACAGTTTTTATTATAATGCATCTTTAATTGACAATTGATATGTGCAGGAGGTGGTTCATAAATCTGGACAAAGTTTGATCTCACCTAAAGTTGGAATGAGTTTTGAATCTGAGGAAAAGGCTTATGAGATGTACAACACCGTGCAGATGGTACTTTATGTCAGAAACATCTAGTTTGCAGTAGCGAAGGACATCGAAAAAAATGAGTCATCACAAAAGGATATTACAAGGACAGGTTGTAATGCTCGTGTACAGTTCAGTATCAGCCCACAAGGGGTTTGGACAGTGCAAAAGGTTGAACTAGAGCACAACCATTATCTTGCTAGTCCAGACAAGTCACATAAGCTAAGGTCCCAACGACAGGTTATAGAGGCAGATAGGAAATTAATTGGGCAGTTGAGGCGGGCTGGAGTGAAGCCAGGCCAAGTTTTTTATATCATAAAGGAGCAGTATGGAGCGGAATATAAGGTGCCATTTTCAAAAATAGATTGCTATAATGAGATTGGTCGCGAGCGCAGAAAGTACTTAGAAGCCAATGACGCACAAACATTATCTGAATATCTAAGAAATAAGCAGTTACATGATCCTACATTTTTTTTATGCAATTCATGTGGACAAGGAAGATGGTCGTATAGCAAATTTCTTTTGGGCAGAGGGTCAGTCTATCATGGATTACAAATGCTTTGGTGACGTTGTGTCATTTTACACCACATTTCAAACTAATAAGTTTGAAATGCCTTTTGCTCCAATTATTGGAACCAACCATCACAAGCAAACAATTATTTTTGGGTGTGCACTTCTATTTAATGAAACTACCGAATCATTCATTTGGCTTTTTGAGACCTTTCTAGCAGCAATGTCAAGAAAGCATCCAAGCACACAGATCAAGACGCAGCAATGGCAGCAACAATTGCTTATGTATTCCCAAATACAAGCCATCATCTTTGTTTATTCCATATTTACTTAAATGCTGCTAAACATATTGCCCATGTAATCCATGCGTCGGAAAACAACTCCGATGACAAGTCAGATGCCAAGTCGGATGATAAGTCAGATAACAAGTTCCTAGCAGAGTTCAAAAGATGTATATATGAAGACATATCAGAGACTTACTTCATACAGAAATGGGATGAATTGTTGGCTAAATACAACCTTGAGAATAATTCATGGATGGCAAACCTATATGCTTTGAGGGCAAAGTGGGTTGCGGTATACCATGACTCTTTTACAACAGACATGAACTCGACCCAAAGGAGCAAAGGTATGAATAATGTCTTCAAGAAAATACGAAACTTGGTCTTTCTGAACTCCTTGTCGAATGTGAGAATGTTGCAATTACTCTAAGGTCAAATGAGTTGGATGCTGATTTTAAGTCGCGCCGAAAGACCCTAGTTACATACATTTCAAATCTACCTATGGTGAAAACTGCGGCTGAATCATATACAAGAAGAATGTATGTAGAGTTCGAAGAGTAATTTAAAAGACAATTTACATTGTCTTGTCAATTGCTGAAAGCTGCGGGGACAAACTTGACATTCTTGGTTAAGTATATGCAATCTGATCGTGGAGCAACAGTAGTATTCAATAGTGAAGATTCGACCATTACATGCTCTTGTCGGATGTTTGAATGCATAGGTTTATTGTGCAAACATGCTCTTAGAGTCTACAATATGAACGGAGTATACATTTTGCCATCGCAATATATATTGTCTAGATGGAAAAAATATGCAAAAAATGGATTTTATATTCAGAAACAAGGAACTGAGGAGGGAGATTTGGAAACACAGGCAGCACTTGTATCTCGGCAGGCCGCATCTCTTGCATTGAAGTGTTCGTCGTCAAAAAAACTTCTTGATAATTTTCAGAACGCCATATATGACTTGAACCTGGAAGCGGATACTTACCTAAGTGAGATGCATGAAAAATTCAATGAGAGTCATCCTATTCCAAATGAATGTGTCAGAGATCCATTAAATGGTGTAATATCATTTAAAATTCCTGAAGTAAAAAAAGGTGCAAAGCAGACACGTTTTAAAAATGTTGTTGAGAAGAAGAAGAAGAAGAAGAAGAAGAAGAAGAAGAAGAAGAAGGGTGCCCAGAAGAAGGTATAGAAAATAATGATTTACAAACAACAGATGAATGCGTTGACCCAACCCAATTAATTGTAAGGCATTATCTATTTTCACACTTTATTCCATCACAAGCTTGATTTATGAACACTTTCTTATGCTATGACACAGGATTATAATGTTGGGCCATCTTCAGCCATGCCTGCTGAATACATACCATGGGGGTATACAAGTCTCTTAATGGGAGTATTTGAAGATGCTACAACACAAACTGCTGTTAGGAAGTTACATTTTGATGGAGTACAAATTAATGAATCTATGTAATTGTGCTCTTTGGCATGTTCTTTTGTCTCCAGGAATGGCAGAACAAACTTGTATCGGTTTGACAGTTAAGGAATGGTAGAACAGAATTGTATCAGTTTGACAGACTTTTGACGTTAAGGAACCAGTAATTTTTTATCAGTTTGACAGTTTCTGACATGTAAAACCTGATGGCAACATCTCATGTTTTGTGTCCTGTTCTTCATTATAAATGAAGCTGGCATTTTTTTCTTCACATTATTCTTATATAGGCTGTCATTTTCTACCTGTCATCCATTTGAGTGAACCATATTATTCATATCCCTTGCACTGTTGTTTTGTCATAGACAATAATCAGCAAAAACAGAATCATGTCATTGTATACCAAACTGAACGACAGCCTAATTTGAAACCACATCAATGGACCTGGCCAATTGAAAAGAGTTCAAATTTTTTTAACACTAGACATTCACAAAGATAGCAAATTACAAAGATAACAAATTACAGAGTTCAAGTTTCGCATGGTGGGTTGCTAGTTTAGAGAGTTCCTATCAGACATCAACAAGGGATGCAGCCACACAGAAGAGAAACCAACGTAGGAAGTTTAACAGAGCGAGACAGGCAAAACACAAAAGCAGAACAGCCTGGCTGACACCACCATCCCAGCAGGTCTCACTGCAAATCTTCCCAGTACACCAAAGATGACGGACGGGGAGGCAGAAGCGACCGCGCCCGGCCGCGGGCGAGGCAGCAGTGGCGGAGGGGAAACTGTCATGGGCGATGCCGGGCCAGGCTACTGGTCGGGGAGGAGGCGCCACCGGTCGGAGTTGGACGTGGGCGACGAGGATGCCGCCCCGGCGGGGATGCAGCAGCAGCGGGCAACGGGGATGCCGCCCCGACGGGGATGCAGCAGCGGCGGGCGACGGGGAGGACACGGTGGCGCCCCGGGCGATGGGAGTCCTCGGTGGCTCCAGCGACAGGGATTCCCGCGGCGGCATCTCCAGCTCGGAGGACGACTGGACGAGGGGTAGAAAAGAGGCGAGCTGAGGACGAGAATGGAGCCGAGCCGAGGGGCGCACCGGGAGCAGCGGCAGCATGGAGTCCTGCGTGTGCGCCATCGGATCGCTGTGTAACCACGTGTTGGGTATCGGGGCCGGGGGCGGACTGCGACTCGTGTACGCCCGGGGCGCACGGCATTTTTTTTCCCTCGCCAGCGCTTGCTGCCGCGCTACCGCGCTTGCTGGTCGGGTACATAGCTTATTGGTCATACGAGCGTCGAGCACTGCCATCTTGGTTCCTAGGTGTAGGCGAACGGCCATCTTGGCGCGGAAGGAGAGCGAATTCACAATTCAGCTCGGCCGATGAAGGAGCGAATTCAACTCGCCCAGCTAAGCAAAGCATTTTCTTACCACCGCTGGCTAGCTGCCTTCAGGAATTGTCACTGCCAAACGCTTACCTTGCTAGGCGAGGCTAGGATAGATTTTGCTGCAGAACCATTCAGGCCGGTCACCATGTTGAAGCTAACAAAAATGGCGACAAAGACTTCCCCCCCCCCCCCCCCCCCCAAAAAAAAAGAAGAAGAAATGTGGCAAAGAACAAATTGTAGAGATTGATCTCATACATGTCGATCGAATTGGGCTCATCTACCATGCCAGCCTATCATCAACCAACAGAATTACCATTCTTTTATTGAAGAAATCATCTATAAAACCGTTTGACCATGTAGAATCATGGCCCTTCTTCTATTTTATATATATATATGCTTACAAATTTTTTTGTCACTCTGCCCCTTATGGTGCAGATGCAATAATGAATCTTTTATAGAAGACATAGGTACCACCGATCGACCTCTAAATGACAAGCTTCATCCCTTCATGTAGTCTTCCTAGACGAAAATGCAGTTTCGTGTGGTAACAATAAGTCAACAACAATGCCAAACGTGAGGTAATGGTGTCAGAGCTCACAACGATAAGAACCAACTCAGGAAAAATGAAGGTCGTTGGCATATCCAGAGAAAGCTGGGAGGTCCAATACATCCCTTGCAATGCTCCTGTCTTCATTAGTTACAATTAAAGCTTGTAATATATCATCCTGAAAGAAAGGTTATGTTTGAGTCACTGTAATTGTATTGTGAGCCTACACATGAAATTATATCCGTATCTGATTTTATAAGCTTCAACATTCTCTTCAGTCAAACAATGATGCAAAAGTCTCGTGTGTTCGAAGAAAAAAACTATGCTTGCTGATAAATTAGGAACAACAGTATTACATGACATATTGGTAAAAGGAATCTGCAACAGAATACTACTCCGTCCCAAAATAATTGCACCTGTTGACTTTTAAGCTTCGTGTTTGACCGATTGTCTTATTCAACTTATTATTAAAACTTTTAATTATCTCTTACTAACTTATTTTATCATCATAGATATTATAATGAAGATATATTTACCTTAGTATTTGTATAAAATTTATGGATAAAACGAATGGTCAAACATTAAATCCAAAAGTCAACAGGTGCAATTATTTTGGGACGGAGGGTGTATGAAATAGACAACAGAAAATAAGGATGCCAAACTGGTCCATGGAAGCCAAAGGAATGCCTGACAGAATCTCCAGGAATGAACCATTTTGCTTAATTGACTTGTGTTAATTTCCATGTTTCCTATAAATCCATTTCCTTGTATCAGAAATAGTTTGTCACTGTTTCAATGAATTCATAATAATCTAATGTATTCTCGCAGCATACTATCCATAAATAGCGTTTTGCCATGCTCTACTGGTTGTTTTCAGTACAAGTCAGTTAGTTTGGTTACTAGTAAAATAAGGTTATTACTGTGCTTTGAAGCTTCCGGATGTAACCAATTAAGAGCAGTTTCACAGGCTCTGTTTCAATCCTGCCAGAGGAATCAAGAAACTCTACTAGCTGCAAAACAAAACAACAAATCAAATAAATACACGCGAAAAGTGCACAAACCTTGCTATATGTAAATCTGTCAGTAATATTCTAGATCACTAATGTTCCCATTGCCTTCTGACAGAAATGATATTTAGAACAATAGAAGAACCTCGAGGCAACTGGCCTTCCACATGAAAATAACCACAAATACGAGAAAGAAACACGAACCATCACTCTTTCAATGGTCTGTTGTGAAAAGTCCCAACCAGTACCTATGACCACCTTAGAGAATCCAAGCACTTTGGACTTGGCCCAACCCAAATAAATGCCTGATATTTGGTCAGGAATACAATCATAGGTACATTCATCTGTTTGCCAAAAAAATTGAAGTAAAAACGTGTGCACTTACATACATATTTAAAAACATTAGTATATAAGAAGAGTAGTCAAAGGGTTTAACCTGAGATTACCCTATGAAGATCATTTAAAATTCTATCACCTATTTGAGCAGTTGAAAGTAAGGGATCAATGGGCAAAACACCTTGGATGCCTACAGTGAATGTCAGCCATCAGATTTGAAATAGTGATAGTTAAGGCAAAGGAAAAAAAGTGGTAATTGAAGAGAGTTACGATCTTCAAATGGAGGAAGACCCCACAGCTCAGGATCGAAGTCTAAAAGCGAATAGAGGATGACATCGGCGATAGAATAGTGTTGTCTTTGACTTTGAAGAGATGGTACTGCAACCGCCTTTGCCCCAGAAGCCTTGGCGCCCTTGATCCCAACGCTAAGAAATATCACCAAGGAAGCAGAAAGTGTAACTCAATAGCACAGAACAAGTGCATTCTCTTCAATGCATCAACATTGGAAGCATACAATTTACCACTTTAGCAGTTGATACTTCATAGAGTCACAAAACAACTTATTGACTACTTGTGAATTTATAAATTTCCACTGGATAAAGAGAAGTGAATCCTACATATCAGTAAGGGGGGTGTATAAAAGAACCAGGCTTTGAAAAATCATGAAAGTGTGATTGAAAGAAAAAGAAAAGGAGCGAGGCAAATTTGCTGGCAAGAGCCCTGGAGATTCATTCATCAAGGATATAACAGAAAAAAATTAGAAAGGTGTGATTTGGACTTGCTGGAGGGCTTATTTCCACAGAAAAGTGCACATGGTTAAAAAATGTTACATTTTTAAATAGAATGCTGCTGAAAACGAATGAAGGTTATCATATCAGTGGTTTTCATATGAAAACTTCGACCCTTGATGCCTTAATTTTTGTGATTTGTGAGGCCAAAGTCAATGGGATCCAGTTTTAAACATACCCGTCATAGCATACTGGCATCTACTGAAGATTTCAATAACATTTAGAAATATTCTGATGTGTTATGGATCATGCACGACAGCACAGCAAAAGTAACTTTCATTTTCTTTGCGAGGGCACACAATAACAACTTGCTGAGATGTCTTTCCTCTACTTACACAGAATCTTCGATGACCAAACATGATGATGGATTTACACCAAGTCTCTTTGCAGCTTCCAGAAATCTAGTACAAATGCAGGACGTGATCAGTAATAAACAGTGTTGTATACAGGATGCTAAAGATAAGAATATAGTTACATGGAAACAGCACAACGATTGTGCACTTGAGATAGCTAATTAAATAGCAATTAGCAAATGGATGTTGGTAAAAAATGCTAAAGATACCCACATGTCAGGGGAAGGTTTTCCATTAGGGACTTGATCTCCACCAAGAATAACAGAAAAGCACTCTCCCCAATCTGGAAAGTAACAAAGGATTCTTTTTAATACATGGATTAAGCAACTTTTTTTTTAAAAAAAAAGGTGGATTAAGCAACTATTGCAATACAGAAGAAAATGTAGCAACCAAAGATAAGCACATTTACTCCTTCCTAATTCAACATTCTTTTTCTTATTCCTTCCTAGTTCAACATTCCTTTTCTTACTTGTCTAAACCATATCACATCATCAGGATTGGCAATGTTTAGTTACTTACACGATCCATGTTGTCTGTAATTGAGCATGGACAATCGGTCAATGAGTAAAGCAGTGTACATAACATAATTAACCGAAATAAACCCTTAAAATCACATTAAATTGTTTTTAATTCCCTTCAGTATAAAAGTATACTTCTTGCTCCAAAATCTATATATCTAAAAAACATATTGGTTGTGCCACTGGTAAAGTACAAACTGAAACAAACAGTCATCCCTATACCTTCCATTTTCGTAATTTTGTGATCAATATTTGTCCTGATGGAGTTTGAAGCGATTGCAAGTGGCACTCCATTCTTGTAAAGATGCTTGACAAGCCTCTTCACTCCTGGAAGCGGCTTTGCCTTTTGCCACCTGGGGAGAAAGTAACCCAACCAAAAATCTGCTTGTAAACGGACAAATGGTGAAGGATGTTACAGTCATGTTAAAACGGATGAGAAACCTCTTCATGTAGAGTGGATGCATCGCCTTGGAGTACTCCTCGACGGTCAACGGCAGCCCGTAATCCTTGATGATCCCGGTAGTGGATTCCGTGTACATCTGGCCCAGCCTTGTCTCTTCCTTCTCAGGGTCAGGGACCTTCCCGTATGCCGCCAAGAACTCGTTCAAGATATCCCTCGTCGCCCTCTCTGCGCCAATACACTCCAACACCTTTATGCTGAGAACAGCAAACGAATCGCAGAGCGGCACACTTGCAAACGCGCATCCAGCCTATCTGATTGGTCAGCGTCCCCGCGATGAACGGCGAGGAGGCTAGATGGATCCCGCGTGCGTACCTGTGTCCAGCAGGGTGCCGTCGAGATCGAAGATCACGGCGGAGACCTGATGCGCCGCTGCCATGGTCGAGGACTCGAGGCGATGTAGCGAGGAGAACGCGAGGCGCGGAGACGATGGGCGAAGCGGGGAGGCGGCGCGGGGGATTTAAGTGCGTGAGGAGGAGGAAGCCACTGGCGGTGGCCGCCAAGAGGACCAGAGGTCCAGAGCATCAGACCCCAATACCCCATCTGGAGAGAACAGTTCTGATGCTCCACCAGCTGATACTCCAGAATTAAAAGCATATACCACGTATAAAATATATCATTCGTTATAAATTATAAATCATTTTAATTTTAGAATTAAAATTATTTTATATTTAATTAAAATTATAGATTAGATAATATAAGTTTACGGTACGAAATAGATATACTATGAAGCTATATTTAATGATATAATAAATATTAGTGCTTTGTTGTACAAATTTGGTTAAACTTGAGGGACCTTAACTCTAAAAAAAATTACCTATAATTTAGAATGAAGGAAGTAAGGTATAACATTAAACCAAAATTATATATGATAAATGATGTTCATGCAAAATTTAAGGATAAACAAAATTTTGCGCAAGAAAAAAAAGGAAAAAGTCTATATCACCCCAACCTATAAAACGGTCTACATCACCCCGTTGAACTTCTCAACACGGATCAAATTACCCCCTAAAGCAAATTTGAAAAATCATAGTAAATCATAAAAAAATCATAAAATGAAAATTCTAATTGTGTTGGACTCCAAATGAGTAGATATACACACTGAACATATAATATGATATATTTTAATATATTTTTTTACTACTATAGAGAAAAAGCGTAGATTTAAAGCTATAGTAAAAAAATATATACTAAAGCATACTATATTATATGTTCAGTGTATATATCTACTCGTTAGGAGTCCAATACAACTGGATTTTACATTTTATGATTTTTCTATGATTTACTATGATTTTTCAAAACTGCTTTAGGGGGTAATTTGATCGGTTTTGAGAAGTTCAGGGGGTGACGTAGACCGTTTTATAGGTTGGGGATTTATGTAGCTCAATCTATATAGGTTGAGGGGTTATATAGACTTTTTCTGGAAAAAAATAGTAGGTACAGTTATGGATGTAGCTAAACAATGTATAGTAATTCCGAAACAATTAGATGCCGTTTTCTCTTTTTTCTCACTGAATAGATTTTTGTTTATCCTCCAATATGGAGAGTATCTACCTATATTTTTCGTTGAATTTTCAGTACTATTTCATGTATATGTATTTTTTTCAATAAAAAATGGAGCATCCTGACCTGAAGTGGGGACTGGGGACCACACAAGTAGGCCGCCCAGCCGCTCCCCAAGTCCCGATTTCAAATCGAGGTTGCCGTTGAAGAGGAGAGAAAGTAGGCGGCCACCCCGCTCCCCAAATCCCTATTTCAAATCCCTTCGATCCCATCTCCCCCACTCCTCAGACTCTCCCGGCAGGTCAGCCATGGCGACTCTCACGCCGGGGGTGCTGCTCAAGCTCCTGCAGTCCATGAGCACAGACGAGCGCGTCGCCGGCGAGCACCGCTCCCCTGTGCTCCAGGTCACCGCCGTCGTCCCGGCCCTCACCGCCTCCACCTCCGACTCCCTCCTCCTCCCCTCCAACGGCTTCCTCCTCAACCTCTCCGACGGCCTCCACTCCACCTACGTCCAGCTGCCGCCCGCCGACGCCGACGCGCTCCTCGCCGCTCGCCCGCACCTCGTCGGCCACCTCGTCCACCTCGACCGCCTCCGCTTCGCGCGCCCCGTGCCGCGCGCCGTCGGACTCCGCCCCGTCCCGTCGTCCCGCGCCCTCCCCTGCGCCGGCAACCCCGAGCCGCTCGTCGCCCGCTCTGCCGCCTGCACCCGCGGATACGTCATCCAGCCCGCTGCCTCGCCGTCCGACGCCGCGCCGCCGCTCATGCCGTCGTCCGCCGGTACGAACGCCATCGACGCCGGCGATTCCGTCAAAAGGACGGTCCTTGGGCCCAAGAACGCCGTCGCCGAGCCCGCGCCGCCTCCGGCCGGATCAGCCCTCAAGCGCCGTTTCTCATCCCCCGCGCCGTCCAAGCAGCGAGATCCGTCGCCCTCCGTGAAAACCGCCTCACGGGCGTCCTCTCCCATGGTTGTCAAAGGCGCCTCCCGCGCGTCCTCACCAGCTGTGAGGGGAACGCCCAGGGCGACGTCGCCGGCGCCGTCCAAGTGCGTCGTGCCCAGCCTCGTTGCGGCCAAGGAGGAGAACCGCCGGGCGGCCAAGGAGCCAGCGATTGTCGTGCCGTCAAGGTACCGGCAACCGTCGCCGGTTGGAGGGAGAAGGGGAGCCGCGTCTCCGTCATTAGGTGGGAGGCGGGCATCGCTGTCCCCTAGTTCGCGGCGGCTCTCTGGAGAAGGGACTGGAAAGAAGAAGGTTGGGGTACTGGTGGCTGGGATCTCCAAGATGACAGATTTGGGAAATGGATCGGCCATGAAACCCGGGAGAAAGAGCTGGGATGATCCAACAATGGCCCTTGCACCACCAGCTGCAGGTTCCATGATGAAATCAAAGAATAAGGTTGACAAGGATACCATCCTCAGGACTCAGGTCAGTATCCTGTTACGGCATTGTGTTATACCATTGTGCTTGCCAGTAGTACCAGTGTCATTTTTCTCTCTATGTACCCATATGAACTAAATTGTTTGAATAAGGCGAGTGGTAAAACTTCGGGTAAAAAAAAAAGTCAAACAAACTATAATTTGAAACGGAGGTAGTACTCCACCCGATGACTCAATATCTGAAATTTTGCTATATGGTAGACATGGCTGTGCTTGTATTGCTATACATGAAAGAAAAACTCCAAGCATATGGTACAAAGATTAGAAATAGCAATAAGTTGGAAATTTTAAACATATTAATGCATACGTGGTATATATACACAATGTTGAGGCCAGGCTTACTCCATGCACATGTGTATTGGACATTTAGCTTTTCAGAACTGGTATTTATTCTGCATTTGATAGGATAATTCCAGGATTTTCCGACAACTGTTCTAAGTGAATACAAATATGTGGGCCTGTTCAGGGTACACTAGAAATTTGCATTTGTATGCTGGAGCAGTAAGCATTTTTATCTGCTTTGTATCAACAGGAAGCAATGTCAAGACGATTAAGTGATGCTGCAACAGAACAGTCCAGTAATGATGATTCCTCTGTTGATGAGCGGCCAAAGCCTCGTAAGAAGATAGACTCTACTTCAGTAAAGGCAAAAGCTGTTGTTCCAAAAATTAAACTCCATGATCCTAAATGGACTGATGGCAGCATTCCACTGGATGCACTTTCTGATAAACTCTCAAAGATCGGAAGGGTAAGAGCTTAGCACTCTAGTTTGTAGGTTAATAGTCTCCATTTGTTTTTCTAACATAATTTCTTTACTGAATTGCAGGAAGCTATTGAACGGAGAGATGTAGCAGCAACTGCTGCTGCTAGTGCTCTGCAAGAGGCAATGGTCACAGAATCTGTTATCAGGAACCTAAGGTATTTATTTTTCCCCCGATCTGAAGACAAAGCATATGTGTTGTATTAATCAGAAAGTGGTGTGTTAATATCGTATTTATTGCTGTGTACAGCAAGTTCTCTGAAATTTGCTCGTCGGCGAAGACCTCCAATCCACTCCCAACAGTCGATCTTTTCCTTGCTGTCTATGAAGATACTCTGAAGTGGAAGACAATTGCTGAGTCTATGGTGACCATTGAGGCTGAGGAAGCATTCTTGGAGAAATCATCTCATGATTGGGTTCATGCTGCCTTAGCCACTGATCTTGAAGTCCTCAAGCTACTGAATGGAGCCACAGAAACCATCTCTCGGATGAAGAGTGCCAATAGGCCAAAGGTGCCTTCAGTGGAACCAACAAGAACAGGTCTGTCCAGGAAGCAGTCAATTGGACCTTCTGCAAAGGTTCAGTCTAAGGTCTCACCGAGCTCTCCAGCGAGTTGCACATGGAATAACACTGACAGCACGTACGAGACAGTTGAGCTTTCCAAGACCTTGTGGCGCGAGATGCATATGTGGTTCCTGAATTTTGTGGATGAGGCACTGGATGTGGGCTTCCACTTGTTTGAAGATCAGAATGTGGCAAGTAAGGGAAAGCACAGCAGCCACATAACAATGGTTCTTTCGCAATTCAAAAAGATCAGTGACTGGTTGGATGGAGTTGGGAAGATTGCCGAGGAGGAGAAGACAAAAGAAAAAATCGAGTGCTTGAAGCGCAAGATTTATGGGTTTGTCATTAGCCACATGGGGTCTGCTTTCGAGAGCTCTGTTTCAGTTTCATCTAGGAGTTGAGGGATGCTTCTTACTTTGAAGCTGGCTTCAATTATCATTTTCTATTTGGATTAAGGCTATCCAATTCATCATTGGTTTTTAGTTTATGACTTAAATGTCTGAATATGCATTGTTTTGCGCTTATGATCTTGTAATGGCTCGTGTGTTTATCAACTACTATGAAGATAATGAAGCCATTATCGTTTCATGGTTAAGTTTGTGTGATTTGGACACTGGTCAGTGACTGAGTCGCAAGTGACTGGAAAGATATGGGCCTTATGTTCACCAATATATTGCCGCCTGCTGAAACATGTTTGAGCGCTGTGGTCAACAAACTAAGGAATCCATTCGGGCAAAACAAAACAATAACCAAGAATTGAGCACTGCTAAAAAAGTGACTGTTAGGCATTGTGTGAAAACTGTTACCTAAAATCCAAAATCAACACCATAAAAACTCATAACCTTTGAATTGAGGAAAAAGTCCATTTTTGGCCATCCAACTCTTGCCTCAGTTTGGTTTTGGCCATCGAACTCTAAAACCGGGTATCTTTGGCCATCCAACTATCAAAACCGTTCAAATTTGGCCATCGGGCTGTTTTGATGAGTGGTTTAACTTTTTTTATTTACAATTTAGTCCTTACATCTTAAAATGATTATTATTTTTTGCTCGTACCTCCGATTTAGGTGATTCTTGTGGTCACGTGTTACTAACGGTGAGCATTATATTTTAAAGAGATCTTTATACTATTCTATCACTACTTGTTATATTATTTTTTTGTCATTGCATACAAATAATAATATAAGAAAATTAAACAAATAATCATAAAATAATATAATTAATATTTTAAAATGCAAAGCCCATCGTCACGAACGTATGACCATTATAATCACTTAAAACAGAGATGCAAGAAAAAAATAGTAATCATTTTAACATCTAGGACTAAAAAACACTAAATTAGTCTATTTTAATCCTTGGATCTTAAAATGATTATTATTTTTTCTCCTATCTTTGATTTAAGTGATTCCAGTGGTCATGCATTCATAACGATGAACTTTATCTTTTAAAATATTGATTATATTATTTTATAGTTGTTTATTTTACTTTTCTTATATTGTTATTTGTACGCAATGACAAAAACATAATACAACAAGTAGTGATAAAATAGTATAAAGATCACTTTAAAATATAGTGCTCACCGTTATTAACACGTGACCACAAGAATCACCTAAATCGGAGGTACGAGCAAAAAGTAATAATCATTTTAAGATCTAAGGACTAAATTGTAAATAAAAAGTTAAAATCACTCATCAAAACAGCCCGATGGCCAAATTTGAACGGTTTTGATAGTTGGATGGCCAAAGATACCCGGTTTTAGAGTTCGATGGCTAAAACCAAACTGAGGCAAGAGTTGGATGGTCAAAAATGGACTTTTTCCTTGGATTGAAAGCGTCTAATTGGTATGTTGCTTCATCTTTCATGCTGTAGAGTCCAATAGTGATGAAGGAAAGCAAATGCTTTTCGAGATGAGAAAAGGAAATGTACTGATTCTCCAACCAATCTGAGCTATTGAGGGCTTTGTGATCAGAGATTCAGAACTAAGTAGCCCATGCATTACAAATCGCCATTTTTCCCTCTTAATTCGGAGACAGCACAATTCCGATCAGACTGGAAAAAATTACACCCTGTATACTGATAGCAGTCTGAGATATTGAGTGCTTCCTGATCAGAGATTCATATAAGCAGCCTGTGCATTACAATTTGCTTTTTTTTCTTAATTCTGATCACGGCACAGTTCTGGTCAGACTGGAAAAAAGGACAACTTTTATACCGATCCTCCAATCAATCTGAGCAATAAGCCTGCGTGTTACTATTACGATTGGTATTTTCGGTTCTGTCAAAAGGTGCAATCCTAATTGGACTGTAAGGTGAAAACATTGGTCCATTTAAATATCTATCAAATGTAAAATCAAGCTTTTAACTGTCAAATGGACATTGTGTTTGCAAGTCATGCCGATTCTCCTCTGAACAGATGTGCTTTAAACTCTGTCTCAGATTCAGCAATTACAGGTAAAACTGAAACATATTGATTATGTTTTGGAGCAAGTGGTATAGGTGATGTGACTAATTTTGTTTAAAGTTTTCCAATTTATAGCAAGAAAGTTGGATGGGAGCAATTTTCTAGTGCTGCTTATTCATATTTTTAAGGACCAAGATGGATCCCATTATCCTTTAGTTTGCATTTCTTATGTGCAATTAGAACCTCATAGAACGTTTTTTAACTAGCAAAATATTAGTACATCATGGGTAGCATTCTGTACAACTTTAGTTTATTGACTACTTGCTTATTTTTATAATCTTCTGTTAAGTCATGATTATTATATTCTGAAAACTTGCTTATTTTTATAATCTTCAGTTAATTCATGATTATTATATGCCAAATCCAGAGGTTCAGCCTCCTTTGGTTGCTTTAGGACTAAATGTACCTTCTTTACTCTTTCAGAATTTGATGTATCAGTTATGCAAAGGAGTTGCACACTATCCATGGACATGGTGTAAGGTATGTCTGGTATGATTTATGTTTCTGAAATCATCAGACGAATGCAACATTGCATTTTTCATTAATGTCACTCAAACTCAGTAGGACAGGGATTTAAAGCCTCAGAACCTGTTGGTTAACAAGAAGAGAATACTGAAGATTGCAAATCTTGGGCTAGGTAGAGCTTTAACTGCGCCAATGAAAAGCTACACCCATGAGGTTGCAGATCTGGCAGTTGGATGGTCCGATACAATTTTAACATCTTAACAGAGTTTCTGAGCATGATTCAGCAAGACCTTTCATATTCCTCTTTATGTAGATTGTGACACTCTGGTATAGAGCTCCTGAAGTTTTGCTTGGAGCAACAACACATTAGATTGGTTCAATTTCACTATTCATCCACACTTTCATTCTATTAAAAACCGTGTTCACTCACATGAACCTTTGCTACAATGAAGTTTTGCAAAGTTTCGCCATCTAATCAGGCCCTAATGAGAACGGACGTTTTTGTAATTCATGAACGAAATTGAGATTTCACGATACTTCAAGGACGAATTTGGTGTTGCTCTTAAAAACGCAGCGTTTGTTGAACCTGCTTTTGTCCATTTCTTTGTCATAGCAACATCAATCGACCTAGGTTGTTAAACTGGGAAAAAAAATATTTTGACTTTGCGAGAAAGAATCAAGACATGCAGCAACCCAACAAAAGCACCGAGCGAGGTGCTTGACGACGTCGACGCGTGACCCTGCCTAACAAGTACTCCCTCCGTCACAAATTGTAAGTCATTTCAAGATTCTTGAAGAGTCAAACTGTCTCGAGTTTGACCAAATTTATATAACAAAGTATGAATATTTATGATACCAAATAAGTACCATTAGCTTCTTCATTAAGTATATTTTTAGATTATATCTATTTGGTTTTATAAATTTTTGTGATCCACTCTATAATTTTAGTCAAACATAAAAAAGAGTTTGACTCTCTAAGAATCTTGGAATGCCTTACAATTTGGGACAGAGGGAGTAGCTATCACATGATGAAGCAGCCCTGCGCGTTCTCGTCGCTGAAGTAGTCGGTAGCCCTAGTGCCGGCGACGGCCGAGTTAGCGCCGTGGTGGTAGTAGGCGCCGTAGAGGCGCGAGTCGTCGTAGCCGTGCTTGTAGTAGTTGTACGACGACCCCGGCCGCGCCGCGTGGCTGGCCACCGCCTGGGCTGCGCCGGGCTGGTACATGAGCTGCTGCTGCGCCAGCACGTGCGCGGCGCCGGCGGCGCCCCCGCCGGTGGCGAAGGGCTGCGGCCACAGCACGGCGCGCCGCCCCGTCCGGCGCACCGCCTTGAGCACCTTCTTCTGCTCGACGTCGCCGTTCACGGTGACCTTCTGCTGCGCCATGTCGACCTCCACGTCGTGCACGCCCTCCAGACGCTGGACGGCCTTCCGTACCTTCTTCTCGCACCCCGGGCAGTCCATGTGCACGCACATCTCCACGAGCTGTGTCGTTAGAAGGTGATGGATCAGCAGAGATGAATCAGTCAAGGTGATGGATCAGAAGATGGAAAACAAAATGAAATGCCTTGTTAGAGGGGAGGAACTTACAGTCATTTTCGTCTTTCTAGTTGGATCGATCGGTCGATCACTAGTACTACGGCCGTTCTATACTTCTATGTGCTTCTTGTCAGGCTGTTTGACAATGGCGAACGTCGTCGATGCTACTTCAGCCAGATGTGTATGAGTGTACTCTCCATATATATACTCATGCTGTGCGCCTCAGCGCATCGCATATGAGCGTGCCGTGCAACGGTCACCGGCGCTCCCCGGGAAGGTCGGCAGGCGGAAGAGTTGACAAGCATTTTTAATGCAGATCGTACACCGACTGCTTCCTTCGTGCTCCACATTCGATTCCTTCCGGTTCATAAAAAACGACGCCAATGCCGACTTGGAAACTCTTGCAGTTTATGGTTAGGCCTGTTCATGGATTTTGCAACCCACCCAATCCCCTGCTTGAGTCATGCTGCGCAGGGCAGGGAGCAGCGGAGCACGCAAGCAGCCACCGGCCACTTCGCTGGCACGCACGTTCGACGACCAAATGCGCGTAGTGTAGCAATGGCGCGTTTCGTGGGAGCAAAGCGCGGCGGAAGTGGAGGAACAAGACATGAGGCGATGCCTGAGCATGAAGACATGCGCGTGAGGATCTGCCAGAGGCCAGACGGTTGGATGGCGGCGCTCGCGATGGACCGTGTCCCGCTCTTCGGCTTCGGCGCACGGTGACTAGTTGACTTTTTTGTTCGGCGCCGGCCTCAGCGAACGCGAGGCTAAATTATTGTGGGCGGATTTAAAGCTGGGCCGAACGTCCATTCTAAAGCCCATTAATCTTTTTAGACGGCCCAATATATGTATATTCATCAGTTGCACACTGACAGATTTTTATTATCTGTTATATATCCTTGTTCATCAGTTTTCTGCCCCTTTTTTGGTGACTTTGTTCATCAGCTGTATCTGCACATATATACGCATAACAAGCTTCAGATATTGTTACGGCCGGGGCTTTTTTTTTTCCTCTTCAGATGAATGGTACTCTACCGTTACAGCTTTTATTAGATGCTCGACGCCTCAATGCGCCATGTCTGATCAAATGATCATGCTTGACATTTGACAGCTGCTCCCATAGAGAAATGTCTTGATGCCTCTATAGTTTATATCCACCCAAACGAATTAAGGTAGATAGCTGATTTTCGCTAGTACTAGAAAGAACGCATGAACCTATGAAAGGAACACGTAGCGTGCTACCTGATGCAACCACGTATTTCAAGCCATATCAGCTCGATAGGATAGACAGTTTTGACTGCAGAGCATGCATTCCTATACCAGCCTACTTTGGTCTTAAGCTTCATCTGCACAATTGGCCCGACAGTACTCGATGCGTGAAAGTGTCTGCTCCCACGTCTGAATTGTATGCCTTTACGCAAGCCAAAATGGCGTCATAAAGGGCAACCTTTCCGTGTATATAGCACATTAAAGACCAATCAATCAAAGTACTCTAAAGTGCACTTCTTTGTCCGTCTTTAGTTCAGCGTTTATATTTCTTTTTCCCTGAAAAAAGCTCCACTGCCGGTCAGAAAGGGGGAAGAATGATTAGTGACAATTAATCACAACGAACGGCTTGTCCTAGTACAGAATGGAAAACAACTTATGATCATAAGCTATTTCTCTTTTGAGGTGTTTGGGAAAAAATTTAACTTATGAGGTATAATCTATACGCAGAAGTTGTTGTATAAGCTACGTCAAACAGGCCCTGAATTCGTCTCAATCCAGGTGGATTGGGAACAACGGAACAGTTCTGCCTAACATGCATAAATATACCAGATCCAAGCTAATCACAACCAGCACAATCGCTTTCTCGAGGGCTACATGTATCTTCCGTTCTTTGGCTCTTGCATTTGATTACAGTGGAAAGCAACACAGCCCCCTGCATTAATGAAAACGGGCAATTAATGGCTCCTAGTACAGGGTCTTTATCCCGAATTAACGAAGCACCGCAAAACTTGTCCATCGACTAGGTGTTAAATCAAGTTATGGATAACACCATCCGATCCAAGTGGGCTACACTTTAGCTATGTCTATGTAGTACTATATACTGTACGTACATGTTAGTATACGTGTCAGTCTTCCAATATTTCTTCTCTAAATAATAACAATAAAATCATCGGATCGAAGCAGACGCCCAAATCCGTGACCGTCCAAATCACCGGTGCTTTTTTTTTTTTTTTGCGTCTCTGCCGAGGAAAATGGCGAGCGCCACCACGCTGCGATGCTAGCCTGACGAAGCAACCGAGTGACCGTGAGAAAATCTGGTCGAAAAGTCGATTCGATTGACATGTACGGCTTCTGGTGCCGGGTGAAGTTTACCGCCCGCTTCGCGACCTTTTGGGGTCAGGCCGTCAGAGAGTCTTCGGGGGCCTTTTTTACAGGCGGGAAACAGGGCTGGACTCGCCGACTAGGAACAGGGCTGGACTCTGGTAATACTTCTCTCTCATCCCTTAATAAATGCAATCGCACTTTTAATTTTAATTTTTTAAAAAATAACTACATATTTATATATAAGGACTCTAATTATTTTTTCTACTTTCTTTCTTTACAAACTACGAGTATAATGATTACTACAACTTTGAAAAGATATACTCGTATGTAATTTCTCCACAACTAGTCGGCTATTAATGGATCATCTGCGAGATTTCATACCCCGCCTGACACAAGGATTCAATCAAATGCTTAAACCACCCCATTAATAGCCGCTCATGTGAAATCGAAAGCCAGAGCAGAGGAGGTTAGGCACGCCCACGTCAGCGGCTGTGGCCCTTGTGGGCGAGCCGTCAGCCGATGCAGAGCAGGCCGCGCGAAAAAGGTCCCCGGCGGCCGCGCAACTCCCAACCACACGCGACGCCAGAGGGCAACGAGAAGAGCTGCAGAGCAGTAAACCCGCGGCAAAGCCAGCGTTCTCGCGGCCGCTACCGCATAAAGAAACTTTGCGAGCAATTAAAGCCCGCAAAGCGGCAGCAGCTAGACTGCCTACTGCTTCCGCTAGGAGGAAGACGAGCTCCCATTTGCTTCCCGTCGTTCCTTGACTCACCGTGAGGCTAACCTCAACCTAGGACATCGTTGACTGGTTTCTATATATATATCATACGAATATTACCTATAAAAACTATCTTTCTAATGTATAGTATCCAATCACATATGTTTTCTCTCATTGCCTCTTTCTATTCTCAAGTTTTATTTTTTGTTTTTGTGTAGACATAGTTTCTCATGCAAGACACAATGTCCTCCTCTTCCCTTTTTAATTCTCTTGCCACATCATCAAATTGTTTATGTGGCAGACTATTTAATATTATGAACATCATTCTAGTAGATGGTTTGGGGGTGGCGAGATGAGACCAAAGCAAAGACTCCTGACAAGTTGATGGTTGGAATATTTACCTCCTGGCGCTTTTAGTAAAGGCCGCGCGATCTTTCGCTGGGGGCATTGATGGTCGGTAAAAGGCACTCTCGGCCGGCGGCCAGGTGCCCTGTCCCCATGCCCATTGTGATGAAACTTCCCAAAAGGGTGGTGAAAAGGCGCTGGGCCACCCGGTCACGGAAATGTGGCCGTGCCCATGTAGCAAAAGCAGGACGAGCCTTTTGCCTATGCCCGCCCTTCGTCTCGTGTCTTGTCCTGCGCGGTCAACACCACCGGCCGCAGTCACTGCTCCGACGTAATACCGGCCGGAACGCATGGCCGTAGCCGTATGGGTCGCCTTCATTCACTCGCCGCTTCGTTCCGTGCTGCCATGAGCATCAATGTTGATCGGTCCGCTGCAGCACCGGTCGTTCATGAGCTTCACTCACTCCGTCTGTCACCTTTTCCAAGGAATGTGAGGAGGATACGGCAGGGAAAATCGGCTAGACAATGCCCATCCGGGTCCGACGAACTGAGGTGAGCACCGAGTGCATGGGATCCGAGCAAGGACACGAGTGCATGGGATCACTGATGGCATCACATTCAGCAGCACACGCACGCACGGACAGATTTTCCACGGAGTTTGCAACTTGCCCGCTGCTGTTACATTACACATATCCACTGCATGATCTGCGAGACTGCATGCTACACCTATCCAAATCTAGAGGAAACAACAAGAGAAGGAAACGGACGAGCTAGGTACAGAGAAAAGGGAAGAAGAAACAAAAGCCATTTCCATCCATCCATACCCCTTTGGTGATTGTGTCGCGCACGTACAACAAGGAGCCAGCCAGCCAAGCCTCCCCTACCTCTCCAGCAAATTACGCAAGTCAAACCAGCCTACTAACTAGAGCTCCCTATCCGAACCAAGCCCAGCGAAGGGCCGATCGGATGGCGGATCGTCACGTCAGAACCGGCGGTCGGGGCAGACGGGCCACCGGTCGGCGTACACCGGCGACGGCGAGGTCGGGGAGGAAGGGTGCTGGCCGTGGCCGGGGAAGCCAAGGACGAAGCCCGCGGCGCCGGCTGCTGCTGCTGCTGCGGCGGCGGCGGCCACCGCCGCGCGGTGTTGTTGGTGCTGCTGCAGGTGATGGGCGGTCACAACGGCGCCGGCGCCGGAGACGACGACGGGGCCGAGGGGGCGGTTCTTGCGGCGTCCGGCACCGACGGGGACGTTGCGGAGCGCGCCTCCGGCGGTCCAGTACCGGTGGCAGTCCTTGCAGAAGTGGCGCGGCTGGTTGACGTTGTAGTTGTTGAAGTAGCAGAACTTGGTGTTCCGGCTCCGGCACCGCGGGCACGGCAGCGGCGGCGCCGACGAAGCCGCCGCCGCCGCGCGCGCCTCCGCCGTGTCCTGGTTGCTCTGCTGCTGCTGCTGCTGCTGACGCGGGCGCGGGTGCTGGTGGTGGTGGCCTTTGCTCTCCCCGCTGTCCCCGCCGGAGTGCTGCGGCTGCTTGTCGACGGCGAAGTCGTGGTGGTGGTCCGCCGCCGCCGCTGCCTCCCGCTTGACCACCGGCTGGTCGCGCTCGTCCGGGTCGTCCCTCTCCCGCGGTGCGAAGGCCGCCCTCGCCGACGCCGGTGGCTCCTGCGGCTGCACGGAAGGCACCGGCGGGGCGGTCTCGGCGCACTGCGTGATGACCTTGCCGAACAGCTTGAACCCGCCGGCGGCGGGCGCCATCTCGACGTGGGACAGCATCCGAAACCGCCTCGGAAGCAATCGAGCAGAGCAAGAGGAGAGAAGCGGCTGGAGCGCAGAGGACGAGAGGGAGGAGTCTTGTTTTGCAAAGCAGTGAGGAGAGGGAGGGTACCGAGCGAGTTAGGGGGGCGGGGATGAAGGGGGGTCGTTGCTACTTAAATGCCCTCAAGCTCATAGGTCCGTCTGGAGATGCATGGACGGATACACACGCGCGGCGCACTCCACCACTCATGAGGAGAGGAGTCGGCTGGGCTGCGGGGAAAAGGGGGCGAAAAGGTTACGCCGCGGGTGGCGCGGTGTTGTGCTGGTGTGCTTTGCTGCCGTGGCGTCGCGGGCGAGCTTTTGTTAGGAGACGAGGTGGAGCAGTGTAATTGCGTGGTGGTGGGTTTCGGATTCGACTCGTGTGATGGAGGCAGTTCGTGGGTGATTTTGGGCGATCGATCGGGGTGGGCGCATGTGGAGTTTGTGGTTCGAGGAGAATCTCGTGGTTTTTATAAAAAGCACTGTTGCGCGCGTGTGGGGTTGGGGGGGAGGGAGTGGACCGTGAGTAACCTGTTGCGGAAAAGCGAAGGGATGGGGGCGCTTCCCCCGAGCGTGGGTAGCGTGCCCTGATTCTTTGCGCGGCTGGCTACGGCGGGCCGGCCGCCTGGTTAGCTTAGCTGGTCCCAAAAGTACCCGTGGTCTCAAAAGTACGCGGGTTAAGCGGCGCGGCGGTGTATAGTGTCATCTTAAGCAGAAGAAATCGACCTGTTAGTGTAACATAATACGTTAATCAAGTGGTATCAGTGTCCGATATAGATATGCTCTCACAACTGAACCTATGTTATCTATGTTATCGATGTATAACATGTTACCACGTCACATATAGTCAGATAGTCATAATAGTCTCGGTAAATTTAGTGCGAGTCCATGTGTTTTACAAGGTTTACGTGATCCCAAATGAAATGTGTCACAAACTGTCGGTGCCTGTTTTGGTCGCACCGGCACCAACAAGTGATTGCGGTGCTAACCACTCGTTTCCCTGATGGCGAAAGTGAGAGACGGGGTTTTATCCTGGTTCCGGCCACTGGGCTGTACGTCCAGCAGGGGTGCGATGCACCGGGTTACGTGTCGCTCGTGGTAGGGGTTTACAAGCAAGGTGGGAGAAGGAGATGAGCTCCTAGGTCCCAGGTTATGGTCTGTGTGTGTTTGAGACTTGTGTTCTCTGCGTGTCTTATTGCCTCCCCCCCTTTGCATGGGCTTCCCTCCCCCTTTTATAGACCAAGGGGGCGGGGTGCAAGTACATGTGTTTGTCGTTGTATGCACTGTTCGTCCATGCCGCGCAGTACGCGAGCGGGAATCGCGCCTTCCAACTCCGCTGACGACATGACAGGGGCTGACGTATCGTCCTTCCTTCTCGTGACAGTTCACGGCGTCGAGGGTGGTGTCTTGCGTACGGCGTTCCATGGTCTCCTTCGAGGCTGCCTTCGAGGGTGGCTGTGCGTCCGTAGGGGGTAAAGTCAAAGGAGTCGTTGGCACAGTGCTGCTGGCAGGGTTAGGCCTGGCGTGCAGCATGGCGCTCAGAGTCCACTGCTGCGAGTGGATTTGACCGATGTCCTCTCCGGGAGTAGGTGATGGCGTGGAGCAGTGATCCCTGCTTTTTGACCGCGTCATGATGACTCTGATGGGTTGTAGTGCGTTGGGCGTCGTTCCCGGCGAGGCCGGCTCGAGCTTGGATCGCAAGCTCGAGTTCACCGAACCTCGAACGAGACGGAAACCACCCGCTCGAGGGTAGGGGTCGCCCTCGAGGCCGCTGAGCCTCGAACGAGACGGAAACCACCCGCTCGAGGGTGATCGTTTACCTCGAGCTGGATGGGGCCGAGGACTCGTAGCGATGGCGGGCCTTTGCTGGGCTGTTGAGCCAGGTCAATGTCGTTGCGGGCCATGATGCCAAGTAGTTTTGGGCCTAGATTGGGGTACCCCTTTCGTAGGTACCCGACACAAACCGACTACTAATATTAATATTAGTCCTAATCTCCTCTTTGCTTAAGCAAAAGTACGGTATTCAAACTTTGAAAAACAAGAACATTTTTCCCATAACTTGTTTCGGTGAGAGCTCCAAATATATTTCAAAGGCTATTCTTCTTGTCGTCAGATTTTGTATTTCATGTACATGAATTTAGAAGAAAAGCAAAGCGACATGGGTGCTTTTGCCCCTGGACTGAATTTTTAATTTTTTATTGGGATGCGCATTTTGCTTGAGAGTTTTAGACATAATGCATGGTAACTTTAGAAAAAAATTAGGAGCAATTCGATGTATAACATATAGCACGCGGAGTAGTAATCTCTTTGGCCACGGCAACAAAATTCCACCGGTGCCTCTAAACCAGGGTTCACCAAACCCTTGGGAACCGGTCCGGTTTGACCGGTTCCCTCTCAAACCGTCCCGGACCAGTAGCGGTTCGGTGCGGTTTGAACCGGGCAAAATTTAAAATTTTCAGATTTGAATTCAAAAAAGGAATAATGTCGTAAAAATTCCTGAAAATACTTCAAGGTGTGTGTAATCTGTTGGTGTAAAAAGTTTTCAAATATTTGCTCATTTGGTATTTTTTCGGCAAATACAAGTTAAATCAAAAAGAAAAAGAAAAAAAGTGGCTGGCCCATTAAGGCCCATTTTTTTTGACGCAAACCGGCCGGCTAACCGCTAAACCGGTCCGGCTAACCGGTCAAACCGAGCGGCTAACCGCTCCAAACCGCCGTATATGTGAATTTAAATTCAAAATTTAAATTTGTCCGATTTCTAGCGGTAACTGGTCAAACCGGACCAGTAAACCGCTACCGGAGGCCGACGGTTCGAGCAACCGGTTCGGAAAATAAAAACCCTGCTCTAAACCCGTCCCAAAGTCCGCTCCCAAGCATCAAAGTCAAGAAACGTACGTTTAACCAACCAACCCAAAAGGGAGCTGATGGTGGGCGCCCCTGCGCGTACATGTTGTTTCCTTTCTTTTAACAAAGACCCCTCCAATTGGCTCGCTCTGAGCGTCGTCGCGATGATCATATGCAAAAGGCAGCCAGCCCACCCCCGGCTCGGCGTAGGAAATCCGCGGGAACAGTGCAGGGAAAAGCGAATCCGAAAAGTCCTTTAGAGAAAGCCTCGTTCTGGAAAAAAGGCACTTCAGTGAAAGTCCCAACTAAGGCCATGAACAACTATTCACTATTCATTTTAACTTTTCACTATTCATTTCAACTTTTTACTATTCCTTCCTCACAAAACACGTTTCCCAGCGAATGCTACAGTGTTTTTTCCTATAATCTAAACACACCCTAATGGCAACTTGAAAAGGATGTGCCATATCACCTTTTAGCTCGGAAAGTAAACTGAAGCACAGATTCTCCGCGACAGCCCAGCCAGCACACACATGAACGGTGGCTCCTCCCTCTCCCCGTCCGGTGAAACGCAGCTACTACTACTATGCCAGCAGCTTTTGATGACTGAACACTGAAGAAGGAAGCTCTTCCTCTTCTTGCCAGCATTCATTTCGACAATCATTCATCACTCGAGTGTACAGTAATACTAGTCACGATTAGAGTTTTGATTGACCTGCACGTAACGTAATTACTCCCTCCGTCCCGAAATAGATGTCATTCTCGCTTCCCAGTAAAAACAACATCTTTGAGCATTAGCTAATTATATATAAAATAGTATTAATATTTATAGTACATCATTAGTACCATTAGATAGATATTTGAATCTCGTTTTTTAACAAATTTATTAGAGATATAAATATTACATATATTTTTCTATAAATTGAGTCAAAGTTGAGAAAGTAACACGTGCACGCATCCTATAGCATCATCTTTTTAGGGACGGAGGGAGTACATCAAATACCCTACTGGTTGCACGACTGTACGAGTATGAAGCTTGATTGTGCTGGGGGTACGATCTGCGGTCTCTGCAAGGGAGCACAGGTCGGCACATGCAATTGCATACACAAGTCGAGTCGACCACAGGATGGCACGGAGACGGAGGCCATACAGGAGATAAACTTTCACTGGGTTTTCCGTAATATGATAATGCTACTTGTACTGTCAGGCTATGGATTTGGATGGCTTTGCTCTCCGGAAATCCGAACTGACGTGCTGCTCACTTTTGGGCGTCGACATAAACTAGTCTCCTGGATAGAATAAAGCAAAAGAGCGAGCACGGCAGTGGCCTTTCTCTGTCCCTTTTTCTTTCTCTTTTCTCTAGAGTTCGTCGATCCCACTCCCACCGCATCCGAGCATGTGCCATTATTCCAGAGCTCTTTTACAGCGCACAATACTAGTATATAATAGCGGTTAAAAATGACTAGTATATAAAGATCCGACGGTCAAGATTAATTGTGTACTATACAAAATGGTCCTAGTGATATAGTAGTATTTAAAGGCAGTATAGTAGGCTAGGGGTAATCTAGAAAAATAATTTCATGGCATTAGTGTAATATATTAAAAAACAAAATAAATTTCTGTATTATGTTATTAATTAGTATTCTTTCATATTTTCATTATTTTGAATTGATATGATTATATTACAGATTAGAGAGTGTGAGAATTGTTACCAATTAAAATTATTAAAATGATAGGTATAGGGTAAATTACTAAATTATCCTTAACCAATACTATATACTACTGGACACTAGTATTGTGCGTTGCAAAGGAGCTCTTATTTTACCCAAAAGTCCATGGATGCCCATCCAGCTTTTGGTCTTCTTTAAGCTTTTGGAACAATCTCAATGTGGGTGCATGCTTACCTTAGCTACGGGACTGTCCAGAGCTTCTTTTTTTTTTTTGTTACTTTGTTCCTAGCTCAGAGCTAGTACGTAATTAACATTTAACGAAACAAGGTACTGGCTCAAGCTACATGCACATATGTGAATTATGCACTAAATGCAATACCACATGACTCCACCAAGTGTATAGCGACAATCGCTGTAATTTTTGTCTTGTTTGTTGCAAGATGCTAGCTTAGATAAGAATTAAGCCAACATATTCAGTGCCGTTTCCGGACTGCAAAAGAACACTTTGTTGGCTTATATATATGTTCCCATAGAATATAAAAGGAGAATGTAAAGTCTGGTGTATTCTGTTTTGGAGAGAGCGTTGGCTTTAAGTGTCAACGCGAACGTGTGACTTGTCTAGTAAGAAACCAATCTACTAAGAAAATGTAGAGGCACCTTCCACACTTTCCAATCGGCCGGTTGCTTTTGGGACATAAAACAATCCAAAACAAGAATCTATCCCTTTCTTTATCGTGGAAAGAGCTAAGCTTTTGGCGTACATTTTGCAACTTTGGCCCTATAAAAATGATAGTATAGCTTTTGGTGAGGACAAAAGAAGGTGTTGCTTAGGTTGGAAAAGCCAAGCCATGTTGCCTTTTCTTGTTAATCCAAAAGCGCCGCTTTAGGATTTTGCACTGTGTTTATTATATATAAAAAAAAGAGACCAAGGGGGAACAACAGCAACAACTAACCCCAGCGCTTTTGCATTGGCCTTGCATTTCCTTTCCGCTTTTCTCTTTAACCTTGGACATATTCGAGCTGTTGGATCAAAACAATCCCCATGACATAACGCCTACGTGAGACAAGAGTGGGCATGAGGGGTAACTTTTTTTTTTTTAATTCATCAGGACATAATGCAACATAGTGGCAATTCATTTGATCACGGGCGGTACACGTCATTTTGAACAACGCATGCGCAGGTTTCTGAGCTCCAGTGACTCTGAGTACTTCACCCTATGTACCCAACAGTTAACTCTAACGATCAGTATTTGCCTGAAGCCTGCTGTCCTGAACAGCGGAATTAGGCAAAGGAAAACTGTTTGTGTTCGAAAACGTGTTGGTTCATACAGAAACAAGGCGTACGTCTAGTTAAATGGAGCCAAACTCCTAACTGGTTGGCTGTGCCATCTGCATTGTACCCACGGCAACCCCTTGGAAGCCATACTGTTGACATCATTGAACCTGAACGTCGTTGTTGGCAGGCCGCCCGCCATAGCCTAGCCACTTAGCCAGTGACAACGTGCCATTGATTAGAGACAGTCTAGTACGCGCACGGCACGGTGGCCATCCATGCTGGCGAACCAACAGCTAGCGCTCGTCCGTGTTGGTTCTCTCTGGCTCCAAACATAAACCACCTCTCCGACTCCAACCCGGTTGTTGTCGCGTTGTTGCCGTTGGTGAACGGAGGCCATTGGATCCATGGTGCACGCGGGCAAGAGAACGTGGGCGCGTCACCGCAGATTTAATGGAGATCTCCGGCGCCGGGGGGGGTACGGCGTCGGAGCGCGGAGAGAGCAGAGCCAGAGGGCAGAGAGCAGAGTGTGCCTGGCCCGGTCCCCCTGCCCTGCATTGCCTGCCTTGCCTGCCCGTCCGGCTGGCTCTTTTTGCCGTGCGCGTCAGCACGTCAGAGCTAGCGGACGGAATGAATGAATCAGTGAGTGATGAATCAATGAGTAGAGTAGAGTGTGGTGGTCGCGCGACGCCACGGACGCGAGCGAGTGAATGATCTCGATCGCCGTGGATTGGAGAGGGGGGGCACGTAGTCGTCGACAACTGGGCTTACTGCTGCGGCCGCGGTACAGCGCGCAGCTGAGCTGCCCGTCGGTCTCACGGGTCGCGACTCGCGCGACTCACGATGACGATGCCACGATACGATCCGCTGGTTCTGCCTGCGTCCTTGGGGTCGGCCGCGCCGCGCCTGGCGCAACAGCCAACAGGCCCAGGCTGGGGCCGGAGCGCCGGTGCCGTGGCACGTCCCTGGGGCGGACGACGGCGTGGTCTGTGCGCGACAACGGCCGGTCCGGTCCGCATGCCGTCCGTGTCCCGGGTTGGCATGAATGGCCCTGTCGTGAGTGTTGTCGAGTACGAGTAGTCGAGTACTATTCTACTAGTACAGCTCGCGTCGTTCGGGCTGGGGTCTTGTCCGTCCGGACCGAACGGGGGACTCGTCCTCGGTCTCGGTCCTCTTCAGTTCCTCGCCGTCGCCGCGCGGCACAGGCACCTACCTCGCCTCGCCAATGATTTGGTAATGCTCTCGCCGCGGCGTGGACGGAATACAAGTGCGACCGAACGCCAGGGAGTTATGGAGTACGGGCAGCCGGGGGACCTCGAGACATGGAGGCGTGCGAGAAGGGCCCAAGGGAGACAGGGAGCATAAATTCGCGAGCGACAACGGAAACGCACGGCGGATGGCATGATGGGGTTCTTCCCGAGTCCGGCCGCGCCCGGGCAGCGTTATCTATCCGTGCGTAGATTAGATTAGATACGGCTGCTCGCAGAGCTCGAACCGTAAAAGTACGCCGGGATCAACTTGTTTGAAGCACTACTTAAGTACACTAATTTGAGGTGCCACCGAGTTCTTTTGTGTTTAGAAAAGGGAAAAGAAATTGATGGAGCAGAAAGACCGGCGTTCGTGCTTCTTGTTTGCAGCAGCGACGGAGAAAAGGTGCTTCTCCGACAAAGTGCTGGCCCCATTCCGTTGCATAACTGCCCTTGACGTGACAAGCTGAAGCTAAGCCATATCAGTGAAAAGTGAGACCTGATCTCCGCGTGCGTGCCGCATCACTAGTGCATCAACCGCCGTATCGATGCCAGCCACCCCTCGTCACAACTCACAAACCGGTGCGCAGCGTGAGGCACTGAGGCGTCACATGCTGTGAGACAAGAGGCTTGCGCGGGCAGGGGGCAGAGGGGAGCAGCAGGGCATCTCATGCTGGCTGGAACGGGGACGATGGCACCACTGCCCAAGTGCTCGCGAGCCGCGACGACGATCCACAGCGTGCTACACGCCGCGGGCCACTCTGCAGCCTGCATTGCCGGGCTCTGTGCTTGCAGACCACCTAGGTCCGTTAGTCCAGGGCCTCCCTCCAGGCTACCGTACGGCAGTAAAGATAGCATGATCCATCGATCCAAGCAAATGCTTTCAATCTTTTACCACAGACATGATGACTTCTCACGACTTGAAACCAGGGATGACCGAAGCGGCAGATTAGGAGAAAGTATTATTATTATGGATAAGCATGTATAGGTGTTCGATGTAGCATACATGCTAAACATGCAACTGGTTCGCGAAACTAGTGCACAAAGACGTCCATGATCCCCTACTATAGATACACCAGCTCAGATACGAAGGCACTGAATTCTTCTGATTCAGCCGGTGTTTTGCATGCCGGCAGCAATGCCCTTCATGGTCAGAATGAGGGTGTCCTCCAGCCCCGGGGCGTACTCGCTCGTGGTGTTGAGCTTCACCAGCTCCGAAGCTGGCTTCCCGGCGTCCATGATATCCTTCGACAGGTGAGGACGCGTGATCACCTGGAAGCCGGGGTCCCTGATGCGCTTCAGCGTGTAAGCCTGGGAAACGTTCAGTGCAGTGATGTAGGAATCACGGATGCGCAGCCTCTGTTTCAGGTAAGGGTCGCCCTCCAGAAGGTCTTTGTGCCCAGCGACCTGAAATTCAGCAAATCACATTGTGGTGGGTAAGACTAGATGCAGTGAGAATCCTATGACTAGTGATTATTTTTCCCTATTACTCAGTAAGGAATGCACAGATGTGTAAGAGAGTCACCTGTAGAAGAAGCTGCTTTGTCTCTTCATAATTGGCTCTAAGGCGCTCACCAAAGGACCACAAATCCTCAGAAACCAGAAGCTTGTCATACAAAGCAGCTATACCAGGATCACCTTTGGCAAACACCATCTCAACCAAGTCTATTGTGACCCTGAAAAAGGGCCACTGGTTGTACATCTCTTGAAGGGTCTGAAGATTCCGAATGTCCTTATCCAAGACATGCTTGAATGCTGCACCAAAACCAAGCCATACTGGTAGGTGGAACCGAGTCTGCGTCCAAGCAAAGATCCAAGGAATCGCACGCAGCGATTCAATGCCTCCACTCGGCTTTCTTTTTGATGGTCTACTTCCAATGTTCATCCTTCCATATTCCAGCTCTGGTGTTGCCTATTTGAAAGAAAAACACAATACCAGGATTAGTGATGCACACAAATAGAACCATCATTACGAAAAAATAATACATTTTTACTACCACAAGTAATGACTCAACAGTACAAATACATTATTTCTCGAAATACTATTACAACTTAATTAACTGGCCGTAGTAGCTACAACTACAAAACTTCGCAATCCACAAATACAAAGTGAAATGTCAGGAACCTACAATTAAAAATTCAGAGTACTATTTGCCTAACAATAAGTGAAGGTATGTAAAAAGGAAAACAAAGCAAAGAAAACTGAAGCCTCAAGACTCACAAGGCGGAAATATTCAACAAAGCGTGGTTCTTCAAATACAATTGATCGGTATTCCTTTGTGGCAACAATAGCCATTTCATCCATTAAAGCACGCCATTCTGGTTTTGGTGAAATCGGAGGATGCATGCCATGCTCAAGAGTAGCGGCTGTAAAACGTTGCAGGGTTCTAAAGCACAAATGCTCCTCTCCAAAGGATTGCTCGATGACTTCACCTTGAACAGTTACCCGGAGTGATCCATGAATAGTTTCTGGAGGCTGTGACAATATAGCAAGATGGGTAGGGCCCCCACCTCTTCCCACAGTTCCACCTCGTCCGTGAAACATAGTCAACTTAACCCCATACAACTTAGCAACCTTGATAAGTTCCTCTTGAGCTTTGTACAGTTGCCAAGCAGCAGAGAAACGACCAGCATCTTTCCCAGAATCTGAATACCCTATCATCACTTCCTGCTTACCATTGATCCTGTTTCTGTACCACTCAACAGAGAACAGTCGGGCTAGTGCTGCTGGTGCTGCTTCAAGATCTGCCAGTTTTTCAAACAGCGGCACAACTCTCAATGGCTTTTTCACATGGCATTCACGCTGCAAGAGCTCAACTGCAAGAACATCAGAAGGAGCTGTCGCCATAGATATTACATATGCACCAAAGCTGTCTGAAGGAAGTTCAGCTAAAACATGGAAAGTCTCTAGAACATCACCGATCTCATCTGACTTAGGAAGGTCAGGGCCAAATAATGGTCTCTTTCCATTAAGTTCTGAGAGTAACCATTCTTGGCGTTTCTCCTCTGGCCATTCACGGTATGATCCGATTCCAAGGTATTCAGTTATAGCATCCATAACATCAGTATGTCTGTCAGATTCTTGCCTGATATCAAGTCTAACAAGGGATAGTCCAAATGTAGATACTTGACGTAAGAAGTCAAGAAGGCTTCCATCTGCAACGGAGCGATCACCGCAGGCACAGAGAGATCTGTAACAGAGCTCAAGAGGCTCCAGGAACTGCAAAAGAAGAAAGTTCCAATCAATCCATAAGACACAAAATATATTCCAAAACAGTTTCAACCTGTTACCTACATAGTACACTCCAATCTTAATAAATACTAAAAGTGTACAGTACTGAGATTTATTTTTTAATCCCAGCCAGGCAAATCAATGGACACTGCCGTTTCACTTTAGGTACCTGTTCAACATCAGTGAAGGTTGCTTCCTCAGGAATTTCAGAAAAACCACTGGCTAATAAATGACGTGCTCTCTCACGTGTGTTGTAGAGTTTATCTCTGACATCACTCAGAATCACGCGATAAGGTTCACTTGGGGGAACTTGTTTCCAGAACTCTGCATTCAAGAAAAACAATTTCAGCATGTATTAAATTGACCTAGCTTTGTCTATAGACTGAAGAGATGTGAAGGAATAAGACACAACCCAAAAGAAAACACAAAAAGTTTAGGAAGCATGCAGTAAATTCATGTCCGTTGCCTACGATGCCATGCTAAATATCACAGGCAGACAGGTTGCATGAATATGGCAGTAATGTCTTAGCAAAATACTTCCAAAGTGACATGATTCTAACCGAGACTAAACATAGTGGAAAGTTAAAAATAGATATCCGCGTATATTAGAGACGAAGCAAGAGTGAGAAACATGATTCAGAATTCAGATATCAAGAATACGACTTGGAAAGAAAGCATATGCAACCATGCAATTCCTGGATCATATTAAAATAAGCTATACCTCAGTTTGATTGCATGTTTCAAATCCTTAAAATGTTTCCGATTCTTATGGCTCAAACTTACCAACCTATAAAGATTTGAAATACCCAACACGTTGACACCTAATCAGATTAGAACTGTACTGGTTATATAAAAGTATAGCAATCAATCCTATGTGAAAGCATATGTTGGTGACTAGTTTGATTCAATATTTGGTAGCAGATGATAGACAACGCATAAGATATTACATAAGATATGTTAAACTATCAATCTATCATCATGTGATCTGCACCTATGTAGTGTTTCGTTGTATCTTTCTTGGAGGAACGGTGTAGCTGATCAGCCTTCACCCGTAACTCGTCACTGCAGCGCCACATAGATAACTGAATGGGATAAAAAAAAGTTCTCGTCAGACTATACAACTAGAATATTCAAATAAAAATGTGTCCTATTTTTACCTCAAACATCAGGTCCTCTATTTGGGCATTGTACAAATTAGCAGCCATCATTCTAGCCAACAGGCATACATCCCTTGTAACCTCTGGTGTGACTCTTGGATTCCCTGTAGTGGATATCAATTTAGAATTCTATCTGACCTTCTTTTTGTGAACTTTTATTTGCATGATTTGACACAATATACAAAAAAAAACATGCAATAGATCAGAGAGAGAGAGAGAGAGAAGTAGATGCCATGTACCATCACGGTCACCCCCCATCCAAGAAGAGAACTGAATAAGGGGGGCATTGTATGGCACCCGCTCATTTATGCCGATGTTCTTAAGAGCAGTGTCAACCCTACGTAAGAATTTAGGTACACCCTTCCATATAGTCTCATGAAAATAACTCATTCCAGCACGCATTTCGTCCTGTGGAGTAGGAGGCGACCGCCTGATTTCATCAGTTCTAAAGGCAGCTTGAATCTGTAAATAAGAAATGATATGAGATTAGAATCACTTAAAATTTTAAATATATCTTCAGTGAAGATAACAATGTTTTCCTTAGCTACTCAGAGATGGAATTACACAACTAACAGATCAAAGTGTCTATGATGAGAAGATTGCCTCTCTTTGAAGTGCTTCATCAAGTTCTTGTTTCTCATCTGGAGTGATGTCCTTTGCATAAAGTTGACTTAAACAGTTTCTTATCCTGCGATTGAAAGGTGAAGGATTTAAAGCATTGAAAAGGCACATATGACTCAACATGCCTCAAGAATATAAAATAATTTATTTATTTATTTATTTATTGCCTTTAAAGGGTAGTCTACCACAGAACCATGCAAGGAATATTTACGCACATTAAAAAAGAACATGAAAAAACATTAGGTTTTATAGAAAGCTCTATGTCGATTCAAAGTAAGTAAACTGTGTTCCTCTGGTGCATTGAACACAAATAACAAAAATTATCAACAATTCTTCATACCAAAATTTCAATACCACCAAATAATATTATCACTAACAATTAAGTAAACTAGAAAACTACCTGCCATGCTTTTGGAGTAGTGACCTCCTGACTGACTGAGTCGGATGTGCAGTCAGGACGAGGTCGATGGTTTGATTCTTCAGAGCATCAAATACCTCCATAGGGGACTTCTTAAGCTGATGCACAAGCCTTTTTAATGTCTCCTCAATGTCTGATTCCGTTGTCGCCGAGTTCTCATCAACAAAGTCACCCTTCTTCAGTTTTATCCTCCTGCGGTATGCAATCTGGACCTCCTCAGCCAAGTTTGCCAGGATAAGCATATGCGAGAATGACTTGGTTATGACGATGGAGTCTCCAGGATCCAAGCTGGTCAGCACATTCCCAATCTCATTCAGCATTTTGGGGTCGAGCTTGCTTTCATACTCAGCAGCTAATTCATAACATTCTTGCACCTATTTACAAAGAAAGGAGAGCTTTACATCATTGCAAAGTTATAGATTATCTTCAATGAATGTAGAGTGAGTTGACGAACAAACTCACATCGTTTTATACATAGTATTTAGGTAAAGTAGGATTGATAATAGAAATCATATCATGAGATGGGCAAACAGATATCCAGAAGTAAGCAAAGAGAAGAAATACAACCTTATCAAATAGCGCATTTATACACCAACAATGCAGAAAAATGTGGCTTTTGTACTGAAAAGGAAATAATCCGACCCACAAAGTACCCTTATATCAGCATGTAGTTCAAAGGGCATATCAATCATAAGGCCATAGTTATAATGCAAGTGTCCAAGTGATATGCATCATGGTAACATAGGAACTCAAAGGCTAGAAAACACAAAGTTAGACATGTAGGGGAATGACCATCAACTGGAGTACAAATGTGTGGAGCCCCGTTGCTACTATACTATGTTTTGTTAAACACAGCACTAACTTCGACCACTAGAGTGAATGACCGATTCACATGATGAGAACATCACCACTGAAACTGATTGATTCCTCTGCTTTCGCTATCTGTGCATGCAAAACTGTACAAAGAGATTTCCCAAGATAATCTTGCTATCTACCACCAAAATCAACGGCCAGCAACGAAAATAAGGGAACAAATAGCACCAAGGGCAAGAATCAATCAGAGCATTTATGTACCGTCTCCCTGATGTCCTCGCCGTGCAGGTCCTGGAGGATGTCGAGGAAACGGTCCAGGAGCAAGGCGTCATACTCGACCAGCTTGTCGTCGTCAGAGAGCTTCTGGGGGGCTAGCAGCCGCAGCTGCGCGTCGATGGACGTCGCCTTGTCCACCGCATTGCGCGCCATCACCCTCTCCCCCAAGACCCTCCTGTCTTTCGCCCCTTTCCCCTCTCGCGGCAAACCTGCAACAAAAACCATACAGATCAAAACCCCACAATTACCATAGGAAGAGGAAAAAAAAAACAGAAATCCATCGAATCCAGCGGGTTTTGACAACTTCCCGCGGCGAGAAGATAATCCACTGAGCCCTAACCACGAGGATTCCAAGAAAGCACAGGGCTTTCTCGAATGCAAAAAAAAAAAAAGGTGATCAAAACCTACAGAAATCACCCACTGCACGAACTAGGGACTGTTCCACTCCAAGAAAAACAAATGTCAAAACAAGATCTAGGAAATAGACTACAATCCTACTGGATCGAACTATCGAAGGGGGAGGAGAGGAAAGCACCTCTCCTGCAAAAGTCCTTTTTCTGGCACGGGGTGGGGGTGGGAGGAGATCAACCCGACATAAAACGTTCCCTGTGATGGCTTTTGATGCTATAGCGGGTTTCCTGGGACGGAGAGAGGCATCATCTCTCTGGTGTGATTGTGTATTTATAGGACGGGACTGTCGTCTGTGCAGGCTTGATTCGTCGTACATCCTTCCAACTCGGCTTGTGTGGTGGTGACAGCCCAAGTGGAGCGTTACTCTCGCGCCCACCTGGTTCCGTGGTGGAGGCCCATAGAAATGGTTTTGTATCCTAGTAGAATTTTATTTATTCTTGCTCAAAAAAGTAGAATTTTAGTTAATTATTTATATTCACACCTCTTAGAGCGCGATTCACTGGAATCTCGTGTTTTCACAATAGAGGTCAATTTTACTTTCGGTTAGTATTGTTAGAGGACGTCGAGCACGGCCAGCGGCGGCCAAGACTTAGATGGCTAAGGTGATCTTTGGTTCGGGTGCATTAACGATTCTAGTGTGGCCCGATCACATTGTTTCCTGTTTGTTTAGGCTAGAGCATGATCTGTTCACATCGCAACCTGATCCGTGGCTATACAGGAATGATACCGTCCACTTTCTAGCTTGAAACGAATGACGCTGCGGCTGCTTCACTATAACTATTAAAAAAAATAGCTGCTTTTCTTTACACTTGTAATGATGAACGTGGTATTTCTTACAAGTTGGTCTCTCAAACTATAAAGTGTGGATAACGATGATGTGGGAGCTTCAGATGGTAGCAAATTAGCAATTTTACCTAACCCACCAACACCTAGCTCCAAAAACTCAGTTGAGTTTGATTCTTCTTTGATGTTAAGACGAAACTCTTTTGTCATAAATGAATTGAAAAGTCTACACTGCTACAGAATTCTCAACGCAGCCGGTTGGAAAACCCGTCGCAGTCGGTTTTGACAACCGTTTGATTTATAGCGGCTGTGTTGCTATAGGCAACAGATCCGGTTCGAACTGCCTGTGACGTGCCCCATCACAGCTAGTTCTAAACCATTTTTGGGCCCTCAAAAAACTGTAAAAAAAATATTATTTGATGGTCGGGGACCCCAGCAGGTAGCTAGACACACTACACGGCCGGTGGGATTCAAACCAACGACCCCCCGGTCGCGCGTACGCTTCTCTACCACTACACTACATTATCTCTTGTGTCCAAAACCTGTTTCGATTCTGTCGGTGCCTGATTTGGTCACACCGGCACTAACTAGTGATCGTGTCGCTAACTTTGCACGGGATGGCAGGTTGGGTCAATCAGTCTCTTGACACGAGGGTTTTATCCTGGTTCCGGCCGTGAGGCCGTACATCCAGCAGTGGTGCGTAGCACCGGATTTCGTGTTGCTTGTAGTAGGGGGGTTACAAGCGAGGTGGGAGAGGGAGTTGAACTCCCAAGTCCCGGTGATATGTGTGTGTGAAACGTATTTGTGTTGGACTACGAATGGCCTCCCCCTTTGCGTGCTTGGCTCCCTCCCCTTTTATAGCTTAAGGAAGAGGAAAACCGTACAAAGAGATCGTGGTGAACATGCCATTTTGTACACTGCGGCGCCATGTCGTGCACTGTGCTGGCGGGAATCGCGCCTTCCAACTCCGGCTGACGTCATGAACGTCGCCATCGCTGACTTCTTTTTAGCCAGCCATTGCTTCGAAAGGTGTTGATCGGGGGTGGACGCGGCATCGTGTCTTTTCGTCATTCCTCGGAGGTCCTTTTTCGAGGCCCTGCGTCGTGATCCAAGGCAAGACTGGTCGTGGAGTTGTTGATGTCGTGGTACGGCCTGTCACCGGCCCTGTCCGCACAGGGCCTGGCTCAGGGGCATAGTGCCTGGCTCAGTTGGAGGGGATCGGTGTCCCATCCGAGGCGTGGCGAAGCGGAGTGTGCGGTCATGTCCCGCATTCATAGCGTTCGGGTTAGAGCCTTCGAGGCCGGCTCGGGGGCCTCGACCGTAGGGGGAGGGTCGACCGTGACGGAACCCTGTCCGAGGGCAAGGGATACCCTCGAACGAGACGGAGATTCTCGTTCGAGGGCATGGGGTGCCCTCGAACGAGACGGAAATTCCACGCTTGGTGGTGCCGACGTTATAGGCCTTTCTCGGGCCACCGCGCCCTTGGGCTTCCCCCTGTAGCCTTCTCGCTGGGCCAGCTTGGACCGTAATTTGGGGTACCCCGTAGTTTGGTACCCGACAGTAGCCCCCGAGCCCCCGAGGGTATTTAAAAATTAATCCCACGGGGGTTTGGTTACCTTTGTCGGATACCGAATTGTCGTGGGGGCACGCTAGCGCACCCGCGGGTGTAGCCCCCGAGGGTGTGGGAGAGTGTTTGGCACTCTTTCATACCCTTTGCATGTCTTTTCTTGTAGACGGAGCCCCCTGTAGCCCCATTCGAGGGGTCGGGGGGAGTACGCCGCGCTGCCCTCGGTTTTGGGCTGGAACGCAGGTTCCCAGGTGAGCTGGTAATGGGAAGTTTGAGTGGGCGTCCATGCCTCGTTCGCCGAGGGTAGGCTCGCGGTCGTCGGACACGCCCATGAGAACTTTTGCAAAAGTCTTCTAGACGGGACTCGACCTCGTTCGGTGGGGGTCGAGGGCTCGACGCTCCCCCTTGTAGGGTCCCTCAGTCTAGACGCTTTTGCCCAGTCTCAAACTCGCCCTTTCTAGATCATGTGGGTTCGAGGCTTCCTCTCGTGTGTACCGTCAAGCGTCCCTGAATCGGACAATCTGGGGTGCCTGGGGAACCCTCGACGGGCCAGGGCTCGAACCCCTGATTAGTAAGATGGTAACTTCTTCCATTCGAAGGGGAGGCTTCCGAGTTTTTCCTCCACGTGTCCCGCTCCGCTCGGGGTAATGATGGCAGTCGTAGATTTTATGGACGCCGTGGAGGAAGATACGCGCGCCTTTTTAGGCGGCGTGCGGGACGTGGCCTGGATGAGACAACCGCACGACTGCGGCGCCTGGCCTCCTTGATCACCGTTGGGTGGTTAATGCGCCCCGCGGCGTTATGCCTTCCGGGCCCATCCGTCGGTCTCGTTTCGGCGGGTGGGTTCTCGCCCCACGTTTCTGCGCCTCGCGGGTATAAATAGTGCATTAGGGCGGCCGTTGATGTGGTACGTCCTCATTGCCCTTGTTTGCTCCTATTCTTCTTCTTCTTCTTTGCTGTTCGTGTTGCCACCATGGTTCAGGTACAACTTGTGGATCCCGCGCCATGGAAGCCATCGTCGGCGACCACCCACTATTTAGAGAGCTTAGTGGTGTCCGGGGAGTTGCCTCCGAATGTTGACGGCGAGCCGGTGGTTTGGATCTCGCCGCGGACTGCTGCAGAGCCGAACCCCCCAAGAGGCTATGTCATTAGCCTCGCTCGTCTCCATGAGCGGGGCTTCGGCGTGCCTGCGAGCCGCTTCTTGAGGGCGTTGTGCTACCACTATAAAGTGGAGCTGCACAACTTCTCTCCCAACTCGATCTCCCAGGCGGCGGTGTTCGTCGCCGTATGCGAGGGCTACCTGGGAATCGAGCCTCACTGGGACCTATGGCGGCACCTCTTCCGCGGCGAGCTCCATACAGAGAGTGTCACCAAGGGCGTCCGTCGCCCTGTTCGTGCTGGCGGCCTGGTGCTCCTTGTACGGGAGTCCCGAAGGAATTTGTACATCCCTTGTTCCATGGTTACCAACAACCAAGATTGGGACAGGGGGTGGTTCTACCTTCGCAACGACCGTGACCGCCTCTCGGCGTACACCGGGAGGATCTTGACGGAGAAGCCCGACATTTGGGGCTACGGGGTGTCACCGCCAGATCGTCAGTAGAAGCTTGGCCCCTTCATCGAGGCCCTTCAGCGTCTTACAAGGCACGGCCTTACCGCCGGTGGCGTCATTGCGAACTTCCACCGGCGGCGGGTGCTTCCTCTTATGGAGAGGAGGCTCCTGCTGTCGGAGATGGTTCGAGGGGCCAACACCGAGGGCGTGGTGATGGCGTCGGAGCCGCTGAGCGTTGAAGTTGCCCTTCAGCGCGCGCGGCGTGCCGTCGACCGTATGTCAGGAAACCCATGGGCGGTGCCCATGAGGCCCGAAGACGGATACCTGAGCTTTGTAAGTGTGCTTCTTCGACATCAGTGTTGTTTGTCGTCTGGGTTTTGATCGCCGTATATTGATGTTGCGGTTGTATTCGCAGGGGCTCTCCCGCGGCCACTCCTGTCGGCCTCCTGTTCCAGAGGACCGAGTTGCTAACCGTGCTCACGCCGATGAGGCGAAGCGGAAAAAGGACCAGAAGGACAAGAGGCGAAGGCGGAGGGAGCAGAAGAAAAGAAGGCATGAGCAGGAGAACCGAGATAGGCAGAGGCAAGGCCTCTCATCCCTCCCGACGCCCGAAAGCTCCCCGGGTCATGAGGATGAGGACTCCGACGACTGGGCCTTTGCGGCGAGAAGTCCGTCCCCGCTCGAGGATCCTTTGATTCCGGTGCCTTGTCATCGCGAAACTTCTTCTGCCGACGTGGCGAGTCATGAGGTTTCAGGTTCCGCCGTTCCAGAGGGAACACGCTCGGATCCTAGCGCCTTGGGGGTTGACGCCCCTGAGGTACCCATTGCGCTCGCCGAAGTTGAGGGCCATGGGGAGCGGCGTGCCACGGCCCCGCGCGTGGATGACGTCGGTGATGACGCCCTTGAGGTATCCGTTGCGCTCACCGAAGTCGAGGGCCATGGCGAGCGGCGTGCCATGGCTCGGGTCGTGGATGATGTCGGTGACGTCGCCCCATCTTCGGGAGCTGCCGACGTGGCGCTCGGCGTTGCACACGACGGCACCATCGAAGATCCCGCGGGGCGGGAACGTGCGTCTGGCGAAGAGCGTGGCGTCGTGCTTGCCCTCGAGGATCTTCCAAGGGAAAGGCCGGCAACCAGCGAGGCGGGAGAAACCGCGCTCGAGGGCCGTCGTGGTGATGAGCCTCGCGAAGAGACTCATGCCGCGGGGGCCGAAGTTTTATCGGGGGGCGTCGTGGTTCCGCGTGGCGCCCCTGTCTTGGTTCTATCGCGAAAGCGGAAGCTGCCCATTGTTTGGTGAGTTCCTTTAGCCGCTCAGTTGCTCGTCGAGGTTCGATATCTTGAATCATCCCCGTATACTTGCCTTTGTTTTGTGTAGCCGTGCCGGCGGATGGGTTCCCCTTTCTCTTGCCCCGACCAAGGCTCTCAAGATCGGGGCGAGCTCGTCACCTCACTTGTCCTCACAGCTCCTGGGCCCCGACAACGAGGGGGTGCAGGACTTCGTCGCCTTCTTTGACGCTAAGGGGGTGTCGGAGGACGGCCAACGGTCGTTGGAGGAACCACCTCGCCTCCTCGAGGGGGCAGGGCCTATGCTCCTGAGGGGGCATCACGTACCCCCGAAGGGGATATCGAGGCGTGCCGCGAGGTTAGCCCGGCTCGCGTCGATGAGCCTTCGGCTGTGGGTGTGGCTCGGGCTATCGAGGCGCCCCCCACGCAGTCGGAGGGTGCCGAGATCGCGGACCCGGCGCGTTCTGGCGACGCGCCGCCTGCTTCGCGCGGGGAGGTTGACGCCGTGCCAGCCGTTCTGCCCGAGGGGACGGCAGCCACCATGGCAAGCGGTGGGTCCATCCTAGCTGGTGGAGGTGGATTCCCCCTCCTTCCAGAGTTGGCGGAGGCCTTCCAAGTGCGGGTCGCTGAGCTGCAGGAGCGCGAGGGTGGCGAGGCGGCGCCACTAGCCCTGGTTCAGTTTGGCTCGGGTCGCACAGTGGGCGAGTTCAGCGGAAGGTGTGCTCGTGTTGATGAGCACGGTGCGCCCGTCCACTGGCAGTCGTACGCCGGTCTTCCCCAGCCATTTGTCTACGACGCCGAGGCGGAGGAGCAGCTGTGGGAGGTTCAGTTGGAGCGTGGCTGGGCGGTCGTTCATGCACTGATTGACGCCCTTCGTTTTCATCAGGACGTCGGCAAGGCTCAACAGGTTAGACCCGCACTTGCCCGTTTTCCACGTAGATGCTTCTTAGCCCTTTGGCTTTTGTTGTGATGACTATTTTTCCTTTTCGCGTGCAGGAGCTCCGCAAGGAGGCGTTCATGAAGAATGACCAGATTGCTGCCTTGCTCGCGGACATCCGTACCTTGGAGGGAAAGGTGGAGGCTCGAGATCACCAACTGACTGATCTTGCGGCTGCCCGGGACCGTGCGCTCGACGAAAGCCGGAAGAAAGGCGAAGTCATCACTTGTCTAGACGACTCGGTCCGGTCCCTGCGTGGCGAGCTTGCTACCATCAACACTCAGTTGGAGCGGGAGCGTGTTGCGCATGCGGCCGTCGAGTCGTCATTGGAGCAAGAGAGGCGCTTGCTGGTGGAGGCTCGAGACCAGCTTGAGAGGGAACAGTCGGCTCGGGAGACGTCCGAATCTCAAGCCCGGGAGCAGGAGAAGGCGCTCGAGGCAGCCAGGGGTCAGGCCGAGGCCTTCCAGAAGGAAGTTGAGGGTGAGCTTGCTTGCCCACGCCCAGTTTTTTCGCCTAGCTTCTTTTTCTGACGTTCCTTTGTTGGTGCAGAGCTGAGGCAGGCTCTCAAGGCCGAGACGGACTCGAGGGAGGCTCTTCAAGTGGCTCATGCAGAGACCCAATGTGAGCTGGATGATCTGGAGCAAGCCGCACTAGTGGCCTGCAATGAGATCGCTGGAGCCGACGCGCAGTCCGGCAGCTCCCTAGGCAGTCGTCTCCGGGCGCTTGGGGGGCACGTTACCTCGCGTGTGAAGGACGCCCTGCTGGTGGGTATCTGGAAGGCGCTCGGAGTGGTGACAACCCACTACCAAGCGGATCTCTCGAAGCTTGTCGCCGGGTACGTCGTTGCTGACGACCTTAACGATGAAGGGGCAATGGCTGCTATCAACGAAGCCGATGCTGCCTCGGACGAGACGGCACGGGTGCTGGCTGGCTGCTTCGAGAGCGTCCTTTTTCCCAGCGAGGATGACGGCGGCTGGGATGACTTGAGCGGTGGGGGCGATCCCTGAAAGGTCTCGAGTCATGGAGCCCGAGTGTAAATAGTAGTTTTTAGAGATTTATCTTTCTCATTTGCTGGATATGAACAATTTCGTTATACCATGACCTTGGCTTCCGATTTGCCCTTTGGGTTCTTCCTCGTGATCACCTAGTTGGTGCTGGCTTTAGGATCGTTCATGGAAAGCTTAGGCATTGGGGGACTTAGCATTTTTCGTATCCCTTTCGAGGGAGTTGGTACGCGATCCGTGCCCCCTGCCGTAGCCGTTCGCGCACATAATGCCGCTTTCCGGAGGCGGTCACAAGTGAGAAGTGCAGGCGTTTTGCATAGAAAAAGAAATCGAAAAAGCGATTGACTTTTTTGGGGTTTTATCCCCGTGCTAGCCCCCGAGGGAGGGATGATCCTCGTAGGAGAATTTATTCAAGTCGAAAAGATGTACAGAGATCTGAGGGCTCGAGGGCCGCTCTAACGGTAGAAGCGACGCAGCTGCTGTATGTTCCAAGCGTTTGCTAGGATCTGCCCTTCTTCGTTCGCGAGCTTGTATGTTCCGGGCTTGAGCACTTCGGCGATGATGTTCGGGGCCTTCCCATGGGGGCGTGAGCTTGTGCCGTCCTCTGTTGTCCTGCCGAAGCCTCAAGACGAGGTCTCCCTTGTTTAGGTCTCGACGCCGGACCTTTCAAGCTTGGTGTCGTCGCAAGCTTTGTTGATATCTTGCGGAATGGAGCAGGGCTACGTCTCGTGCTTCGTCCACTTGGTCCAACGAGTCTTCCCGCACCCGCTGGTTCTTCCGTTCTTGATAAGCCTTGAGTCTTGGGAACCCATATTCCAGATCTGTGGGGAGGATCGCTTCTGCCCCATAGACGAGGAAGTAGGGGGTGAACCCTGTCGCTCTGCTTGGGGTCGTTCTTAGGCTCCAGATCACGGATGGCAGCTCTTGTACCCACTTGTGGTCGAATTTTTTCAGCTTGTTGTGGATTCTTGGCTTGAGGCCTTGCAGGATCATGCCGTTTGCCCACTCTACCTGGCCATTCGTCTGTGGGTGCGCCACTGTCGACCAATCCACCCTGATGTGGTAGTTGTCGCAGAACTCCAGGAACTTCTTGCCCGTGAACTGTGTGCCGTTGTCGGTGATGATGGAGTTCGGAACACCGAACCTGTGGACGATGTCGGTGAAGAAGAGCACCGCTTGCTCGGATTTAATCCTTGTCGGTGCCTGATTTGGTCACACCGGCACAAACAAGTGATTGCGGTGCTAATCCACTCGTTGCCCCGATGGCGGGTGAAGAAACAGGGGTTTTTATCCTGGTTCAGGCCACGGGGCTGTACGTCCAGCAGTGGTGCTGAGCACCAGTTTCGTGTTGCTCGTAGTAGGGGGTTACAAGCAAGGTGGGAGAAGGAGATGAGCTCCTAAGTCCCCAAGTTCGGCTGTCGCTAGCTAAGTGGTGCGTGTTCTAGCGCGTGTGGGCTTGAGTGTGTCTGGGCGTGTTCTGTTGTGTGTGAACCTGCTGTCACTTGCCCATATTGCATGGGCTTCCCTTTCCCTTTTATAGACCAAGGGGGAGGGTGCGAGTATATGTGTTCGTGGTGTTGACGTTGCTAAGTGCACTGTTCTGTCCATGCCGTGCACTATGCGAGCGGGAATCGCGCCTTCCAACTCTGGCTGACGACATGGCGGTGGCTGACGTGATGTCCTTCATTCCTGTGACGGCTCACGGCGTCGAGGGTGGAAACTTGCGTATGGCGTCCAGATCGAGTCTCTGTGGCCTCCTTCGAGGGTCGCCTTCGAGGATGATGGCGCGCCCGAGGCGAGCAAAGTCAAAGGAGTGGTTGGCACAGTGCTGCTGCCAAGTTAGGTCTGGCCGTGTAGCATGGCGCTTAGAAGTCCACTGTTGCGAGTGGATTTGACCAGTGTCTTCTCCGGGGCGTGGGTGGTGGCGTGGGGCAGTGATTCCCCTGCTTCTTGACTGCAGAGGAGCGTCATCATGACTTGAAATGATGGGTCGCAGAGTCTCAGGCGTTGTACCCGGCGTAGCAGGCTTGAGCTTGGACCGCAAGCTCGAGCTTGCTAGGCCTCGAACGTGACGAGAATGCTGTCTCGAGGGTGAACGTCTGTCTCGAGCCTGGCTGCTGAGCCTCGAATGTCACGGACATCCCTGCTCGAGGGGGGTCGTCCACCTCGAGCGGATATGGACGCTGAGGAGGACTTGTTGTGGTGGGCCTTTGCCGGGCTGCGGAGCCAGGCCAATTTCGTTGGTTGGCCTTGTTACCAAGAAGTTCTGGGCCTAAGTTAGGGTACCCCTTCTACAGGGACCCGACAGTAGCCCCCGAGCCTCCGCAGGGGTGGGGTGCAACCCTGCGGGGGCTGGTGCTCGTCGAGGCTTTCGAGGCCTTCGTCCCTTTGCGGGTTCTGGGAATCCGTGCGGGCGCGCTAGCGCACCCGCGGGTGTAGCCCCCGAGGTCTTGGGGGAGTGGTTGACACTCTCTCGAGGTCTCAACTTGATGTGAAGAGCATTCGTTGCTTCCCCAAGTTCGTCCACTACGGCTGAGGTCCTCAAATCTAGCCTTGTTTGGCGTGGTAGGGGAGATTTCGAGCTTTCTTTGTACCTCGTGCTCCCCGTTCGAGAGGACTGAGGAGGAGGCAACCCGTGCTTCCCTCGATGGGATCGAGCCACGGATGCCTGGTTGAGCTGGTAACGGGTGGTTCGAGCGGACGTCCATGCCCCGTTCGATGAGGGTAGGCTCGTGGTCATAGGACACGCCCGTGAAAGCTTTTCACAAAAGCATGCTAGACGGGACTCGACCTCGTTCGATAGAGGTCGAGAGCTCGATGCTCCCCCTCGAGGGGTCCCTTAGTCTAGGCTTTTTGCCTGGCCTCGAACATAACCGATTGTTTTCCTTGAACATTTGAGCTTCGAGGCTCACTTTCGAGGGTACCGTCGATTATCCCTGACTCAGTTGATCTGGGACCCTTGTCGAAACCCTTCGAAGGTCCAAGGTTCGAACCCCTGATCAGTAGAATGATGACTTCCTCCCTTCGAGGGGGAAGCCTTGAGAGTTCACTCCACGTGTTCCGCTCCGCGCGAGGCTTTCGAGGCCTCTGTCCCTCGACGGGTCTTCCTCGTGCGTTCGAGCTTCGAGGCTTTCCCTTCAAGCGTGGGCGTCTTGAATGCGTCCTTCCTCGTTTTGCGCGGGTCATGATGACCACCAAGGAAGATTTCGTGGTTTCGTGAGAGAAGTGGGCGCGCCTTTTTAGGCGAGGCGTGCGGGCGCAGTTCGACACGACCGCACGTCTGCTGTGCCAGACTCCTCGAATATTACGGCATGATTAAAGCGGTTAGCGCGGTTGACGCGGCCCGCGCCGTTACGTCTCCTGGGGTGGGCCGACTGTCAGCCTAGGGGGCTGGCGTGTCACGGCCGGCGTCCTACCGTGCCTTGCCCCACAGGAGAGCATAAATAGCGCGGCAGGGGCACCTGCCGAGGGTACGCCGCCCTGCCTTCTAGTGTTCGCCTTCAAGCCTTTGCCTTCTAGCCTTTGCGTCGTCTTCTTCCTTCGCCTAAGCTCCCACCTGCCGCCTTGGTCCGACTCGTCGACCCCGCGCCGTGGAAGCCATCGACAGCCACCAAGACTTGCCTAGAGGGGCATGTAAGGTCGGAGTGTTGCCGCCAAACGTCGACGGCGAACCCCCGGTTTGGATCTCGCCGGGGGCCGCTGCGGAGCCCGCCCCGCCGGCGGGCTACGTTGTCAGCCTCGTTCGCCTCCATGAGCGGGGCTTCGGCGTTCCGGCGGGAAGATTCTTGCGAGCGTTGTGCTTCCACTACAAGGTGGAGCTGCACAATTTCTCGCCCAACGCGATCTCACAGGCGGCGGTATTCGTCGCCGTCTGCGAGGGTTACCTGGGCATCGAACCCCACTGGTACCTGTGGCGCCACCTCTTCTTCGGCGAGCTCTTCTCAGAGGGCGTGTCCAAGGGGGTCCGTCGCCCTGCTCGCGCTGGTGGCCTCGTGCTCCAAGTCCGGAGGAGCCGCAAGGAGCTTTACATCCCTTGTTCCATGGTTTCAAACAACCAAGATTGGGACAAGGGGTGGTTCTACCTCCGCAACGACGGGGGGCGTCTGCCGCCCTACACCGGCAGGTTGCTGACGGAGAAGCAGGACCGCTGGGCCTACGGGGTGTCGCCACCGGAGCAGAAGGACAAGATCGCTCCGTTGATCGAGGCGCTCCAGCGCCTTTCGAGGCACGGCCTCACCGCCGGTGGGGTCATCGCCAACTTCCATCGGCGGCGGGTGCTTCCCCTTATGCAGAGGAGGCTCCCGTTGTTTGGGATGACTCCTGGCGCCGACGTCACCGGCACAGCGATGGCGGCGGAGCCGTTGCCCGACGCCATCGCCGTTCAGCGGGCGCGGCGTGCCGTCGACCGGCTGGCGGACAACCCGTGGGCGGTGCCCATGCGACCCGAGGATAGCCACCTGAGCTTCGTAAGCGACCTTTCGTCCCTCGTATTTGCTTTACGTTTCGATTTCGCGTGTTTTTACCTCGCGACTGGTGTTTCGCAGGGGCTGTCCCGCGGCCACACTTCCAAGCCCCCTGTCCCCGAGGACAAGGCCACCAACCGCGCCCACGCTGAGCGGGCGAAGCAGGAGAAGGATAGGAAGGAGGCGCGGCAGAAGCGGAAGGAGCGGAAGAAGAGGAAGCACTTGGAGGAGAACCACGAGCGGGAGAGGCAGGGGCTCTCACCGCTCCCGACGCCGGAGACTTCCCCGGATCCCGCTGGTGAGGAGTCCGAGGAGGACGGTGGGGCGAGGAGCCCGTCTCCTCTCGAGCTTCCCATCTCCTCTCGGGCCTCCCCTGGTGGGGCCGTCCCTGCTGCAGCGTCAGGGGGCGGCAGCAGAGAGCCCATCAATCTCGAAGCTCCGCCGTCGACCGCGGTGCCCGCTCTCGGGAGCCCGTCAGGGGTAGCGGCGGCTGCCCTCAAGGCACCTCAAGATCGGGGTGAGGCACCCGAGCGGCCGGGCGCGGTCGAGGAGGCCCCAGCTCGTGGGCCGAGAGTGGAGGTCCCCCAAGTAGAGGCCGGCGTCTCTACGGGTGGCGAGGAGGTTTCGAGGGTGACTCCCGTCTCAGCCTCGAGGCTGAAGCGTAAACTCCCCGTAGTCCGGTATGTTTTCTTCGTTGCTCACTTGTCATTGATACTCCATTTTCGTTTCTGACTTAGTTTTCTCGCGGCGCAGTCGATCTGGTGGACGGACCGTGCCTTCCCTTGCGCCGACCAAGGCCCTCAAGGTCGGGCCAAGCTCGTCGCCTCACCCGTCCTCGCAATCCCTAGGCCCGGCGAACGAGTCCGTGCAGGACTTCGTCGCCTTCTTCGACGCTCAGGCGGGGCTGCAGGTCGAGCGGCAGCCGCGCGAGGAGGCGCCTCGGGCCCTCGAGGAGCCAAGGCCGCCCCAACTCCTCGAGGGCGTCGTCGAGCCTCGCGTCGAGGTTGCTCGGACCGAGGAAGCCACCCCCGCGTCTGGGGGGGCTTGCCATGTTGAGGAGCCGTCAGCGGCGCCCTTGGCGGTGGGTTTCCCCATCTGTCGGAGCTGGCCGAGGCTCTGGGGGTGCGAGCCTCCGTGCCGCAGGGGGATGAGAGTGGCGGGGCCGCGCCGTCGACTCTCGTCTCGCTTCCAACGGAGCCAGCATCGGCCGAGCCGAGCGGGATACCTGCCCGTGTCAACGAACGTGGATCCGCTGTGATGTGGGAATCCCGTAGCGAGCTTCCCGAGCAGTTCGCTCGTGAAGCCGCAGCGGAGGAGCGCCTGTGGGACGTTCAGTTGGCGCACGGTCAGGATGTTCTCAGGGCGCTGCGAGACGTTCTCCGTCTTCATGACGACGCCGGCAAGATCCACCAGGTGCGTTTCGTTGCAGCCAGTGTTTTGCCGTATTTGTTCTTCAAAAGAAGCTTAGCTCGTCTTTCGCAGGAACTCCGCAAGGAGGCGTTCGCAAAGAACGATCAAATTGCGGCGCTGTTGTTGGAGCTTCACGATTTGTCGGGGGCGGTGGAAACTCGAGACCGCAAACTGGCCGACATCCAAAACGCTCGAGACCGGGTCGCCGCCGAGTGTCGGGAGAAGGGCGAAGTCATCACCCGCCTGGACGACACGATTGGCACCCTGCGCGGGCAGCTCGCGAACAGCAGCACTTGGCTAGACAATGAGCGGGCCGCGTGCAGCGCGGCGGAGTCGGCGCTTGGGGAGGAACGGCGTCTCCTGGTGGAGGCTCGAGACCAGCTCGAGCTAGAGCAAGCGGCTCGGGCTACGGCGGAGCGGCAGGCTCGAGAGGGGGAGAAAACCCTCGAGGCTGCCCAGGGTCAAGTCGAGGGTAAGCCAATTTGGCTCGGGTTTTGATCTTTTTTGCTTTGTTGCTTTTTCGTTTCTGACAGCCTTGTTGGTGCAGCGCTGAAGCAGGCGCTTCAGGCCGAGACGGAGTCGAAAGGGGCTCTGCTGGTGGCACACTCGGCGACCCAGCGTGAGCTCGATGAGCTGGTACAGGCTGCTTCGGCGGCCTGCAACGAAATTGCTGGCGCCGACGTGCAGTCCGGCAGCTCCCTTGCCAGACGCCTTCGAGCGCTTGGGGGGCATTTCACCTCACGTGTGAAGGAAGCACTCCTGCTCGGGGTTCGGAAGGCGCTTGGAGTGGTCACGACCCACTACCAAGCGGACCTCTCGAAGCTCGCCGCCGGGTATGTCGTTGCCGACAACCTTAACGACGAGGAGGCAGTGGCGGCGATCGAGGAAGCCGATGCTGCTGCTGACGAGACGACGCGAGTGCTTGCTGGCCACTTCAAGGGCGTCCTCTTTCCTGGCGAGGATGGTGACGGCTGGGACGACCTTGGTGGCGGGGGAAATCCCTGAAAGTCTCGGGCCATCGAGCCTGAGTGTAAACAGTAGTTTAGAAATTCGGACTTTTTTGATGTAAGATTAATTCACTTACATCCTACTAAACATCGTTTATTTCGGTTTAAACGGGATGTTATTTTCATGTGGTATCTTCGCGACGCGCATTGTGCCCGATGCATGTGCCTCGATAGGAAAACGTCACTAGGATCGATCGCACGTGAATGACTTAGGCGGAGGGAAGTGAGGTGTTGCCATAGCCACGAGGCGTAGGCGAACACTCGGCTCAGGCGACCCTGCCCTTGTCCGTTTCACGCCTAGTGTGTTCCCTTCGAGGGTTTGCAAAGGGTTTTTTTTGAAAAAAGTGATGATTTTTTCGGGGGTCCTTCCCCATTTAGCCCCCAAGGGTGGGATGGGTCTACCAAGGGTAGAGCCAATCCACCCTCGAAACGCGCATGGAACAAAAGGTCGTTTTATTCATTTCCAAACTGTGCGGGTTAAAAGTCGACACTTAAATCAAAAGATTTGTACAAATCTAGAGTATGTACAAAAGTTTCGAGGGCCACGGGCCACTCTAGGGATAGAAACGACGTAGCTGTTGGATGTTCCAGGTGTTCGTGAGGATCTGCCCGTCCTTGTCAGCTAGCTTGTATATCCCGGGCTTGAGGACTTCAGCAACGATGTATGGCCCCTCCCATGGGGGTGAAAGCTTGTGCCGTCCTCGGTTGTCCTGTCGAAGTCTTAACACGAGGTCTCCTTTGTAGAGATCTCGGTGCCGGACCCTTCGAGCCTGTTGTCGACGTAGGCTTTGCTGGTACCTTGCTGAGTGGAGTAGGGCCACGTCTCGAGCTTCGTCGACCTGGTCGAGCGAATCCTCTCGAGCCTGGCAGTTTCGCTGTTCCTGGTATGCTCGGAGCCTAGGGGACCCATATTCCAGATCCGTGGGGAGGATAGCCTCTGCCCCATAGACGAGGAAGTATGGGGAAAACCCTGTCGCTCTGCTTGGGGTCGTTCTCAGACTCCAGATCACCGATAGTAGTTCTTGTACCCACTTGTGCCCAAACTTCTTCAGCTTGCTGTGAATTCTAGGCTTTAGGTTGTAACACCCTAAAAATGCCCTATTTAAAATTTAGTAATTAATTGGCTTTTTATATTCAAGTGCTCATAAATAATGTAGGAAAATAAAATTTTTGAATAATTAAAACCAAATATAGGGTATAGAAACATTATTGTTGCATTCATGCTGGTGCATTTATTTTTGATTGTTGAATTCAAATTCAAATTTGAATTTGAATTCAAATGAGTGTTTGAATAAAAGAAAAACCTTTTCTTTTCTCTCTCTTTCTCCTTCTTCCTTTTTAGCCAAGCAGCCCAGCTTTCTTTTCCTTCCTTCGCGCGGCCCATCTTTTCCTCTTTCTCGCGGCCCATCTTCTCTCTTCTTTTCGCTCGGCCCTTCTTTCTTTTCCCGCGGCCCAGTTCAGCCCACCACCGCGTCAGCCCAGCGCGCGCGCCTCCTGTCTTCCCTGCCGCTGACACCCCGGGCCCGCTTGTCATCTCCTCCTTCTTCCTCCAGCCGTAGCCGAGCGGGACTCCGTGCCGCCGCCGAATCCGCCTCGCGCACGCCTCCGCGCGGCTTGGCGCGCACGCCAAGGAGCCTCAAGCCCCTATATAAGCCGCTGCCAAACCCCCCCTCTCGAGCCGCAGCCTCAAACCCTAGCCGTCGCCGCGTCCGAACCGCCGCCGTTGCTCAAACCCTAGAGCTTGAGCCGCCGTCGCTAACCCACCGCCTCGCCACCCCTTTGTCGCCGAGAGCCTGTCCAGGAGATTCGCGTGGAGGTAAGGAAGCTTCACGGCTGGTTATTGCCCGCTCTCTCCCTCGATTCCGTCCGCGCAAGCTCGCCGGAGTGCTCGCTCCACCACCGCTCGTCGCCAGCCTCCACCTTTGCCCAATCCTCGAGTAGAACCACCGAAACGAGTTCGCCGTCGTTCACTCTTCCTCTAGGTCCCATCGCGGCGAGCTTTGGAGCTCTGTAGCGCCGTGGGCGCTCGATTCCGGCGAAGCCCCGCCGCGGCCGCGGGCGCCGCCGCCGCGCTCCGGTAACCCCGCGCTAGATCTAATCTCAGCCGTTAGATTCAAAACCGACGGTCCAGATCTAAACCGGGTCCGGTTCACCGTGAACCCGTGAACCGCGGTTCATGGCCGGTCCACGGTCCGGTCCACGGTGACGTCAGCCGACGTCAGCATCTAGCCGCCGCCGTGCCTGTTTTGCAAAAGAGCCCCTGCAGTTTTCGAAAATCAACCCGCGGTCCACCTCTATTCAAAAGTATTTACAACCAAGTCCTTTTTCTTTCGGTTTAGCCCCTGCTCTTTTGAAAATAGCGCCCGCCGTCCTGAAAGTCGTTTTTACCCCGCAGCCCTCGTGTTTTTATATGAAATTATGTTTTAGGTCCCTGGTTTCTTTCAAAAACACCCCTGAAAGCCTAAAACCTTTACCAGCAAACCCCTAGAGCCCGTTTTAAGCGTAGTTTCTCCGTTTTAACTCCGATTTGAGTGACTTTCGCGCTCATGTGTTCGTAGTAAAGCGTACAGTAACTCTAAAGCCTTCTTTTCATCTTTTGTTTATGTTTGGTGTACTGTTCTAATTAAATATCTTGTTTGCATGTATGTGTGGATGCTTGTGTGGTGATCGATGTGAGTAGTTGCCGAGCCGTTCGAGTTCGCCGACGATCCTGTTTCCGAAGAGCAGGAGCAGCAGCAGTTCGCTGAGGAAGGCAAGTATAACACGGACCATCCTTGTTACCTATGCACCGATTAATCACATAAATCATATGCATGTGTCTAATACTGTTAACCACTAAGGATGTTCCTAGTCTTTACCTTATTCCTTGTTACCCGGGATTTTATGCATTATGGTTAGATTATGCTACGCGCTGCAACCAACATTTACTTTTATGTTAATATTGAATTAATAGTTCACTTCAATGATGATTAAAAGATGCTTTTTAGCAACATGGTTCGGGGAACTAGAGCATGTGCTGTGTGCTTTGTTCTAGTGTCTCTATAAGGTTTGGTCTAGGGAATTAGAGCATGTGCTTCGTGCTTTGTTCTAATGTCTCTCCGTAAGGTCCGGTTCTTAAAGCGACAACCCAGGAACCTGTTCGCCGCCGTTGGAACTATAATGGCTCTGGTCTTGGATGATTAGCTTGTACGTCTCTAGCTTGCCAGTGGTTACCGAAAGGCGTATGTGGGGAACATTCGTGAGAGTATAGTTTGATCCATCGAGGACGGTTTTATCCGTTGGCTATGCCCCGTTAGGCAAAGTCCCGTGATGTAAGCGCCCGATGTACGGCAGCTTCACATGTTGTGATGAATGCGCTCTTGCTCTGGACGCCATTGACCCCCTCACGTTGCGCCCTGAGCGTACGTCAATCTCAATGCCTCGGGTTATGCTGCCTATGTTGAACCAAAACGGCTACTGTGCTTGTTAGGGTGTTTTGTGAAAGTCCTCGTAACATAAGTTCTTTTGGATTTATGTGACCGACGGGTAAAGGGCGAAACCTCTGCAGAGTGTTGATCTATCATGATAGCCGTGCTCACGGACACGGGCGGCCTGGATCCTTTTTTATTAGAAGATGATATTAGTGGTTGATGTTGATTTGTTCTATAATCACTTATACCTTATTAATGGGTTTATACTTGGGTTCCACTCATTGGTAGTAATTTGGATGATAATAAAATGAAACAACTAAAAGTGCTACTGCAGTTTAACCATGTCCAGCCTTTTGTTCTTGCATAACCCGTGTTATACTTGTTAAGTAAGATGGTTTACTTACACTTGCAACTATTCAACAAAATCCCGGATGGGTAACGGATGGAGCAGTGAATGATCAGTCGCTTGCTGAGTTTCTGGAGGATCTACCGTACTTCTAGATGTGTTCAACCAGTCGGTGTCCCTGTGGATTTGAGGCTCTATTAGTTGAGCGTTTAAATAATATTAAGACTTCCGCTGTGTTATTTGTTTAAGACTATGTATTGTGTTAAACTCTGATATGAACTATTTTATGCGAGCATTGTGTTCTCTGTGATTCAATATTTGTAATCTATATGTGTTCTGTGGACATCCTGGGCACACATATGGAAGCATTCGGATTTCTTGGAAATCTGGGTGTTACATAGGCCTTGTAGAATCATGCCATTGGCACGTTCTACTTGACCGTTCGTTTGTGGGTGGGCCACCGCCGACCAATCCACTCGGATGTGGAAATCGTCGCAGAATCTTAAGAACTTCTTTCCCGTAAATTGGGTGCCGTTGTCGGTGATGATGGAGTTGGGAACCCCAAACCGATGGATTATGTCGGTGAAGAAAAGCACCGCCTGCTCAGACTTGATTCTGTTGATGGGTCGAGCTTCGATCCATTTGGAGAATTTGTCGACCGCCACCAATAGGTGCGTGAAGCCCCCGGGCGCTTTTGCCATTGGCCCGACGAGGTCGAGGCCCCATACGGCAAAAGGCCACGTGATGGGGATAGTTTGCAGCGCCTGGGCAGGAAGGTGTGTCTTGCGTGCGTAGAACTGGCATCCTTCGCAGGTTCGCACCACCTCCGTGGCGTCCGTCACGGCAGTGGGCCAGTAAAAGCCTTGTCAGAAGGCGTTGCCTACGAGCGTGCGTGGGGCAGCGTGATGTCCGCACACGCCCGCATGGATGTCGAAGATGAGCTCTCTTCCCTCGGGTATCGGGATGCAGCGTTGCAAGACCCCCGAGGTTTCCCGTCGGTATAGTTCCCCCTCGATGACGAGGAACCGTTTAGCTTTCCTCGCAACGCGCCTTGCCTCTGTTCGATCGTTAGGCAAAACGCCTTGATCGAGCCAGTCGAGGTACGGGCTCCGCCAATCTCGAGGCGTCGGGGCCTCATCGATTTCCATCGCCTCCGCTTTGTCTTCCTCTTCCGAGCAAGCCTCGTACCCCATGGGCTCGTCCTCGTCCATCAAGAGCTCTGCGCTTGAGGGGTCAAGGGCGGATGCTCGAGCGTCGGGTGCGGTCGCTCGAGCCGAGGTGGCGACGGTAATCGAGGGTCCGTCGATGTCCTTGGCAAACACATTCGGGGGAACGGTGGCTCGCCCTGACGCGATCTTTGCCAATTCGTCGGCCTACTCATTATATCTTCGTGCGATGTGGTGGAGCTCGAAGCCGTCGAACTTGTCTTCGAGGTTACGCACCGCCTGGCAGTATGCCGCCATCTTTTCGTCGTGGCAGCTGGATTCCTTCATCACCTGATCAACGACCAGTTGCGAGTCGCCGTGGATGTCGAGGCGCTTAATGCCGAGCTCGAGCGTGATTTTCAAGCCGGCGAGGAGCGCTTCATACTCCGCCATGTTGTTGGATGCGGGGAAGTTGAGTCGCACGACGTATCGAAGGTGCTCCCCGCGGGGTGAAATGAAGAGCAGGCTGGCGCCGGCGCGAGTCTTCATCACCGACCCATCGAAGTACATTTCCCAGCAGTCGAGGCTGGACTTCGAGGGGGGAAGCTGGGTGTCGGTCCATTCGGCTACGAAGTCCGCCAAGGTCTGAGACTTGATGGCTTTCCTTGGCGCATAAGCGAGGGTCTCCCCCATCAGCTCCGTTGACCATTTCGAGATTCGTCCAGAGACCTCGCAGTTCTGGATGATTTCGCCTAGTGGGAAGGACGACACGACGGTCACCGGGTGAGCCTCGAAGTAATGTCGCAGTTTACGTCGAGCCAACACAATGGCGTAGATCAGCTTCTGGACATGGGGATACCTCGTCTTGGTCTCGGTCAGGACCTCGCTGATGTAGTACACCGGTCGCTGGACCGGCAGAGAGTGTCCTTCCTCAGTTCTTTCCGCCCTATAACCGCGCTGACGACTTGAGTGGTCGCTGCGACATAGAGGAGGAGAGGTTCGCCCTCTTTCGGTGAGGTAAGGATCGGCGTGTTCGTTAACGCTGTTTTGAGTCGATCGAGAGCTTCTTGGGCCTCCGCGGTCCAGGCGAAGTGCTCTGACTTCCTCAAAAGTCGATACAGAGGTAGCCCCTTCTCCCCGAGATGAGAGATGAAGCGTCTTAGGGACGCCAGGCATCCCATCACCCTCTGTACACCCTTTAGGTCGCGGATCGGTTCCATCTGCTGGATGGCCGTGACCTTTTCGGGGTTGGGCTCGATGCCTCTTTCGGAGACAATAAAGCCCAAGAGCATACCTCGAGGCACACCGAAGACGCATTTCTCAGGGTTGAGTCTTACTCCGTGTGCCCTGAGGCAGCTAAACACGACCTCGAGGTCGCGCACCAGGTCGTCCGCCTTCCTGGTTTTTACGACGATATCATCGACATATGTCTCTACGATACGACCTATATGATCCCCGAAGACGTGGAGCATACAGCGTTGGTACGTGGCCCCGGCGTTTCGAAGGCCGAAGGGCATCGTAACGTAGCAGTACATGCTAAAAGGGGTGATAAAGGAAGTCGCGAGTTGGTCGGACTCCTTCATCTTAATCTGATGGTAACCGGAGTACGCATCAAGAAAACATAAAAGTTCACATCCCATCGTGGAGTCTACAATTTGATCTATACGTGGTAAAGGAAATGGGACTTTCGGGCATGCTTTATTCAAGCTGGAATAATCTACACTCATTCTCCACTTCCCATTTTTCTTCTTTACTAATACAGGATTAGCTAGCCACTCGAGATAAAAAAACTTCCTTGATGAATCCGGCCTCCAAAAGCTTGCGTACCTCTTCACCGATCGCTCGTCGTTTCACTTTGTCGAAACGGCGGAGGCGCTGTTTGACCGGCTTGGAGTGGGGGCGGATATCAAGAGCGTGCTCGGTGACCTCCCTCGGAATGCCTGGCATATCGGAGGGGCTCCACGCAAAGATGTCAGCGTGGGCGCGGAGACAGTCGACGAGCACCACTTCCTATTTGTGACTGAGGGAAGAGCTGATCCTCAACACCATGCCGTCGTGGCTGTCGGGGTTGAGGGGGACAGTCTTGGTGTCCTCAGCGGGTGCGAAGCTCCCCGGTTGCCGTTCGTTGGCGTCAGGGGGCGTGTTGACGATCGCCTCCAGATCAGCTACGAGGGTCTCGTCGAGGGTGAGAGCCTCCGCGAGCTCAATGCTCTCGACGTCGCACTCATAGGCGTGTTCGACCGTTGGGCCGGCCGTGATGACTCCGTGAGGCCCTGGCATCTTCAGCTTGAGGTAGGTATAGTTGGGGATGGCCATGAACTTGGCGTAGCACGGCCTTCCCAAAATGGCGTGGTAGGCTCATTTGAAACCCACTACCTTGAAGGTGAGGACTTCCTTGCGGAAGTTTGCCGGGGTTCCGAAGCAGACGGGCAGGTCGATCTGCCCGAGAGTTTGGACGCGTTTTCCGGGTGCAACTCCATGGAAGGAGGACTTGTTGGGCCGCAACTCACTGGTGCTGATTCCCATGAGCTCCAAAGTTGGAGCATATAGGATGTTGAGGCTGCTGCCGCCGTCCATGAGCACCTTGGAGAAGCGCGTGTTGCCGATGACGGGGTCGACGACGAGGGGATACTGTCCAGGGTTCGGGATATGGTCGGGATGGTCTTCGCGACCGAACGAGATGATCTCTGAAGACCAATCGAGGTATGAGGGGGTCGCTGGCCGTGCCAGCAGAACCTCCCTGCGTTCCCTCCTCCGCTGTCGAGGTTTTAGGTTGGCTGCGGGGCCTCCCATGATGAAGAACACATGTTCTACCTTGGGGTATCCGTCGTCGTCCTTGCCGCCACCGTCCTTGGGCTGACCGCCATCCTTTCGAGGGATGCGGTTGTAAAACTTCCGCAGCATCTCACACTGCTCGAGAGTGTGAGTGACCGCGGTCTTGTGGTACGGGCATGGCTTCTTGAGGAGGTCGTCGAAAATGCCCCCACCACACGGGGGACCCCGAGGCCCCTTGTGGTTAGGGTCGACAGCGAGGGCCTCTTCTTCGACGTCAACCGCTCCGCGGGGCGCCCGGAGCTTTTTTCCCTTCTTGCCGTGTTTCCGCTTCTTCGAGGGGCCCTTTGTCTTGTCGTCCTCCGCGGACGCTTCCTCGGGGCGCTTTCCCTTCTTATCATTAAAAATGGCGTTGGCCGCCTCCTCCCCTGAGGCGTACTTCGAGGCCACCTCGAATAGCCGATTTGCGTCGGGGGGTGGGCTCCTCCCCAACTTGCACACCAAGCTATAGCATGTGGTGCTCTCGAGGAAGGAGTGGATGATCTGATGGTCGGTGATGTTGGGAAGCTCGGTGCAGCGCTTGGAGAAGCGCCAGATGAAGTCCCTCAAGGATTCGCTGGGTTTTTGTTTGGACCCTCGAAGGTCCCACGTGTTCCCAGGGAGCACGAAGGTGCCCTGGAAATTCCCCACGAAGGTCTCGACCAGGTCGTCCCAGTCGCGGATCCGGTTAGGGGGCAGATGGTCGAGCTATGTCCGCACGGAATCTGCTAGGTGGAGTGGCAGATTGCGGATGATCATGGCGTCATCTGTAGCGCCGCCGAGCTGGCATGCTAGGCGGTAGTCGTTCAACCATACCCTGGGGTCCGTTTCCCCAGAGTATTTGGTGATGGTAGTAGGCTGTCGGAAGCGGGGGGGAATCGGGGCGGTGCGGATGTTGCGACTAAACACCCGCGTTCCCGCTGGCTCCGGGGCCACATCCCGGTTCCACCCAACGTCGGTGCGCCCGCGTTGGTGGGTCCAGGCTCCCTCTCGCTGCCTTATCTGGTTCAGCGTGTTGCGAGCGTTGCCATCGTTGATCGCGCCTCGGGTGTCCCGGAGGCGTGATCTCGCGGGCACCCTCGCGGGAAGTGTTCCTGCTTCGGGTGCACGTGGTTCGCTGACGTGGCGTCGCGCCATGTCCCGGTGGGAGTCACCCCGGGACTGTGCTCGTGCCCTACCGTTAGGCCGGGGTGAGCGTACCAATGACTCCCCTCCTCATTCCCCCTTCGAGGCTGATGAGTGTCGAAGGCGGGAGGCTGAGCTCTCGGCCTGCTGTCGGGCGGCGTTCTCAACCAGCTTTTGGGCCTCGAGATGCAGCTTCCGCCCCTCGGGGGTGGCTGCTTCCGGCATGGCTCGGAGCAACGCGGCCGCCGCAATGAGCTTTTGGCTCGTTCTAGGAGTGAGGTCGTCATCTCTGCCTTCGGCGAGGATGCGAGCCTGAGCTACTCGCCCCGCGCGCCGTGCGTCCGTGCTGTGTTCGTGGCCTTGTTTGGGCGGCTCGTGGTCGGAGCGTGCCGGTGGTGAGACGTCACCACTTCCCAAGTCGTGGGGGCGAACAACTCGTGGCTGGCGGCGTGGATGCCGCTCGTCCTTGGAAGGCGAGTGATCCGACGGATCCGGTGGCTGCGCGCCTACCGGATCCGCGCCATCGTTGCCTCCCTGGTCGTCATCCTCGCCGTCGTCGTCCGACGTCGATCCTTCGCTGACCCGCCCGTCGCTGATGACAAAACACTCCCTGGTTGGATCATACTCATCATCGGAATAGCCGAAGCAATAATCCGCCACTGTTTGGAAGGCCAGAAAGGCCTCTGGGTCGTGGAGACCCGAGTAGTCCTAACCAGGGCGCTCATGCTCAAAGGCATATCCATCTTCCGATTCCGTGTGGGAATCGTCGGGCGTTAGAGCGGCGAGGTCGCGTCCTGAGGCCGGATGACGGCCTGGCTGGCTATCATACGCACCCATGGCGGTGCGGACGAGCGAGGCGTACGTGACCGTAGGGCCGCGTAGCCCATAGGGATAGGGACGTGTCGTCGTAGCACGTGGTGCAGAAATGGGTCCCGGGAGGAAGGGAGCAGCCCTCTCCTGTGACCCTGACCGCGTGATCTCCCCCTCCCTCGCGGGAGGGGGGATGCTGACGTCGGCGGCGCGCCTTGCAGCGCGTGCTTGTCGTGCACGAGGTCCGGGACGACTCCGTCATCGCGGTGCTGCCAGTGGCAGTTGAGGAGGCTCCAGTTGGTTGCTTGGTTCCTCCTGGAGGATGCGCATGTGGTAACCATCGCCATATGCCTGGAACCGTAAGCTCCCGAACCAGATCTCCTGCCCCACTGGGAGCAGATTGCTCTCGCCCAGTGGGGGCCGTCCTTGGCCGAAGTTCGCCATCGGGAACGAGGGTTGCGCAGCGCTGTCCCCTACCTGGCGCGCCAAATGTCGGTGCCTGATTTGGTCACACCCGCACAAACAACTGATTGCGGTGCTAATCCACTCGTTGCCACGATGGCGGGTGAAGAAACAGGGGTTTTTATCCTGGTTCCGGCCATGGAGCCGTACGTCCAGCAGTGGTGCTGAGCACCAGTTTCGTGTTGCTCGTAGTAGGGGGTTACAAGCAAGGTGGGAGAAGGAGATGAGCTCCTAAGTCCCCAAGTTTGGCTGTCGCTAGCTAAGTGGTGCGTGTTCTAGCGCGTGTGGGCTTGAGTGTGTCTGGGCGTGTTCTGTTGTGTGTGAACCTGCTGTCACTTGCCCCTTTTGCATGGGCTTCCCTTTCCCTTTTATAGACCAAGGGGGGAGGGTGCGAGTATATGTGTTCGTGGTGTTGACGTTGCTAAGTGCACTGTTCTATCCATGCCGTGCACTATGCGAGCGGGAATCGCGCCTTCCAACTCCGGCTGACGACATGGCGGTTGCTGACATGATGTCCTTCATTCCTGTGACGGCTCACGGGGTCGAGGGTGGTAACTTGCGTACGGCGTCCAGATCGAGTCTCTGTGGCCTCCTTCGAGGGTCGCCTTCGAGGATGATGGCGCGCCCGAGGCAAGCAAAGTCAAAGAAGTTAGGTCTGGCCGTGTAGCATGGCGCTTAGAAGTCCACTGTTGCGAGTGGATTTGACCGGTGTCTTCTCCGGGGCGTAGGTGGTGGCGTGGGGCAGTGATTCCCCTGCTTCTTGACTGCAGAGGAGCGTCATCATGACTTGAAATGATGGGTCGCAGAGTCTCGGGCATTGTACCCGGCGTAGCAGGCTCGAGCTTGGACCGCAAGCTCGAGCTTGCTAGGCCTCGAAGGTGACGAGAATGCTGGCTCGAGGGTGAACGTCTCTCTCGAGCCTGGCTGCTGAGCCTCGAACGTCACGGACATCCCTGCTCGAGGGGGGTCGTCCACCTCGAGCGGATATGGACGCTGAGGAGGAGTTGTTGTGGTGGGCCTTTGCCGGGCTGCGGAGCCAGGCCAACTTCGTTGGTGGGCCTTGTTACCGAGAAGTTCTGGGCCTAAGTTAGGGTACCCCTTCTACAGGGACCCGACAATCCTGTTGATGGGTTGAGCCTCAATCCACTTTGAGAACTTCTCGACGGCCACCAATAGGTGCGTGAAGCCCCCGGGCGCCTTTGTCATCGGTCCGACGAGGTCCAGTCCCCACACGGCGAAGGGCCATGTGATGGGTATGGATTGAAGCGCATGGGCCGGAAGATGCGTCTTGCGTGCGTAGAATTAACACCCTTCGCACGTTCGACTCATCTCCGTGGCGTCGGCCACAGCGATGGGCCAGTAGAAGCCTTGCTGAAAGGCGTTACCTACTAAGGTGCGTGGGGCAGCGTGGTGCCCGCATACACCCGCATGGATATCGCGGACCAGCTCCCTTCCTTCGGGAATCGAAATGCATCGTTGTAAGACTCCCGAAGCTCCTTGCCTGTATAGTTCCCCCTCGATAATGAGGAAACATTTGGCCCTTCGGGCAATGCGCCTTGCTTCCGTGCGATCAGGGGGCAAGGTACCTTGCTCGAGCCAGTCTAGATACGGAGTCCGCCAGTCTTGAGAGGTTGGGGCTTCGTCGACTTCCATGACTTCGACTTTGTCTCTCGAGCAGGCCTCGTAGCCCATGGGCTCGTCCTCTTCTGTCGAGGGGTCTATGTCCATGGGTTCGAGGGGGCCTCTTGGGCGTCTATTGTCTTCGAGGCCTTGGTGTGAGGGGCAACGTCGATTGAAGGTTTGCTGATGTCTTTTGCGAACACGTTCGGGGGAACGGTAGTTCGTCCCGACGCGATCTTGGCCAGCTCGTCGGCCTCCTCATTGTATCTTCGGGCGATATGGTGGAGCTCGAGGCCCTCGAATTTGTCCTCGAGGCTACGCACCACCTCGCAATAGGCTGTCATTTTTTCGTCGTGGCAGCTTGATTCCTTCATTACCCGGTCGATGACTAGCTGGGAATCGCCACGAATGTCCAGTCGCTTGATGCCGATCTCGAGGACGATGCGCAATCCCGCGAGTAGCGCTTCATACTCCGCCGTGTTGTTGGACGCAGGGAAATTGAGGCGCACGGCGTACCAAAGGTGTTCCCCGCGGGGTGAGATGAAGAACAGACCGGCGCCTGCGCCTGTTTTCATCACAGACCCGTCGAAGTACATTTCCCAGCAATCGGCACTGGCCTTCGAGGGAGGGAGCTGAGTGTCTGTCCATTCAGCCACGAAGTCGGCTAGGATCTGGGATTTGATGGCCTTTCTTGGTGCATAAGTGAGGGTTTCCCCCATCAACTCCATCGACCATTTTGAAATTCGACAAGAAACTTCGCGGTTTTGTATGATCTCGCCCAAGGGGAAACATGATACAACAGTCACCGGGTGCGCTTCGAAGTAGTGTCGTAGTTTTCGCCGAGCCAACACAATGGCGTAGATTAGCTTCTGGATGTGGGGATACCTTGTCTTGGTCTCAGCCAAGACCTCGCTGACGTAGTATACTGGTCGTTGGACGGGTAGCGAGTGCCCTTCCTCGGTCCTTTCTACTACGATCACAGCACTGACAACCTGAGTGGTTGCAACGACGTAGAGAAAGAGAGTTTCGCCTTCCCGTGGCGAGGTGAGGACCGGCGCGTTCGTTAGCTCCATCTTGAGTCGGTCTAAGGCTTCCTGAGCCTCCGCAGTCCAGGTGAAGCACTCGGACTTTCTCAAGAGTCGGTACAGAGGGAGCCCTTTCTCTCCTAACCGTGAGATGAAGCGGCTCAAGGATGCGAGACACCCCATCACCTTCTGTACCCCCTTCAGGTCTTGAATCGACTCCATTCATTGAATCGCCGCGACCTTCTCGGGGTTGGGCTCGATGCCTCGCTGGGAGACGACGAAACCCAAAAGCATGCCACGAGGCACGCCGAAAACGCACTTTTCGGGGTTGAGCTTAACCCCATGCGCCCTGAGACAGTCGAACACGATTTTAAGATCGTGCACCAGGTCGTCCGCCTTCCTAGTTTTGACAACGATGTCATCGATGTATGCTTCTACGATACGACCTATATGATCTCCGAAAACGTGGAGCATACAGCGCTGATAACGTAGGGCATCGTAACGTAGCAGTACATGCCGAAGGGGGTGATAAAGGAAGTCGCGAGTTGATCAGACTCCTTCATCTTGATCTGGTGATAGCTGGAGTAGGCGTCAAGGAAACATAAGAGTTCACATCCTGAAGTGGAATCTACTATCTGGTCTATGCGTGGTAAGGGAAAAGGGACCTTTGGACACGCTTTATTCAAGCTAGTGTAGTCTACACACATTCTCCATTTCCCATTTTTCTTTTTACTAGTACAGGATTAGCTAGCCACTCGGGATGGAAGACTTCCTTGATGAACCCGGTCTCCAGTAGTTTTCGCACCTCCTCGCCAATGGCTCGCCGCTTGACTTCATCGAATCGGCGTAGCAGCTGCTTGACCGGCTTAGAGTGGGGGCGGATGTCAAGGGAGTGCTCGGCAACCTTCCTCGGAATGCCTGGCATGTCCGAGGGGCTCCACGCAAAGATGTCGGCGTAGGCGCGGAGACAGTCGACGAGCACCACCTCCTATTTATTGCTGAGGGCGGAACTGATTGTCAACACCTTGCCGTCATTGCCATCAGGGTCGAGCGGGATCGTCTTGGTGTTCTCGGCGGGCGCGAAGCTCCCGTCCTGGCGCTCGTTAGCGTTGGGGGGCATGTTGGCAATTGCCTCTAGGTCCGCCACGAGGGACTCATCGAGGGCTAGGGCCAGGGCCAGCTTGATGCTCTCGACATCACACTCGTAGGCATGTTCAACCGTTGGGCCAACGGTAATAATTCCGTTAGGCCCCGGCATCTTCATCTTCAGGTAAGTGTAATTTGGAACGGCCATGAACTTGGCATAGCATGGCCTTCCCAAAATGGCGTGGTAGGCCCCTTTAAAACCTACCACCTCAAAGGTGAGCACCTCCTTGCGGAAGTTGGCCGGGGTGCCGAAGCAAACGGGCAAGTCGATCTGCCCGAGGGGTTGCACGCGCTTTCCGGGCGCGACGCCGTGAAATGATGACTTGTTCGGTCGCAACTCCTTGGTGCTGATCCCCATGAGCTCCAAGGTTGGAGCGTACATGATGTTAAGGCTGCTGCCCCCGTCCATGAGTACTTTGGAGAAGCGCGTGTTGCCGATGACGGGATCAACGACGAGGGGATACTGCCCGGGGTTTGGAATGTGGTCGGGGTGGTCCTCGCGGCCGAATGATATGGTCTCCGAGGACCAGTCGAGGTACGACGGGGTTGCTGGCTGGACCAGCAAGACCTCTCGACGCTCTCGACGCCGCTGCCGGGAGGTCATGTTCGCCGCGGGGCCACCCACAATGAAAAACACGTGTTCTACCTCGGGGTAGCCATCGTGGACCTTGTCGTCGGCTCCCTTTCTCGGGCCGCCATCCTTTCGGGGGATACGGTTGTAGTACTTCCGTAGCATCTCACACTGCTCGAGAGTGTGACTCACTGCGGTCTTGTGATATGGGCACGGTTTTTGAGGAGATCATCGAAAACCCCTCCTCCACGTGGGGGGCCTCGGGATCCATTGTGATTGGGGTCTACCGCGAGAGCCTCCTCGTCGTTGCCACCTCTTTCGCGCGGAGCTTGAGCCTTCTTTCCCCTTCTTACCGTGCTTCTGCTTCTTTGAGGAGTTCCTGGCCTTGCTGCCCTCTGCGGGTTCTTCTTTGGGGCGCTTTTCTTTTTTGCCATTGAAGATGGCGTTGGCCACCTCCTCTCCCAAAGCATACTTGGAAGCTACCTCAAACAGACGGTTTGCGTCGGGGGGAGGATTTCTCCCCAACTTGCACACCAAGCTGTAACAGGTGGTGCTCTAAAGGAAGCAGTGGATGATCTGGTGATCGGTGAGGTTGGGGAGCTCGGTGCAACGCTTGGAGAAGCGCCGGATGAAATCCCTCAAAGATTCATCGGGCTTTTGGTTGCACCCTCGAAGGTCCCACGTATTTCTGGGCCATACGTACGTGCTTTGGAAATTTCCCACGAAGGTATCAACCAGGTCGTTCCAATCGTGGATTCGATTGGGGGGCAAGTGCTCGAACCATGTTCGCGCGGAATCTGCCAAGTGGAGGGGCAGGTTGTGAATGATCATGGCGTCATCTGTCGCGCCACCGAGCTGGCACGCCAAACGGTAATCGTTCAACCATACCCTAGGGTCTGTTTCCCCAGAGTACTTGGTGATGGTGGTCGGCTGCCGGAAACGTGAGGGGATTGGGGCGGTACGGATGATGCGACTAAACACACGCGTTCCCGTCGGTTCCGGCGGTCCATCCCGATCATTGTTACGACCGTCGCGTCGAGGCTGGCGGGTCCAGGTCTCCTCCCGCCGCCTCATCTGGTTCAGGACGTTCCGGGCGTCACCATCATCCAGGGTGCCTCGAGCGTCCCGGAGACGTGATCTCACGGGTACTCGTGCGGTGAATGGTTCCGCTTCCGGCGTGCGTGGCTCGTCGGTGTGACGTCGCGTAGCATCTCGACGGGAGTTGCCTTGGTACCGTGCCTGCATGTCATCGTTCGGTGGAGGTAAGCGCACCGACGATTCCCCTCCACGTTCGCCCCTCGAGGCCGAGGGCCGTCGAAGGCGGGAAATCAAACTTTCAGGTTGCTAACGTGCGGCGTTCTTGACGAGCTTCTGGGCCTCGAGGTGGAGTTTTCGCCCTTCGGGGGTGGCTGGTTCTGGCATGGCTTAGAGTAAGGCGGCCGCCGCGATGAGCTTTTGGCTCGTTCTTGGTGCCAGGTCATCATTCTTGTCTTCCGCGAGGATGCGCGCGCGCGCGACTCGCCCTACGTGTCGTGCGTCTGCATCGCGACCATCGTCTTAATCGGCTGGACCGTGGTTAGAGTTTGGTGGTGGCGAGGCATTCCCGTCCCCTAAATAGGGGTGGGCAGCCCGTGGTTGGCGACGCGGGTGTGGCTCGCCCTCGGAAAGCGACTGCTCCTGCTCGTCCGAGGGTTGTGCGCCTACTAGATCTTCGGCGCCATCTTCATTGTCTTCTTCGTCAGTGGTGTGCCCATCGCTAACTTCGTTGTTAATGACGAAGCACTCCCGTGTGGGTTCGTAGTCGTCGTCGGAGTCGTCGGTGCAGGTGAGGCAGTAGTCTGTCGTGGCTTGGAAAGCTGCGAAAGCGCTACGATCCCAAAGGCCAGAATAATCCCACTCAGGATGTTCTGACCCGGGAGCGTGCTCCTCCTCTGACCCCGGATAGGAGTTGTCGGGGGCGACGTTGTTTCATCTTGGTACCCATCGGTAGCCGGGTTGACGGTTTCATGCACCCAAGCCCATTCTTGCGAATGAGGCGTGGACAGAAGCGGCGTTGTCAAGCTCGTAAGGGAAACGCGGCGTTGGAGGGGGTCGCTCCACGCTCGTCGGGAGTGAAGAGGAAGCTTCTATCGCCGAGATAGAGCGCTGCGGCACATCTCCCTCCCTTGCAGGTGGGGCGTGATTGGCGTTGGCCACCCGTCTGGCGGCGCGTGCCCGCCGGGTGCGTGGTCCCGGACGTCTCCTTCGTCGAGGAGCCGCTGTTGGCGGTGGCTCCTGACGGCCGTCGGATCCTTCCGGGAGGATACGCATGAGGTAGCCGTTGCCAGTCGCCTGGAAACGGAGGCTCCGAACCGGATCTCGTATCCCACTGGGAGCGAGTCGCTTGATCCCATCGGAAAATGTCTCCGGTCGAAACCCGCCATCGGGATTGAGGCAAAAGTTGTGCGACGCGCATTGCCCCTACCTGGCGCCAACTGTCGGTGCCTGATTTGGTCACACCGGCACTAACTAGTGATCGCGTCGCTAACTTTGCACGGGATGGCGGGTTGGGTCAATCAGTCTCTTGACACGAGGGTTTTATCCTAGTTCCGACAGTGAGGTCGTACGTCCAGCAGTGGTGCGTAGCACTGGATTTCGTGTTGCTTGTAGTAGGGGGGTTACAACCGAGGTGGGAGAGGGAGTTGAACTCCCAAGTCCCGGTGATATGTGTGTGTGAAACGTATTTGTGTTGGACTACGAATGGCCTCCCCCTTTGCGTGCTTGGCTCCCTCCCCTTTTATAGCTTAAGGAAGAGAAAAACCGTACAAAGAGATCGTGGTGAACATGCCATTTTGTACACTGCGGCGCCATGTCGTGCACTGTGCTGGCGGAAATCGAGCCTTCCAACTCCGGCTGACGTCATGAACGTCGCCATCGCTGACTTCTTTTTAGCCAGCCATTGCTTCGAAGGGTGTTGATCGGGGGTGGACGCGGCGTCGTGTCTTTTCGTCATTCCTCGGAGGTCCTTTTTCGAGGCCCTGCGTCGTGATCCAAGGGAAGACTGGTCGTGGAGTTGTTGATGTCGTGGTACGGCCTGTCACCGGCCTTGTCCGCACAGGGCCTGGCTTAGGGGCACATTGCCTGGCTCAGTTGGAGGGGATCGGTGTCCCATCCGAGGCGTGGCGAAGCGGAGTGTGCGGTCATGTCCCGCATTCATAGCGTTCGGGGTAGAGCCTTTGAGGCCGGCTCGGGGGTCTCGACCGCAGGGGGAGGGTCGACCGTGACAGAACCCTGTCCGAGGGCAAGGGATACCCTCGAACGAGACGGAGATTCTCGTTCGAGGGCATAGGGTGCCCTCGAACGAGACGTAGATTCCACGCTTGGTGGTGCCGACGTTAAGGCCTTTCACGGGCTGCCGCGCCCTTGGGCTTCCCCCTGTGGCCTTCTCGCTGGGCCAGCTTGGGCCGTAATTTGGGGTACCCCGTAGTTTGATACCTGACAGGTTCCTACAATATTATACCACACCGAGTCAAATTTGCTTGTTTGAGCACCTAAACGCATTCAAATTACAAAGTACAAAGTTACATAACTTTTTGAAATCTACAACTTTGGTATTGGTCATTTCTCCATCAGAGATTGTTTACGAAATTTTAATTTCAAATTTGAAAAATTTAAAATGTGATTCTCATGGACAAAATTATCTCAAATCAAAAGGTTGCCAACTACAAAGTTTCATAGCTTTTTAAACTCTACAACTTTCGTATTGGTCGTTTCTCCATCCGAGAGTTGTTTGAAAAAACTCAAATTTCAGATTTGAGAAATTGAAAAGTACCAACGCATGCGGTTCGTGGCTGAAACCGGCTGTCTTAATCTGTGCAGTCATAACGGCCGGTTGGAAAAACAAACCAGCTGCGATGAATTGCATCACATCCGGTTCCTTAATCAAGTGGGACGAATCAATGGAAACTATGTAGCACATCCCATGTAACACCCTAATTTTGCTCATCACATTAAAATCAATATAGGCAACTAATTTCCTTAGTTTTTATTGTTTTAGGAAATATTAAATTACAAATTCAAATTTTTGGCTCTTAAATATTTAAATATCATTTAAATTAGAGTCAATAAATTCTTTGTTGCATTCATGCTGTTGCATATATTTTTGAGTGTTGGTTTGAATTTAAAAAGGTTTGCAAAAGTTTAAACTTAAATTTCAAAACCTTTTCTCTTCCCTCTCTTTTTTTCTAGCCGGCCCAGTTTCCAGCCCAACTCGCGCACGCGCCGTGGCCTAGCAGAGTTCTCTCTCCCTCTCTTCCTTTCGCGTCGCTGACATGTGGGCCCGCCCTGTCAGTGCTTTCTTCTTCGTCGCGGCCGAGCCGGACTCCTCCGCCGAGCTCGAGTCCGAGTGCTTCCCGCCTCCGCGTCGTTTCCCCTCGCGCAAGTTTTCCGGGCTTTTTAAGCGCGCTGCCGAGCCTCCTTGAATCCCCAACCCAAAACCCCGAGCTCTTCGCCGCAAGTCGCCGCCATAGCCGCCAAACCCTAGGGTTGAGCCGCCGCCGCGATTCGTGCCCTCGAGACCGCCTTCGTCGATTGAGGTTTGGAACCCGCCTAGTCGCTTTTCCCTCTCTGTCTCGCTCTCTCGAGGTCGCGCGTGCTCACCGTCGTTCCCGAGCCGCCGCTCGCCGTCGAGAGCTCCCGTCGTTGCGTAATCGTCGTTTAGATCCCCCAAAATCGTTTCCCCGTTGTCCCAGCTTCCTCCCAAGCCAATCGCGGCGAGGTTTCGAGCTTCCTAGCTCGAGATTCGCCCGTCTCCGGCGAAGCGCCGCCGCGGGTGCTCGACTCCGGTCGCCGGCGTCGCCGAGGTTAGATTGGAGCCGTCCTGAGCCGTTCGATCGAGATCTAACGGTCGAGGATCGAGCCGACTCGAGTCAAACCGAGCCTTACCGGTCAGTCGTGCCACTTTTGCAAAAGAGCCCCTCGGTTTTATAGAAATCAACCCGCGGTCCAAGCCAGTTCAAAAATAATTAGATCTAGGTCCTGTTTCTTTCAGTTTAGCCCCTGATCTTTCTAAATATCTAACCCGCCGTCCTGCCGCGTAGTTTTTCACAAAAGTCCTTCTGTTTTTATATAAAATTACGTTTTAGGTCCCTGGTTTCTTCTGTTTAAGCCCCTAAACCTTGTTTTAGCCATATCTTAATCGCTTTAAATCCGTTTTGAGTGATCTTTGCGCTCACGCGATCGTCTCTTCATCAAGAATAGTTCTAGATACGTCTTTGCGTCTTTAAAAGTTGTATGGTGTATTGTTTTGCTTTTATTGATTGAATGCTTGTGCGAATCATGTAGAGAACGGTCCGTTCGAGGGAGATCAAGATCAAGTCTACGAGGAGGAGCCACCGCAGTACTTTGAGCAAGGCAAGTGGATTTCCCCCTCTGCATACTCTTTTGAACCCATACACATTGCATGACAACAAAGTTTATATTTATGTTCGCGATGCATTAATTTGATGGGTCCTATGTAAGGATGACTAGTCTTTTACACCTAAGCCTTGATATACCGGGTTTACTTTTATGTTGGGTAGCTATGCTAGATGCTTAACCTTGGTTCATGATGGGTTCTATCCAACATTGACAAATATCCTTATTATTTATATCTTGTTATGTTAATACAAGATCACCATGTTAATCGGAACATGGAGAACCACCCAGGATTAACCGTACAACCACAATACTATATGGCTCTGGTCTTGGCTAATTAATTAGAAACCTTGGTTAGCAATGATCTTACCGAAAGGGCATGGGGGTGGCGGTTGACGGTGTATAGCCCGGTTCTCTCAGGAAGTGGGCTTGGCTAAGACACTATACCCGTTAGGGAGGGTTATGCCTGCTTCCGATCCGGAAACCTTAGCGGATTGTTTCTAACTAGGGAATCTTTGTAAAGGCCTCGTAGCGTCCCTATGCAATCACACCTCGGAAGTGTGGTACGTGCCTGGCCCGCACTGCATGGTTGGGTCTAAAGTTCTTCGGAGCTTTTACGCGAATTGTGGTGAAAGTGTACAACATCTGCAGAGTGTAAAACTGTTATAACAGTCGTGTTCGCGGTCATGAACTGCCTGGACCCTCACGTGATTAAACTATCGAAACATGAAATCAAATCATTGCATGCATATGTTATTGGTTATGTTTATGATTTACTTTATGCTTATTTATTGTTAATATGGGGTGGTATATACTTATATCTTAGTAAATAGTTGCTTGTCAATAAAACTTGGCCAACTAAAATGCTAACCGCTGCAAACCAAGCCTTTCCTTGATAGCTTGCATATTTTCCCCACTTGTTGAGTACCAACCATAAGTGTACTCATCCTTGCTTATATTGGATCAGAAGGTAATAATGGAGTGGAGTACCTCAGCGATCTTGATGAGTTCTAGGCGAGTGTTCCACCAGTCAGATGCCTGTGGAGTGCTTTTGGAGATATCGTCTTAGTTATCGTGTGAACCAGTTTATATTGGCCTTTATGCCATATTCGTGAGTGTAATAAATACTTTATTTATTAAATATTCGTTTGAGTACTGTTTCTGCTGTTCACTCACGGTCTATCATATGTGTAAAATTTGATCCTGGCACACATATGAAATGTACTCGGTTTTCTTTCTAAAACCGGGTATGACATCCCAGAATTGTATACGTAATATGGTGATGTTATACTCTACATCATAAGCGATTGCGTATCATGCAATAAGATATCATGGGGGATTTTCATGATTTGCAAGAGATGCTATCCTGATCACAACTCACAAGGCATCATAGCCCAGATAGCAACAACGGTTAGCCGGGAGCGGATATCCAAGGGTAGAACCGTTTCGTGATGATAGTTGCTGATTCGATTTCGAAAAATGGCTCAACTCGAGAATCGCCAGGATCCTCCACTTCTGGTACTGGACTACTGGTGGACCTCTAGCGCAGTGCGAAACAGGATCGCATCGATTATTCGAGCCATAATAATCGTTCCGTTTGCTTTACGTTCTCCGATGACGTTTCCATATGCACACAAGGAAGGTACACGGAACTGCAAATATTTGCCATTAGCGCTTTCTTGGCAACTTGGTTCATGACCATTCAGGCATTATCCACTTCAAGGTACATGTATGATTGTAAATTGTCATTCCCTATGCCACTGTAGAAAGAAACACAACCAAACATACCAGAATACATGTACACATATTATGTGCTGCAACACATTGATAAATGAAGAACCTGATGGCAGAGAAAAAGCGAGGAAATAAGAATTTGCCCTAGTCCATCTTATTCTATGCATCCCGAATATTTGATCCGAGGCCAGGACTTCAAAGTGATAAGCAAGAATACAACTTTCACAATATATGGGTGAGAAACGATGATAAGGGGACAGAATTAGCACGGAGTGTCTGGATAACTGCAGAAGGCAGCGTCAGTGGAGAGCGAATAAAGCACCTAAAACCCATTCATTCTCTCCTTTCTACCATCTGTACAATGGTTTGAACAGGGACTCCAATTTCATGGTGCATTCCGGCGATGCTGCTATACATGAATCTAGAACTACAGAATGAGCCGAAGGCTTAATACACAATACATCATGCCTCTCATAAGCACACCAACTCTCAGCTTTGAATCTGTTGCCTCTCATGGAAGATCTCCCCGAGCTGTTTGTACAAGTATATTTGCTCCTCATAGGTTAGGTTTCTTATAATCTGAATGACAAAAGGTAGACAGTGGTTACTTGGTTAGACTCACACAAGATAAAGTGCTTAAAAGGAGATATTCAGGATAATGGAATAAAATATTAAGGTACAATGATCCTGACCTGATCCAAGATTATCTCAACAGAGAAGTTCTGGGGCGCAATGAATGATTGGTGGTATATATATGCAAATACTGCCATAACCATCTGGGGGAAAGCACACAGAAAATTATTTCAAGCTGTAATGTATTGGCTACGATAGTAATGCATAAGATTTCTTCAGCTTGGAGCATGGGAAAGCACAAAGGGCCGATCTTGATCTCCAACATTCCTGTCCTTTATTTGATTTATTTAATAAAAATAAACCATTATGCATTTATCAACGCAAGAGCAATTACGAGCAACATATGTACTTTTGAACTGAAGCTTACGCATAGCCATTCTTGTGCACCAGTTGCACTTACCCAGGTTTTTTTAAAAAAAAAAATGTATTTAGTCACATACCAAAGGCATCTATACTTGAAACAAATTTAGCTGTTCAAAACAAAAATTTCCCACCATACCTACTTTATCAACAGAATTTTGCTAAATGGTTTATGGGGTCAATCTGTGCTAAATGGAGGAATGGTATACATAAAATGAAGTTGCTCCTCCTGCCATCATTTGGTTCAAATGATAGCTTTATCGCTGCTGATTTGGGCTAGCCACATTATATCAATAGAGTGAGGACGCTAGAAGCTTGGATAAAATAGGCCAGCAACATTTCCCAATAGCCAGAATGTTTCTTGAGATACTTACTTGACAATCCATTCTGTCAGTAATTCCGCCATGCCCAGGTATGCTGTCACCGAAATCCTAGAGTTTTTTATGGGAAAATTATCTATCGGTCAAAGTAAAAATAATATAATAAGCACCAAAAAGTCAGTAAAATAATAAAGCAGCATATACCTTTATTTTAAAAGCTCTCTTGAAGCCACTTGCGAAAAACCCTCCGAATGGTGCTATTATTGATGCAAACAGACCTAGGGCTAAAGCATGCCACTGCACAGGCATAATAGCAACTTCTTTCCATGGGAACTGTTAAGAGACACATGTAATCAAATAAAGTTCAATAATCAAAGATCCAGAAACTATGGAAAGATACATAATAGGTTAAAATATTAGTAACTATAATATATGTAATACTAAATAAGAACATGAGATAATAATGGGATAGGAAAAAGAATCAAACAAACTTTAATCTGTTGTTCGGATTGAGCACAAGCAAAAGACTCCAGCACCCCCCCCCCCCCCACACACACACACACCCCACCCCAAAAAAAAGACCAACCCAAAGGAACCAGGTGGCACTGCATATGCAATAAAAAATATGCACCCAATTCGGGTTGAACATGACATAAACCTGGTGGTGGCTATGTACAAATACACCTCCCAGCATGTCCTACTCAGAACATGTGTGTGACATGCATCATCACATACAGCTCTCAATGTCGTTGCCGTTGTCTAATTGGATTCCTTTACGATATTCAAATGGCTACCTTTTGAATTGGTATGTGTTTTGACTACATAAATATATGACATATCATCTCATGTAGCAGCCATACACATGGAGATGATTTGCTGAAGTCTCTCCGTCTGACTATTCTTTCACTGAATGTAAATGTACTAACATTTGACGGTATGTCAAGAAAGAATAAAAGTTAATTCATAATTACTATCCAAGTTTAATATACCCAATTAGCAGTTTCCGCATCAAATAGCTAGCTTTTACTAGTATTCCTATATTCCTTCAACTCAAAAAAAGGAGAGCTAGGTTCTTTTTAGGACAGCACATCTTGACATGGAAGAATTTTGTTTCTTTTGAAATGACTTGTTGATTAGGGATAAGTATCAAACTATCAATAACCATGGAAGAAGACTAAGTGCAATAAGAGGTTCTCAGGTTCAAGAGAAGAGACATCCACAGTAGTTTTGAGATAACCTTTATGGTTCAGGAATTGCAAGGATGCTATCTTGTAGTACAAGAAAAATATTAAAATGGATAAAGCGAGCCAAAGACATTTCCTCACCCAATGTGGCGCCCATTCCAACGAGTAATGCTCTGGCTTAAACATTGGACCAGGATCACAATAAAGCCACCCAGTCGACAGATCCTGAAATTATTTGCACGAGAAGTTAGTAACACAGTAGCAACTTGACCATACAACAATGATACTCAGAAGAAAAACTTTGGTAACCTTTCTTGGGCATGTCAACCATTGGGAACGGCCCATTACATTAGCTAACTGCGACAGAAACAAAAGAAAATGAGTAACACATCATTTAGAGCGAAAAATAAATACCTATATTTTTACAGACAGACATTATCAGTGGATTATTATTTGAAAATCAACCCTTCAAAAGTTTGTATGCAGGTGTCTCCCAGAAGAGTATAAACCATGAGTGACCAACATAAATCTTCACATTGGTGCATGTTTTTTACTTACTAAGGTTGATAATGAGCACTTTTAGACACACCACAACCCAGCCACCCAATGGTGCTCTTTTAGATGCAACCACCACGATTAGCTCAATTAGTGGCTTGAACACAAGTTGGTTTGTCCAATAGGCCATCTTTGGAGCAAAGCAGATCTAGATTAATTGCAGTGTCCTCAGCTTCATTATCAGATGTCTAAAGTTCATTTGTCAATAACTTCCAATACTTCTACCGTTAGCACTTAGATAAATGTGGAGACATGAATGCAACATTGAGTCATGGAGAAAACACTGAGGATTTTCGTTTTTCTCTAGGTAATGACAAAAAAAAACTTCAGTAAATATAGCTTTTCTGTTTAGGAGAATTTTGGAAAAGCATCTAGTGCACAAGAAATATGCAAGCAAGATAATTGGGAGTGATAAATGACAATGGAGATGAAAGCTTTGGCAGTGACTAATAACTAACAAGAGAAAAGGTGGGTGCTAGTGTAATCACAGTCTCTGACCATACGCCCATACAGAAAAAGCACAAGTGAACATAATACTATAATACATCAGTAAGACTAGGGCAATATTTGATGTTCAAAGATAGAAATAAAGGTTCTAATCTAGACATCGACACAAGTAAGATAATACTTTGACACAAGGTACCATTACATGTGTATAAAGTCACAGGGGCAGGCTAGTAACAATTACAACTTTAAAAAAAAAAAAAAGTTGCTAAAAAAAGATCATGTTGCGGAACTTAACAAAGTCTCACCAGAAATGCAGATATGATAGTTGTCACCGATGCACCAATAAAACCTTCCCAAGTTTTCTTTGGGGACAACTTGATTAATGGTGTTCTCCCAAGAAAGAACCCAAATAAATAAGCAAAGATATCATTGATCACAATAAGTGAAGCAGGCAAAAGAAACCTGAGTAACCATGTGCACGGAGTTCATCAGTTATACATAATATGATTTACTTCCATAAATTAAAACATTCAGAACACGTCTTCCACAATATATATTAGTGACATGCATCACTGACATAAAATAGTATGAACTCAACAAAGAAAAAAAACAGATGACATGAAAAGTAAAGTGCAAAATGAAAACATCAAGGCACATAAGTCAGACAGGGCATTGTATTCCCAAGAAATTCTGCAATAACTAATTACAAGCCTTTAGTATCGTAGAAGCTCATATAGATAGCCAACTAGAGCATGGTACCAATGTTACTAAAGTAACAAATGTGGACTGTATATACTACAAAGGGGTGATTGCATCAGAGAATGGAAGTGCAGAATAATTCGTTTAATTTGACAGGTCCAAGATAATTCGTTTAATTTGACAGGTCCAAGGTAACTATACTTTTTTTTATAGCTGTACAAAAAGTAAGGCAGAATAGAGTTCAAGAATTCTAATTCATCTGCAAGTTTAGAACAGACGAATGATAAAAACCTAAAGATTCTTTTTCTGAAAGACAAGGACTCTTTCGGACGTTGATGCCAACACCAAATAAATATGTCTAATACCTGAAAACTGAATAAAAATGGGTGAAAGCCTTTACCCTAGCAGTTGGAGCACATAGTACCTAGCAGCATGGGTTTGACTCCCCATGTGAGCAAATTAAATGGGATGGATTAAAAAAAAAAAGTTTCATGCTCTGCAAACTACTGGCGCTGGGAGTGCCGCCTGGGTGGGTAGCCTTCAGAGGGGGGGGGGGCGCAGAAGTGGTTTAGGATTTTAGGATTCTTCTTAAAGCAACAGCGTGGGGGTGTTCCTTCCCCCGGCTCTAATTTTTTTTCAAAAAAAAAGGCCCACATATCCCGAAAAGTTGAAACTCTGAACGTGGTATTAATAAAGAAACAATTGACTTACCAGAAAATCCCTTCAAATATGTTTGCCACAGTGAAAGAGGACTGTGCAAATACCGTTAAAAGTATCATGTGTGTCCAGGCATACTGTTTGAATTGATACTTGTATGTCTTTTTCTTTAGAGTCACAATAAACCATACAAAGCCTGGATCAACGGAACCGCAAATATTACCGTTTTGCCAAATAGGCAGATACGAACAAAAATTTCAAGATAAGAAGGTTCTTTGTTATTAAGGCATGAATGTAAACACATGCAACCAAATGAACAAAGACGCTTCTAAAGTAACTAGCATGTAAATAACAGTAATCGCTTAGGCACGCATGGATGTACAACGGTTTAACGGTAATCACTTAGAAAGGCATGTACGGTACAAAAACAGGGCACTGAACATTTTGCAGACTCTACTGCCCAAGTCCATCTAGAATAACTGAAATGGTGTGAAGCATCTAATAACCAAAACTACTGAACAAAATGTTTCCATCAGCTGATGTTCATACAAAGAATAACACCAAGCCTAAAGGTGAATCTTCCCATTTAAATAACTGGGCAGCTATTAAACAAACAATGACTAGCACAAAAAATTGCAGAGTGACATTGAATTAGGCATTCCTTCAACTAAACTATAGCATAGCAGACTTTAACATGTTAATAAATTAATCGATAGGATAATCCAGTTTGGAAAAAAAAAACTTTAACGCAAGATCATAATTAGAAAAACACAATCGCTTTGCAACATTCTAAATTCAAAATGAAGTTTTTGTAATGCATTAACTAGAGAAAATCATTACATGATGCGAGAGATACTGAGCCTACCTGCAATATAAAGGAAATAGCAAATAAACATCTGATACTTTATTAGGCCGCTGACAACCTTGTACAGCAAGTGATCTGAAGTTACTGTATTCACAAGCTGCCGACTAAGAAAGCGCCCATAAGTGTACAACATTGCTGTGAAAAAGAAGTGCCTACAATGGAAATAACCTTGTACATGAACAACATAGGGAGGGGAAGTACTGTTGAAAAGCACTGCAGCTGTGATATTGACAACTTCCTTTTTAAACTTGTTGAATCAAAATGGCCCAAAGCTTACCAATTCAGCAACCTGAACCCTGGCAGTTGTTTCTCTTCACTGGATTTTCTGAGTAGGTTGAAAAGCTCTCTTGCCATGTATATTTGAATCACAACAACCATGGCCCAGATATATAGATGACCCATGTAAACAATGAAGACAAAGCCTCCAATCATCCATACTGTTGAATATGTTCGGATAAGCATTGATTTATACTTGTTCTGATCATTGACAAGCAATGGCTGTCCATTAGCTCTATTCCCATCTGCAGTAGCCTGAAGAAAATGATCATGATTAGTTATGAAAACAAAAGCAGCCCATACAGGCTGTTGCTCAAGCTTTGTACCATGCTGCAATGTAAGTGTTAGCTGAATATAGAGAGAGCAAGACGTAATAAAGAGCAAAATGAAGAAAATAAGAACTTGCTAACCTCACTCGGCTGCCTCCGACGTCTAACCCGCCCTGTGTGAGAAGCAGAAGCTTCGCTGGAGCTAATGTCCCTTTGCATCACGAGTACTCCAAAGTCAAATCTATATAGAAATGAAATGAAAAATAGTCAGGCAGACCAGATTTGACTATAAGATGAATACAGATAATTTAGCAACAAGACATGTATGGGTACATCAGTGGAAGCTTCGCATGGGTTCTGAAAGGTTCCCCAAAATAGAACCCTTGTGACAAAATTCGCTGGCCAACTGATTGAACACCAGGCAAGAAAAATTCAATCTAGCAATAAGCTGCCACCCAAAGGGGGCTCAAACACGGGGCGTCGGGACTGAGAACCCTAAACAGTTTTGGGAAATCAGACACAACCCAGTACTCCTAAAAAGGCAAACTGCACGGATTCATCCGGAAGGGAAGGTTCGGGTTTCCGGGGCTCACAGCAGAGGGAACAACAAAACGAGCAATCCGCCCATCTAACTCAAAGCAGGCTAGGGTTCTCACCAGCAAGGTGCCGTCGGTCGGAAGCGGAGGCGGGGGGCGCCGTCAGCTGACCGGCGGCCCCAGGGTACGGCAAGAGGAATGAAGAAGGAAGGGGATTAGTGAGGTGGGGCTTTGCCGTTTAGGGCTACCGATGCCCGAGGCGGGCGATTTTTTTCCCCCTCTCGCAACCCAAAACGTGCGTATTCCTTCGGGTGGCAAGGACGACTGGAGGGTGCCTCGCTAAGTCTACTAGTAGCATAGTCTATGGCCTGCCTCTCTAGTGAGACAAGCACATCGCTCTCGCGATTATTAATGGCGGCTCGCAACCGCTCATCCAGAGGCGTCCCAAATCGTCTCAATTAACAATCGCGCCACACCTTCCAGCTAACAGAATTCGTCGGGTGGACAGCTAACAATCGCAGGCCGTGATGATGGACATAATATTCCCCCGAAAAAACACCCAGCTGCCGCCGGCGACAAAACATCGCCGGGAACTATACCCTCGCAGTTCGCGGCAACAATCCAGAGCAAGTGTGCTAAAACGAAGCAGGAGCTCCAACGGCGTACCTGCGAAGGGCGGCGCGGAAGTAGCCACACTGGGAAACGGGAGGTACCTCGAGGTCGGCGGAGTAGGCGAAGGCAGGCAGTCCCCGGCGCGGCCCGGAGCACCACACCACCTCCCCCGGCGGCGGCGCGCGTGGAGGTGGAGCTGCCGGCTGCGCCCTTCCAGAAGGAGGGAGAGGGGGAAGCTCGCGAGAGTTGTGGCGCTCGGCTGGGGGAAGGGGGAATTCCTTGCTTTAATTCCGATTGGTTGGGGTGCCTTCAAACCGCTCGCTCTCGGGCTTGAGGAAAACAAAGCTTGCGGAGTTGGGAGAATGCCGTGGAACGAAACGGGTGGACGGCAGAGGAGATCAAAGTACACACACAGCTCTAAATAAATTGCCAGGAGGGGCCCACGGGAAGTGCCACAATAGCTCCTTTTTCAAATGAAAAATTCGTTTGTTTTGTACTCCCGTATCTGTACTAGAAATCTTGCAACTTGGCACCGTTTGACCGTTAGTACTGTAGTGTAGTTAGACCTGTCGGTGGGTACCCAAAATCCACATCCAAATTCATATCCATGTATTTTGGGTAGGGTATGGGTAAAATTCTTCTACTCATTTTGATTTGGATGTGGGGAGGGTATATCCACGTTTAACTCTGGATAATCAATCACCCACCAGACTTTGCTTCACGGAGAAGGAAAGAAAGGGACCCTGAAGAATCGTCGAGAAACAACCCGAGAGAAACAAACAATGGCAGGCAGGCGAGAGGAGGGGGACGACCGCGGGACGAGCAGCAGGTGGAGGCAGAAGAAGATTACATCGACATGGGGAGCGACGACTCGAGGAACTCCGGTGCGTGGTCAAGGCCGCCGCCGGCGGCGGCGGCGTGGTGCTGGACTGCTGGTTGTGGAGGACTTCGGGTGGGCGACGCGCGGCGAGGCGGCAGGGAGGGGGAGGTGGCCGGCGTCGAGCTCCTGCTACTAAGGCGCCGTGAAGCACGCCATCGCGGAGGAGCATGGCCTCGCGTGCCGCGGAGGCCGATCTGATTCTCCGCCGTTGGGTAATATCCATGCCCAACGGGCATTATCCACTTTAATTGGGTATGGATAATTTAATTTGAAGTGGGTAAGGGTAATTGTGGATATGGCTTTGGGTGCTCCATACCCTCCCCAACGACAGGCCTAAGTGTAGTACTCCCGAACGCGTCGCAACTTGGCTGTACGGGCTGCAGCAGATTTCGTGTTGGTTTCGTTACTGTGATGTTTGGAGGACTGAAGAACCATTTTACGAGCGTGTTTAGTTGTTGAGAAAGTAAAAGAACTTTTATAGGAAGTGTGTTTAAAGTTTTGGGAAGCGTGTTTTGTGAGTGGGATGAATAGGAAAGTTGAAGGGAATTAAAGAACTTTTCTAGAAAGCGTGTTTTCTGAAAGTGATGAATAGAAAAGTTAAACATCGTCTTGTTGATGCATGAGAGAGGAGCAACGACCACGTGGGCGCCGATTGGTTCCAAGGAGACGGCAAGTCTCCGGTCTCTGCGCCGTTGACCGTTGACGCGCTCCATGTCTGCGCAGCCACCAGCCAGACTCTCTCGCTACCATATGGTCAGTCAGTGCGGGCCGGCTTGGTCTGCTCAGGGTCCGGTCGCGAACCTGATGCGCGACGTGCCAAAACTAATGCGACGCATTTGACCCAGGCTAGCTAGCTGTTCCGTGCTCGTCATCTATGCATCAAACACCCAGTGGTCAGTGCCAGAGGTTGAGCCACGTGATGAGATCGATCCTGTATTACTGTATATAATAGGGGAAACCATAGACAAATAAGCATTGGGCGTTGGTCTGTAATGTACACCCGTCGCAGTATTATACTCGTACAAGCCGCGTTGTTCACGCACCTACTATATACCTTGTACCCTTTGCCTCTTTACGCCCCCGTTTGCAAAGGAGGCAGAGCTTTTGTTCGCCAACACATGGGACACACGCTCCCACAGCTAAAAAGCGGGGCATTATCGGGGTGCTTAAGGAAAGTCCCCAACAACTTATATGCCCTGCGCCCGGTTCTCTGCTTTCGGTGTGGAGTGGAGCGCGAATATGCCGAATCGCCGATGGCCTTGTGGCCATGGGAGGAATGCCTTGTGGCCATGGGACTTGGGAATCAGATCCATCCCCCCGTGGCTCGTTCGTCTTCACGAGAGCGCACACGGAGCGCTCTCTCGCCTCTCGGAATCCCCTCTTTTGCGAGCACCTGCTGCTTCTTTCTTGCTCTGCCCCGCCGTGCCGATGAGAACGAGCGCAAAGAATACATGGGCTGGATGGGCCATGACAAATCACCGAAAACGGCACTCAGCCCACCACCCACCAGGGCACAGCGGGTTGTACAGCTTGGACCATCCTCTTCTGCCAACCCAAACATTTGGCCCAGATTTCATGTGTGAAAAATACCTGGGCCAATTTCAAAAAGAGAAAAACTGGGGGCGTAAACATAACCTTATGTATGGCCCGGCAGTTCAATACTTAGGGCCTAAAGACAACATTAGCAGCATGGATTATGGTCCAACAGGTAAAATAATAATGTACCAATTTGCATTTCTTCGTTCTGCTCTCCCAATCTATATCGTTTTCCCTTGATGTCGCGTTCTCCCAACCTTATCTTCATCAAGTTCTGACGGCGTCTGTACAGTACAACTATGAGAAAGATATTTTTGAAGCAACCAACCTGATGTTCCTCAGACAAAAACTATTGCCTTCCATAGCTCACGACGAAGATCTGTCGAGTGACGAGGGCACCACGCCACGCGGTCAGCAGTTCGCTGAAATAGGACAGAACGAGCATGGTGCACAGTAAAATAACCGCAGTTCTTGGACTTCGAACTTGGCTATCAACCCTCCAAAACGATAATGTGTTGGCTAGCTGGAAACGCTGGTGAGTGCTATAGCACTAACCTACAGTAGTTTTTTTTTTTTCAGAAGAGGACGCCGACTGCCGACTGATGATACGATCATTACCTGAAAAAAAAAAAGGTAAGGAACTGCAATAAAGAAGTGCTGTCCTGGGGAGGATCACGTACGCTGATTAGCGGCACTGTCATGTCAAATCTATCGCTAGCTACAAGCTGGTGGCAGCAGGTAACCATAGGCTCCGCTCGATCACCCAGTTGTTGCTCTCCGAGATGGGTTGGGTGCCCACTTTTACCCTGGAAGCAGTTGAGCCCTCCAGCTTTTCGCCAAAAGGGCCACGATCTATTCGGGCACATGAGCTCCAACTCGGCCGCGGACGGGGAAAGAATTTGATGAATCGACGCCAAAAGGTGACCCGTCGAGGGAAGAAGAGGGACGAGAACGAGACATTAGCTGTAGCTTGTTGCGATCGAGAGCTTGTGCGCCGTGGAGGATCGCCATGATGTGCCTGTGGTCCACGGCTCGTTTGCGCGCGCATATATAAAGATGGCTACCCGCAAAAAAAATATATATATATAAAGATGGCTTGGCCCACTCCGAGGCGAGATCAACACAGCCTTTTGTGCGGCCCACCCAGGCACCCACACACCATCTTCCCCCCGCTCTTATCTCCACTCAACGCGCACGAAAATCACTTGTGCTAACACATGCGTGCACACGAGCTACAAAGCTTTTTGAGTTGGCAACGGCCTCTAAACTAAAGCCTCGCTCCCAAGCTCTCTTGGAGGTTGGCAGTGGCCAGCCAGTTAGGTCGACACCTTCACGTTCCGGTACATGTCGTTGCAGGCACGAGTTATAACTATAACAAGCTAGGGCCAAAGGCCAAAGCCTATGGCTAAGGGGAGGCATGGTATATGAATATGGTATAGGCAGTACAACTAAAGGGCGCCTGCACAACAGTTCGGTTAGCACATATCTATCTGAAAAGAGCTCCGGGAACACATGCACACATGCAGGCGCCCAATCAATTCTTTTTAATCAGATTGGCAGTTGCTTAAAGGTCCCTTTTTATTAATCTGCATATCAAGCTACCACACCACCACTCCATGCATCCACTTGCTATTACAAAACTGGACATCACAGCTTCACAAGGCATACTACTACTGCATTTGCTATGGATCGGAGCAAGCTAACTGGAGCCACCAGCATGTCATGCAACAATGGCTGCTAAATCCTACTGTTGATTTGGTTCATTAACATTACGAAATATATATGTGGATCAGTCGACTGAGGCTACCTGTAGGTTATTAATGGATCTATATATGTGGATCACGAGCGAAAATTAAGAGAGCAAAAGAAAACGATGAAGAAGGAGAAACAACATGGACTGAAAAACTTCCCTTTCTTCTACAGAAGATAGATTAAAGGTATGCATAGCTTTGTGATTGGGCACCAGGGGACTTAGTGACCGCCAAAGTTTATTGGGCAATCATTCGGTGAATTCTGGAGCAATGATCATGGAAGATTTCTCGCATTCCGGTTATGGGGGCAAGCCGAGGCCGCAGCTGCGCGCGCCGGTCGACGGCGTCGTGCCTACGGCCGGGCTTTCTTTTTTAGAAGGCGCGAAACTACTGATTATGCGCCCCATTAGGGCAGCAAAGCAGGCTTCCAAATCTAATAGTAAATCGATCAAGTAGATTGCTAGCACTCTCTCCTGGGGGAAATTAAAGGATTAATAAAAGTAGCCGACGAGTGCGTGTGGGGATGGTTGAGAGATCGATAATCATGCAGCGGTCGACAACCCCCAGCAAAAGCAATCTCCATTTGGGCATCTCAACTTGTATATTTTAGCATGTGTATCCATACTCTAGTACTATATTATACTACCACACTATACTATGGCTAGCTAGTTAGTTGCTAGTGAGCAGAGATGGTTCAAAACCAAATATACTACTATACTACGGCTTCTAACTAATCCATCGACGTCGTCTAAAGATTAAATAAAAGCTAAACCATGAGCAACTAATAAATAGCAAGCTAATGGAAAAGGGAGGGGATTAATGTGTGGTGCTCTGTTGGTTACACATATCATTGCCAGTGTGATATGTCCGTACGTACCATTGTCCACGCGTACTTTTCTGATTCGTGGGAGGAACAAACCAAATGCCCTCGGAATTCAGATAAGGGCGGTGAGTTGAGTGGTATTGGGACGTCTGATTGAGAGAAAGACGGAGACGAAACGCATTGTGCGTGCCCATCTTTACGTCAAATCCATACTCCATTGCTCCTCCTCCAAGGAGGAACTTTTACTTTGCCACTTTTCTGTTTCTTCCGAAGTGAAAACTGAAAAAGGAGCATCAACACTAGCTATATCTATACTTCTATACATCTGTCTGTAGAGAGATATCTAAGCTAGCCGGCCAGCAACAAACAAACACCTATAGACCCCTACAGAAATGAAATCATTAAAGCCAAAGCGAAGCTCCTAAACCTAACGCGCATCAATGCGATTGGGGCCAAGCAACCCAAAGAGGATTTTGGATGCATATATCAGCTCCATTAAAGTGTTACAGCCGGGCGAGGTTTATCCTTAATCCCCGGCCTAACAGCGTTGTTTAATCATCAGATGGTTGCTGCGATGCGACGACGGTTGTTGGGTGATGCGCGTCAATGGTGCCACAGCACTGCACACGGGGGCCGGCCTCTAAAGCTGGAGCTTCGTCCATCCATGCTCTGGACGACTGGACGCTCTGGTGGTGGTGGAGGGCGGATTCATGGGGCCTTGCCGGCAATGATTGGTCTACTCATTGAGTGCTATCGCCTCTCAGAACTTTCGTATGCTCATCATGGCTGGATGGCCAGGACAACATGCACGCACAGGCGCAGTTCTCTCTCTCCTCCCTGCCGTCTTGAAGCGCAGCAGAAAAAGGGCGAGGGAAATATGGAATGTATAGGCGCTGCACGGAATTCTAAAATTTTGCGGAAGAATTTACAAGTCGGAGCGCACCAGTATCAAGGTTACGACTTGTAGCATAGGAGCACGGCTACTGCTCCACTTTCTAGAAGAAATGAATAGAATTGGGAACTCCTAGTGTGGCAATTGAGCTTGGGATGTTGAGCAGAAAGGGAGGGGGAGAAGATCCATCTATTGATGCGATTTACGCCTCTTTTGATAGAGATTTACTCACACAATCGACACATAATCAACAGTGCAAATTACTAGTGCTGGTACTGTACACTTTCATCACCTAACCATGTACTGTAAAGAGAAGGAGCATAGCAAAAATTGTATCTTTTTCTTCACAAAGACATGATTCACCTTGTAAAGGAGGTGAGCAGGGGAGATGAGGACGATGATGGTGGTGGTGCTCTAAAGTAGACGGGCCGGGGAAAAGAGAGCCAAAAAAAAAAAACGCCAAAGGGCAAGCAAAGCAGGAGGGATTAACAAAAGAGAAAGCCAAGAAACTACCACTACTACTCCGGCAGCAATGAAATGAAAACCGAAAGAAATGGATTCGAGAAGAAGAAGAAAAAGAAAAAAGAAACAAGACACCTTGCTTGATTACAAGTCATCCTCGGTGATGCTCTCCAGGTGCGGCCGCCACACGGCGACGCGCCCTCGCCGCCTGTCCCTCGCCGTGGATGCCTTCTCCTTCATGATCTCCGACAGGTACCTCTCGTTGGCCAGCAACCTTTCCTTCTCGCTCTCCGCGCCGCCGCCACCGGCCGCGGCAGCGGCGGGCGTTGTTCCCTCCCGCGCGGTGGCGTGGTGGTCCTTCCTCCTCCTCCGTCTCCTCGCCGCCGCCGCGGCCGCGGAGGCATGGGAGGCGGGCGGTTGCGCCGCGCTCTTCTTCTCTGAAGCCGGAGGAGCCTGATGCTTCTCGGTGGCCGGGGCGGACATGACGGGCATGAGGAAGTAGATCTTGCCCTTCTGGAGCTCGGCATTGGGCGGAAGGATGACGGGCTTCTGGACGACGATGCCGCCGCCGCCGCCGTCGGCGGGGCACGTCGAAGGCGGCTTCCGGAGGACGTGCTTGGGGTAGGCCTTCATGATCTCGCCGGCGAGCACGGGCCCGCCGCTGATCTCCTCGACGCGGCCGTTGGAGTGCACGATCCGCACCACGTCCAGCGCCCCGCACGGCAGGATGCACGCGATGCAGCACTTGATGGTCTCCATGGATGGATGATGCCCCGACAGACGAATAACCGCGCCGATCGATCCCCTTTCCTATCTCTCTCGTCTCCCACCCAGGCTTGGTGCCAGCCAGCGGCGGCCGTGCTAGCTCATGTGGCGGCGGCAAGGAGGCCGATCGATGGCGAAGACGAACGGGCTGGGCGATGCGCGCACGAGCGAGCGAGCGAGCTCACGAGGCTCAGCTGGCCTGGGTCCTTTTGGTGCGGGTATGTCCGAGCTGCTCGCTTTTATATAGAGGCACCTTGCTAGGATACTAGCCGAGAGGTGAGTTTGCTAGCTGGCTGGAGAAGGGGGGTGCGTCCCAGACACGGGGTATTTGTACCAGCCACGGAATGACACTTCACACTAGGAGAGGGAATTGGTTCTTGTTCTAGTGCTCGTGAGATCAGTTTACAGCACAGCCACCGGTGCTCCTGCTGCTGCCGATCAATGTAGTAGCAGCACGACCACTAGCCCACAAGGCCACAACACAGACAGTGGCGGCAGCTGCAGCACCTCCCTCTCTCTCTCTTTTTCCTACTGTTTCCACTGCTTACCACTCTCTTGCGGGTGGATGTGGATGAGAAGATGTTATATAAAGAAGCGGTGCTCAGCAACGAACCGTGAATTCAATCCGGCTCCTGTTCACTCTGTCTTGCCTTTCATGCATCTTATCCTTTTGGCTCTGATGGTAGTGGAGGTGTGGAGCCCTAAATCATTACCTGCCGCTCCTCCTCACCCTTGTACTTGGGTCATCGAGGTCGAGCGAGGTAGGGGACTGGACAGACTCACTCCCATGGGCGCGTCATGTGCGCCGGTGGATCGCATGCTAGATCGTCTGTAAAACCTGTGCCTGGAGCACACCTTGCTGTGGACGGCGGACCTGCAACCGTATGTGTGTAGTATATCTGTGGGAGCAGCAGTAACATACGTGCCTGTTGGTGCCATATGATGTGTTGGTTAGGGCATGGACCGCGGAGGCGCACATCCGGCTCGTCCAGTCGCTGTTGCGATGAATGAAGGCCAGTCGATCGTGTCCCTGCTCCCGGCGACCTGCGCGTAATGCAAGGACAGGAGCACGACTGATTAGGGGGGACAATTAGCATCGCGCGAGGAATGATTGTGCTCTGAACCAAGATGACACTCGCCGGTGCATGTCTCGGATCATTGTACAGATGCAGGGGCCGGACGATCATGTATATATTCATGTGTGTGCTCCATGTATTCGACACAACCGGGCACGCAGCCGCTGATTGTTACTGGGAATCTGGGGTGCCTAAACCTGGGTCCACCCTGGAGTCGTCAGAAAGTCTGATCCGGGACGGGAACCCATTCGCCGTCCATGATTCTCAAGGCAAAACGAACTAATACTGTATAGTAGTAATATGCTCGTATTTCTTCACCTTACTTATGAGAAGCCGTAGGCTAGTACATGGCTACCTTCCTGGTTCCTCTTAAAAAAAAGATAGGAAAAGGAAAAGCTAACAGGTACAGTACAGGCATAAAAAAAGGCCATCGCTAACATCCAGTGCATCCATCCACACGTACGAACAATATACTAGTAGTGGTGGCAATCATATGATATTCCGATACCTTCCAATACGTCCTTGTACGTGTAGGACAGTAGGAGGCCTATAAACCAAAGGGCCTGGGGCCACGAGATAGCCAGGCCAGGCGCCGCGCCGGAGGCCGCACGCAGCACACGCAACGCCGCCGGCGTCCATATGTCCCGCTCCGCCTGGCCCCGAGAACGGCGGCATCAGCACAAGCCACAGCACCAGCTCATCTGGTTAGCACGAGGCGGGATCGACCCGGCAAGAGCAGAGCAGCGCGGAATGATACGGCGAAACCGCTCGGGATGAAGATGAAGCGGACGGGATTCTCTGTGCGCGCGGGCATAGAACGGCTCACGTGCCGCGGATGGGCTTTGGTGCTTGGACCGACCCAAACTCTCTGTAGGCCCCCGCATGGCATGGCACAGTGATGATTCACTGATTCCCAACTCGATAGTTTCGCACATGATGTGATGAGACCGTACTCCTGTAACCTTCGGTCGTGTTCTTGCACGGCAAGGCTGCTCAAGTTTGGGGCGAGTTTGCCACCTGTTCCACACGGATTAGGAAATCTCTGGTTAGTGGTTGGTTAGTAGTATTAAATCTTGATCCTCGTCCTGCCTCGCGCTAAGCCAGGAGATGTCGAGTCAAACACATGCTGTGCGGACAGTAATTTACTCCTGCTCCCGACACGTGGCGCGTAAACATGGCAATGCCTGTGCGCGAGTCCCAGTAGAGGTATACACTGTAGCGTGGTGCGTGTCGGCCGCCGAGAGCGGACGGTGTGCAGGGCACAGACCGGCGTTTTGGCGTGTGGTCGGCAGGCGAGACAAGCCCCGCGTCCGGTGACGCGCGTGGATCCCTGTTGGGACTCGCGAACGTGAAGCTGCCCCCGTTCCTCCCCTCCTTTCGGAGCGGGACGACGAGTGATTCAGCGAGCGAGCCCGCCTCGCTAGGCGCGTGACGGATCCGATCAGATCACACGCGTTCGTTCTGCCCGCACCCGCTGCACTGCAAGGGAAGCCCTCCGAGAGCTCAGCATGTGCTTCACGACAGCGACGTGAGGGCTAGCTACTCGCCGCCGCCCCGTTCTCTTTTCTTTTTTGATGATCGTCGTGACGCCGGCCGCCGCCGCGGCGTCAAACTGCACAGTGCGCGGGCAAAGACTCTTGTCCGTTCTGTTTCTCGTGGTTCGTCGCGAAAAATCTGGCCATCGAGAAGCGATTTGTCCTCGCCGACTTTTTATTTGTTCCTTGTTGTTGCATGCAGCTGGGAGGCTCCAGCTTCAATAATTCCAGGATCGGAGAATATTTTCTCTCCTGCTTTAGGGGCGACGCTTTTGTGGGACGACAGTACGAACACGATGGGGATGGACGACGGATGATTCTCGGTGACAAGCGGAATCACGTTCGCTGCTGGTAAAAAAGGGAGGGAAGGGAAAAGGGAGGCTCGATCCGTGTCAGAAGCCACGAAGCACATGTCACACACGCACGTTGCCGGTCAGAGAAAGTGGTTAAAGACGTGCGCGGATTATTGAGGCGTTATCCATCCTGATCGTGCATGCATTCATAGATGCGTCGAGTCGCCACGGCGAACATGTTGATGTGCTAGTAGTGTGTAGGGGCTAGCCAAAAAGAGCCCCAACAGTGGCGCGCGGATTATTGAGGAAAGTGGAACAACATCGACACTTGAAAGTCGACACGACAAGGCCCGAGCTCGGCATCACTGTTGGGACGTGGTCGACCCACTGTTGGTAGCAAATCCCAAATCGTCCTAGCTTCGAAAAGGGGACCTCGCTGAGATGAAACTTGTCCTACGGGAGACGCGTGATTGAGACCAAGTGCAGCGTTGAGACCTCACGAACGTGGTGTTTAGTTGATGGAAACGGGAAGAAATTTCCTATAGTAAAACTCTACTTTAGCGAAAGTTTGTAAGAGATCATGATTTTCAATGGAACGAAAAGACTAGAGGACTAAACATCTCCGAAAATTAACTGTCGCTTCTTGAGCGACTGTCAATTCTTTTCTGGCACCGCCAAGATCATCAAGGATCACGACGTACGATCTCGACGAACTAAACGGCGCGTACAGATAGGTAACGGCTGATCGCGAGCGGCTAAGACGCACGTTGTAAATGTCCAGCGATCGGCCACGGAGCACCACGAACGTACAGACCCGATCGATCGTTCATACACAGTTCTCTCAACTTGTCTTTACTTTGCGCCATGCATGGGTCCGATCGATCGGAGCCGATAACCCGTGTCTTTTCTGCGCGCGTGGTTCTCCTTTCCGCCCTGGGAAGATCTGCCGTGACGAATCGCGACTCTGCCCGGCTGCCCCGACGCTAGCTTCCACGCTTCTCCATCTGATCGTACAGTAGTACAGGTTATATCATCTGAAACCCTTTTTGGTTTCGTCCTGATCCAGAAGATTTTGACTAAAACCGGCGCCGAATGCAAAGGGCGCGCTCGAGTCTTGACCATAGTTATGTCCTCCTCCCAAGTCCCTACGTGGCTATGTGTCCTATAGTATGACCAGTCAGGTAGATCGATTTATCGATTGACAGGCGTGTGCTGCTGTTGATCAGCCAAAACTGATGAGAGAAGATCTCTGCAAGAGCTTCTTCGTCGTTCCAGTGCGACAATAATGGTTCAGGTGAGAGATGATTCCATGCATCTGGTTTTCTTTTCTGCTCCTCAGCTCGTTGCTTCGTCTTTTCTTGCACAAGTTGTAGCACTGCTTTGTTGCCTGGGCCCTCTCCTCCTTTTGTTCTTTTTTGAGAATGGCAGCAAACAGTGCACCGTATATTATCAGGGCAGCCTAAGCCCTTGATGATCCACTTGTCATGCATCCAATGTGTTGTCCGCGTCGGTTGCATAACCATCCATGCCAGCTAACGATCGATGATGATATATGACTCACTTTACCGGAGACATCCATCCAATCCATGTTAAGCCTGACCTCATACGAATTGTCAATTGGCAAGAACGACCAGTGCGACGATTACAGATATGAATCCTCGTGACACAGCAACAGGCCGCACCACGCAGCGCAGACGGGGTCGACGATCGGGGTATATATGTCATAGCGTGCATGCGTCAATGCGTGTGTGCATGTACGCATCAAGAAAGCAATACGTGCTGTGCTGGAGTCTTGAGGCACAGTGCCGTCTGTCTCTGCACTAGGAAGGGGACCGGGAGAGAGCTAGGGGTGGCTAGTAGCTAGCTGAATCAGCCAGTTAGGTGCCTGTGGTCATACAGGGGACGAGAGGAGAGGGAGACCCCCAACTTCTAACGACAGGCTTGGATGGATGGATCGATTGATGCGTGTGCCTTCAGCTTGCCTTGGCTGCGAAAAGCATGAGCTGCCGCGCGCCCGTCATTCCGAGATCGACCGGATCGTCGATGTGCTACCGCCCGGTGGCCTAATGGAACGGCGCACCAGAGCTGGGTCATCAACTTGGGCCCGTTGAAAAATCTGGCGGTGGCCGGGCCATGGAATGAAAACCACGAAGCTCGCTGAAGCTTTGAGTGCATGGTGGAACGTCTCTCTTGGACGCGAGCCTGAACTTTTCGGTGAAAACGAACCAAATTTGTAAGGTTTGATGTAAATCTTCTCGTCCTGGATATGTTGTGCCTTGCTCCTTTCCCTTGTCGCTGGCAAAAGTTATAAGATTTTTCGGTCTTTTTAGAAAAGAAAAGAGAAGACTGAACAAACCTCATAAACGCTGGCCTCTTCTTGAAATTTGATTGGTGACAGGCTACGTTCCAAATGGTTGTACAGTGGCCGGTGGAGAGATTCATCTGATGCCGAAACGTTGGTACTTTCATGTCAGCGTCAGAACAGAACAGATCGTACTCGGCCGTGTTTAGTTCCAGAAGTTCTTTCGGACTCTATTATTCATCTCTTTCATAAAATACGCTTCCCAGAAAAGTTTCCTGTTAACTTCTTTCAACTTTTCTATTCATCCCTCCCACAGAACACACGTTGGCCAGAAAAGTTCTTTTCCATGCAACAACAACCCAAGAGGACTGCACGGGTCAGGTCATCAGGTGGGTGTGTCAGCGCAGAACGCGCGTCCGTCCCGGCATTCCTGCAGCCAGGCATCAGGCTCCAGGCGACCAGGCACGCACACACAAGAGGCCTCCAATGATTCCTCGCTCGATCTGATCCCGGCTGCGCCGTCGCTGTCACCGGAAAGCTGGAGACCCATGCATGACCGGTGGCGTCCGGCCAGAGAGAGCCCATCTCGCCTAGTATCGCCGGTGACATGATGCACGGCTACAAGCATACACGCCCCCCTCCCCCTCACATTAACCCACCAATTATGGGTTCCATTCCGTCGCCCACATGATCCATCCCATGGCGGCTGCCGTCGCTGCAGCACAGGCCTGGCCACTGCCCAGCCGGGCCGCCGGCCGGTCAGAACCCACATGCCTCACGATCCGATCTTATCCGGCCAAGAGCCATGGTAGTTAGTAGCTAGATAGCCAGTCGTAGAATTTGCAACGACCTTTTAGAGTCCAAGAAAGGGAGCAACCGATCAGCAAGCATCGCCTTGGCTCAATCGTGTGTAGCTGCAAAGAAGATGCTACGCGGCGAGCAAGCGTGCGTGGGGGACCGGCCTCGCCGGGGCCGGCGATCGGTCGTCTACCCCCGGCAAAAGTCAAATGGCTAACAAGGCCGGGAGTCTCTTTACAGCCGGGTTAGTGCTCCGGTGTCACGGTCAATTGCCATTAGTCACGCAGCAGCGAATGAAAGGGATCCCAGGCTGAGCGGCTTTACATCAACTCGAAGGTCCACTCCGGCACTCACCGAGAGCGAGCTGAGCTACCCAGTGATGGAGCTGCTATCTGCTTGCAAATATGGGGCATGCCAATGTGGCCTACGAGGAGTTAGCGCTGGCAGCATCTCCTTTTTCATGGTGGGTTGAGTAACTTGAGTTGAATGGTGGAGTTTATATTCACTGCGTTGCTTTCCGCCGAGAGTGATGGCACGGGAGTGGACCTGGACTGCTACGCTCGATCAGGTGACGATGATTGATGATTCCTTCCTTCCTTTCATTCACTCATCAACTCAACCTCACACTATCACACATGCCTTTTTATCTTTCCGGTATCCAGATTTAGATAGAGCGGTCGGCTTTCTCCTCCGTTCGTCGCCCAAAGGCTGGCCGTAATTCCCACTCGAGATGGGGGGTCAGGAGATCGTGGTGGGGGCGCCAACGTGCGACGGCCCGGGCGTGCGTGGCTACCCGCGCGCGCACGAGATTGATAGATATAGACCTCTACCTGTACACGCGCGCACGATTCGGAAAGGAAGGCGTACCGGCTGCCACTGGGAATTGGCAGCCGCGAGAGTCTCGGCTTTCAGGTTTCCGACGGCCCTACCCCGTGACATGAGACACCCGTACGTCTCGTGTGCTTTGCTGCACGTAGGTGTATACGCCTTTGTTTTCTCGGATGAGGATCAAAGAGCTGCTAGTCCATTTCTGTACATGCATCATTATCTGCAATTCTGCATCATCTTACCATTACCAAGTGGCTCCTGCCTTTGCCATGTTTGCAACTTTGGATAATGGAGGAGTGCTTCGATTTTTCTAGAACACACGGCGGAGAGATGCATATGTCGGGTCGGGTTAGAGTTAGAAGCGGTAAAAACACAGGCGGGAGTGCCTACTCCACTGGTGCCGGATAATTTCCGAGACGGGAGGAACATATACGTGGCTTTGTAAAGTTTGACTCTGCAGTTCATGCCCTCACGTCGTGAGCTCCTTCGTGAACATCTGATTCTTCTTCGAATATGGAGAATGCTGTCTGTCTCTTCTCTCCACTACTCAGTGGGCGCATGAGCTCCGTCTTCCTGCTACTTCTAGATTTCCACACATCAGTGTCGACCTAAAGATAAACTGGTAAAGCCATAAAGCCAATGCTGTACATCGTATCTGCTCAGGCCTTTTGGGATAGATCTGGCGGGCCTCTGTTGTTTGCATCAGCTTTCGTTCACCAAACAGTGAAGCCTCTTTCGTTGTGTTGGGAGTTGTTAGGCGCCACAGAGTTCTGGATTTGCCTAGTGCGCATGGAGCTACGCATGGGACCAGAATCACACGACATTAAAACATGGTATCCCAGATGTACAAGGTTCGCATGCACAGACAATGGTTTATTCAGATCATCAGATGTCTGAACATCATTCGCGTACCCGGGCCGGACAGAGCAGGCAGCATCTGGGGGGGAAAGCTAGTAGTTGGGCCAAAGTTCAAAGGCCTAACTAAATTTGGAGCACTCTATTGGACGACGGGGGCCCGTCCGTTTGGGCAAGCATGTCCAGATGCCGTTCTTTGGGCCTATTTTGAGACCCACCACAGCCACGGGCCATCATCTCTCAATTTTTTTTTAGTTGGTGGGTCGTTCCTTTCCTTGCATCTTCTCATGATCTGCTTGATAGTGTACGATGTGGTGATCTTCGATAGCAGAAATAGCAGATGCCCCGTCATGCTGTCCCGTCGGCAAGGCCATCAGTTAGGCTTTGGATGCCTCTAAAATCTAATGACTTTAAACGAGACATTACAAATCAGGGGATTCTGTAGTCTAATTTCGTGAGAAAGAAGAGACCAACAGAAGCTTTAATAATGCAGCTCACTCACAGGCTGGGACACTGGTGCCGGTACATGGGTCTTCTCCTTGCTTCGACGTTACGTGATGTCTGATGTGGCATCATGAATTGAACTCTTTGGTCCCGGGTGTGCTACGCCTTACGCCTACACTACTGCAGTCTGCAGGAAACCCCTTGCTGGAGAACGGGAGAGATCTATATGACTATATGGATTGTTCATCGTTCGAGACTGACAAAAAAGAAGCACTCCTTCAACATGGTGCCATGGAGGAATGATTGGAGCACGCACACCTCATCAGTGATCACCCGATTCTATCAGACGAAGAGGTAAACAAGCTGAAGTCAAGAGCAAGTACACGCCGGGCAACGACTGTGGATTGAGATAGTTACCAAATATTTGCAAAAGGCCAACACATGATTTGTACATGTATGAACTCTGAACCCTTTTTGCCCGGCCGGCTCTGGACTCCGTTAATTAAGTTACTTAATACAAGTTGTGCCGCACCACGGATCAGAGTAAGAGCAGGGCTAATGGTACGCCGGCTTGCTAGCGTCTCGTGATTACAGGTCAGCCAAATGAGCCGAGCAATGGGCACGGAACCAGGAGCTTTTACTGCGTTACGCGACGTGGAAAACTGGGACTGGCAGAGGGATGGCCAGCAGCCAATAGAGGGCATCTCGCCCACTTTTTGCTAGCGCCTTGCGGCTCGTTCGCTTTTTTCTCTCTCATATCTTCTCTTCCATCCATGTCAGATTGTGCTGAGGTGTCCTGCTTTTTCGCCAGCTGAGGTGGCCTTATAATACTTGCTCAGACACTTTGTGCATGTCGCTGTGTCAGTACAGCAGCCTACTAGTCCCTAGTGGGCACTGAGAGACACCTAACTTTGCCGGTACACTCGTATAGCTACTGAAGTGATGCCCTCAACAACCGAACACTGGCCGGTACCACACGTACCTTCGCGTACGGACTCTAGTAGATGGACGCAGTTACGCGCGTACAGCCGTAGAGGAAACGGCCGAGACTGATGAATGAAGCAAGCAACGACCGGTTCAGAGCTCATACCGCGGATCGTCGGAACGAAGCCGATCGAAGCCTCGCCCTGCCCTGCGAATCGGGACGCAGAAGCTCACGGGCGCACATGGCGTGGATGATGCCCTGCCGGGACCGGCCGACAAGAGTAACGGGTGCTTATTGGAGGTGGGAAAACGCCCATTCGCTTTCACACGGTCCATGCGATGCGACCATGCCGTGCCCCTCGCCGATCTTGAATTGATGAATTCATTCACACGCCACCGCGATCATTCCATCCCTTTGCAGGCGGCCCGTGCACGATGCACGCGGCACTGGTATTGCTCATACTACGGCCGTGCGGTAATGGCTCGGATCCCATCCCTCGGATGCCGCCTCGCCTTGCACGGACCATCTCCGATGCGCCTGCCAATGAGCCAATCTACTCCTAGGCTGGCGGTAGACCGTACTGGTGACACCGGCGTCCGATCCGACAATGAACAGGCGACAAGATCTGCCGAAGGAGGACACAATGCAAAGGATGGGCAGCCGTGGCCGGTCACATTGCTAGAGTTGCGGTGCCTTGGGTTGGTGCACATACGAGCTCAAGCAATGCGCCATAGTCTCCATCCTGTGAGGTGTTAGACTTTACTGTACTTATTTTACCGTGTTCGGTGCTGAAGGCCGGCAGCAGACGAGCCATGTGGACATGTGGTGTGCCATTTGCAGCACCAACCACCAGGACACGGGTGGCTTCAAGCCTCACATTGCTAGGTGCCAAGTTACGTAGATCGGAATCAGGTGCGGTTCGCTTTCCTTTTTTTTTTCTTGACTTCTAACCAGTCCCGAGCTAGGCAAGCATGAATGCGTGGTCAACGCCCACCGAAGGCATCACGCCATCACCTCGTCTGCCATGCCATCTCTAGTTCTCCACCTATGCTGTGTTTAATTCCAGAAGTTCTTTTGGACTTTACTATTTACCCCTCTCAGAAAACACGTTTTCCAGAAAAGTTTCCGTCCAACTCCCTCTAACTTTCCTATTCATTCCTCTCACAGACACAGAACACGCTTTCTAGAAAAAGTTCTTTTCTCCCCCACCAACTAAACACACCCCTAGAGTTGGAATTGTTGACCATACACGTTAGCCAGGCAGCCAGCGATCGACGCCGACGATTTGTCAAATGCTGGAGGAGTAGTAGTCTACTGCTAGCAGTTTAGTCTAAGCAAGTCAACTTCTCCTCGATGGAGCCGGAATCGCAAATTTTTTTATTGCGATGTTAACGGTTTTATGAGCATTTGAATTTGATCCTTGCGTATCATCTTCTGATCCACAGAACTCCTGGGGCACTCCCAGCTGTGGGTTGTGGCAGTGGTCGGCGCAGAGTTCTCGGTGGCCATCCCCCGTCGTCCTCGCGATGGCTGTCGGAGAAAGCGGCCTGATTCGACGTGATCTGCATGCGACCATTGCGACGACGGACGACGGCCAAACGACGAGATGACGACGATGACGCTGCATCCGCTGCAAGGAAGACCGACAACGATACACCCACCAAGCAGTTAGCTGCTGGCTGCTGCAGTTCCGGCAGTAATGGCGTGAGAGTGAGACCACGATAGGAAGCCGATCCCTCCCTAATGGCGGCAGGTCATCCATCCCACATGACAATTGACGCCGGCGACCGGCAAAGAGGAGGAGGTGCCTTTTTGGAGGTCCAGTTGGCAGTGGAGGTGCATCAGCGCATGCCTCTTGTCGCGTTCGTTCCCCAGGCCGTACGTACAGTGGAGCAGAGTTCGCACGCTTGTTTTGTTTGTTCCTCCGCAAGAAAGCAGCTGAGCTGCCTCGTTGTTTTGTAGCACAGACGAATAAGCATCGCGCATTAGGAATCCAAAGGGGAGCAGCTGTTCCTAATGCAAAAATGGATAGAAAATTAGCGATCCCTGCTGCACAGTACTGTGGAAAATGCTACCTTTTGTATCCTAGGCGACCGAATTCCCCCTCCACGAGACCGAATTTTGGTTGACGGAGACGGCCAGCCCGGGCAGCCCAAGCTTGCCTAACTCGGCCCCCCTTCGAGGCGTGCGGACGCACAACACACCGCTGACGCGATCCGCCGGTCATCTCCTGTGTCCGTCTCGAGCACGGCTGCACTAGCAGTAGCAAGTCAGAGGACTGAGGGATCCACCACCGCCACGAGTCGTGCACCTCACCTGCGCATGTGCCGAGTGGCCATAGAATACTACCGCGGCCGCAGGTGCACCGCCTTTTTAGGCGGATCGCCCCCAGAAAGTCCAAACTTTTTCCCCTCGCACTCCCGAGTCGAGCTTGACTGACGCGAGCACCCGCCCCACACGGACGGCCACGCCCACACCGCCCGGTCTGCCCACGCCGCCCGCCCGAGTCGCCATCCCCGCGCCGCACGCGCACCATTAACCCCTTCGGGCTGCTGCGCCACCCGCGCGCCGCCCCACCCCACCGTGTCACTCCCCACTAGTGAAGTGGAGTGGAGCCGCGCAGCCTGGCTCGCGGTCGCTCGCGGGCACTCCTATTATTTCATTCCATCGGCCGCAACACGGCAAAGGCGGCGCGCGGCCAGCCAGCGCAACACAGCAGCAGCACAGGCACAGATCCCCTCTCCTTCCCTCGCTCGCTCGCGAGCTCTCTGCCCATTCCCGGCGGCCGAAGCGAGAACCGGCACTTTTTCCTTGGTTTCCGGGGGGTTGGCTTCAGCCTTCAGTTCAGCGCTGCGCTCGGGCGATGCGGGCGGACAGCGCGATGGGGGAGCGTGGCGGCGGCAACCAGCGGATCGACCTGGGCGCGCCGCTCCGCTCGGCGGTACGCCGGGTGGAGGACGCGCCGCCGCCGCGGTACAGGCCGGAGCTCAACTCCGGGCCCCTGCGGCACCCGGGCGCCGTGCCTTTCGTCTGGGAGCAGCGACCGGGCCAGCCCAAGAGCGTCCGCACCCGCCGCGCGGCCGCGCCGCCGACGCCGCCGCGGGAGGCTTCGTGGGCGCGCCCGGAGGAGATGGAGTTCGGCGGCGGCGGGAGCCCCTACCACGACGCCCTGGCGGACCTCGATCTCCATGCGCCTCACGGCGTCGCCGCCGACCACGCCTCCTCCCGGACGACCCTCGCCGCGTCGCGCAGGGTGGTGGACGAGGAACACGCGGCCGAGGCGAGGAAGAAGAAGCAGGAGGCCGTCTCGGCGGCTGCGGTTCTACGGAGGCGGGAGGACCGCGAGGAGGAAGAGGAGAGGTTCTCCGACGCGCTCGACACGCTCTCCCGCTCCGAGTCCTTCGCCATGAACTGCAGCGTCAGCGGCCTCAGCGGCGCGCCGGACACCGTGCCGGGCGGCGCCGCCGAGCCATGCGCGCCGGGCTTCATGATGGACCGCTTCCTCCCCGCCGCGCACGCCGTTGCCGTGGGATCCCCTCAGTACACCTTCCGGAAGGCCGGCGCCGCCGCAGGTGGAACGGGTAACTCTGGCCGCGATCACGCGCGAGCGGCCACGGTGAAGGCGAGCGCGGGCAATGGCGACGATCGGATGAGGAGGGCGCCTGTGCAGCTCCCGTACCAGCACCTCCCGCCGAATTACTTGTCCTGCGCCTATCCGAGACGCGAGGATGAGCATGGAGAGGAGGATGAAGAGGATGACGACGACTATGACGAGCGTAGTACACGGGGATTTTCAGCCAAGGGGTGTGGTTTGCTCCCTGGCTTGTGTGTGAAAACCTCCTTGTTGCTCCTGAACCCAATGCCGGCGATGAAGCGTGGCAAGGCGCAAGGGCGAGGGAGAGGGCGTCAGTTTCCATCCAAAGGCAGGGGCCAATTGGCACAGAGTCCGCTTGCCCGAACCTCGCCGAACAAGCATCTAGGATGTGATTCCAACGGGGTACCAATGCCGGCGCACATTGCATGCTTATTGCATTCAGCTTTGCTCTTGTTCTTGGTTTTAGGAATGATTTTGTTCTAACATTCTGAATTTTGCTGTGTGGCAGCAATCCTGGGAGGACGTGTATAAGCATAAGTTAGAGCTCAAGTATCTTGGTCAAGGAGAGGATGGTAGGAGCAAGCTGACAAGTGAGTCGAATCAACTGACTTTTTGGAGCGATTCTCAGACCGGGGATGGATCTTCGCCGTATCACCACTCCGTAGCTGGTGGCATGTCTCCGTATCGCAACTATTCTGTGATGTCACCATCAAGTAAAGCAAATGAGTCATCTAGAATAGGAGATAGGGATGATAAGGCAAGTAGGAGCAATGGTTCTGGTTCGCTTGCAAGAGACCATGATCGAACCTCAGTGGTTGGATCATCAGATCATAGTAGTTCTAAGGGATCAAGTTCCATGAGCTCCGGACCAGATGGAGTATTGCATGAAGATTCAATGGACCACCGTGGAGATACTGATTCTGAAACATGCCAACTGGGTGTGCTTGTCGATACAAGGGCAGCTCTGAATGCAAATATGTATGATTCTCAGCCTGGTGGGCAACAGATAGTCAGAAAGACCTCTATTGAGAGAAATCAAGCCGATGATCTATTGACCAAAAAGGTCCCTGAAGTAAAAGAACCCACATTCCCATTGGACGATGGAAAAGATTCGCAGCGTGATGCTAGTCAGGCAGTTCCACCACATTTTGAAGATAATAGTGTTGCTAAAAAGGAAAGCATACCCCTGCAATCTCTTCTTCCTTTACCAGTCCCAAAATCACCTTCAGAATCATGGCTTTCTCGCACTTTGCCATCCGTAACGAATAAGCCACCTCTGCCATCGTTTCTTGGAATTCAAGTACACTCGAAGAAACAAGCTCCCTGGGTAGCAATGCATCCAAAAGAGAACGATCATAAACCTTCCAGACCAAGGCAAATAAGATTTGCAGATGTAAGACATAATTTTCCTCTATTCTGTTTATACATCGTCTGTTGTTTCCTTATGCTTTGCTTGTGTGCCCATGTGTCATGGCGCCATTGCTCATATGCTTGTATATATTTCTTCTTTAGGTGGTCGAAAAGCCAAATTCATTGGATTCGGAAATATGATGTCTTTCCTTAAGACCAGTATTTATCCATTCGTGACGTCGATGCGTTGAAGGCCATCAGGACCATATATTTCACCAGCACTCAACGGCTCCCTAGATGCACCTCCTCTTTTTACTGATGCGATCACATGAAGCAGCTGCTGGTTACCATATTGTTGGCTGTTGGAATTCACATGCCAGATTTGGTACACTAAGTTCTGTATGTTTCTCATGGTAGTCGTTGGTGGTTTTGGTTTGGTGTAAATCTTATATTTATACAGGATGACTTTTGCTTTCTTACTGTCCATAGTGAAATCATGTAATAGTTACTCAAACCAATGAAAAGGTTGAGTTGATTGCAAAATGTAATTGCATCAGATGTACCATAGAATAAAATGTTTAAACAGATCAGCTTCCATTCCTTATACTTAACTGTATCTACTGTGTTCCCAGCTGTCTTGCCATTCTTCTTCTGGATATATCAGTACTTGTGCTTGATAGAATCATAGAACTGGATCTAGTGCTTTATCTGGTGTGATATGAATGGTCTCTGGCAATAAGTTTATTCATCGCATCTCATTTCTAGTAATCGCATTTACTAGTGACATTGTTGTCATTGGTTGGGATTGAGATGGAAGATAATAATATAAGTGTCGGTGCCTGATTTGGTCACACCGGCACAAACAAGTGATTGCGGTGCTAATCCACTCGTTGTCCTGATGGCGGGTGAAGAGACAGGGGTTTTTATCCTGGTTCCGGCCACGGGGCCGTACGTCCAGCAGTGGCGCTGAGCACCAGTTTCGTGTTGCTCGTAGTAGGGGATTACAAGCAAGGTGGGAGAAGGAGATGAGCTCCTAAGTCCCCAAGTTCGGCTGTCGCTAGCTAAGTGGTGTGTGTTCTAGCGCGTGTGGACTTGAGTGCGTTTGGCCGTGTGTTGCGTCGCCGCTCGCCCCCCCCTTTGCCGTGGCTTCCCTTCCCCTTTTATAGACCAAGGGGGAGGGCGTGAGTACATGTGTTCGTGGTGTTGACGTTGCTAAGTGCACTGTGCTGCCCATGCCGCACACTATGCGAGCGGGAATCGCGCCTTCCAACTCCGGCTGACGACATGGCAGTGGCTGACGTGATGTCCTTCCTTCTTGTGACGGCTCACGGCGTCGAGGGTGGCAACTTGCGTACGGCGTCCAGATCGGGTCTCTGTAGCCTCCTTCGAGGGTCGCCTTTGAGGATGGTGGCGCATCCGAGGCGAGCAAAGTCAAAGGAGTGGTTGGCACAGTGATGCTGCCAAGTTAGGTCTGGCCGTGCAGCATGGCGCTCAGAAGTCCACTGTTGCGAGTGGATTTGACCGGTGTCTTCTCCGGGGCGTGGGTGGTGGCGTGGCGCAGTGATTCCCATGCTTTTTGACTGCAGAGGAGTGTCATCATGACTTGGAGTGATGGGTCGCAGAGTCTTGGGCGTCGTTCCTAGTGAGGCCGGCTCGAGCTTGGACCGCAAGCTCGAGCCTGCCGAACCTTGAACGAGACGGAAATCACCCGCTAGAGGGTGAACGTCTCCCTCGAGGTCGCTGAGCCTCGATCGTCACGGACATCCCCGCTCGAGGGTGGTCGTCCACCTCGAGCGGGACGGACGCTGAGGAGGAGTTGCTGTGGTGGGCCTTTGCTGGGATGTAGAGCCAGGCCAACTTCGTTGGTGGGCCTTGTTACCGAGTAGTTATGGGCCTAAGTTAGGGTACCCCTTTTACAGGTACCCGACAGTAGCCCCTGAGCCTCCGCAGGGGTGGGGTGCAACCCTGCGAGGGCTGGTGCCTGTCGAGGCTTTCGAGGCCTCCGTCCCTTCGCGGGTTCTGGGAATCCGTGGGGCGCGCTAGCGCACCCGCGGGTGTAGCCCCCGAGGCCTTGGGAGAGTGATTGACACTCTCTCAAGGTCTCAACTTGATGTGAAGAGCATTCGTTGCTTCCCCAGGTGTGGGTTCGTCCACTACGCCTGAGGTCCTCAAATCTAGCCTTGTTTGGCGTGGTCGAGGAAATCTTGAGCTTTTTCCGTACATCGTGATCTCTTTCGAGGGGTCGAGGATGAGGCGATCCGTGTTTCTCTTGACTGGGACCGAACCATGGATGCCTGGTTGAGCTGGTAACGGGTGGTTCGAGCGGACGTCCATGCCCCGTTCGATGAGGGTAGGCTCGTGGTCATAGGACACGCCCGTGAAAGCTTTTCGCAAAAGCATGCTAGACGGGACTCGACCTCGTTCGATAGAGGTCGAGGGCTCGATGCTCCCCCTCGAGGGGTCCCTTAGTCTAGGCTTTTTGCCTGGCCTCGAACATAACCGATTGTTTTCCTCGAACATTTGAGCTTCGAGGCTCACTTTCGAGGGTACCGTCGATTATTCCTGACTCAGTTGATCTGGGGCCCTTGTCGAAACCTTTCGAAGGTCCAAGGTTCGAACCCCTGATCAGTAGAACGATGACTTCCTCCCTTCGAGGGGGAAGCCTTGAGCGTTCCCTCCACGTGTTCCGCTCCGCGCGGGATAACGAGGCTTTCGAGGCCTCTGTCCCTCGACGGGTCTTCCTTGAGCCTTCGAGCTTCGAGGCTTTCCCTTCGAGGGTGGGTGCCTTGAACGCGCCCTTCCTCGTTTTGCGCGGGTCATGATGACCACCAAGAAAGATTTCGTGGTTTCATGGGAGAAGTGGGCGTGCCTTTTCAGACGAGGCATGCGGGCGCGGTTCGACACGACTGCACGTTTACTGCGCCAGACTCCTCGAGTATTACGGCGCGATTAAGGCGGTTTAGCACGGTTGACGCGGCCAGCGCCGTTACGTCTTCCGGGGCGGGCCTGTCTGTCAGTCCCAGGGGACTGGCGTGTCACGGCCGGCGTCCTGCCGTGCCTTGCTCCGCGGGGGAGCATAAATAGCGGGGCAGGGCACCTGCCGAGGGTACGCCTGCCCTGCCTTCCAGCCTTTGTCTTCTCGCCCTCGCGTTCCCATCTCCTCTCTTGTCTAAACCTCCACCTGCCGCCATGGTTCAACTTGTCGACCCCGCGCCGTGGAAACCATCGACGGCCACCAAGACTTTCCTAGAGGGGCTCGTGGAGGTCGGAGTGCTGCCGCCAAACGTCGACGGCGAACCGCCGGTCTGGATCTCGCCGGGGGCCGCTGCAGAGCCCGCCCCGCCGGCGGGCTACGTCGTCAGCCTCGTTCGCCTCCATGAGCGAGGCTTCGGCGTTCCGGCGGGACGATTCTTGCGAGCGTTGTGCTTCCACTACAAGGTGGAGCTACACAACTTCTCCCCCAACACCATCTCGCAGGCGGCGGTATTCGTCGCCGTCTGCGAGGGGTACTTGGGCATCGAAGCCCACTGGGACCTGTGGCGTCACCAAGGGGGTCCGTCGCCCAGCTCGCGCTGGTGGCTTCGTGCTCTAAGTCCGGAGGAGCCGCAGGGAGCTCTACATCCCTTGTTCCATGGTTTCCAACAAACAAGATTGGGACAAGGGGTGGTTCTACCTGCGCAACGATGGGGGGCGTCTGCCGCCCTACACCGGCAGATTGCTGACGGAGAAGCAGGACCGCTGGGTCTATGGGGTGTCGCCGCCGGAGCAGAAGGACAAGCTCGCCCCCCTGATCGAGGCACTCCAAAGCCTGTCGAGGCGCGGCCTTACTGCTGGTGGCGTCATCGCGAACATCCACCGGTGGCGGGTGCTTCCCCATATGCAGAGAAGGCTCCCGCTGTTTGGGATGACGCCGGGCGCCGACGTCACCGGCACAGCGATGGTGGCGGAGCCATTGCCCGTCGCCACCGCCGTCCAGCGGGCGCGGCGTGCCGTCGACCGGTTGGACGACCCGTGGGTAGTGCCCATGCGGCCCGAGGATGGCTACTTCAGTTTTGTAAGTGCCTTCCGATTCTCGTATTTATTTCTCGTTTCGGTTTCGTGTCTTTGACCTCGCGACTGGTGTTTCGCAGGGTCTGTCCCGTGGCCACACTTCCAAGCCCCCTGTCCCTGAAGACAGGGTCGCCAACCGCACCCTTGCCGAGAAGGCGAAAGAGGACAAGGATCGGAAGGAGGCACGGCGGAAGCGAAAGGAGCGGAAGAAGAGGAAGCACTTGGCGGAGAACCGCGAGCGGGAGAGGCAGGGGCTCTCACCGCTCCCGACGCCGGAGACTTCCCCTGATCCCGCTGGTGAGGGATCCGAGGAAGACGGTGGGGCGAGGATCCCATCTCCTCTCGAGCTTCCCATCTCTTCTCGGGCCTCCCCCGGTGGGGACGCCCTTGATGCAGCGTCTGAGGTCGGCAGCGGAGAGCCCATCAACCTCAAAGTTCCACCATCGACCACGGTGCCTGCTCTCGGGAGCCCGTCGGGGGTAGCGGCGGCTACCCACAAGGTACCCCAAGATCGGGGCGAGGCATCCGCGCTGCTGGGCGCTGTCGAGGAGGCCCCAGCCCGTGGGCCAGGAATAGAGGCCCCCCAAATAGAGTCTGTCGTCTCTACGGGGGGCGAGGAGGCTTCGAGGGTGACTCCTCAAGGGGAGGCCGACGCCTCCACGGGAGGCGAGGTCTCGAGGGTGGCTCCCGTCTCAGCCTCGAGGCTGAAGCGGAAGCTCCCCATCGTACGGTAAGTTTTCTTCGTTGCTCACTTGTCATTGATACTTTATTTTTGTTTCTGACTGAGCTTTTTTCGTAGCGTAGTCGGTCTGGTGGGCGGACCGTGCCTTCCCTTGCGCCGACCAAGGCCCTCAAGGTCGGGCCAAGCTCGTCGCCTCACCCGTCCTCGCAACTCCTAGGCCCGGCGAATGAGGTCGTGCAGGACTTCGTCACCTTTTTTGACGCCCAGGCGGGGCTGCAGGTCGGGCGGCAGCCGTGCGAGGAGGCGCCCCGGGTCCTCGAGGAGCCAAGGCCGCCTCAACTCCTCGAGGGCGTTGTCGAGCCCCGTGCCGAGGTTGCTCGGACCGAGGACGCCACCCCCGCGCCTGAGGGGGTTTCTCGTGTTGAGGAGCCATCTGCGGCGCCCGTGGAGGCGGACGTCGCGATGGTCCCCCTGCATGACGGGGGAGAGGGACGGCCCTTTGGCGGCAGGTTTCCCCATCTGTCGGAGCTGGCCGAGGCTCTGGAGGTGCGAGCCCCTGTGTCGCGGGAGCACGAGAGCGGCGGGGCCGCGCCGTCGACCCTCGTCGTGCTTCCAACGGGACCAGCATCGGCCGAGCCCAGCGGGATTCCTGCCCGCGTCAACGAATGTGGGTCCCCCGTGATGTGGCAATCCCGCAGCGGGCTTCCCGAGCCGTTCGTTCGTGAAGCCGCGGCGGAGGAGCGTCTATGGGACGTTCAGTTGGAGCACGGTCAGGGTGTCGTCCGGGCGCTGCGGGACGCCCTTCGTTTTCATGATGAGGCCGGCAAGGTCCACCAGGTGCGTTTCGTTGCAGCCGGTGTTCTGCCGTAATAGCTTTTTAAGAGATGCTTAGCTCGTTTTTCGCAGGAACTCCGCAAGGAGGCGTTCGCGAAGAACGACCAAATTGTGGCGCTGTTGGTGGAGCTCCGCCGATTGTCGGGGGTGGTGGAGGCTCGGGACCGCCAACTTGCCGACCTCCAAGACGCTCGGGACCGGGTTGCCGCCGACTGTCGGGAGAAGGGCGAAGTCATCACTCGCCTAGATGACATGGACGGCGCCCTGCGCGAGCAGCTCGCGAACAACAGCACTTGGCTGGACAACGAGCGAGTCGCGCGCCGTGCGGCGGAGTCGGCGCTTGGGGAGGAACGACGTCTCGTGGTGGAGGCTCGAGACCAGCTCGAGCTAGAGCAAGCGGCTCGGGCCACGGCGGAGAAAGCCCACGAGACCGCCCAGGGTCAAGTCGAGGGAAAGCCGATCTTGCTCGAGTCTCGATCGTTTTGCTTTGTTGCTTTTTTGTTTCTGACAGCCTTGTTGGTGCAGCGCTGAAGCAAGCGCTCCAGGCCGAGACGGAGTCGAAAGGGGCTCTGCTGGTAGCACACTCGGAGACCCAGCGTGAGCTCGATGAGCTAGTGCAGGCTGCTTCGGCGGCCTGCAACAAAATTGCTGGCGTCGACGTGCAGTCCGGCAGCTCTCTCGCCAGTCGCCTTCGAGCGCTTGGGGGGCATTTCACCTCACGTGTGAAGGAAGCCCTCCTGCTCGGGATTCGGAAGGCGCTTGGAGTGGTCACGACCCACTACCAAGCGGACCTCTCGAAGCTCGCCGCCGGGTACGTCGTCGCCGACAACCTTAACACGAGGAGGCCGTGGCGGCGATCGAGGAAGCCGATGCTGCTGCCGACGAGACGGCGCGAGTGCTTGCTGGCCACTTCGAGGGCGTCCTCTTTCCTGGCGAGGATGGTGACGGCTGGGACGACCTTGGCGGCGGGGGCAATCCCTGAAAGTCTCGGGCCATCGAGCCAGGGTGTAAAAAGTAGTTTAGAGACTTACGTTTCCTAATGTAAGAACAGTTCGTTTGTTTTCATACATCCTACTTGTTTTCGTTAAACATCATTTGTATCGTTAAACGAGGTTTATTTTCAAGCGGTATCTCTGCGATGCACGTTGTGTCCAATGCATGTGCCTCGAAAAGAAGTCGCCACTAGGATCAATCGTACGTGAATGACTTAGGCGGAGGGAAGTGAGGTGCTGCCGTAGCCTCGAGGCGTAGGCGGGCACTCGGCTCAGGCGATCCTACCCTTATCCGTATCACGCCTAGTGTCCTCCTTTCGAGGGTTGCAAAAGAGCACTTGGCGATACGCTCGAGATATCACAAGAATTTTGAAAAAGCATTGATTTTTTTGGGGGTTCGTCCCCGTTGTAGCCCCCGAGGGGGGATGGTCCTAGCGAGAGTAGGACCAAACCCCATTCAAGTGTTAGCGGACTCGAGTCCACCTGATTCGTTCACAACTTGCGGGAGCTAAGCCAAATACTTAATCAAGAGTTTGTACAATCGAAAGTATGTACAAAAAAGGTTCGAGGGTCTGAAGCCGCTCTAGGGGTAGAAGCGACTTAGCTGTTGGATGTTCTAGGCGTCCGCGAGGATTTCCGTCGGCGGCGGGTCCTCCCACGATGAAGAACACTTGTTCCCCCTTGGGGTACCTGTTGGCATCAGAGACACCCCTCCACATGGAGGGCCTCGAGGCCCCTTGTGGCTGGGGTCCATTGTGGGGACTTCGTTTGTCGTTGTTGCCCTTCTCGCTAGGGGCTCGAGACTTCTTCCCCTTCTTGCCGGGATTTTACTTCCTCGAGGGGTACCTTGGCTTGCTGCCCTCCGCGGGCGTCTCCTCGGGGCGTTTTCCCTTCTTGCCGTTGAAGATGGCGTTGGCCGCCTCCCTTCCCCCGAAGCGTACTTGGAGGCTACCTCGAATAGCCGGTTCGCGTCGGGGGGAGGGTTCCTCCCCAACTTGCATACCAGGCTATAGCATGTGGTGCTCTCGAGGAAGGAGTGGATGATCTGATGGTCGGTGATGTTGGAAAGCTCGGTACAGCGCTTGGAGGAGCGCCAGATGAAGTCCCTCAAGGACTCGCTGGGTTTTTGTTTGCACCCTCGAAGGTTCCACGTGTTCCCGGGGCGCACGTAGGTGCCCTGGAAATTCCCCACGAAGCTCTCGACCAGGTCGTTCCAGTCGCGGATCCGGTTGGGGGGCAGATGCTCGAGCCATGTCCGCGCGGAATCTGCTAGGTGGAGTGGCAGATTGCGGATGATCATGTCGTCATCTGTAGCACCGCCGAGCTGGCATGCTAGGCGGTAGTCGTTCAACCATACCCTGGGGTCCGTTTCCCCAGAGTATTTGGTGATGGTAGTAGGCTGTCGGAAGCAGGGGGGATCGGGGCGGTGCGGATGTTGCGACTAAACACCCGCGTTCCCGCTGGCTCCGGAGCCGCATCCCAGTTCCACCCAACGTTGGTGCGCACGCGTTGGTGGGTCCAGGCTCCCTCTCGCTGCCTCATTTGGTTCAGCGTGTTGCGGGCGTCGCCATCGTTGATCGCGCCTCGGGTGTCCCGGAGGCGTGATCTCGCGGGCACTCTCGCGGGAAGTGTTCCTGCTTCGGGTGCACGTGGTTCGCTGACGTGGCGTCGCGCCATGTCCCGGTGGGAGTCGCCCTGGGACCGTGCTCGTGCCCTGCCGTTAGGCCGGGGTGAGCGTACCGATGACTCCCCTCCTCGTTCGCCCTTCGAGGCTGATGAGCGTCGAAGGCGGGAGGCTGAGCTCTCGGCCTGCTGTCGGGCGGCGTTCTCAACTAACTTTTGGGCCTCGTGATGCAGCTTCCACCCCTCGGGGGTAGCTGCTTCCGGCATGGCTCGGAGCAGCGCGGCCGCCACGATGAGCTTTTGGCTCGTTCTAGGAGCGAGGTCGTCATCTCTGCCCTCGGCAAGGATGCGGGCCTGAGCTACTCGCCCTGCGCGCCGTGCGTCCGTGCTGTGTTCGTGGGCTTGTTTGGGCGGCTCGTGGTCGGAGCGTGCCGGTGGTGAGACGTCGCCTCCTCCCAAGTCATGGGGACGAGCAACTCGTGGCCGGCGGCGTGGATGCCGCTCGTCCTCGGAAGGCAAGTGGTCTGACGAGTCCGGTGGCTGCGCGCCTACCGGATCCGCGCCATCGCTGCCTCCCTGGTCGTCATCCTCGCCATCGTGGTCCGACGTTGATCCTTCGCTGACCCGCCCGTCGCTGATGACGAAACACTCCCTGGTCGGATCATACTCATCATCGGAATAGCCGAAGCAATAATCCGCCGCTGTTTGGAAGGCCAAAAAGGCCTCTGGGTCACGGAGACCCGAGTAGTCCCAACCAGGGTGCTCATGCTCAAAGGCGTATCGATTCTCTGATTCCGTGCGGGAATCGTCGGGCGTCAGAGCGGCGAGGTCGCGTCCCGAGGCCAGATGACGGCCTGGCTGGCCATCATACACACTCATGGCGGTGCGGACGAGCAAGGCGTACGTGGCCGTAGGGCCGCGTAGCCCATAGGGATAGGGGCGTGCCGTCGTAGCACGTGGTGCAGAAATGGGTCCCGGGAGGAAGGGAGCAGCCCTCTCCTGTGACCCTGATCGCGGGATCTCTCCTTCCCTCGCGGGAGGAGGGATGCTGACGTCGGCGGCGCGCCTTGCAGCGCGCGCTCGTCGTACGCGAGGTCCGGGACGACTCCGTCGTCGCGGTGCTGCCAGTGGCAGTTGAGGTGGCTTCAGCTGGTTGCTCGGTTCCTCCCGGAGGATGCGCATGTGGTAACCATTGCCACATGCCTGGAACCGTAAGCTCCCGAACCAGATCTCCTACCCCACTGGGAGCAGATTGCTCTCGCCCAGCGGGGGCCGTCCTTGGTCGAAGTTCGCCATCGGGAACGAGTTGCGCAGCGCTGTTCCCCTACCTGGCGCGCCAACTGTCGGTGCCTGATTTGTCACACCGGCACAAACAAGTGATTGCGGTGCTAATCCACTCGTTGCCCCGATGGCGGGTGAAGAGACAGGGGTTTTTATCCTGGTTCCGGCCACGGGGCCGTACGTCCAGCAGTGGCGCTGAGCACCAGTTTCGTGTTGCTCGTAGTAGGGGATTACAAGCAAGGTGGGAGAAGGAGATGAGCTCCTAAGTCCCCAAGTTCGGCTGTCGCTAGCTAAGTGGTGTGTGTTCTAGCGCGTGTGGACTTGAGTGTGTTTGGCCGTGTGTTGCGTCGCCGCTCGCCCCCCCTTTGCCGTGGCTTCCCTTCCCCTTTTATAGACCAAGGGGGAGGGCGTGAGTACATGTGTTCGTGGTGTTGACGTTGCTAAGTGCACTGTGCTGCCCATGCCGCACACTATGCGAGCGGGAATCGCGCCTTCCAACTCCGGCTGACGACATGGCAGTGGCTGACGTGATGTCCTTCCTTCTTGTGACGGCTCACGGCGTCGAGGGTGGCAACTTGCGTACGGCGTCCAGATCGGGTCTCTGTAGCCTCCTTCGAGGGTCGCCTTTGAGGATGGTGGCGCATCCGAGGCGAGCAAAGTCAAAGGAGTGGTTGGCACAGTGATGCTGCTAAGTTAGGTCTGGCCGTGCAGCATGGCGCTCAGAAGTCCACTGTTGCGAGTGGATTTGACCGGTGTCTTCTCCGGGGCGTGGGTGGTGGCGTGGCGCAGTGATTCCCATGCTTTTTGACTGCAGAGGAGTGTCATCATGACTTGGAGTGATGGGTCGCAGAGTCTTAGGCGTCGTTCCTAGTGAGGCCGGCTCGAGCTTGGACCGCAAGCTCGAGCCTGCTGAACCTCGAACGAGACGGAAATCACCCGCTAGAGGGTGAACGTCTCCCTCGAGGTCGCTGAGCCTCGATCGTCACGGACATCCCCGCTCGAGGGTGGTCGTCCACCTCGAGCGGGACGGACGCTGAGGAGGAGTTGCTGTGGTGGGCCTTTGCTGGGATGCAGAGCCAGGCCAACTTCGTTGGTGGGCCTTGTTACCGAGTAGTTCTGGACCTAAGTTAGGGTACCCCTTTAAAAGGTACCCGACAATAAGGACACCTGTCTTTCGAAAAAAAATATAATATAAGAGTACCCATAATATAACAGCATCATCATGCTTCCAACTGTGGAAGCTAGACTCTAGAGGTTCCCCAGAAAGTGTTGTCATGCGATGGGCAAACACAACCTTGTGTGCTGAAGCAAGACCCCGACACCTGAACCCCAGAGCATACACGTGCGTGCATCCTTTATTTAAGAGAAAGAGATAATGTGATGTGAGACACCGTTGGAATTTATCTGGGTATAGTGCACATTTGTTTACCAAGTGTTTACCCGTACCAATCTTGTTCGGTGTTGACTTCGTGCACGGAGACGACGGTTTTGTGCCCTTTTTTTTTTTTGCTTCTACGATATTCTCTGATAAAAGAAAGGGAGTTTACATTTTTCACTTTGCATATATCTGTAAACATCAGGAAGGAAGGCCGTGTTTAGTTGTGGTGGAGAAAAAGTATTTTTTTTCTGGGATGCGTGTTATGTGAGGGGGATGAATAGGAAAGGAGAAAAAAGAATTTTTAGGAATGCGTGTTCTGTGAGGGAGATGAATAGGAAATAAAAAGTACTTTTGGGAACTAAACACGGAACATGAATTGCTTCTACGAGGCTTTGTGCATTTCCCCCTTTTCTCGATCATTGTCGTACTGAAAAAATATATAAAAAAAGATTAATGTACAATAACTTGACATCAGAGTATAAATTACAGATCCAGCACTACAGATCCAGCACGCAAACAAACATCAACCACTAAGGGGGGAAATGGGTAACATGTTCAATTTCATTGCTATCGATGGAACATAAAAAGAGGGGAAACGGACACGACTAATGTGACGATATGTTCCCTGACTTTATCTCTAAAACTATTAATGATGCTATTACACGCTGAGTGAAAAAGTTCGTTTCATTGATTTCCTTAGTACAGCATGACAATTGGTCTGCTAGACTAAGTATGTACGCCAAGGTCCATAGCTAGGTCAGAGATACTCCCACAGTGGGACACATAATTAAAGTGCTGGTCAAACCATAAACATCCATTCTTGTTCTGTAATGTTGCTGTTAAATTATCACAGATCACTTTAACATGTACAAAGTAAACCATGGACTGCACAGTGACCATTGATGCTTGCGATACTAGAATTCTACAAGCCTTCATCCTCTTTCAGCTGATTCATAGTTTGCTGGATAGCATGCTCCGACTGAGTTATCTCCTTATTACAGGGCCTTTATACAGACCTCTCGCAACAACAAAGCCGTCAGGGGGCTGATGGTCTTCTAACTCCCCCAACCAGATTACTTGCGAGCTATCTATCTCAGTGGGCAAAACAACTGCTAGGCAGAAATTTTAATGAATGTTAGAAACCTTCGCATGAAGCATTAAACATAAAAGGTTGAGATTCAAGTTTCAAGGGCTTCATATACCAGGTGGTTGATTAACAATAGACTTTCGAAAGTAAGAACAGTGCCGCCCGTCCTCAGCAGAGTATGGTGGAGAAAGGACATCGAAGAGAGCGCAAGGTGTGATGGCTCTAAAAGTGTGGATGTTACCGCCTCTATTAGGGTAAAGAATGGTCGTCTCTGGTGCAGTCATTTCACAATCTCTGACAAGCTTTGCTGGTCTTGCTGCAAATTCCAATGGGCAAAGTTTACATCAAGGAACAAGTAGGTACACATATTATTGAAAAGAATAAGAGTTGGCATGGTTAGTCAAATCATCGAAAAAAACCATATCTCTAGCTCATCCAGTTCAAATGGAACCAAGGCAGATACTGAAAACACATGGGAATTAAGCTAAATAAATTGAAGTGACAGTGGCGCTTATGCATTGTAAACATGAAAGACCGGAAGTATGGATAAGCTCATCTTGGTTAGACATTCTATAGAGCTAAATATGAGAGAGGACTACTAAGATGATAGGTGGCAAGCAATGTGGATCTGTAGCAATTGAGTCCTCTAAGGCTCAAATTTGGTTTCTCTCAGTTAGGTGCTGCCCATGTATAAATTTCTGTACTACAATTTTAATTTTGAAACATCGTTTCACTGACATTTGTTTGTGCCACATCCTTGAATTGCTGTATCATCCAATCAGCAAAAGAATCAATGAACACAAGAGATGTACAAGAAACAGGCAGTTGTGAGTTCTAGGGACAAACAAATCACCTTCAAACTGCAATGTATGCCTTTTCATTCTTTTAGTCAAAACTCAAAACTATTACCTTTGCACATACATTAAATAAATAAATAAATAATAGAAAATGGTGCATGTAAGGAAGTAATTCAAATATCAGAACTCACCTTGTAATTGATCACTTGGATGATCAGGTATGTCAATCCAATCATAAGATTCAGCATGCAGTCTTCCATAAAGAAGCTTACTAAGTACAGTCATTCCAGGATGATTATGAAGCGGAATAACTGAATTAGGTGGCATACAAAATATACCCATCTGCAAAATCATATGTATATTTAAGAAATAATAAACACAGGAAGCACCACAGAGCAACCAGTTTATCTATCCTCTTGAAAGCTACACATAATTAACACAAAAAATGATATAATGAATGGACAATAGATCTTACAGAGAAACTTTCGGATTCATGAATGTGCAAATATTTGATTGGGGCGGCGAACTGGTTAGCCCCATTACGTCCCCGTCTCCCATTTGATGGACGTGTTGAACTATTCCAGTTACGTGCAATTTGTGCTTCATTATCTAGGCCAACATCCAGAGGCCTTATCTCATCTGCAAAAGGAACATGAGTGCTACTTTATGTGTGCCAAAGATTTCATCTCACAGAACCAACCAGAAATATGTTTTGAACTGAAACTAAGTCTACAGCAGCAATGTCAAGGCATTTTGTATCAGACATGCAGGTAAAGTACCCTGTTCCTGAAATCAATAAACACAATAATGGCTTTTTTTATGGAATGCAGCTATAATGAACCCTCCCAAAGGCTATCAAATGAATTTGCCCAAAAAAAAGGTTATCAAATAAATATATAGGAATCAGTACCACATTTTTGCAGCGGAAAAGATAAACCAACCCAGCTAAAGGTTAATGCCAGTACCACATTTTTGCAGAATTCTCTAAACAATTCTAGATCAATAACAAAATTACCCCCTATTATGCCTGTTCGGAGTAGAAGTTCAGCTGCATTATCAGTTATTTGCCGCGGATTGGAGCATTGCAAAGATATTCACCGAGTAAAATGAGGTTGACCCAGCCAAAAAGAAAACTAATTCAGTCAACTCTGCTATTGCCAGCAACAGAAAGCTATTGATCTAAAACAGGAAAGTAGAAAACAGCACCCAAAAAGTAACACATAAAAGACACAAAAGATGAGATCAAGAATCGTAACATTCAGGAACTAGGCAGTTGCCACAAAAAGAATGATATCACAGCCAGCGAGTCAGGCTTTCAATTTAACAAGATTTCATTTAGAGTAAACATTAAAGTATAAAAAACATTTGACATCTCATTTAAAGTTCAGTACTAAAAGTACAATACTTGGTCACGGTAAAAACTTAACTACAGAAGATAGACAAATTTCACTCACCTAACAGTGCACGGACTCTCTCAAGTGCCTCTTCAGATATGGGCCCATCGGGAGAAAATGATACTTTACACGCATTGGAGAGATTCTTTATTTTTGGCATCTTGCACTTCAATGTATTATTGAAGAGATACTGATTACCAAGCTTCCTAAGGCAGTATTTAATCTACACCTGAAACACTGAAAATACAGCTCGATTGATCCACGGATATATCGTTGGAGCAGGGGTTGCCTATCCTTGCACCTATGAAGCAACACGAGAGAATTTCAGGAGATTATCCAGGACCAGTATCGTTAAATAAAAAAATTGATGAAGACACAAAAGAACTTATGATAGATTTATATATCCATTGATGTATAAATCATATACAATATGTATTGGAAATAGTATAACAAATGCAGACTTTATGTTGAATGTGATGAGGATTAAGTATACTCTAAGAAAAGGAAATAACAAATAAAGATCCGGTCAATTACTAAATTTTACAGCGATTTCACTCTAAGGAGCTACTATACATTCAAGTTTACAAGCAAGCAGAAATCAGATAGATTTGTTCTAATTTGAAGACATTCTGAGGACACAACCAAAGCTAGCGCCATGGAGCACATTTACCCTGGTAGAGCCCCCAAGTCAACAAAACATACTAATTGTAGATTGTAAACGCATATTTCACAAATGCAACACATGGGGACAAAAACCAAGATCTCATGTAGAAAAATAAATGGAATCCGGGACTACACGAGCATATGAATTAACAATTCCTCCCGGTCATCTAGTGGCCCTATGAGTCCAAGATGCAAGCACTCATTTGAAATGTCTAACCCTGCTAAGCACAATCACTATTCACTAACAGAACAAACCATCATCGTTAATCAAAGAACACCCATCTCCGACAGAATACCATTATAATGATTATTACGAACCGTCAGTGTTACATGGACACCCGTGTCCTAATTTTTTTGCCGAGTCGGATACCCCGCGCCCGTGTCAGATTCCAACACCCGTGTCGGATTCCAAGTGTTATTTGCCGTGTCCCCAAAAATTCTACCGAATCGGACACCCGCACCCGAGTCGGACACCGACACCCGTGTCCATGTAACACTGTGAACCGTTGGCATTGCAGTAGACAAGTCTAACACAAAAAAATGAGACAGTTCCATCAACGCACCCAGAAATGGTGGTGCATTTATATATATTTCCATTGGTGTTCACATCCCACACCCGAATGCAAAAAACATTCAATTGCTACTGTAACGCATTCTCTGAATTAACATAATAATTTAAATCAGGATAATGTCAGTATAATATTTTCAGACCAAAATATCAAAGGGCGCCAATTGACTGGAAAGACCATCATGTAATTGATAGAGATGATCCAACCTTAGTCCAATTCTCTAATGCAAAAACCCAATCCCTTGGAACTAATCCCCAAATTTAAGGACACATCATCATTGATCACAGAACACCCATCTCCGATAGAACACCATTATAACAATTATTGCGACACGTTGGGATTGCAGTAGATAAGTCTGACACAAAAAAAATGAGACAGTTCCATCAATCCACCCACAAATGGTGGTGCATATAGATAAATTTCCATTGGTGTTCAATTCCTACTATGACACATTCACTGAATTATGACAATAATTTAAATCAGGCTAATCTCATTATAATGTTTTCAGACCCAAATATCAATTGGAAAGAGTTGAGAATTTGAAAGTGCTTGATCATCATGTTATTGACACAGATGGTTCAGCCTTAGTCCAATTCTCTAATGCAAAACCCAATCCCCTAGATTCTAATCTCCAAATCTAAGGACACAGCAAGAAGAGGAAAAGGGAAGGCCAATACCTAGCCGCCGGCTGACTCGGGTCTTCTCTCGTTTGCAGGCCGCCGTCCTCTTTTCCTTTACCGGCGGTGGTCGCCGGACCGCTTCCCCGTCTCCTAGTTACGACTTATTAAGGGTGTCGAGACGACGCCAGGCACGCACGCTACCTTGTGGTTGTGCGGGTCGGCACTTGGACAGTCGACTGGGTCGCTGCTGGAGTATGGGCAGGGGGGCAGCTCGCAAGGCACGCAAACCGATGCAGATCCCCTCCACGCACCCAGAAGGCCAGAGCCTCACCTAGGCAGCTCGAGGCGAGACGGGGCCCGAATCTCGCGGGGGAGGATCCGAGGAGCCGCGTCGGCGGGCTGGGCGTCGGGGGATCGGCGAGCGCCTCCGCACGCGGCTAGGGTTCGTGGCCGCCGCGTCCGATCCGACGCCGCGATGCATCAGCAGCAGCGCCGCCTCGCCATGGGTTGGGGGCGCGCGTCGGGGAGGGTAGGGCAGGAGGGGTTACTGGTTTCGGGGGGCGCCGCGGGGCGTAGCGGAGGAGGGGAGACGGAGGGAGGAGGAGGAGGAGACGCGAGTTAAACGATGCCCGAAATGGGTCATTACTCTCGCTAAGCAGTTTCTGCTGCTCATGCGTTATCTTTTTTTAATAAGCGCCGAGAGTGTACTAGGTGGTGGCGCCGCAGGGCCCACCGCGCAGCGGCCGCGGCCGTGGTGGCCAAGTGCCATGTACCCCGGCGACATGCGACGCCCACGCCGGGTGACATGACACGCGGGGCCCGGCCCTGGGATCGTGTGGTCCTCCGTGGGCGCGGTGCAGGTAGGCCTAGACCGGGGGAGGTCGAGTAGGTCGGCGAGCTGGCGCACAGGGGACCCGGTCCAGGAGGAGCCCGCCGCTGTTCTCTCCCCGGCTTTCCCGTACGCTGAAAGGGTGTACGGTGGGTGGCGCACGTGGACGTGGGGTAAGGGCTGGTATGGCACGTGAGCCCACAGTAGGAGGCAGCAGCCGCCACCCCCTCCACCCGTGAAGCCGTTTCCTTGGGCTACTCAAGCGTCTCGGCCGATGACATGTGGGACCAGATTTGCCTGGGGCCAGAATGTCACGGGTAGCATGGGTCCAAACCAAAGACAGAGGCATGTCGAATGTCGTGGATGGCAATCTGCAGGAACACAACAAAATCGCCTGCTCAATTTACAAATGGAACGCGTTCCTCGTGCCGCCGTGCCACCTCATCGATCCAGCATTCCCAGCCGGCCGGCCACCGCTGCCGCTCGTCGGCCGCCTGCGACCTCCCCATACGGCAACGAACCCCGCCACCCGTCCACCCCCGCTGGTAAGAAAGGACGGCATCTCTTCATCTCTAGTAGACCAGCGTGTTTGAGTGGAGCACACGGTACGATGCCGACCTAGAAATAGGCACGCAGGCGAACAGGTGTCGCGCGGCGGAAACGGACGGCGAGGAGCGCCGCGTCGTGTCCACCCGCCTTGGGTGGGCGACCGGCCGGGAAGGCCGGCGGCCTCTGGTTGGGCCGCCGGTGCGACGGGGGTCCTAGGTGGGATCGAGAGATTCGAGGAAAAGGAACGGGCGTGTCTCGTTCATTGAACCTCGTGCTCGTGCCGTCGTGGGTCGCGGGACGTCGGAGATGTGCGCTCGGCCCCAGCGCCAGCGGCAAGGCAACAAACAACCCCTGTCCCTATAGACCGGCGGAAATGTGCGCAAGCCACGTCGGGTCTGTTCGTTGAATCGGGGTGATGCACTGCTGCGGTCTGCGGTCAACACCGCGAGGACAACGACGAGCGAGGGTCTGTCGGAAGTTTGTGTTTCGTATTTGAGGTGATCCCAGAATTCCTCCATTCCAGATAAGGGTTGTGTTTAGATGCAAAAGATCTTTTGCACTTACTATTCATTCCCCTCACAGAACACGCATCCCTAAAAATTCCTTTTTCACCTTTCCTATTCATCCCCCTCACATAACACGCATCCCAGAAACAAAAGATTTTTTCCCTTCATCAACTAAACACAGCCAAGGCGTCGCCTTAACTTAGGGTGTTTTAGTTAAAAAAACATTATCCATCTAATTTTTTCTTATGCATTTCATCTCTTCCACCCAAACAACACTATTTATCTATAATTTATTTTGATGAACAATGTATTTTTAGAGAATTTTTTCCCAATCTAAACATACCTTTAGACGTGCTGACTGTGGCCAGCTACCAAACACCCCCAATATTGTAGTTGCCTTTATATCAGACCGACCAGGAAATTCGATACAGGACTAGAGCAATTGGGGTGTTCGAGCCAAGTGGACACGGCGTCGACCGTCGATCCCGGCTGATGAGATATATGGTAGTTCCCGTCTGCCACGACCGCGTGATGAGATGGTAGTTCCCGTCCTCGTCGCACTCACACCGCCGGTGCTTGACGAGGAATGCGCAATGCCCGATCCGCTGCCCTTCAGCGCCACGGCTATGGAGTCCGACACCGACCGTGGCGGCCCCCTCCTCACCCCCGCCCCAAACCCTAGCAGCCACCACCATCAGGTCCTCCGCCCAGCCAAGTCCACGGCGTTCAAGCGAGAGGAGCGCCGCAAGCGAAAGGAGCGCAAGCGGCAGGAGCGCCTTGCCGATGAGCTTGCGCGGTGGGAACCTCTCGGAACTCCGCCGCCCCGTCGGGCCGCCTCCCCTTCCTTCCCGCGTCCCGACACACCATGGCCGTGCAACCCGTCGCCGCCTCCGGAACCGGCGGAAGCCGACTCCTGGAGCTGGGGCCCGCCCTCCGTGGCCCCGCCCCAGCCCACTGTCGAAGTGGCGGCGGCGGCGGCGGTCCCGTTGCACCCACAGGCCGCCGCCGCGAGGTCCTGCCGCGCGTTCTTCGAGGCGCAGATCGAAGATGAGGAGGAGGACAAGGACGAAGGCAATGCGGCTCGGTTCTTCGCCGAACTGCTGGCCGGCGACGCGGCGCTGAGGGGATTCTACGAGGCGGAGCGGGAGAAGGGGCAGTTCCTGTGCCTGGTGTGCGAGGGGAGCGGCGCAAGGGTGGGCAAGAGGTTCGCGGGCTGCGCCGCGCTCGTGCAGCACGCCGGGTCCGTCGCCCGGACCAAGAGGAGGCTGGCGCACCGGGGGTTCGCCGACGCCGTCGGCCAGCTGCTCGGATGGGGCGCCGACCGGACCGCTCCTCCGCCGGTAAGCATGTTCTCGGTGTCCCAGCCCCTTGGAGCTTGGATTCGCCACACGCCGCGCTCTTGCCTGCCTGATCGCTGAAGGGTTCGGTGTCCTGATCATTTTTTGGGTGAAAATGCAGGCAGGATCTGACCCCGATGGCGCTTCTGATCAAGTTGCAAACCCTCAATGCGTAGAAATGGAGGTGTCCTGAATTCTGATCGTGGACCTTTGCCCCTGGAATCTTGATAATAGGAAACGGTGTGTATTTTTAACTGTGTAATATGCTTCAAGCACATCTTGACCTCAATGACCATCACATTGATGAATGTCTCAACTGCGCATTTGCACATCACGAGAAATTGCCGAGTTCAGTAATTCAATGCCGGTCGTATTAGCAAAGTGTCCCCTTGGCAACGGGTTTGTAACTTGAAACATCTTGACCTCAATGTCAGCACATTGTTCATTGTCTCGATTGGACATCACAAGAAACAACAAGTTCAGTGCCCATCTTATTTCATATTTCATTTCAATATTCATACTCAAAGTTATCAGATATTGCTTGCGTAAACTTGGCGAACTGATATGCCTTGGCTCTAGTTTTTGGTAGGATAGATAGAACATAGGAGACTGTTGGAGATAAAAATGAGTGTGAGTGATGAAAAGTCCGACGAGTTTAATCGAGAGTGCGTTATAGAGCAGAAAAATATTTTTTGTGAGTTGTGCCCAGTCCATAGAACCTAACTACAGAAGTTGACTAGTCAAACGCATGGATGAGCTGCAGAGCCAATATAAACCTAGAATACCATTCCAGCTACAGGCTGATGGTTAAATCAAACCTCATTATTGGAGCTCTCGTTAGAACAGAGGAACAAGTTCGTTACAGCAGCAGCTGATGGGTAGGCCATCAAAGGGGTGTTTCCCACTTTCCCCTTTCTCTAGAACATATATCTTAGTTCTCTGATGGCTACCAGTAAAATTCAGGACGACAAAACTCAGACACCTATTCACAAACCAGTTTAGAGCCAAAACTGGTGAGGCAGATCGCAAATGCCTGGAAGGCAGACAGAGGTTGCCGATAGTCCATCGTAAAAACATCATCCTCAATTTTTCCAAACTGAAGTACCACCGTCTCGTCATCCTGAACGCCCCATGGTTCCCCGGTGCCCTCAGGAGCAATAAGTTGGAAATTCTTCACAGAGGCAACCATAACCCGGCCATGAAAGTTCAAACACCAGCACTGCAAATGCTCATGCCATCGTGGAAGCTTATTGTACAGAACCAAGGAACGCATGCTGGGTTGATTAGCCTCTTCTGGATCTGTTGCAGTACCCTCATCGACAGGGCACTGGATAGAGCAGTGTATTCTTCTCGGTACTCTTGATTTGAGAAGATTGTATTCATAGGACACTTCTCCTATGTCAACAAGACCAGTGGATACAAGTTGGTTCATTTGCTTGCTTGCAAGCCAGCGTCTGCATCTGCTGCTTGGCACCTTAACACCCTCATATTGTGGCTGACAATCATAAATGGTGAACTTTGTTCTTGTCAAGTCAGACCTGCAAATGCAGATTACTTGATCAATGTAGTGTCTGGGTATTCGACCTATTTCCCCCCATGGCAGGTCAATATTACATTGGAATCATTTAGATAGTTGAGTTATGTGCATCAAACGAAGCATTTTGTACATGATATCCTGCTGAAAGAAGTATGTACGGCAGATAAAGTTGCTGTCTGCAGACAGCAAATTCCTATACCGGCAGGGGACCATTTTCGCAACTAAGGAAAACATCAACATCTACACAAGGACATGCGCACCTTGTCTGATGAAAAAGGAACTAGGTGATACAACCATTAGAATGTATTGATGCATATAAATATATAAAGTTGAAAGCCATTTCTTGAAATCTTTCATCAATATTCCGATAGCTAGAGTATAAGATTCTACATCATTAGCTGTACTAGGTTAAAATGACTGAACTTAAGGTGTTCTTTTTGGCATTAACAGAAATGCACCAAAACAGAATTAGAGGTTAATGAACTATTGGATTTAGGACTCACTTTAGCCTTCCGATATGGCTTCCACGAGAGAGATTAATGCGAGTGGAGATAATATATTCCATGCGCAATCCACACCTGTTCCTCTGAGCCGCCAACAGAAACTTCCCTTGACCTGTTAATGCTGCTAAACCAAATATCTGTAAGAACACAGTATTGGTACTAAGCTACATGCGTCTATTCTTTTTAGAAAAAACCTGTAGAGGCACAATAGAGAATACTATGATGCCTGTAGCAATTTAGCTAGTATTGATATCAAAAGAGGGCATGGCTACTAAGAACTTCAACATGTAGGTTGAATTCATCAGTGCAACATCGCGTAGTGTTTTCCAGGCAGCTAACCACCTAACAGGCTAATACTCCACACTGGCTCGTTGCATTATTATCACAATAGCAAAATAGCGATAAATTCCTTAATTCTAAAAGAGGATCAGCAGAACCATTCTAAGTTAAAACATATCATTAACAGATGTTATAGATAGAAAAGGACCACATGCTAGGTCAGTAGGTGCACTGTGCTCCTCTTTGTGATATATGTGATAATTCTCTAGATCCAAGTCAAAAATGAAAAACTACCACATCATAAGTAGAGTCCCAACGCGATAGCAAACCAATGTACCTTGTGTTAAGCTGAGATAGAGGTGAAAAGTAGAATTTTTCTTGTTCCTCTTGATGAAACACTGTATCGGTGCATCCCTTGGTCCAGGCTGTGCAAAATCGGTTGCATCCATTAAGTAACATAGAAAATAAGAATTAGAATTCACCTGCATTCTTCTTGGTGCAGTAGCAGACCAGCACTAATTACCAAAACTGAGTTTAAAAAAACCAACATTATCCTTCTACCCTACTCCACTCATGTAGAAAGCAACACTTCAGAAATAGTATAAGGCTTCAGAAGAAGCCTTCGAGTTTATTATCCATACAAATAAGATGCGTCTTAATCATGTAAAAATCACTTTATCATGTGGGGCTGCGTCAAAGTAATTGAAACGGAGTGGAATCGCATACATAGAAGATATTTTGGCACTAGAACACTGCCATTATAATGCTTCGCTTTTTTTTTGTTCTTAAAGAAGCAGATGCAATTCCAGAATCGCATGCTCCACCAGCCTTTTGAATTCTTTAAAAAGCGAAACAGGTTTGACGTTGAAGCTGTTAAAGCAAAGCAGTGAGCCAGTGACGCTGTGATACCGTCAGAGGTTCGGTGGGGGGCCTCACCTGCTTGAGCGAGGCGAGGAGGGTGATCCCGCCGCACAGGAGCGGAGGCCGCACCAGGGCGACGACCGCCTCGCGCCACCGGCGGCACACGCAGGCGCAGGCCACCACGTCGCGCCGCCCGGGCCACTTCTGGGCGCCGGCATCCACGCGCCGCAGGATGTCGGCGAGCAGCTCGGGCACCAGCGCGGACCACCGGCCGTCATCCCGCTCCCCCTCGTGCTCAGCGGGAACCTCCGGTGAGACCCTCGCGTTGCCGCCGGCGAGAGACCGTGCGGTCTCCGACGAAGATGAGGTGGTGGCGGCGGGGACGTCGCCCTGGGAGGCGGAGGCGCGGCGCCACTGGGGCATCGCGGCGGGATGTGGGAAAAGAATGGAAGCGGAGGAGGGGGGAAGGAACGAAATTCACGGTTGGGGAGAGGGGGTATAGCGGAAACAAATGGACTGAAATCTAAGATCGCCCGAATATTTTTCGTTTAATTTGCGATATATACGAAGCCACATCTTCTCTTTCCATTTGAGCAAGAACCCTTTGCGGTCCTCTTAGAGCAGGTCACATCATTCCAGCCGCTCAAATCGATCATGGAAATATTCCTGGTGCTGGTACGTGTGACAATTTTTTGTGGCTGTACTCCGGTTAGTGCGGTGGATGGTGGATGGTGGATGGGTACGAATTCCTTCCCCTGGTGCACCGTTCGGGTTCAGATCACTGCTTCTAAACACGACATTTTCCCTAAAAAAACAGAGCTGATTTTATTTTACCGACACGGTTGTACGGAGAAGGTAATATTTATTGGGCTTGCCATCCTGATTTCTGGGCTGACTTTCAGGCCCGGCCTTTAGCTGGCTAGTTTTTGTGCGCTCCTTTTTGTGAATGGTAAAGTTTGCTGACTTCCGAAACAGAAGAATGCAAAACCGTTCCAACCCAATCAGCACGACACCCACAGCAGCAGCAGCTGCCACGCCGCCGCCGCGCCTAGGTTGGCCACGAGCGCCGAGCGCGCTACCAAATCCTTATCCGGCCTCTCGCCCTGCCACATGAGTACATGACCACAAAAGAGCCTCGCGGCCATGGAGTCGCCGTGGCGCACAGCCATTGGTGAGCGGGAGCAGACACGGGCGCTGGCCGCGCCTCTGCCTGGCCTGGCACGGTCCGGTACTCCGGTCCAACCCAGACCACTCCAGGGGGACAATCGCGAGGAGGAAAACGCCCGGTTGTGTTTAGATGCAAAACATTTTTGCACTTACTATTTATTCCCCTCACAGAACACGCATCCCTAAAAATTTCTTTTTCACCTTTCCTATTCATCCCTCTCACATAACACGCATCCCAGAAACAAAAGATCTTTTCCCTTCATCAACTAAACACAGCCCAAAAATCGCGCACGCTTGCCGGGACACTACGCGCAGACGCAGAGACACTGGAAGAACAGCTCTTTCAAAAAAAAAATGACCATGGAAGAACGTGGAAGACGGCCGGTCGGCGGCCTCGGGAGTTCGGGTCTGTTTGGACGCCGCCCAACATGCATCACGCCACACCTGTAGCCGCGTCAAAAGTTGGGCGTTGAAAACTGTAGCCGCGTTAAAAGTTAGGCGTTGAAAACTGTAGCCGCGTCAAAAGTTGGGCGTTGAAAACGAGCACCACACTTACGGCGAGACTTGGCTGGAAAATTAAACTGCATGCATACAGAAGGACTGCGGCACGCCTAAGTTGCGGCGTCAACCAAACATCTTCCACAGAACGCCGTAGTTATAGCGTAGCAAGATGTGACGCGTGGTAGACGCCAACTAAACGCACCCTTCATTTTGGCACGATGGCAGCGAACGCAACGCACTGGAGTGGACACGATGGACCGGCCGGGGGGTTCGCCTCTGCGCACGTGGACCCACGCGCAGTGGCCGGTTGTTGCTAGTCGGCGCGGCATGCTCGGCACTCGGGGTTTAGGACTCTAGCGTGGCATGGCAACAAGAGCGAAGCGGAGTGCTGCTGAAATTTTGTCCATTGAAAACCGTGATTCCCCTCACAAATATGTTATCCAAAATAGTTTGCTGAAATTTTGTAAGCTTTCTCAATCTAAACGGAGTCTTAATCCGTATCACTACCGATCCAAAATTGATCCACTGGAACCGAACAAGACGGTGCTCAGCTTCCCGGCGTGCTGTTCCAGCCGAGAACTGCTGAAGTATATAATGGTTTGGCCGTGCGTTCTAGTAGCAGACCTGTTTCTAAATGGAAAAAACAATACAAATATTGTCTTATCCTACAACTCCATGCATGAGAGCATCCTCCGACTACTGCCTGATACGGCATGTGGCCTACTATCCTGCCTGCCACAGACTTAAAATATGCTTACGCAGATCTACAGGAAAAGGATAACCATGAACTAGTGGCAACGGAGATCGACGGCCGTGGAGAGAACCACCGATGGACAAAGACAAAAGGTCAAACAGGGAGCCACGCGTGAGTCACACTGTCCTGTCCGAGCCAGGCGGGACGCACACACGAACGGCCGTACCTGCACTGGCTTGGACGAAGCTCTCCGGCCTGCACCGCCGGCTCGCCGCCATCCCTTCTCCGAGCTCCGGCGGCCCTCCGGTTATCCTCCCCGCCGCCCACTGAAAATGAGAGCCATGTGAGCATATGGCCGAGCGTGTGGGGAAACGCACTTCCATGACCGATATCGCGTGTCATCTTTCGTCCTTTTGCCTCCCACAAGTTCCGTCGCAGCAGCCACCAGATAGCCACAGAGAGATCCACATCAGATAGGCTCCAAGTCCCCCACTTGCATTGCATGCCCGGCTGCGCGCACGCATCCGCGACCAACTGCCACATCATCGGCGTTGGCGTTAACACCCTAGTTGACGCTAGCGAGGCCACAACCACAGCCGCTCGTTCCTCGCCGTCCCCTGCTGACATATACCGAAGGGAGATACAAACAAAGCAAGATATATATGACGAGCCAAATTGAAGGATCAAGTCCACAGGGCGGGCCAGCCGGAAACCGAAACAAGGGAAAGGTCAAAACAGGCAGGCGTACATATAGTGAGAACACTGAGGCGGCCCAGGTGCATTACTCGCTCGCCAGTCACTCCAGCCACGGGCTCGATCATTGCAGTCAGTGGATCGCCGCCGGGCAAGTATAGATGGACATGGAGCGGAGCGTGGCGTGCTACCGGCAGTGGATCGCCGGGCAGGAGTCCGGCCTCGCCGAGCTGGAGGCCGCGTCGGCCAATGCCGCGGCGGGGAGGGCCACCGACGCCGAGCTCCGTGCGGTGGTGGAGCGGTGCATGGTCGGCTACCAAAGCTACGCCGCCGCGAGGCGCGCGGAGCTGTCGCGCGACGACGACGGCACGGCCTTCATCGCCCCGCCATGGTGCACGGCGTTCGAGAGGTCCGTGCTCTGGCTCGGCGGGTGCCGCCCCACCCTCACCATCCGCCTCCTCTACAACCTCTCCGGCGAGGGCCTCGAGGCGCAGGTCGAGGACTTCGTCGTGAACGGCCGCCGCGCCGGCGGCGACGTTACTGTTCCCAGAGGGAGGATGGGGATCACGCCGGGACAGCTGGCGCTCATCAGCGACCTACACTGCCGGACGCTGCTACGAGAGAACGCTCTCTCCGATCGGCTCGCTACTCTGCACGAGGACATCGCTGACCGCCCTCTGTTCCCCATCGTGAGGCAGCGTGCCACGGCGATGGCACAGCTCAGCGCCACCGCCGCAGCCGCAGGCCACGGTGGCTTCGTCGACGGCGTGGTGGCCAGGCCAGCTGGCGTAGGAGGGGGCGTGGACACCGAGGTGGAGGCGGCGTTGAGGAGGTACAAGGAGGGTATGGCGCAGCTGGTGGCGGAGGCGGATGAGCTGCGGATGGCGACGGCGAGGGCGATGGCGACGGAGATCCTGACGCCGAGGCAGGCGGTGGAGATGCTGGCGGCTGCCAAGCAGCTGCACCTCTCGCTCCGGGACTGGAGCCGCCGTACGGAAGCCGCCGGTTCCCAGCCGCAGCCTGACGGGCCGCGCGCCATGATGGCCAACACCACCTCCGCCGCCCACCGGAACACATGACAGGCTCGCCGTTAGTTCCTCTCACCCTTTTCTTGCACTAGCAGCATCCCGTGCGCGTGCCGTGAAACAACCTCTAGTACCGTCGCAGTAGTACTAGTACATGAATCCTTCATTAATATGTACAAAGTTCGTGCAGGTGTGTGCTAAGAACCTATAGCCGCCGTATACTATCCTCGTCTTCTCTCTGTGGGTGCCTGCATGTGCTAGCTCTTATCAGTTCTCTCTGCTGGTTTCTTCTCACAGCAGTATTGTCTTTACAATTCTCTTTGGCTTTCGTGAACCACGCTCTTATATAACACGGCGTGGTTCCTTTGTTCTTGGAAACCTTGGGCACAAGCCGTGGGCGTCTCGTCTTCTACTTGTTTTTATCTTCTGCCCATGGATGGGAATATAGCTGTGAGCGGCGTTGGCCTTTCTGGCGCCTCACCGGCGCGGCGCTCCCCTTTCCAGAACTTCGATCTTGTTCTGTGTTCCGTGTCCCGCGTTGCCTTCAGTTCCCCAGTCCAGTCCAGCAGTCCCCGCATGGGCCGTCGCTCGAGCTGGGCGCCATGCCGTTTGGCCGCGCCTGGTGGTGTGGCCGGCTGGAGCGTGGCGACTGGCGAGAGCCAGGGTGCCGGGGCTGCCGGCAGCTCACTCTTACCGCGTGCGTGCATGTGCGACGCGTGGATCGTGCCCGATGACTCATGCTTGCATGGTGCCCAGTGCTCACGTCTGCTTGTGCTCAACAGGGAGAGCCAGTAGGACTGAGTCACTGAGGCGTGTTACTACTTCACCTGCTGGACCAGGGCAACAGACGGTCACTTGTAATTATATAGTACACTTAAGTCTCCGTTTCTCTTTTCGGTATTTCAGTCCATGGATCCAGTTATCCAAAATTTTAAGCCTGTACAATTTGTGGTTCAAACTTAAAGTGGCGTATATTTTTTTTGTTAGGAAATTAACACTATTACACAATCAGTATCACAACAACCGGTTCTAAATCCCCTTCGTAGCCGGTTTGGAGGGGTGTTGGATCTACAGTGGCAGTTATACCCCTCATCACAACCAATTTCAAATCGGCTGTGATGATAATAGTCATCACACACAGCATGTAGGAGAGATGTGGTTCTCTTCTCACTCATCACGGCCCGGATGATTTACAGACCTTTTTTTCTTCAAAAATTTCAGTTAACTAAAAATTTCCCCATTTGCCGCATGGCTGTTATACCCAAAAAGGGAGCGAAAGCGAAGGTTAGAAATTAGCTAGCCCCCATACGAACTCTAGTATATTAGCCCTCCAAACCTAGCAAGTGAGGACTAATTTCATACGGCGAAGGTTACAAGTCCAAACTACTCTTCCAACAAAACATTATTATCTCTTTCTCGCACGTCCCCACCAAGGATATAATAGATTCTTTTATCAACAATAGGCTAAAATTTAGCTTTAGACCCAAATAGCACAGAGCTAATTTTTAACCGTCTAAAGTTGAAGTCCAAACTTTTCAGCCAAAACTTTTGCTCCGAACAGGCCTGGAAAATTTGTAAGTTGATGGGCAACATGGTGCTTGAGATGAACACGAAGCCCACCAGAAGTTTAGGTAACATGTGGGCCGGCCTGATGAATTACAATAGCAACACCCGTGGATGCCGCCGGTAAATCAGAACTCCCGCACCAGGAACGCTACGTGGTGGTTCGACTCGGCGCTGCCGGCGGCGAATCACTGCCGTGCCACGACCACGCAATGTCGCCAAGCGACGGCCTCAGCTCCTGCCTGTAGAACTCCCTGAACTCGGCCGAGTCGCCGCCGGTCTTCCTCATCTCCACCACGTGCACCGACGGCGCCACCTCGAAGATCTCCGCCTCGATGGCGAGCGCGCCTCTCGCCCCGTCCGGGCCGCGCTCCATCTCGACCCTCCCCTTCTCCTTCACCGTAACGCTCAGGTTCCTCGCCTCGGCGATCTCCTCCAGCCTCGACACGATCGCCGCCGTGCTCTCCCTCGAGGCGAACCGCGCCTCGTCCGTCCTGTGCTCCTCGTCGAACATCTTGGACAGGTCCAGCCCGCTCGACCTCGCGATGATGTCGAAGGCGTTCATGGTCGACGGCCTCATCACGGCGATCGTCGGCGACGACACGGTCACCTTGGACCGCTTCGTCTTCCTGGCGGCGTCTTCCTCCTCTTCGTCGTGGTCGTGACGGCACCTGCAGGCTTCCTTGCCGACCAGGACGGAGGTGGTCTGATCTCTCGTGACCAGAGGCTTGTCGGTGAGAGGACACAGCCCTTTCTGGAACCAGGGATTGGCCTTGAGCTTCGACATGGTCATCCTTGTCCGGGGGTTGGGGTCGAGCAGCCTGGCGAGGAGCTTGCGCGTCTCGATGGAGAACCACGGCGGGCACATGTAGTTGCTCTGCGTGATCTTTCGGTACAGCAACACCAGGTTGGTGTCGTTGAACGGGAGGTAGCCGGCCAGGAGCACGAACAGGATCACGCCGCACGACCATATGTCCGCCTTCGCGCCGTCGTAGCCACACTTCAAAAGCACCTGATTTGTAAATGCAAACTACATTAGACTTACACACTCTCTCGTCAGCCTGGAGTTTATCAGCTTATATATAAAGAGACGCATAGCATATTGTATCAGATGTTCCACAACGAACCTCGGGGGCGACGTACGCCGGCGTGCCACACGCGGTGTGCAAGAGGCCGTCGCCGCGGAGGCGGGCGCCGGGGTCCTGCAGGGCGCTGAGGCCGAAGTCGGAGACCTTGAGGTCGCCGCGGGCGTCGAGGAGGAGGTTCTCGGGCTTGAGGTCGCGGTGGGACACGCCGCGGCTGTGGCAGAACTCGACGGCCGTGACCAGCTGCCGGAAGTAGCGGCGCGCGACGGGCTCCGGGAGGCGCGCGCTCTGGGCGAGGCGCGCGAAGAGCTCGCCGCCGGCGGCGTACTCCATGACGAAGTAGACCCTGGAGCGGGTGGCCATCACCTCGTGGAGGCGGATGACGTTGGGGTGGTGCACGCGGCGCATCACGTCCACCTCGGTCTTGAGCTTCTCGGCCATGCCGGACCGGCGCACGGCGTCCTTGTCGAACACCTTGATGGCCACGGCCTCGCCGGTGGACACCTTATGGGCCTTGTACACCTTGGCGAAGTTGCCACGGCCGAGGAGGCGGCCGAGCCTGTACCGGCCCATGATCAGCTGAGAGTCTTGGTTTTGGTTCTTCTTCTCCATGGTGGTGGCCATGGGAAGGAAGGAAAGTTCTTCAGGTGATCATGGATTCATGGGTGAAGGTCCGGCCGGGCAAACGGCCGGACCTAGATTGTTTGACCTCTGCGTAGCGATTGACCATTGGCAAGAGAGGATGGGTTTGATATGTCCAGTGAGATCTGAGGCTAGGCGATTATTGTCCAGTGGTGTTTGAAGGGATGAAAGGAGAAGCCCCCTGAAATTTAGCTAACTTTAGAAACTTTGTCGGGTGCAATGGTTGGGAGTGAAGGTCTCACAGACTCACACCCTGGGGGGCGGCCACGTTTGAGGATCTCATCTCTTGCAGAAGAACACGCGTGGCCATCTTTCTAACTTTAGAAGGTTGGTAATTACAAAGTGAAAGTATTAATGGACTAGATTAATGACTTGATCGATAAAATGGCGTTAATCTTGTTTATAAGTCAATCACCCACTTTTGTCAATGTTAGAACTATGATGTTTGAGGCTAGTTTCAGTTGCACAGGATGATAACTTATAGAATTATGATGTTTGATTAATTGGGCTATCAGTGTTCATTGTGGACGCCTCCAAACCATGTTGACCTAGTAATGTGATTGTACCAACTCATATGATCATGATCCAATTAAGTAAAAAATTATAACTTTCGTTACTGATAAGTAATGTTTTTACATAATTTAGCATTACTGATCTACTAGCTTTAAACACAAATTCTATTCACTTGAAAATCTAAACGCTTTATAAAAATTATGAGAGATAAAGGGAGGAAACTGACCACAGTATAATGTAGACGACTCGTACATCATACATGTTGGTTCTAGTTCTTCTAGATCTACAGAATGCCTCAAATTTTGTACAAAGATATCTGCAATGCTGTTTACTCACTACCACATGTTTGCTTGAATCTTGAAGGTTTATTTGTTCCAACACATTTTATATTGGATTTTGCACATACCTGCAAATGTACGTACATAATGACATATCTCCAATATCTGTAAAATTGTAATGGCCTCCCTCCTATTACGTGAGAAGTAATGGCGTGGCTCAAAAACACAAAAGTTGCAATGGCGTGTATCCAATTAACCCCATTTTATATTGGATTTTGCACATGCCTGCAAATGTACATTTGAATGTGATGTTTATACACGTAGGACGAATATTAGTTCACCACAATATAATACCGTGTTAGAGTTTTACCGAATACAAAATGTTCCTTGAATTTAAGTAATAATATTTTATTTTATAGCATCATAACATATTCCCCCAAGTAATAGGTATATAAATTTTTCTCATCTATTTAGATATACACTATGTCTAGATACATACTAAAAAACTATTTAGTTAAATACGCCAAAATGATCAATAATTTGAAACAGAAGAGTAGATGATATAATATGCCAAGATGATCCAAATGCAAAGCATATCGAGCATACTTTAGAAGTATTTTCACACTCTCGATCAAGACTTGGTAGTTCCTTGGGAAATTTTGGTTTCGCTGTCATCTTAATTTTTTATGAAGACAACTATACATATTTGTTTATAGCAGAAATAAACAGTGGCAAGTTTTTTTTTTCTAGGTGAAGAATGACTGAATGATGCTTCAGCTTCACGAGTACTATGTCTCACATCTTTGTAAAATCATAATGCTTCTGAGTAGAGCAGGGATCCGAGCAAGGCGGACATGAGCGAAATCATAACGTTACCATCTGTTGGAGCCTGAATGAAGAGGAGAGGGAAAGCTTCTCTACGCACATCAAATGCCAATTGTCAAAGCACGCACAAATTCATCTTTGTAACAAAAGAGCTCGCCGTGGACGGACAAAATTAGATGCCATTGTCATAGCATGCACAATTCGTTTGAGACAGAACTTCTCTAGTCAACATGTGACGTTGTGACCCACTGATGAATACAATAGTATACTACGGAGAATTCTTGTCTCGAGAAAGCAACTTTACTCTAGTTTATTCTACGGAGCAAATCTGCCATGTAGCTTTCATGTACTAGTTTGATCGACAGGCTATTAACAAGTTTAGCAGCAGCCAAATCAACACACAGCCGTACCCGTCTCCGTTCCTTTCACCATCGGTCGCCGGTGCCCACCTGTGCTTATCGTCGAATCTAGAAAAAAGAACACGGCCACGGATACGACTGCGACACGAACCCATTCACAACGCGATCTTTATCTCTGCAACAAGCGCGCAACAACAAACAATGGAGGGCCCGACCCGGTGACGCGCGCCGCCAACTCCGAGCCCCGCGCAGCCGCACACGGCGCTTTCGTGGCCGGGCCCGGCCGCCCAAGCGCCGAGAGTGGTAGGGTACACGGTACACCACTGACCACCCAACGCCGGCCCGGCTCACGTGATCGACCGCGGCAGCACCTCCTGGCATGTTGTCCCAGGCGGCCTTCGACGACCCTTGAAGAGCCCGAAACATCAGTTCCTGTCCAAATCCGGACTCCTCCCATACAATCATGCGGCATCAAAAATGGAAGATCCGGAATCCGAATATCCGATAGAGCAGCGCATGTGGCAGTCCACCAGTCCGGGATTCGCCCGATTAGAGAGATGAGAGACACAACAGAGTGTCCGGAATATCATGATGATTAATTAACCAAAATTATTCGATTGCGCCTAAAACCAATAGCAGGTGTACGCCACCTGCGACGGTACATTCAACAGCAACCTAATTCTCAGGTGCCAACGAACCAACCATCCGGAGTATGTACAGTCAAAATCTCTCCCTCACTCCAGCGAGGAGAAACAGACTTATTCAGTCATGAGATGACGAGCTCATCAACGGCGGCAGAACTACGGTAGCGCCAAAACTGGTCAGCCTTCTTTTTGTCCAATTACAGGATCTATTCCGGTCAGCTGCGCTCAATTCTGTCTCTAGCCTCGTGCCGCTCCAAATGTCGCCTTGGTCACCATTAGCTCCACGCAAAGGGCCATTGTTATCTTAAACACCTGCAGTGACAGTGAGGAAAGGGAATGGTCAGATGGATGCAGCAGTCCATTTTGCTACGCCTAGTCCAATCACAAGTTTCAGTGAATCTAATAAACATCTTTCATCAACCATTTTATACATCTCAACACATCGCATTACCCTGAAAAGCTTTAAGATCCATGTCCAATGGCCACAACGAAAATTTAGATTTGATACTAGTAAATAACACGCCTAAAGGTGAATAGTAAAAACATTTTCATGAGCTAAAATGTATAGGTCCTATCGAATGATAATATATCAAGAAATCTACTTACACTATTAAGGAACACTAGTTGCTCTTCAGGATTACAAAAGTGGCAAGCAATAAAAAAAGTACCAAAAGTGGCAGGATTACAAGCAATCTTATCGTTAATTCAACTACACCGTCCATGCCTCTTGACATATGTTTACAATCTGGTTGAAGTGTTAATGTGCTCCATGTTTCACTGTAATTATGACTAATGTTTTTTTTCAAATTAAAGTGCTCAACATGGATCCAATAAGGTAGATGCTATGATTAACTGCAAACAGATGATGATAATTGGATCTAATAATGCAACAGATGGAGCATTTCGTTACCACAAAGGACACTAAGCATAAAGCCACCAACATACAAACACCACACATACAATAAACGGCGAACACAGTTTACAACGTTATTAAAATTTATGGAGAGCAAAAGGTGATCATTGCATAAACCTAAAATTGTGTACCTACAGACAGATGGACATGTATACTGTAGTATCCAAAAAATTCCAACTTGGACTCAGTATGCTCAAAAGCTTTTAAGAAAATTCTCCCTATGGAAAACAAATGGAAGAAGTCCCTCATTTTTTTATCACTTTATGCCGCATTAGCGTGCGTGCTTTTAGAATAAAAAACAAAGGTGTACATTTAACAATAAATAGATTAAAACTAATTGACCAAACCAGTATTTTTACTGAGCTGAATAATAAGTTTCAATAGATCGAGACTTTAAAAGTGAAGATGCAATAGAGAAAAAGCACCTGAACTAACGAATCACTGCAGAAAACAATGATCCAATCACAACAAGAGGAAAGGTAAAGAATGGGATGACATCTGATTTTGTGATTATTTCTGTCCCATGATATATGTTTATAAAGCATCAATCATAGTGAAGCCAAAATGCCCCCCAGAGCTCGAAATAAAGCAACCGATCAATAATCAGCTGCCAGGCCGGTAACTAGAATAGTAGGGAAAATGGTTGATAAATTTTACTTCTCTTTTGATCATCCCTGATGCATTTCCAGTAATCCTTTAACAGTCAATTTCAGACCTCGTTTGTATGCTTAACATGTGATTATATATTTTATTAAAGAACCATGAAATTGTCGAAACTAGTATGCTCGTAACTAGAAAGCAAATATCAGGATCAGGAAATTCATTAATGCTCACATGGAATTAGCAAAGCAAACATATCATGACAGAAATGGCATGAGTAGGATTTTAAATTGTAGAAATTAGATCATACAAACAAATATTAAAAGTCATGGCATCAGTTAATACAATACCCTACTTGATTGTCCATGACTGTCCAGGTTAGCATAATCAAAAGCGAGGGGAAATTAGTACCTTTCGACCTAATTGGCATCAGTAGGCACACTTGGAGCTCGAACCATATGGTGAACAAGATGCTGCATCCCTGGTTTCAATTCCTTGTTGCAAAAATCCTCATACTCTTCATTATCCCCCGCCTTCTTTTTTATCTCTACCATTACAAGGGGCGGTGTGAGTTCAAATACCTCCGCACCAATTGTTAGTGGCCCCTTAACTCCCTCCCTGGTACCTTCCAGGCAAATCCGCCAGTCCTTCCTCCGCAACTTGAAACTCTTCAACTTTGCAATGTCCTCCAATTTAGTTATGATATCCGACATAGGTTCAGCAGAGATGAACCTCAGCTCATCCCCTTTCTCCTCAAATAACCCTGACAAGTTAAATCCCCTTGAGAATGATATGATATCAAATGCATTAAGGCTTGCTGGCCGTGGGAGTGACCCTCGGGGCCTTTGGCTCTCATCAGATAACACAGAAGCAGGGCAGGATGAGATAGATGAGTCCGATTCCGACCCCGAATCATCGGCATCAACCTTCTGTAGAGGCAAGAGAGGTGGTGGAGGGGGCAATGGAGGAGGAACAGGATCAGCAGGCCCCATTTCTAACAGGCCATCCTCATCATCTATCACGTTGTGCAGTTGGTCATCCTCGATATAGAACTTGACTGGCTTGAATCCTTTCTTGAACCAGCGGGACTCCATGATCTCAGACAAAGTGATACGAGTATTCGGGTTGATGTCAAGAATGCGCGTCAGCAAGCTGGTAAGGTCCTTGGAGAACCACCTGGCGCAGCGGAACTCGCCCTTGTAAATCTTCTTGTACATGGCCATGAGGTTCTTGTCATGGAAAGGGAGATACCCGGCCATGAGCACAAAGAGGATGACGCCGCAGGACCACACGTCCGCCTTGGCGCCGTCGTACCCGCGGCGGCCGAGCACTTCGGGGGCCACATAGGCCGGCGTTCCGCAGAAGGTGTGGAGCAGGCCGTCGGGGCGGAACTGGTCGGCGACGGCGGAGAGGCCAAAGTCCGATACCTTGAGGTTGCCGTTCTCGTCGACGAGGAGGTTCTCCGGCTTAAGGTCCCGGTGGAAGACGCCGCGGGCGTGGCAGAAGGCGACGGCGGAGACGAGCTGCTGGAAGTAGCGGCGGGCGGTGTCCTCCCTGAGGCGCCCCTTGGAGACGCGCGAGAAGAGCTCGCCGCCGCGGACGAGCTCCATGACGAAGTAGATCTTCGTCTTGGTGGCCATGACCTCGAACAGCTGGACGATGTTGGGGTGTCGCACGCGGCGGAGCACGGCGATCTCGCGCTTGATGTGCGGGACGAGCCCGCTCTTGACGGCCTTCTCCTTGTCGAGCACCTTGATGGCAACGTTCTCCCCCGTCCCGACGTGCCGCGCCTTGTACACCTTGGCGAAGGTCCCGTGCCCCAGGAGGCGCCCCAGCTCGTACTTCCCCATCAGCAACCCCCCGGCGCCGGCCGCTCCTCCCACACCTCGCTTGGCCGCCGCCGCCGCGGCGGCGGCGGCGGATGGGGCCGGGCGCCCCGCCTGTGGCGACGGCAACGCCTCCGACTGCGGCGGCGGCGGCGTGGCGGCCGCCATCGGGAGGTGGGGGCAAACGAGGGCAACGGCGATTTTGGTGGGTGGTCTGGTGTGGCCGGCAGCAGAGGCGGGCAGCTGCTACGCCCTCTCTCTCTCTCTGCCACAGGCCAGAGGCTGTCGCGTGCGCGTTCTTTATGGCCCTGGCTGGGACTCTGGAGCCGGAGGGGGAGATTTTTCGTCGGCTCGTTTGTAATTTTGCTGGGGGTGGGGTGGGGGGTGGGGGGGGAGTGGGGTGCTAGTGCTTTCGCTTTACCCGCTCGCCGTTTCCGTGTTTTGCTGGGATGGGTCCGACCCTGGATGGCGGTTGCTGGTGTACAGCTTTTTCTCTGTTTTGCCCTAGTTTAGGATCGTGAATGGCGCGCTTTTGTATTGGACTGAAAACCCCACGGGAAAGTTAAATATACGTATTATAAGTTTTTTTTTCGAGGAAGTTGGAAAAGAATGTAAAGCACTGGAGCAGCACAATAAAGCACTACAAATGAAAGCAACTTATATTGGTTAGTGAGAGGGGAATAAGGCAGTTCCAAAATTTGTTGGCTAGAGAACAGTTAGGAAAAATGAAAGTAACTTGTTGGTTAAGCAACTTATTGGTTAATGAGCACTACAAAATTTGTTGGGTAGTTTAAGGTTTTAGGATGCCAACTAGTTGGGCAGCTTTTAGAAAATTACTCCTCTTTGAAGATTTATTGACCCCAAAACCCTTTGTAACAATACCATACTAGGCTCTCGATCCGTGTTCCACCACGTGTTGTACTCATCCGCTGAAAACCCTCCGTCCCATTATAATTACATTTTTGGAGTTCATTTTAAAAAAAATAAGTGCACAGTTACATATATGATGAATCAACTTTATTTATCTTTTTTCTATTTTCACACTTCCAAAAATATGATAATTGCAGCTTTATAGGGGTAGTATGTGTAATTTCTCCATAATATTGCTCTCTTCATTTGAAACCTAGAAATGTAAATATGTTGGGATGAAGAGAGTATGCGATAATCGACAATCTCTTCTCTTTATGTTGTGAGAGGTTGTAGTTTTACTTGTGCATATTAACTTGTTGCTATGTGTAGTAACCTCTTTGTCATCTGGTGAATTTGATTTTTGCTATTTCAAGATGGAATACGAGTTAAGCCGTAGTTTAGGGATATGATTACAGTTTGCCTGAGTACCCTCTTAATGTAATCCTCTTTTTCTTTTGGGCTTGCGGCCTTGTAACATGTACATATCTTTTATATATAAATGAAAAAAAGGTAGGGACCTTCACTACCGGTTACCTAAAAAAAAGATGGAATACGAGTTAAAGGTTGATTCTGTATAGAACTTCTAACTTAGCATGACTTTAGTGTTCCTGAATCAAACTATTAGAGATGGGCTTTTTTAGTTTAAAGTTTGCAATTCATAGCAACAAATTAGATTTGGTGCACAATATGTACTTCTACAAATCATGTGTACTTCTTGAGTAGCACAAGACACTATTATCTATATGCCAAAGTGAAACCAATCAGAAAAAAAAATAGAGCCATTGAGAACTTTATCATTTGCCCATATGTTTTCTTGAGCTCCACCTTTGTGGTCGAATATAATGAGTAGTTGAACACAATGTCTTTCGCCAAAAGCCAATGCACTATTGGAAAATAAATCACAATGTAATACTCGCCAATTCGACGATAATGCTAGTAGCATGCTGGTTCTTTTTCTTCTTTTTTGCCCATTGTGAATCGAAGTTAACTAAGCAACAAGCCGTCGGTGCATCCCTTAGCCTATGTGAACACTCCATCTGCCGCTCACGTTTCCGAGCAAGCCGGTGCCGTTGTTTCGAGTGCTCCTTTTGACGCGATTATACGCCAGAAAAGGCCTTAACAGGTTGCCAGCAGTGTCCCAGGTGGTGCTCACGCGCTCCACCCCTGTGTCTTAGCTTGACGCACGCGACAGGTGCAAGCCGTAAGCGTCCCGCTAATCCAGCCTTTCTCCCCGTCTTTATTTCCAGGCCGTTCTTTTTTTCCGATGCAATGGAAACCTGCACTGATCCGCCACCTGATGATATTTTTTGGTAGGCAAGGCGAGGCTCTCTTCATCATCAGACAAAATAAGAAGAAAAAAACAAGGAGATGCAACTATGCAAGGCGTACGTGGAGCACGGGCGGTAGCGGATTTGGCGATGCTGGCGGACAGGTGTTAGCGTCCGGCGGCTCTGGATGGTGCCGTCTCGACGCTGCGGGAGGAGGCAGATGGGGCAGGTCACCAGGCAGGCAGCCCGGAGTGGCCGTTCATTTTATCTCCTCGGGCAATCGACGACCATACATACAGTACCCTATTGCGTAGCGCGCGTAAACAAATGGGGGAACGCTGGTGCGGGCCGAGGGTGTCGATCGCGTGGTGAAGTCGTGAACCGACCGACCGAGCTCGTGGGGTTCGCGTGGGTGGGGTGGGGAGACGCGAGGCTGGCAACGGAAATGGAAACGCGCCCTGGAATCCGGCTGCGGACTTCACCACGGTTACAGCTCACCGGCGGACCAGAAACGGCTCACAGCACCCCCCACATCAGCAAATCAGCTTGTGTGACGTCAGTGGTTCAGTGAACCGGCTCCGTCGTTATGGGCGCGACTCTGATCTACGCCGTGCCTCTACGCAGCAGTTTGGAGGAGGGGGAGGGGGGGGGGGGGAATATCTTCAGACTAACAGTCTACATTTCGCCGCGAGCCTGCAGGCGAACAGCTAGCGATGTTTTCCCGTCGGCCCACGCAACAGGTCAACACACGCCGAGGCGCCGAGCATATGGATGGCACCACGGCGCCGCTCCGTGCCATCGCTGCAACAAAAGGCGTCGCGGTTCACGATAGATACGCGGCGAAAGGGACGGCGGCAGGCACCAGCGGCCCGGGCTACGGAAAACGAAAGGGTCTCACGTACGGCGCGGAACGGCATCTCGCGGCCAAATCCACCCGTACGTACGTCTCCGGCGCGGGCGTCGCGGTCGGTCCTTGGCTTCCGCGACGGGACAAGCCCCCGTAAAATGGAAAAAAAGAGGAAACTGGAAGCGCCGAACGGCTGCAGAGAGGAGGCTTGCAGGGCCTTGCCAGTTCAAGAACTGCTCGTATGATCTGGAGAATTTTCTTCATTTAAAAGGAAGTTTGGACGCTGAAGCTGGCCTATTATGGAAAGCCCACATGACCGATTGCGAAGATGCTGCGCTAGTGTAGTGTACTATGCGCAAAAGCAAACAAGAGGCCGTCTCTCGCGCTAGCCTGTACATGATTCCGTCGTTCCGCAATCACTAGAAGCAAACAAAACCGAGCCATCCCCTCCTGACGACTGATGCTCAGGTTACCAATTAGGAAACGGTGACCTCCTGTTTGTTCCGTACTTCAAAGAATCTGAGAATCACAGCCACGGCTACACCAGGAAATAGACTCAACATGTTCACCACTCAAGAGTCAAGAGCAAAATGTTCAGGGAAACAGATGGCGTGGTACGGTATGAAATTCACCAGGACTAAGCGGGTGCCTTGGTAAGCATGAGAGGGTGTAAGGGCACCTTATCGATATGATGAGCTTCCTAGTTATTTTTAATTTTGAGTAAAATGCACCGAAGGTCCATCAACTTGTATAGGGTGTCACTTAGGTCCACAAACTCTCAAAGTGCATTTTTGGTCTATGAACTTGTTATGTCGTTCACCGAAGGTCCATTACAGTCCACATGTGTTTCTAACGATGAGATGTCATGCTAACTTGGCTCCTGAAAGCACCTCCTAGTTAAGGCATTTCATGGAGCATGTTACCATCTAACAGGCAAGCTCATTGACCTTGACAACACCTCGACCTGACGAATCACCGGAGCTCGCCTCGCCGCTCACCGGAGTTCACCTCGCCGCTCACTAGAACTCGCCTCATTGCTCATAACTTTCTCAATGAAATGCGTCAACTAGGAGATGCTTTGAGGAGCCAAATCAACATGTCGTGTCGGTGTTAGAAGCACGCGTGGACCATTATGGACCTGTTTGACGACTGGACCAGTTCATGGACCTAAAAATACACTTTGAGAGTTTGTGGACCTAAGTGACACCCCTTGCAAGTTGATGGATTTCTGGTGTATTTTACTCTTTTGAGTAAAATTTTTATCCTTTATGGATTGAATTGAATCTACAACTCATGGATTACAAATTTTGCTTTATTATGACAATCCTTCTCTAATTTGATATGGTGATTCACGCCTAAGTTAGGCAAAATGCGTGCGTCGCAGTGTCGCACCATGTAGACTATAGAGGGTGCAAGGAGGGATAGTTCAAAAAAAATCCAGAAATCGAAAAAGTCATCCATCATTCTAGCAACTCTAATTGTTATAGGCTTGTGGTCATTGATATATTATCTTTTCTAATAAATCACCCATATTTGATATCATGAAAGAGTCTAAAGTAACGTCCATATGTATATAAATTACACACCTACGTGATTATGAAAGTATGACCTAAACTAAAGCCATAATCTTTAGGTAACCCTTAAATCTAAAACTAAATTACTATTTTTTTATCATTGTCAATGCACTATTTACATCATTATTTATAAAAATAATACTTTGAAGTATATATGAGTGATGTGAGTCACCATGTATACATCAGTACATGTGTAAGGGAACGACTAGAGTACTCTTTTTTATGTTATACGCAAAGCTCAAACAAAGGATTTACATATCAAACACATATATAGGTGTTATACAAAGTAAAAAAGAGCAGCTACCAATAGAAGTATTACAACGAGATAATGGTACATACATGCATTTAAGAATATTTATATTGAAATGTTTAATAGATGAAAGAGAATATGCGATGAATAATTATAATTATAATAGAGTTGTTGGGAACTTCCCCATTTGTCTATATGTTTTCTTAAGCTCCACCATTTCCGATCGAATATAAAGAGCAGTTGAACACAGTGTCTTTTGCCAAATGCCAATGCACTATTCGAATAGTTCTAAAAAAATGCACTATTCGAATAAAAATCACAATGCAATAGCCGCCTAGCACCATGCTGGTTCTTTTCTTCTTTTTTGCCCTTGTGAAGCATGCTGTGGGCTGCTTCTGGCTGGGCTATTGGGCTGTCTCGGGGTGGAGGGATCCGGCAAGCCGCCCAGCACGCTGGCAGAGGACAGGATTTTCAAAATTTTCCCCCAAATCTCTCCCTGCCTGCCACTGCCTCCACTCGCCCCTCACCCGGCCTCCGCCGCTCCCGCTTGGCAGAAGCTTCTGGATCCTTTTCCCACGCGCGGATGGAGCGGAAGTTCTACGACAAGTACAATGCCCTTAGTTCGGTTTCTTGGCCTAGCTCAAGCCTGGTGTGAAGTTATGCACGGCCAGCTTAAGCTAGGCTTGGACAATGCAAGTACCTCTTGTTTGGTTGAGTGGACAAAGCTTAGACTGGCTATGAACGTGCATGTTTGGTTCCCTGGTTTGGTAAGAATAGGCTCACCTTCTTCCTATATGGTGAGTCCAAGAACCGGTCACCGCTGAGTTTTTTTTTCATCCCCGTCTCTCACCTCCCCTCTCACTTATTCATGGCATCTGTTTCTGGCATGAAAGAAAAGCAAGAAAGAGAGAGAAAATAGAGGAACCGACTGATTTCTCTACCTAAAAAAAAAGAAGCAAGACTGATTTCTATTGTTCGATTGAAAGAATAACAAGAACAAGAAATAGAATAGAGGAATCGGAGAAGACTTTTTTCAGGGAATAATCGGAGAAGATTGATTCCATCCCTGGATCAGTCATAGATCTGGGCGGAAAGAGAAGAACTAGAACAGTACGATAGTATGCTTGTATTCAGCTCCTCAGCTCCCAGGTGCTGCAGGCCAAGAGGCAAGGCCAAATCAGGGTCACGCTGCTCCATGACTCCATCGTCGTCTCCACACGGGCGAGGCCCTCTCTCCTCTGCCGCTAGAAGCCTTCACCATCCGTCCCAGGCACCTCGACCTCCCGCACAACAAAGGGGCTATAGCTGCTCAGGATTGGTGCGCGAGGAGGGCCTTCATGCGTAGCCATGGGATAGCTGCCGGCGCTGTCCCCCAGCGCGTGCCCGAGGAAGGGGCTTTCCTGGCTGGCGACGACGGCGCGAGGGGGCCCGCGGCGGCACGGCGACGACGGGCGCAAGGGGCCGCGGCGGCACGCGACGACGGCAGAAGGGGCCGCGGCGGCGAGGCAACGGCGGTGAGGCGACATCACAAGGGATGGCAGTGCCGGTGAGGCGTACGACGGAACGAGTGAGTGGAAGTGACAGGAATCATTCGTAGGCCTTGGTGCGCTAGCACAAGACTGGCCAAGCTAGTACGCCTAAATTTTTTGTGCTAGCTAAGCCAGGCCGAAGGTCCTCTTTTGCATTTGCAGAGCCTGGCTAACTCATTATGCAGGCATCCAAACAGATCGAAGCTGCACTACGGGAGCCTGGCTAGGGTCTAATGCGGGCAACCAAACAGCCCCTTAAGGTACTGCCCTCCCGCTTCTTCCCATGTCATATTTTTCGCCCCGCTCGCGGTGCCTTGATGCATCAATCGTGCTTTAACAACGGCTGGATCCCTCGCCCGCACCGCAGAAGCGGAAGCTGCTCGACGAGGGGTTGGAGCTGAAGCGGGATGCGGACCACAAGAAGCTTTACAATGGTAAGGACATACCGCTAGATTTCGGTGGGATTATTGGAGGGAGGGTTTTCGAGAGAAACGGATGTTTTTAATCCTCCATTTTGATTATTTTTTAGCTATTTTACAGCGCACAATACTAATGTCCAGTAGTATATAGTATTGGTTAAGGATAATTTAGTAATTTACTCTATACCTATTTATTTTAAAAATTTTAATTGGTAACAATTCTCACTCTCTAATATGTAATATAATCATATCAATTCAAAATAATGAAAACATAAAAAAATACTAATTAATAACATACTATAGAAATTTTATTTTGTTTTTTAATATATTACACTAATGTCATTAAATTACTTTCCTAGATTACCCCTAGCCCACTATACTACCCTTAAATACTACTATATCACTAGGACCATTTTGTATAGTATACAATTAATCTCGACAGTCGGATCTTTATATACTAGTCCTTTTTAATCGCTAGTATATGGTGGTATTGTGCGCTGTAAAAGAGCTTATTTTTTTTTTGTTTAATGATGCAGCCATGAAGGATTGGATCAGCGGACTTGAGAAAGGATAAAGAGGAGCTTGGCGAGAAGCTGTAAGATGAGATTATTGTTGTTTTGGGGGTGGAAATGGTGCCTACACTGCTGCTTATATCTCTACTCCTAAAAAGAACGGAGCTTCTTCACGCTTTGTCGGTCGCGTCGTGTGGTGAGTCTTGTCGCCCCACTACGATAATCACCGTCCGTTCTATCTCGTTCTGTCCGCTGCAATCCCGCGTTTAGCTATCGTCGTTCCGTTTTGCTTCGTCCATCGTGTCGCGTCGCGTTGCGTGGTGAGTCTCGTCGTCCGCCTGTGATAATCACCGTTCATTCAGCTGCAAGCCCGCGCTTCCTTGCCCCTGCCCCAATCGCGGTCCGTGAATTTCTCTTCCGCACAAACAGAAACAATCCAATCTAATCCCGTGAATTTCGCCGCTTCACTCTAATTCTATACAACCCGAATCCTGGGCCCAAATTATAAACAAAAATCCCCATCCGTAGCCTCGGGTAAGCTCTGCCCTGTCCACCCTTCTTTGATGCTGTCCACAAGAAGCCGCCATCGCCGTACTCCATCCTGATTCGCTAGAACCCGAGGCCGACGAAGCGTGCTGCGTGCAGCCACCACCACGACCACGAGCAGTACCCATTTCGCAAGTCATCGTCGATCATCCCGCAGAGCTCCGCGACTCATCGAGCTCCTGGACGCCGGCTGCCTCCTCCGATCCTAGCCGCCACCATCCATCCCTGTCACCGGTGACCACATACCTATCCCCTCGCTCCTCTCTCATGTTTCTTGCAACCAGCTGCGTCCCTGGATGATGAGAATGCCAGTGTGCTGTGTGCGCTGGGCCACCAGTCCGCCATGGCCATGTTCGTGAAGCTTTCGCAAACGAACCTGCAAGTAGCCATCAATTTGATAGATTTTTTATGTGTCTTGGAAGATATGCAGATAACCCCCCTTGAATGTTTAGCTTCCTACACTCCAGTCCAGCCGTGCCGCACATGTCCGTCTTGTTTTCATCTGCAGTAGGAGTGAATATGAGAAGATTTGTCGTTCTCTACCTAATTAGTTGCTTGCCAGTATGTTACATTCGACATCACTAAATCATATTTTGCGACATCACTCTATAAGTCATATTTGTTTTAGCAACGTAGGGTATTAGACTTATTAATACTTTATGTAACATATTATTAGTTTCTTTGCTACCTGTAGTAACGCAAGGGCACAAACCTAATATCTTTCTTCTATATCTCTTCTCTTCTCTTCTCTACAACTAAAAAGAACGTAGATCTTCTTCACGCTCGTCCGTCGTTTCGCTTCATGTCCGTGGTGTCGCTTTGGTGAGTCTTGTCGTCCGCCCACGATAGTCATCCGTTCGATGCTCGTTCCGTCCGCTGCAATAATCATCGTCCATTCACTTTCGTTCCGTCGGCTGCAATCCCACGCGTCCTCGCTAAACGGAAACAATCCAATCTAATCCCATATATTTTGCCGCTTCTATCTACTTCTATACAGCCTGAACGCAAGACCATAAACAAGAGGCCTCTGTAGCCTCTGCTGACGAGAAGCCGTCGAACCTCGGCGCCCTCCATTTTGATTTGCCGCAACCACGAGGCCGACGAAGTGTGTGGCCACCACCACGCGCAACACCACGCTGAGCCGCATCCATTTCTCTGCTCCTCGTCGACCATCGAACGGGCTCCACCACCACATCGAGCAACTAGACTTCGGCCGCCTCTGCCGATTCCGACCACCACCACCCTTCCCTGTCACCTGCGAGCAGATACATGCGATCTCCTCGCCCTCCTCTTGTGTTTCCCCCGGTCAGCCCTCCTCTAGATGACCAAAAACAGCAGTGAGTTCTGTGCCCATTGCCGCCAGTCTGCCATGGCTGTGTTCTGGAAGCTTTGGCAAAACAACTGCTAGGTAGCAATGTAATTTTGTAGGTTTTTATGTCTTGGTAGGTCTGCAGATAACAACCTAGAATGTTTAGTTTCCTGCACGATAGTCCAACCGAGCCCTTTCTACAAAGGTATAACTCCGGTCTTCATCTTTTTGCGAGCCATATCGATCGTGCCTTGCAGACTTCCTCTATTGACCCTTACATTCAACGTTGTTCATCACCATTCATAAATTTTATTTGATGCTACTTCTTAAAGGCTCATACTGTTAAAAGTGTTTTTGTTTCCTGCTCAGCACTATTCAGTGGTTGTTTTTTATGTTTTTTGAAATTCTTTTGTTATTAATATTGCCCTTAAAAATTTCACTTGGAGGGTGGACTGTCAAATTCATCTTTGCATTTTATTCTACACATGCAGTTCCGATTTATGAGATATGGATCCGAAAATCAATAATGGGAGCCAAACTCCATTTCAAGTCCCAACATAGACCACCAATATAGGTACCAATATATGATGATATTACACATGTTTTTTTTGCCACACATTATATCTATATGAAATGTATATTACCTATTAGGTGACCCTACGGATGGAAGATCATCTACATCGACTGAGCATCAACAACCTCTGGATCCTAGAGAACGAAGGAGACAATGAGATAGGGACAGGTATGCGTGGATGTCTGTGCATCAAAAAGAAGAATTACTAAAAAAGCGCTGCGAAGATTCCAACAAAAGAAAACAGAAATGGCCAACATTACCATCAAAGACCAATTGCAAGGTAACATAGATAAACAATTGTTGACGTTTTTTCCACATAAAAAGTTACCATCTCATGATTTTTTGCATATGCTTGCACCTTTGTAGAGCAAAAACAAGAATTAACAGAGGAGCAACTTGAATCAAGGCGTGCAAAAGATAGGACGCGGTATACAAATATGACTCCGAAGCAAAGGCAAGCAATACGTGATCGTCAAAATGCAAGTAATATGCAGCCGGAACAAAAAAAAAGGCAAGGAGGGACTAGTATAAAGCACGTCGAAAATTATGCCGCAACACTCTTCACAAAGACTCCATAGCAATGATCAACCCTTTATATAATCCATTGGAGGACTCTCCATAAGGTCTTATTTTAATCACTTTGAAAAGAGGGGAAATGAGATGTTTTCATGGAATAACTAAATTAGACGTGAATGAAACGTTATGTATGACATCAACAAAATCAAGTGCAATCTATATTGTTTACTGGACTGATTTTTGCTTGATTAAAGCATCACGTTTGCCTTTTGAATTCTCGATTAACCTCGAAATATTATATTGCTTAGCTGAACACCATATAGCCCATGTTTATTATATATGAAGCACATACGGTTTCTGCTTATTTTTCGTCATGGTATATGGGTACCACCTATCAACTCTTGTATCTTGTCCCGTAGCAACGCACGGGCACGAAACTAGTCCCTTATATTTCGTTTGGCATTTTCCAATTTGATGATTACAGGCTGGATAAGGAGGTTGAACTTGAGAAGGCCCGACACGATTTCCTTGCAGATATTCGGGGTAAGATTTTCTACTGAATACCAAGTTTATCTGTTTTTCGTTGGGCCTGTTTTAGCTCTTGGAATAGAAATGCCTACTCTGGCACATGAATGCAACTGATACACGGCTCTGGGAGATAGAGGCAGTGATGCGTCCCTGATTGAATTTTTTTTTTTTGAACAATCTGATTGAAATTGCATATCGACCAAAATGTTCCACACTCCCAGCGCTTATCTTGGTTGTGCTCTGCGTAAGAAACAGTTCAGCGTGCATTTCTAAATACAAACTAATGACGAGTGGCGCAAATACTGCTGAAGCTTACACGCCGAGTTGACCCTCTTTGCTTTCTTATATAATTTTTCATTCTCCTAGTTTAGTGTCTTCGGCAATGTTGTCTTATTCGTTCTGTCTAGTTTGTTATGAGAAGTAGGCATGACTTGAGTTAATCCTTTTCAGCTGATTTTCCCTAATTTGATGTATACAGAAAGACTGATGAGGCGATTGACAAGTTGGCTCTAAAAAGTTATTAATGAGAAATGGCAACTCATACCCTACAATCATTTAACCTTTTTCACAGCATTACAGTAGGAGCTGAGAGAAGAAGTTTTGTAATAACTATGCTCTTGTTTTCCTTGACGAACAAATACTTGATAGGAGACAATGTGAAATACAGAGAGTATATATACACACTAGCCGGAGTGTTGTTTATAAAATTGCCATATTGATGTGTGTCAAACAGTTCTGGCCAGAACATACCTTACTCCACTGTGGACACCAAGGGCCATCTAAGTTTGATGTGTGCCAATTTTACCACTGTGTATTACTGGATTGCTGGCTCTAGCTTATTAGTCAGTAATATTTCTTTCTTCCTGTCTTTTTTATTAGCCACACAGTGACACAGATATGATTCAGTGTAATTCGTGAACTAGTGTAGTCCTTTTCACACCACCTTTAAGGTTGCCTCAGTATTTCGTTTTCCTGTATTTTTTTATTTATTTGGTGTCAACTAAGTTGATTTAGGTGCCAAAATATTTACTTTTTTTTGTTTTATGCAGCAAGGGACAGTGAAATTCTGAGGCTTAAGCAGCTCTTGGATGAGAAGACCAAAAAGAACAATTGTACTGTTATTCGGTCTGTGGAACAAACACCTGAAGTTATCCGGGAAAATCCAACTCGAATGTCACCTAGAAGGAAGACACCACAGTCAAACATCAAGGAGAAGAGATTACACTTAAATGAAAATACTGCCATTTCTCACAGTAGCTGCGAGGAAGAATCTCAAGAGGTCAGTTGTCTGTGGACTCTGTGGAAGTCCAAGTAGTTCCGTGTAATATAAAAGTACGAGTGAGCTTAACTTTGTTTACCTATCCATTTCCTAATGGCTTAAATTGATCTGATCCTGCAACAAGAATGCTCTAGAAGGCACACATGCATCACAGGTTAGTGAAGATATAAATGTTGTTACTACTTTGTTGCATGCCTTCTCATTATTTAACCAGTGTGTTTGTTGATTCAGGGAACGAGCCAAACGAACGTCCTAGCATGCATATGTTTCACTTGCTGCTTCAGTCTTTGGTTCGCATGAAGGTCACAGTGCATGATGGAACAGAAGGATTTTTGGTTTCAGTCTCCCATGAAGCTAGTGGTACCTATTCACTATAATTTTTTTATTCTTGTGCTGTTACTATAGTTATGTGATTTAGTAACTTATGTTAAATTGTTAATACCTGTTGCCAGTGTAAATTTGTACTGTAGTTATGCTGAGGAACTGCTGCAGTGCTGCTGCATCTTCAGCCTTAATAATATTTTCATAAACTGAATTAGATGATCAAATACATATGATAATTTCTTTAACAAAAAGAAAGCATAGTTTTTGTTGATTTGTCATTTAGCCTTGCCTTTTATACAGATTTCCTACATACTGTGTCATATTGAAAAGGAGGGGGCCGTTGTCCTCCCCTGCTAAAAGAGCCAGTTGGGTACCAAAAAAGTGTAATAATTACAAATTGTCAGGATCTGGATTTTATATTATGGTGATATATTAGTATTGGTGTCCCAAATATCTTTTCAAAAAATGTTAATGACAGGGGTATGTGCAAACTTACTTGTTAAGTACTAATACTTTTCACATGGTTCCACTTCATTCCAGGATGTTACATTCGCTCCCAAGTCATGTATCGTAGACGAACTGATTATGATTCTTATGAAGTTGTTCAAATTGGTGCAGGTTACAGTTTCACCCTCACATGGTTAGAGAAACCTGGTGAATGGTCATATAAGCTTTCTTCATTGGGCACCCTAGAAAGGTTAGCCTTCGATTGGATGAAGGAAGACGTAATATTCAGCATGAACATGTGCTGTGTGTTCTTCGAGCGGATATCGAATGTCATCATGAGAGGGCGACAGCATGTTCTGCATTTGTGCTTTTGCTACCTGACTACCTCAGCCTGACTATCCCCTACTGAACTTGAACTTGACTTGAAACTGGAAGCCTCCGTGTGTAAAAAAATGACCTCTGGATGTATCCCAAAAATGATTGATGCTGTATTGTGGCAGAAGTGCTGCTATGCTGCATGTAATCGTGCGTCAAGCTGACTGATGGTTCGTGCTTGACAGTTGTCGCCCTTCATTGGGTGTCAGTTCATGGGTTCAACTTCAAGATAATCCACAAATTATCAGGAAACAAGGTGTCTTCATATATATATATATATATATTGATGCTCCTTTTTGCCCTGGAACAGTCCCTGTGATTTGCTTTCATGTGAGCCCCTTGTTTGGCTGTTTTTCTTACAAATGTTTGCCTTCTGGTATCTGTTTATGGTTATAAAAAGGATAAAGTCCATTTTTGGCCATCGAACTATCGTGCGGGTTTGATTTTGACCATCGAACTTCAAAACCAGAAATCTTTGGCCATTGAACTATGCAAACCGGGTAGAATTGGCCATCACAGCTGTTTTGCCCCTGTTTTGACCGGTTTTGACTGCCACGTTGGACTTAGAAGCCATGTCATCACGTTGGACCCACATGTAATCCTCTCCTTCGTCCCCTTCTTTTCCTCTCTCTCTCCTCTTTTCTCCCCTTCTTTTCTTCCTCCTGCTCTCGCGTCTTGCTGTCAGCGGCGCGGCAGCAGCGCCGGCGGGACCTGCGAGCGGCAGCAACGCTTGCAGATCGTTCCTCTCCTCCCCCGCCACGTGCCGCCATGGCTGCTGGTGCTCGGTCTCCGCGTGCGTCACCTGGAGCTCGCAGCCGTCTCTCTGTTGTGCCTCTGCTGCTCCGCAAGGCTGGTGGCTGGGCGGCGGGAGGCGGATGCGGCTCTGGTGCTGGTGAATGAATCGAGCGACCTCTCTCTCTCTCCAATCCATGGCTCGGAGGTCCAGCTCGTGTCTTCGAATTGTTTCTACTTGCTTCGATTTGATCTGATTCCCTTCGATTTGGGGCCTCGATTTGGAGCCGCTGGCTCGCGACGTGCTTTGCTCTTATGCCGGCTGGTGGTGATGGTGGTGCGGCGGCGTGAGGGAGGTGGCGTGCTGATACTGCTCCTACTCGACTCATCGTCTCCACGGGCCGCCACGGCCTCCATCTCCGGCAAGGCGACCTGCAGGGCCTCTCTCTCTAGTGATCTCTCTCTGCTTTCTCTCTACCCCGCGCCGTCTCCTGCCTGCGCCGGTGACCCCGATGGTTGGTGGAGTAGGGCTGGACCATGCCTTCATCGCTGAGGGGAGGCGGACGACGGGGACAACGACGGCCATGAGTCGAAGAGAGAGAAAAAGAAGGAAGAGAGGAGAGATAAAAAGGAAAGGGTACCTGACAGGTGGGTCCTACCGCCATATGGCATCCTAGTCAGCAAAACCATCCACCAAAACCGCCGGATGGTCACATATGAACGGTTTCAAGAGTTGGGTGGCCAAAGATTTCTGGTTTTGAAGTTTGATGGTCACAACCAAACCCACACCATAGTTCGATGGCTAAAAATAGACTTTATCCTTATAAAAATACCTGGTTTGGGAGAAGCTACATCTCCACGCTCATTACCGCTTTATTTTAGAGTTATCAGCCGCGTCAAGCAGCTCGGTTTTCTTATGAATGCCATTTGAAAGCTGAACTGATGCAGTTTCTGAACGTTTCAGGATCGTGGCTGATGTGGTTTCTAAACATCTTCGAGATCAAATTGATCGCCCTCAAATCAAGTCATTCCCATCTCAGACTGAAACAGTAAGAGGCGACTACAGCTACTGTAAAACGAAACATTATGACTGAACATCCCGAACTCAGCAAACAATTACAGACCCGCCAACCTCGAGGCGACTACACCACAGATTGAGAAACGAACACAACCTTTCAACATATCTATCATCCAAGCGAGATCATGCTTGCAGAGCTTCTCCATGCCACCACCCGTGAAGCCCAGCATCAGCGCCGGGCGCCTTCCTCTTTCCTCGTATCCTCTATGCAGCCGGCCTGTAGAGCTTCTCCACCATCTTCCTGAACTCTGAACAATCGAGAGCGAAGAAACAGCAAAATGATTCAGAAAAAGAATTCGATCGATCGAGTGATCCTCGACTGACGAGGCCCAAAGCGAGATGTCGAATACCTTTCTGGTTGGCCCAGAGCGCCGCCGCCTGCGTGTTGAGCGGCGAGTCGTTGTTCGGCTCTGCACAAGAAGCAACCCACCAAACCACCCGTCAGAAACAAGAACGCAACGGAACAAACGAGACCCGGAGATCGGACGATCGATACAAGGGATGGATCCAGCAGCCGGATGTGATTCGTTACCTCCGAGGAGACTCTGGATGGAGAGCAGGATGGTGCGCACGTCGTAGGCGGAGGACCACTTGTCCTGGAGGATGTCGAGGCAGATGTTGCCGTGCGCGTCGACGTTGGGGTGGAAGCAGGGCGTGTCGAACCGCACCTTGGGCGGCTTGTAGGGATACTCGGTGGTGAAGGCGAGCGCGAGGCGGTAGGAGGTGCCCTCGTACGCCGTGCCCGCCGACCCGGCGATGGTGCCCACCCAGTTGAAGATGTTGTCCCCGTCGGGGAACGCCGACACGCCAGGGTCGCCGCCCATCATCAGCGCCATGAGCTCCGACTGCAGCCGCCGCACCACCGACTGGCCCTCCGCGCCCTTCCCGGCCTCCGCCGACACCGGCTTCAGCCCCGCCGTCGCCGCCGCGGGGACGTTGCCGGTCTGCGCCTCCTGGTTCTCCCCCCGGGCCATGGCTGGCGATCGAGACAGTGCTGGGTTGCTCGTCGGCGGCGGCAATTGAATCTGTGGAGGCGTAGGAGAGAGGGGAGGACGGAGGTGGCGACGGCGGGGCGCGGGATAAAAGGCGGGAGCCGGGAGGTGATTGGGTGGGGATGCGATTGGAGTCTCTAGCCGCCGACCTGGCTCCAACGGCTAGTTCGGGGGAGACCTGTAGTCGTGCTGGTGCCTGCACGGGTTCGTGGTGTGAAGAGGTTTCTAGTAATTAGCTGTCTCTGAACAACAAGCAAAAGAAAAATCTGTGCTTTACTACGTACCTTGGATTTACACATCCATTTGAACAGGGGAGAAGCCATAATTGAACCACTTAGGCATTTGTATGTTTTCTTACTTTGTGAACTCTGTAGTGCCCCATAAATATGTCCAAGTGCCTTGCTAGTGGCAATTGAAATTGAACAGTTAATGAGTTGTTGTGGTTCACTAAGTTGAATAGAAGCTTGTTGTGAAAGGGGCAGCCAAGAGAGCCTTGTTGTATCACATGAGGTAAACTTCATTATTGAGATTGACATGTTTCTAGCATAGGAGAAGAGCGGGGAATTACTATTTTAGAATTCCTAGGTTCTATAAATCACCTAGAAGCTATAAGTTAAGGTTAAGAGATTGTGCAATTTCTATGGGACTACGCAAAGATAATCTATTATAGTGATGTCCTATTAAATAGTCTAAACATAATAATACACTACAAGGTGTCATTGTAGATGAGAGATTAATGTTGTGGCCGATAAAGATATCGAGATCTTGTGGTCATTTTCGTCCTCCCATGGTCCACTCGACCATTACCCCCGGTATCATCCCTACGGGTTCTCACTCTGTCCAACCCTTCATCGACAACGCCAGCGTTGCCTCATCTCCATCCTCCACAATTCGTGTCCATGCAAGGCTCTTCTCCAAAGCCTTGCTCGCCGCCACCGACCACCTTCGATGACCGCCAAACCCCTAATCTCGACAGCAGTGTTCCACCGCCGGTGACTGCCATCTATAACCGCGAAGCAACTGATCTCAACGGTGGTGCTCCAACGGTGTTGATCAGCATTGCAGGCACACCAGCGATGGTAAGATCTTCTCCTCTTTTTGTTTTTCCTTTTATTTTCCGGTAATCCAGCTAGTACTCCCTTCGTCCCAAAATAAGTATCTTTCTCACTTTCCGAGAAAAATCTTCAGTCAATTATATATAAAAATATATTAGAAATTATCAGAGAATATAAATATTATTAGATATATATTTAGATCTAGTTTTTCTAAAAAAATTTAAAAATTTAAATGTTACACGTATTTTCTATAAACTTAGTCTAATTCACGGCACGAACATCGAAACAACGGCGACGGAGCAGTACTCGATTTTTACAATTCTGGCGCCCGAAATTCGGACTACGGTCTGAACGTTGGGCCCCATGCCGTCATCGTCTACCGCCGACTCGAACACAACCAATTCGGCAACTCTCACATAGTCACATTCGCAGAGTTGCCAAGCGCTATTTTGCCGCAGTTCCGAAATCCTCCGGTTCCTTCATCGCCGTCGCGGCCCTAACTCCGCATCCTTCCCACAATCCAACCCTTCCCGCCCTCGATCTCCAATCCTCGGCATGGCGTCCGACACCGAGGGCATCGCCGCCCTCTTCTCCATGTACAACGACGACGAGGAAGAGGAGGATGACGCCGACGAGCCCAACCCCCCTTCCCCGGCGCCGCCCACCGCCGCGGCGGATCCCGCCGACGCCTCCTCCTCGCCGCTGCCTTCTCAAGCCGGGGGAGAGGACCCCAACCGTTCCCTGGTCCCTCCGTCGCCTCCCCTCACCGAGGAGTCGGCCGGCCGCAAAACCCTAGCGAGCCCCCACCCCTCCCCGGCGCAGGCGCAGCTTCCGCCGTTGCCCTCGCGGCGCTCTTCGTCGCCCTTTCCGGCCTCTCCCCCCTCCCCGCTGCGGGGATCAACCTTCGCGCCGCCACCCGACCTGCCGCGCCCACCTCGGAGTGGGTCTCTTGCAATCGTGGACTATGCACACGACGAGATGGCCATGTCGCCCGAGCAGGAGGTAGAACCAGTGAAGTATGTGTTCGGTACCACTGCACGTAACCTCCTGGTTTCCTGAATTGATGTTGTTAGTGTGGTTCGACTGCAGGATGGGGAGATCATGAGCGGCACACATAGATTTGGCTCAGATGCGCAGGCTGCTGAGGGTAAGTTCTTGCTCGTCATGCTCATACTTTTATATCACCGTATCCGAGTGTGACCATACATAGCTAAATTATAATACAAATAAAATAAATTTGCTCCAACCAGCTTGCACAAAATGTGGTAATGTGGTATGCTTGATTAATATCTGAGATGTCCTTAGGGTCTTTCTGCAATTCTGCATATGGTCATAATATCAATTTTTACTTCCATGTGTATCATGGATAGTAGCCATGCCATAATACACCTGTGATGCGACATGGCCTAGCAATAAAACATTATCACTAGAATTATTTAAATTGCTGAAGTATGATGATTTCACCATACAGCCTTGATTGCAACTGGTCGTCCACTGAATGTATGGAACCATGGATAGGTATTTGATTGCAAAACGGGTTATATTGATAGGTTTTGATTGCAACTGGTTATTTTGAGATCATTAGTTGAAACCATTTGATAGAATGTTTGTCTGTCTATGCCATATCTTGATATGAGTATTTATGCAATTATATTCAATATCCTTTGCTTGATTACACTTTGGTCTGCTTGATATTGATAGGTTTTAATGCTACGCAAAGGTGTGATCAATCTTAATGTAGGAAGGTTTGCAATCTCTTGTGTTGCATTGCAATGATAGAAACCAGAGTTCTGTGACAATCAACTAAATCTAATGAACTGTTGGTTTGTCGTGTGGCATTTAAATGAAAGAAGTAAACGTTTGTCTGATAATTAACTAGACTTAATGTGCTGTTTTGTAATCTTATTGCAACTTTTTTTCTTTCCTTGATCTGTTGTCCAGATGTATAAATTTAGCTATGAAATTTGTTGGGCATCTTGTACAAAATACAAAGGGTCAGATGAGTGAACTTTTGACATTTTGATTCCTCTCTATTTTTGTTTCGTTTTACTATGTCTGATGTTTGACCCTTCCGTAGAAAAAAGAACCGTATCGGTGCTGCTCTCCATTTACATGTCTGGACTCTGTAACAATTTAGTCATTACAATGTCAAAGCATCCATATTTTGGCAGAATGCCAGAATGTGTTTTCCTCTTTGTGGTGTGGCATTCATATATGGATATAGTGGAATTATGTGAAGAATTTCTATCATTTTGGGCACAAGGTATCTAATATAATTTGCCCTTTTCTTTTGTAGGGAATATTGAAGAAAGAACTCACTCGGGTACAATTCATATTATGACCTCGATTACTCAAGCAGAAATGTCTCGGCATCCTGATGAGGCCGAGCAGAACCAAGCGACAGACATGGCAGTTGATGTAACTGGAACAGAAATTGAAGATGCCCAGGTGGTGGAAACTACCGATGTGTCAACTAATGGTGAAAATGATGATCCATTGAGCCGTTTTCTTCCTCCACCCGTGCCTGCAACATGCTCTGCAGCATTACAGGTATCCTTTGATCAAACAATTATAACACCTGTTTTTCATCATAAGCAACCTTGTCACATTTTCATACAGAATATCAACTCCCGGTAGAACACCATTCTTATTACTGTATCAGATGAACTCCACACTAATCTACCTCTAAAATGAATGAAAATATCATGCTGGCATGTGGCCTGAAGGCAAAGCAGGAATATGTTAGGTCTTAAATATAGTAAAGTAATCCAAATAATTTTTAGATCAATCCAAGGCTTCGACCCCCCCCCCCCCCCCAACACACACACAAAAAGAAGAAGAAAGGAAATAGAATTGAAAAATATAGGACAAAAATAAATCCACTTGGTTTCAGACTTGGTACAACCCGAAACCACCATTCCTTTTGGTTCGCACAAAAAAAAAATCTGATGGTCTACAGGAAGATTAAAAGAAATACAGAATTGTATCAAGAACTATATACAAACGAATAGGAAAAAAGATTTAAAAAGAAAAATAGAATCGGACTTAAGTTCTGAAGTAATTACACAGAAATTCAAAAAGAATTCAATACAATCCACGTCGTAATCCATGTTGGATTCCCCAATCTATTAAAAACAAAAGAAGACATTTCTACACCTGTATCTGCTATCAGAAAGTAATTGAGAAAAAGACTAAGTCCTACTGTGACGGCTTTACTTCATCAGTTCACCTTTTCTTCTTTTTCTAGAACAACAGTTCACCTATTATAACGCTTGAAGGCCATCCTTTTTTTGAGTTTCTCTCATCTGCTTCTCTTTTCAAGTTTCATGAACTCATAACAGTATTTCTTTTTTTCATGTAAGATTTGCACTGGGAATGAATCTTTATACTTATTCTTGTGTTGGTTCTTGCTGCAATTTTTTTTTGGAACTCATTTTCTACTGTCTCTTTTTTTTCCCTTCAGCAAAAAATTAACAGGTTCCTTGCGTACAAAAGGGCTGGAAAGAGCTTCAATGCTGAAGTGCGCAACAGGAAGGACTACAGAAATCCTGACTTCTTGCAGCATGCTGTGCGGTATCAAGAGATTGATCAGATAGGAACATGCTTCGGTAAGGATGTTTTTGATCCTTATGGTTATGACAAAGCCGACTACTATGATGAGATAGGTATGCATCTGTATTCAACGTTCTATCCTCTTGGAGTATGCATCGCTGTCTGTTAGATAATTGCATGTTAGAAAAAAACAATCTTCCCTTTACTGGCTAAATGCAGACACCTAGTCATTAGGAACATAAGCTTATTAAATATCCCGTTGTCCCGACTATATACAGCATCATTTTGAGAATCTTATTAGGATGCACTTTTGCCTCAAACTTTTGAAAGACTTCAACTAGCTATCAGCCCTCTGTCGTATGCACTTTATTTTTCTTAAACACGCAGGAGAACTGTGATCATTATATTACCCACTTCTGCTTTAACCGAGATTCCCCCAATTTATACTTTTGAATGAACATAAGAAAATCTGAAAGCTGGGCTTAAGGTTTCTAGGGAGAAGGACACTTCTAGCTTGGATTCAATGTTTTTATATACATATACTGCATACTTGTATAGTGTATGGCTTAGAGGAGAACAAGATTCAAATAAGACACACATAACCATCCAAATGCAGAGCGCAAAAGTAATTACAAGAGAATTCGTCACGAACCAACAAAACCTGACCCATGACCAACTAGGCAAAAACCTCATGGCTAGAGACCCTTGCACTCGCCATGCCCCCAATGTGGCCTCATCCCTAATATTTTACATGATGGTATTAAATTTAGGTGATGGCCCTTCGAACACGCAACCATTCCTATGTTTCCATATCCACAATGCCACCAGCGGTTATATGCCCCAAACTAGATGGATGAGTATGGAATGATCTGGTGTGTCGTTGTTTGATACTGGGATCAGAATATTTTATGCAGCATAAGTTCTGCAAAAAATTTCTTTATTTCTGAAATGAACTCAAGATTATATAACGTATTGGATTTTGTGTTTGTTCGCTTGCAAATATTTTTCCCAAAAAACCGACGGTATCGCTAATATAGTAATACTGAATGTACAATTCTGTCTTTTTTGGTGATCCATAATGTATTCCAGTCTTCATATTATGTATACTATTTGAATGCAGAAGCTGACATGAAACGTGAACTTGAGAGAAAGGAACAGGAGAGGAAAAAAAGCCCAAAAGTTGAATTTATTGCTGGAGGATTACAACCTCCGATTGGTGCATCAATACCGAAGATTACAGGTATAGGAACATGATGCGGTTGTATGTTCTGTTTTGGTTGATTATCATCCCCTGCCTCACAAATTTTATTTTGATAATATTGGCGTTCTTTATATACTCAGCTTCAGCTGGTGTCCCTGTGCTTCCGGTACCTGCAGAAGGTGTTAAAAAAGAGACTAGGCCAAACAAGAAGTCAAAATGGGATAAGGTGTTTAATCCACCACTCAAGGCATGTATCCTTGTTTGGAGTGTTGATCTTCAGGGCTGACTTCTGTTTTGTTTTTATTTGTTAGGTTGATGGGGATGTTAAGAACACTGCAGTTCCTAGTGGACATGACAATTTATCAGCAACAGTTTCTGCTGCACTTTTGACTTCTGCCAATGTTGGTGCTGGATATGCTGCTTTTGCGTAAGTTCTGTTGTTTTGTTTCAACACGACTGCCTTTAACATTTATCAGACCAACTAATGCTGATGCTCACACCTTTGGTATCCTTTTAATTACTCAGGAAACTGTCTCAATTAGTCAATTATAATGCAATTATGCTTGGCTGATGTCCATTTTTAATGCTGTTTACAATTCAGTGACCATGTTTGATTGAATGTGAGAATGTTTGAATTTTGATCATTACAACTCAGAGATTTCTGTATGTGACGAAAATACCACAGCCATTGTACCCACATTTTGTGAGTTTAATATTCCCTGAGCTGGCAGCATCAGACCCAAAATAGCAGATAGTGGTAAAAACAAGGAAAAAGTGTATTTTTCATCCTTCAAGTATTGTGAGAGTGGTTTTCATCCCTAATGTTTTAATTGGTGCAAATCAGCCCCTTAACTAACTAAACTGGTGCACTAATCATCCCTACCTTGGTTTGATAACAATTTAATCGCTCTATCTAGATTATATTTGTCATATACTGACCGTCTACGCTACCGTAAAATACAATTGTTTTTTTTACATTTATGTGCTTCATTCATCTTTATTTTGTTCATTTTACAAGCCACAAATAGTGTTTGTGAAATTTGTATCTTACAATAATTGTTATATCTTTTATTAAGTATTGTTTGATTCACTCATATTGTTTTTTTTTCAAAGGCAAACAAAAAATATATGTTAATCCTAAAATTTTTAGAAATTACTCTAAACTGATTATCTTATAAGATTTAAGTTCATTGACAAAATCATATATAATTAAACCTGTGAGTGGTCTGAAATAACGTGACACGAGAATGTCTACTCTGCATCAAAATCGTTCTCATATAAAGTTACACAATTTTATACCCAGATAGGGATGATAAGTGCACCAATTTAATTAGTTAAAGGGTTGATTTGCATCAACTAAAACACGAGGGATGAAAGTTACACTCTTGCAATACTTGAGGGATGAAAAATACACCTTTTCCATGACAATATAATCTAGATAGAGCGATTAAATTGTTATCAAACCAAGGTAGGGATGATTAGTGCACCAGTTTAGTTAGTTAAGGGGCTGATTTGCACCAATTAAAACATTAGGGATGAAAACCACACACTCACAATACTTGAAGGATGAAAAATACACTTTTTCCTAAAAACAAACGTGGTAGAAATGGATAGTGTGTATCAAAATTGATAGTCTGCTAATCCAGATTTTTCCTGTCCTTTACTGACGCTATATAATGACTAAAATAGCTAAGAGATTGTGATTATTTAATTATGCAAATAGAGCTGATTGTATGATCATGCGAATTGACAGGATAGCAATTTGAAAGATTCCTTAACACGGACGGCATATTGTTCTATTATAGATTTATAGTAATCATCAGTTGTTCCATTGTAACATCCCATTTTTATTTTCAGGCAACAAAAGAGAAAAGAGGCTGAAGAGAAGCGGAGTGATTACAAGTCAGACAGAAGATCATAGTGCTGCCTTTTTTCTTTTCATTTGAGCCATCGGTGTACCATTGAGAGTTTTTGAGTGACAAGTTTTGTAATGTTGATAAGGGGTTAAAAAGTTCAAATTGATCCGGGTGATTCTAGAAGAGGGAGATTCCAAGCAACTTGTATACAAGCAGGCAAGCAGCAGAAACTTGGCATTTTAGGCAATGAAGAAAGAAAGAAAACTGGGAGCATTCTGCCCCTGGTGTTTACAACCGGTAATGTGTTTTTGCCATTTTGCACCTTCGCCGGAATGTTAGGATTTCTGAATTCTTAGCAAGTATCCGTAAGCCAAAGAGTTCACATTTTTATGAAGACTGATAATAGATGTTATTTTAAACGATCAGTACCTACCATTTAGCTCTTTAAATGGTAATTCAAAATGGGCTAAACAACTATTGCACAGGTTAATGGCTAATTAAATAAATGTGGCTACATATTGTGTAGCTCGTACCCTGCGTGTAAACCGATTACGCCACATTGTGTAGCATGTACCTTGCGTGTGAACTGATTAAACGGCCATTTAGATAGACAATGCTGATAATAATCTCATTGCTCGCGTCACGCAGAACTTAGCGCCTGGTCTGTGGCCGCAGTCTCCGCTTCCATTTTACGACTTCTCGTCAAATCGTTCGACTTCTCGTATCAACCCAACATCGTCGGTGGCTCTTCAATCATCTTCTCCATGTGATGTTTCAGGGCTCTCACGCAGTCTGCCGTTCTGCGTGCAGTAACTGAGTACTGACGGACAACACGCAGCAGAACAGCGCGGTGCATGTACAGTCCTGCATGCTGCTACTGACGAGCAGCACTCATTGGAACAGTGCGATGGATGTACGGAGCTCGTCGCCCCTCCGTCCCATAATAAGTCCCATAATAGATGACGTTATGGGACTTTCTCAACTTTGACTCGATTTGTAGAAAGATATGTACAATATTTATATCTCTAAAAAACTAGTTTTAAATATCTATCTAATGATACTAATGATGTATTATAAGTATTAATATTATTTTATATATAATTAGTTAATGTTGAAAGATACTGTTTTTCATAAGAAACGAGAATGACATCTATTTTGGGACGGAGGGAGTACTCCTGTCTACGGTCGGAACAGTAAACCAACTACATCACCCACCTCAAATTCACGCCACATCTCAGCTCGTTCGCTCGTTTGCCACCCAAACGGTCAGCAATCAGCGCCACGCCTACCGGAACAGAAGCGGCCACCCACCGGCAACGCGACCACCGCGCTCTGGCTCCGCCCCTGCAGCTCATTACTACCGACCGGCCCGACGCGCGTCCATGAATTCACCACAGTGCAGCACACGCGCCGGCACCGCCGTAGATCTGCCCAGTCAGGCAGAGACTTTCCCGTTGGCCTCTCGACGCAGCTGCAGAGCACAGGCCGCGGTAACCACGATAAAATTACACTCTTAATCATCGGCGGGACCCTCCCCACCTCAGCTGCAAAACAAAAGCACGGTGCCCCACGAGTAAACTGTAGCCTTTGTCTCGCGAGCAGTAAAAAAAAAAAATCGGTACTACTAGTAGTAGATGTCGCTTCCGTCGCTGAAGACCATGGCACGGCCGGCAGGTGTTTTTACGGGCACAGCCGCAGCGGCGCTGCCTGCCTGCGGCTCGTGTGTGTGTGTGCGTGGGTCTCCGCGCGGTCAGGGCGTCAGTCCAGCGCGGGCCCCGGAGTTGAAGGCGTCGTCTTGCTTCGCCCGCGCGCGAGTTTGCTTCGCTCGACCCACGATGCAAAGCGATCGCACACGCATCCATCGGTCCGACCACCCGCACGGCGAGGAGGCGCCCAAGCCCAACGGTAACTTTGCCCTGCCCGGTCCGGGGGGGCTCGGACTGCGAGTCCGGCTCCGGCTCCGGCAGCGGCAGCGGGATGGGGCCATGCGCTGACGGTGCACCACTAGGCCCGGGGAAGAGAAAAGAACAGAAATCCTCTGGTCTTGGACCAGGGCCGTCAGGTGACGCTGTGGATATCTAATTGGAGCAATTGTCCCATCGCTTGGCGTTTGGTCGGAATCAGGAAAAAATGTACGGGGTACTAGAATGCATCCTTTTTAAGTAGAGAATTAAGAATTTTGTTGTCCATCGCGGTTATCCAAGGGAAAGGAGTTTGTGAAGAAGCTAGTAGTTTCCTGCCTTGTAATAATGTCTAATGGCCTAACTCAAGAATTTGTGAAATTTGGAGTAAATAAGATATGTATTTTTAAAAAATCAGGAGGCAATTAATTAGACTTGATTGGAAGAATCCCAAATGGCCAAGTGTTGTAATAGGAGAGGAAAAAAAAGTGAAAAACCCCAACAACAGGAGTCAAACTGTACGTGGAAAACACAATAGTCTAATCGAACACGAGGTGGAAAAAACACGGAGCACCGCACCGTACATGACAGAGTAGGGGCAATTCGGTCACGGCAAAAAAACCAACGGCCAGTTCCCCGAGAGGCCGAGTGGAAGGAGGGAAAGAACACTTCAAAGGGCCGGCGAGAAAGCATTAAACCCCTCCACAGCTAAAAACCCAGCCCAACCAACAATAAAAGGCCAGCCAGCAAAGTAAAAGGACAGCAGCACGAGATAAAGAGGAGAGGCCCGCCGGCGACCAGCAGTACTTGCCACTGCTAGGCGCCGCTGTCCGGTGTGCCGAATCGCTCCCGGCCGCCGCTGCTAGTGCCCCTCTCGCGCCGCCTGTCCACCGTCCCCCCCTCTCATCCTTGCAACCTTTTTTTCTCTCCGGCTAACTGAATTCGTCCTTGTGCTCGCCAGCAATTTGCTGGTAGAGACGTTTCATCTGTATCTCCCTGATTGGCTGCTTCTTCTCGCTTTGCCGTGAGAGGCCCAGCAGAAGAAAGCCAGCGCCAAGGAATCAGTAACCGAATAGGCGTGCGGCAGCCGGCCGGGTAATCTTTAGCGAAGAGACCGTGTTCTTGGGACTGGGAGGCCAGAGACAGAGCTCTTCCTGTCCTGTTTCCGGCTTCTTTTCGGTCCAAGAGGCAAAGCTCGTCGGGGGAAATGGCGGAGGCGAAACCGGAGGAGATTAGCCATCCTCCCATGGAGCAGCTCCAGGGCTTCGAGTACTGCATAGACTCCAACCCTCCATGGGGTGCGAAACCAAGCTAGGAGTGAGACTATGCTTCACATTCCGGTTAGGATTTCACCCTCTGAATCTACCTTCTTTTTTTTTACTGTCCAGGTGAGGCGATCATACTGGCCTTCCAGCACTACATTCTGGCGCTTGGGACGGCGGTGATGATCCCGGCGGTGTTGGTTCCCATGATGGGTGGCGACGATGTGAGTTCCTGCACCATCAGTGATCAGTTTCGTGTCGGTTCTTGGCAACGTCAGTTTGGTGATGTGTGATGTTCTGGATCCTTGCGGTTGGGGATTTGTGTTGCTGTTTGCAGGGGGACAGGGTGAGGGTGGTGCAGACGCTGCTGTTCGTGACGGGGATAAACACGCTGCTGCAGTCCCTCTTCGGGACGCGGCTGCCGACGGTGATCGGCGGCTCCTACGCGTTCGTGATCCCGATAGTGGCCATCATCCAGGACTCGTCGCTTGCTGCGATACCAGATGGCCACCAGGTGATCAATTGCCTATTTATGTCTGTTTTTTCCTATTTCTGATGAGGCGGTGGTCTGATTTGCTGTTTGTTTATCTCTGATTGAGCAGAGGTTCCTCGCGACCATGAGGGCAATACAGGGGGCACTCATAGTGTCCTCCAGTATTCAGATCATTCTCGGCTACAGCCAACTCTGGGGTATTTTCTCCAGGTGCTTTTCTTCACACTTCAACTTCACAGACTAAGTTTGGCTAAAAAAAAACTTCAGAAACCAAGCATTTTATTCCATTCAATGCCTTTTCTTTAGAACAGATTGGTTGGTGCCCAATGCATTTGCATTTCAGTTCAGGTTTGACAGTGCCTAGCCTTTACTGACTGGTGCGAATATGCATATCCTCTTTCAGATTCTTCAGCCCAGTGGGGATGGCGCCCGTGGTTGCGCTGCTCGGATTTGGCCTTTTCGAAAGAGGATTCCCTGTGGTACCACTTGCTTTGTCCCGAGCTTCGTTTCATATAATCATATTGTTCTCAATATGTCCACGTGACCACGCAACGTGTATATGATGATAAGCAATTGTCCGTCATCTGATGTCTGGTACTACATCAGGTTGGTAGATGCGTTGAGATCGGCTTGCCAATGTTGATCCTCTTTGTTGTGCTCTCTCAGGTTTGACAAACAACTTCAACTAGATTAGTGTTTTAATCAATCAAATTCAACTTGGGAAATTAGCACATCTAATGTGTGCTTGTTATTCTTTCTCAGTATCTAAAGAGTGTGCAAATAAAAGATATTCCCATACTGGAAAGGTTCTCCCTTTTCATCTGTATTGCACTGGTATGGGCATATGCTCAAATTCTCACTTCGGGTGGAGCATATAAGAACAGCACTGAGGTCACTCAGATCAACTGCCGTACTGACCGAGCCAATCTGATCTCCTCTGCCCCATGGTTAGTCCCCTTGCCAATCTGATGTTACTGGGGTGCCGTGTAAGTGTAAAGATGGTGAAGGTGAACGCTTATGTTGTAGAGTAGGATTTTGCAAATCTGAACCAATTTTTGGCATACAAGTGCTTCAGTGATATGAACATCAGTCGCAGATTTCTTTAATCACTCATGATGATCTTGGCCATATTTATGATCCTTATTGCTATTACCCTTATACAGTTTGTTACAAATAACAGTGGTCTCATGTTGGATACTTGGATCCTGATTTTGCAATGAAAGTGTGTAGCAAAGAGTGACAAATTTGGTCCTACAAACAGCTTACCGTACATTTGTCCCCACATAGATCTTCATTTGCATCTCTTTCATGAGACAAAAGAATTATTGGTGTCTTTTTTGTTCAGCCAATTGATACATTGACTTGATCCAGGATTAAGATTCCTTACCCACTACAATGGGGAGCACCAGCCTTCAACGTTGGCCAATCATTTGGTATGGTGTCTGCTGTTTTGGTCTCACTGATAGAGGTGATACCCCTAGTTACACAGTAAAGTCCTTGGATCCTTTCTTTGGAACTCAGTAACGACAAATTGACCTTAACAATGAATGTCTCTCTTGGACAGTCCACAGCCTCTTACAAAGCTGCTGCTCGTCTTGCAAGTGCGACTCCACCACCAGCTCATATCCTGAGTAGAGGCATTGGATGGCAGGTAATTTCTTGCACCCATGATTGATCTTCTTTTCATGTTGTCAGCTGCACACAACTGAAAAGATGCTTTGTGGGAACGCCAGGGAATCGGCATCCTCCTTGATGGGCTATTTGGAACGGGGACTGGCTCCACTGTCTCAGTGTGAGTGCCTATACCCAAATCTTTATCCACCACTTTCCGTTGGCAAATATTTCTTGAAGCCTTGCCCTTGATACTACTTGCTTGGAACACCAATGCAGGGAGAACGTTGGGTTGCTTGGATCGACAAGGATAGGGAGCCGACGTGTTATACAGATCTCTGCCGGCTTCATGATCTTTTTCTCCATGCTGGGTGAGGCACTTTTTATCGCCTAGCAATTGAACTATTTGCAGACCATGTTGCTGAAAGCAAGTTCACTGTTCCTGACTGCTCATTGATCTCTTGCAGGGAAATTTGGTGCGCTGTTTGCTTCTATCCCATTCACCATATTCGCAGCCGTATACTGCGTCTTGTTTGGACTCGTTGGTCAGTCATCCTGATTCCTGAACCCGTGTCTGAATACGAGTATAATGCGTGCAGTCTGCCCTTTGGTTATGCCGAGACTGACGCTTCAGCTTTACCTGAATTTCAGCGGCGGTGGGGCTGTCCTTCTTGCAGTTCACTAACATGAACTCCATGCGCAACCTCTTTATCGTCGGCGTCTCCATCTTCCTTGGTTTATCCGTGCCGGAGTACTTTTTCCGATACACCATGGCTGCTCAGCGTGGTCCTGCGCACACCAAAGCTGGATGGGTTCGTCTATCTTTACCTTTACCCCTTGTCATGGCTTGAAGTCAAACAATATAATATTGTCTTTTGTATGACCTGGAATTGCAGTTCAACGACTACATCAACACCATCTTCTCGTCCCCACCGACGGTGGGGTTTATCGTGGCCGTGTTCCTGGACAACACGCTGGAGACCAAGGACGCTGGCAGCGACCGGGGCTTGCCATGGTGGGTGCGGTTCCGGTCGTTCAAGGGGGACAGCAGGAACGAGGAGTTCTACAGACTGCCCTTCAACCTCAACCGCTTCTTCCCTCCGTCCTAAACCAGTCCAATCTTACCGTTACCGAGATACGATTCTCTGGAAGAACTCAGACTGCTGAGCGGAGGGCATAGTAGCTGTGTAGTAGTAGTTACAGTAGTACCGGTTGGCCATTGTTTGATTCGTTGATCTGTAAGCTTGTTCCTGTTTGTAGATCGTTGTTGCAGTGGGTATATTGTTTGCCCAGCCTAGTAAAAATGGTCGCCTGCCGTTTTGCTCCGATGCGTGCGTTTTGTCCCCAAGGATCTTGATCCTAATAACAAACAGGTGAATGGTGGGCGAGCTGCAGTCTGGTCCAGTGTTGTAGGAAGAGACGGCGGCGCACGTGAACTGGAATCCTAGGCGACGGATCGTCGAAGTGACGCCTAGAGGAGGAAAGGAAGAGAGGCAAACCGTGGTGGACGATGCGCATGCGCACGCTCCACTGCAGAAGGAGAGGGGGGACACTGGATACCCGCGCGTGCGCCATGCAGCGCCGCGCTGCGAATGGCTGGTCGCCGAGCGCCTGATCGCGACAAGTCCGCCGTGCCATACATGATTAGTAGGAGTAGCTCACGCCTCGCTGGATGTCATCGCCGTTGGTGCGCGGCAGCGCGTGGCTGCCGCCGCAGCGGCATGAGAGCAACCCAGACGCCACCGCGCGGTAGAGGGGACGGAGTTGGAATGGGCCACCGGCCCTGGTTACATTTTTTTTTTTGACCAGGTTAACACGCGACGAGTCGCGCGCCAGGGGAACGCGCGACCCCTCCTCCGCTGCCCACCGCCGCCACCGGCATCCGCCCGCGGCCGGCGGCTGGAGCCGCCTCGCCGCACCGCCTGCCGCCCACCACCGCGCTCGACCCCGCCCTCCAAATCTTTCTCGTGTGACGCCCCCGCAGCCTCCACCGCCCGCCGGGGTTCCAGCCCTGCCCGGCCGGCGGCGCTCCCGCGCCGCCGCGCCCTCCGCCGCCGGACGATCCGCCACCAACACCGAACCTCCGCCGCCCCAAGCCCTCTCTCTAAGGATGGTGGCCATGGAAAGCCCCGAGAACCCCGAAACCCTAACCCTAATACCGCCGGCCTCGACCACCTCCCCAGCCCGCCCGATCCTCCAGGCTCGGCTCCTCAACGATGATGGCAGCCGAGAGACGCGGCGGCGGTGCGACCGGGAGAAAACGGCGGCGTGAGCTGGAGGAGGAAGAAGTTGTACTGGGCCGAAATGGGCCGTGTGTCGTGCGATACCGAACGCGCGCGACGGGTCGCGGGATAGACTTTCTGATTTTTTTTGGACCAACAAAGATCTATCCAGAGCCGGGCTGAGACCCCAGATGGCCCAGACTCAGGCTTGAAAAAAAGAGAAATTTTTTTTAGCACCATTAAAAACTCAGTTTATCTGGTTAACAGTGAAAAAAAATCTAGACACTATTGGCACCCGTAAATATTTTATTTCATCCAATTAATCCCTAATGAGATTTGACTCTTTTTCTCCATAAACGAGTTTATTTTAAGTTCAATTTTTTGCTGTGTGACTTGTGTTCGTGTCATAATGTCATATATTTGAAAAATCACTATAACCTATGAAAGTAACAAAAAACAATTCTTAATGTATTACTCAAACATAACACACCATGTTCTCTATCCATATAAATTTTGAACTGACAACTCCACATATACACTGAACCTAAAAACTAAAAAGAATAAAAAAAATGTTAAGGAGTAGAGTAGTAGACTAGACAAGCGAAAAATAATTTCTAAGAGTATAATTGAGTCTAATTTTTTTTGAATTGGCTATACGGATAAATTGATAGTAACTAGTAATACTAAAACGGTGTTTTCCCTTCATTTTTTTTTTGTTGTTGCATGTGACTGTTTTGGGGAAAGTTCTAGAGTTGAAGCCTTGAAGGGGTCGTTTGAAACAATGAAATGGTTGGCTGCATCTTTGAACATAACTAAAGTACCGTACACTATATAAAAAATACACTATTTTTTTGAGCAAATATAAAAAGCACTATTGAACAACATAGGGCTGTGTGAGCTCCCGTGGATCAGGACCAAACCCCCATCCGAAACACATGCTGCGAACACGGTAGGCCCAGCTGATCATATTGTATACGCGGAGATCGATCAGATCAGCCCCGGAGACTTTTTCCAGCCACGCGCTGACGTGGAGAACTCGCCATGGATAGGGAAGGACCAATAGCTTACCGGAGTAGTAGCAATTAGTGTGTCCTCCTACGAAAGATCAGTACTAACAACTTGCCCAACTACACGTATCTGTATCTCCTAAGTTTCTCTTCCAAAGTTTGAACTGTAGTCCCGGGTTCTCCCAAACCACCCGGCATACACCACAACAATCCACGCGCCCAGTTCAACCCGTCAAAAAGATTTGACACGTTACGTCGGCCATACCCAACACGGCAAACTACCCATGGTTTCCTGGCGATCAAGCTGGAGTAATAATCACAGCAAGACCGGTTAAACGCGCGCGTGCCTCCACCAATGCTTCGCCCCTCCGGTCCCCGGCGTTCGCCGCGGAAACGAGCTCCCCTCTCGACCTAGTCGTTGCCCTGCCCGTAGTCGCGAGCACGTCAGCTTGACGCGGATACATGTGGATGGATGACATCCGCGTCTCCGTCCTCGGCGGCTATATAAATAAGATGGAGAGGGATGGAGGAACACACAGACACAGATCCGCGCACGTCTCTCGCTCCAGTCTTTCTCGTCTTCTTTATTATTCATTCGGATCACGCAGCGGCGCGTGCTAGCGGGAGCAGAGCAAGCTGGGAGGGGACGCCATGCTGGAAGGGAAGGCGATGGTGGAGGACACGGACATGCCGGTGAAGATGCAGGCGCAGGCGATGTCGGCGGCGTCCAGGGCACTCGACCGCTTCGACGTCCTCGACTACCGGAGCATCGCGGCTCACATCAAGAAGGTAACCTCCGTCCTCCTGTGCCTGTGTGTAGGGTGAGATCCGTGGTTTCCCTTCCCCAAAGGGGAAAACTTGTGCTCAGCTGTTTGGATTTGGATGGCTGTTTGGATTTGGATGACTGCAGGAGTTTGACACGATCCACGGCCCCGGATGGCAATGCGTGGTGGGCTCCAGCTTCGGCTGCTACTTCACGCACAGCAAGGGGAGCTTCATCTACTTCCGCCTCGAGTCGCTCAGGTTCCTCGTCTTCAAAGGGGCGGCAGCGTAGGCTAGCGACATCAGAGCAACTCGGGAAAGGAAGAATCAGATGCAGTGCAGCACGCTGTTTTTTGCCCTCCGGCTTTTGTGGAGGGCGAGAAGGTGGCGCCGTAGGCGGATGGTGTGCGTGTGTGCGGGTGCGGGTGTAGTACGTGAAATTGGCTTATTGTACGTAGATCTAAGAATGCAAAAATGCTGAATTCATCGCTTGTCAAAATTGTCCCTGTGTGCAAAATCCATTCTTAGTAACGAAGCAGGCCAACTAGGATCAGAGCTGCGGTACGGTCCTTGGGTATCAGACGGCAAAAGAAAGAACGAAAAAATATCGTGTGCAAAATCCATTCTTAGTAACGACTAAGGGTGTGTTTAGATTGGGGAAAGATTCCCCGAAAATATACTGTTCACCAAAAAACACTGTAGATGAATAGTGTTCTGTGAGTAGAAGAGGTGGAATGAATAGTGAAAAGTTGGGGAATCTTTTGGGAACTAAACGGAGCCTAAGAGGCAGGCCCAGTAGGATCAGAGAGGTGCAGTCCTTTTGGTATCAGACGGCAAAAGAAAGAAAGAAAAGGACAGAAAATAAATCCGACCTGCCGGATTCGAACCAGCGACCTAAGGATTTATCTGCAAACACTACAGTCGTCCGCTCTACCAACTGAGCTAAGGTCGGATATGTTCCTAGTCCGCTTAACAATTTATTTATTCATATTTCCACAGCTACAGCCATTGCATATTTGCATCTGTTTCAGCATTTCACAAAATGTCATCGCGGTTGTATAGTCCATATTGTCGTCTTGTGTCGTGGTAGCATCAATGGTTGTTCATCTTCAGTATTACAGTTTTAATGTAAGTTTAGAGTTGATCCACGGATAGATTCATAGGAGTACAGACACACAGTGACGCGAAAAACATATAATCTGAGTCTATTCAGTGTAGGCGTAGTATGATCTTGCTGAACTGTTGCTTGTGTTTTAGCAATAGTAAGCAACGGACATGTTACGTGAAGAGATTTCACATTCCAGGAAGGCGAGGTTGACCAGATTGGGTCTCTCTGCTCTGCAATGGTACCAAAGTTCTCGGCACTTCCACCTATCTGTAACCATGATTGTACAAGAAGACCACCAGACGGCCCATGGATCCGGCAAGATGAGTGAGTGAGAGGGGCTTCGTCTTCTTCGTCTGGCAGCTCCATCCAACCCACTCCCGGCCGTCCAATAAGAGAAGAAGGCTAAGAATGGCAGGCCACTTTCTAATAATAAAGCGAGTGCCACTCCCTAATTATACTCCTCTCTCCCCCCCTTCGCCACCGGCCCGGGGCCTCCCCTTTTCGGACAGCATACATGACGATCCATCGAAACCGATTCATGGATTGCCGAGACCCACTGGAATCATCCATTATTCCTAGCTAATCATTCCAATCCCGGCGCACAATCTTGGCTCCCTCTCATCATCCTTTCCGGCGACACTCGGCGCAACGCTCGAGGCCCCGGAAGCTTTGCACCCCTTTACAGGTACGCCGGCATCATGGTGATCTCGAGTCCTTTTTGTTGCCCTTGTCATGGGGGATGCGTTTGGGTATATATGACGGGAAGTGCTCGCTCTGACGTGAAGGCGGGGGGCAGGTCGTGCATGGCGGCGAGCGCCGGGGCGCAACTGGAGCGGCGGAGCTCGGTGCGGCGGTCGCAGAGCATGGCGCAGGAGGAGGATCGAGGCCAGGAGGTTGACGAGGAGCTCATGCTCCGGAGCCAGGGGTCCAGCACGGAGCCGTCGGGTGGGCCCGCCAAGATCGCGGCCGTGGTCGAAAAGGACAGCGCCGCGACCAAGCAGAGCGGCGGACCTTCCGGTAAGCTGAGACCGGCCGGGACGGTTTTTCTTGGATCGGTGTGCGTCGAGCCGATCGCAGTTTTTTTCCGGTTTTTGTTTGACGAGACGTCAGGCGGTTTGCGTTGCATGCAGAGATGGACCAGATGAAGGAGAAGTTCGCCAAGCTGCTGCTCGGGGAGGACATGTCCGGGTCAGGGAAAGGGGTGCCCTCCGCGCTCGCCCTCTCCAACGCCGTCACCAACCTCGCAGGTGACTAGGCTCTACTAGCACTTGCCAAAATAGTAGTATTACGATCTCATGTCAAATCGGAAAAGTCACTGCAAAGACCCATGGTCTTTATCCACTAGCCTCTGTCTTCGGCGAGCAACGGAAGCTGGAGCCCATGGCGCCGGACAGAAAGGCGAGGTGGAAGAGAGAGGTCGGCTGGCTTCTCTCCGTCGCCGACCACATCGTTGAGTTCGTCGCCAAGAAACAAGTCCTGGACAACGGCACCGAAATGGAGGTTGAGCGACTGCATTGCATTGACCATTCCCATTCCCAGATCGAGCTTCTTCCACTCCGGCTCTAACAATATCTGCTCTGCTCGTCGCAGGTGATGGGGACGCAGCAGAGACGGGATCTCCAGGCGAACATTCCAGCGCTGCGCAAACTCGACACGATGCTTCTCGTAAGCACCCCACCGCCACGAATGTCACCGTTCAGTCAGTGGTAGAACACGCGTTGCTGATTGCCTGACGAAACGGGTGGTTCGCCATCACCGTGGGGCATGCAGGATTACCTGGACAACTTCAAGGAGCGCAACGAGTTCTGGTACGTGAAGCGCGACTCGTGCTCGGAGAGCGAGAACGAGGAGTCGCAGAGGTCCGACGAGAAGTGGTGGATCCCGATCGTGAAGGTGCCCCCCGGCGGTCTGCCCAAGCCCTCCAGAGGCTGGCTGCTGCACCAGAAGGAGCTGGTGAACCAGGTGCTCAAGGCGGCCATGGCCATCAACGCCAACTGCCTCATGGAGATGCACATCCCCGACACGTACATCGACACGCTCCCCAAGGTAACACAATACATGATCTTAACACAGCCTGCTTCTGAATTGAGCCTTGTTTGTGTGAAACATTTTTCCTGGCTTTGGTTGTACATTGGCAGAACGGGAGGGCCAGCCTCGGGGACGCGCTGTACCGGATCATCACGGACGTGGAGTTCGACCCCGACGACTTCCTGTCGACGGTGGACCTGACGTCGGAGCACAAGATCCTTGACCTCAAGGACCGGATCGAGGCGTCGGTCATCATATGGAACCGCAAGGTGCACAACAAGGACGGCAAGTCCTCCTGGGGCTCCGCCGTCAGCCAGGAGAAGCGGGAGCAGTTCGAGGAGCGGGCCCAGACGCTCCTGCTCATCATCAAGCACCGGTTCCCCGGCATCCCGCAGTCCACCCTCGACATCGCCAAGATCCAAGAGAACAGGGTGAGCAAACCATGCCGGTTGTGTGTGTGTGTGCTGTGTTCGTAGTAAATCTCCTGCAGGTCTTGTGTACTAACACCAGTCACACATATGGCCATGGCCACTCTAGGACGTTGGGTTCGCGCTGCTGGAGAGCTACTCGAGGGTGCTGGAGAGCCTGGCGTACAACGTCATGTCGCGGATAGAGGACGTCATCCAGGCCGACAACCTCGCCAGGGAGAAGGCGAAGAGGGACGCGCCGCCCCCAGAGGAGGCCGCTGCCGGGCGCCGCGACGCCCAGGAAGGGGGTGATGGCACGACGCTGCTGGACTTCATGGGGTGGACAGGGGAGTCGGAGGGGAGGAACGACGCCTGCTCGACGCCGCCGCCGCCGCCGGAGATGCCGGCTCAGGACGACGGGAGGCTGATGAAGCTGCCAAACATCATGACCAACCTGAAGCAGACGTACATGGAGAAGCTGGACTTCCTCAGCGGTAGCCGAAGCCCTGCAGGTCGCCATTAGAGACGGCACGGTACGGCACGGCACCACACGAGATTTTGCATGTATCGTGTGTGTGGTGGTGTACATATATATTATTGGATCAAACTGGGCTCTCGCTTCAGTAGCCCTCCCTCGTGTTGTCTTCCTCATTTTGCTGACGCGCGACTCCCTCTCTCGTGTATGGATTGACCCTGTATCAGAGCCATCAATAAATAGAGAAATGTAGAGGTATCTGACTATCTGGACTTCCACTCTCATATGTGAGATCGAGAATAATCAGTCCCAAAACAAACATGTACTTTGCAAAGGAACACAAGTACCACAAAGCACATCAAGCATGAAGTATATTCTACGAGTAGTATCATCTTATAGCTCGAGCAAGCAGCAAGACATACCAAGTTACCAATAGAGAACTTCTGGGTAGAGGCAACTACACTGGCAACGAGCTGCTTCACAAAACTATTATAGACACTTGGCACTGATGCAGCACAAACATTGCATGTGCGTCTTTTATTAGGAGTTCCCAAAGCATCATAATCTTCGTATCCGTCAGTACAAAACTGGCCCGACAACAGAGTCAAACTCAAACATGACTATTACAAGGCAAATTACAGGAAGGTCAGCCAGAAAATGCCGCTAGCTGAATCCTCGGGACATTGCGGTATGTGACTTGTATTTTATTCATGGACATACGTTGCCATTCACTTCAGTTGAGTAACTGCAGCGTGTATGGCATCTGCAAGATGGGGCACAGTCCTCATGCTTAAACCAGCCATACTGATCCTCCTGCAAGAAGATATATGCGTTGCCAATATATGAGGGTGTGTTAGCTGGAACTTCCTAATAGGTAGCAAGAAAACTAATCTTAGTTACTAGATCAATGTATAAGGGTGTGTTTGGTTGCATGCATCACATTATGCATGAATGGATGTACCACTTGGTTCACTCTAACTAGTATAAAAATGTATTAAGTTGGATGGTCTCATCCTGGTGAATTGGTACAATTCACCCAACTAGACAAATGAATCATTATTCTTTTGTATCATTTCATACATGAATCAAACCATACAACCAACCAAACAAACCCTAAGAGTGCATAGTGCATATCAAAATTTCTGAATTATGGCTCGCAAAAAAAATGCTGAATTATACTATGTTTTTAAAAGTACTTAATATTAACACCAAAGTGTGCAAGCAATTTATAGTTATACTTCCATAGTACTTAATATTAACACCAAAGTGTGCAAGCGATTTATGGTTATACTTCTATAGTATTAAGCTAGGCTGGGAAGTCCAGTATTATCTGTTCCCCCCCAAAAAAAGTCCAGTATTATCCATTGCTACTACTAGTAAGTATAGTAATTACACTACAAAAATACAAGTGCAGCTATAAAGTCGTGTAAAAGAAAGAATTAGACATTTACCCGTCCGATGTCATGTAAATGTGATATTCTTGCCTCATGAAAGCCACTTGTTCACTGTTTAGCCCAGTGAAAGTAAACATCCCAATTTGCTTAATGATATGGCTCCAATCTCCCGGCGTTCCTGTACGTCAACAAGACTCAGCAACTCAGCAACTTTGTCATAGGGCCAGAAAGTATTTTATTCGAAGAAACAGAAAGGAAGAAGTCAGGGAGCAAACACAATTTCTGGACTAGTGCAGAGAGAATGTAACATTTTGCCTTTCAACTCGAAATATATGAGAACATTCTCAGCACAATTGACAGTGCACGACAGATACTTCACATCAATTGGTAAAATGTTTTTGGGTCAGATTCAATTACTTGGAACAACTGGTGAGAAACAGGAAGCTCTGTTATTTTGTACAATAGTCGCTAATAACCCAAGATGATCATGTTTCAGCAATAACTATGAAGTTGCCAAATAAGCAATGGTGTCGAGCCAGGATAAAGAAAGGCAATGGTATGAACTACTACCAAATTGCAATAAAAGATCATGAAAGAAATGCCAAGGAGAAAAGGAACTGCCAAGTTACTCTACAGGCAAAGAGGACATAGGAGTAGCCAGAAACTAGTACCTCTGGATTTCAGCGCATCAAATAGCTGTTGCCTCATGCTAATTATCCTATCAGCCATGGCCTTCAGTTCCAGAGTCCATTCGTTGAACATCTCACTGAAGTGTAAATTAATGCAATCAATGAACTGGAACTAAGCATTTTTGGATATATCCATAAACATGGCGTTGCAATACCTGTCCTTGAGTATAGTCGCAACAATAGAGGCACCATGAAGAGGTGGGTTTGAATACATAGGCCTAATCACAAGTTTGAGTTGACTTTCAACCTTAACAGCTACATCAGCACTTCCACACACCTGAAACATGGCATTGCAATGAATATGGCATTCTGAGGCATAAAAGATTGTTCAGATGGGGAAAAAAGCATCCCCATTCGACAATTAAGGCATACAAAGTCAAGCAGTTAAAAACTTATTAAGTAGCCAGATATGTTGAAACGACGGAAAGAAACAATTGTCCTCTGTAACATTGATTACTACCAAAAATTTCACATCCATTCAAAAGATGCGAAACAATTTAATCCGAAATGGGTAGTCACATTCTGAGGCATAAAAGATTGTTGAGATGGGAACAATGTAGAAAAAAAAATCATCCGAATTCAACAATTAAGTCATAAAAAATCAAGCAGTTAAAAACTTATTAATTAGCCAGATATCTTGGAACCGACGGAAAGAAACAACTGTCCTCTGTAACATTGATGACTACCAAAATTTCCACATCCATTCAAAAGATGTGAAAGAATTTAATCCGAGAAGTGTAGTCATCAGTGGCTACAGGTGATTGACAATCCAAAAGAATATATGAACTAAACAAAACAAAACAAAACAATATGAACTAACATATCTCAACTGGCAAGTAAGAGATAAGAGGCAAATTTGAACACGCCGGACAAATTTTTCCATGCTTAATCAATCCTATAGCATTTCTCAGATTTACTTGATTGGAAGTGATATTAGTCATTTGCAAAAAAAGGCAGAGATGGCTCTGGCTTACAATTGTATGATAAAAATAGTAATAGTAATCTTTCAACAGCAGAAAAGAAGGAACAAGTTGAGTTAATGATCTAGAATGATATGGATCGACTAGAACAGGAGGAGGAAGTGGACTAGAACGCCTGGCCGGGCAGGAAACCCGGCCAGATCGCCGAAGAACAGGCCGCCTAAAGGCTGGTTCTATTCTTCTTCGATGACTCTAACCCTAGGACTTAGGCCGCCTTTATAGACTAGACGCCCAGGCTAAACCCTAATCACCCTGGGTACTGTTCACGCGTCCTGTAGCACTGCGTGAACAGTACCACGGCCCTCCCTATGGGCCCTTCTCAGCCCATAACATAGAAGGAAATGAAATCAACATGAGCTACAGTGAAGATTTCTTACAATGCTCAAAGCGCCAACACGCTCACCGTACAATCCCATATTCTTAGCATAGCTCTGAGCCATGAGCAATTCACCACCATCAGCGACAAACATGCGCACAGACTGGGCATCTTTGTCAAGACTTCCACTAGCAAAGCCCTGTCAAAGTGTCAAGTGAATAGAAATTAACAAATTATGTGAATCATGAGTGACATAAGACAATCAGATGTGTTTTTCCAAATGTCAAATCAATTTCCAATTGGGCGCATACTTGATAGGCACTGTCAAAGAACGGAAGCAATGATTTTGATCTCATCAGCTGCCTAATCTGTTCCCACTGATCAATGGTAGGATCTACTCCAGTAGGATTGTGGGCACAAGCATGCAGCAATACAATTGATGCTAGAGGAGCAGAACTGAGGTCTTCCAAGAGTCCTGTAAAAAACAATCCTGGATCAATTGACAGACATGGCGAATTTGCAAATATATATAACGCATAATACAATGCATAAGAGCCTATGGTTTTTGTAACATAATTGCATTATTAAGGCATAGTAGCAGGTTGTAGGATCACAGTAGCATGAAAAATTGAAGGTATACCTTTGAAATCAAGACCACGGGTTGCAGGATCATAGTAACGATAGCTCCTAACAGTCAATCCGGATAGGGTGAAGACTTTTGGGTGATTTCCCCAGGTTGGTTGTGGGATGTAGATGGTGCGCTGGAAGATATTTGTACGATTTAGCATTAATGCGCTACAATAAAATGAAGCAGAAGTGTAGAAAGGAGATGAGAGGGTTTCTTTACTTCATGATAGTGCCTTGCAAGAAATTCACCTCCCACTCTTAAAGAACCAGTTCCTGATAGGCACTGCACTGTAGCAACCCTATTCTCCTGGATAGCAGGACTGTTCCATTTGATGAAAGAAACACATAATCACTTTGTTAAGTAACAACAAAGAGAGATGAAACATATGTAGCCAAGTGGGTTGAAAATTTTAAGGAGTTGGCTTCAACACCACTAAGGTAGATAATTCACAGTTGACAGATAAATATCAATAATGGGAGCAGTTGACATATAATACCACCAACGGGAGCAAACGGGTAGATAAGTCTCGCAGAAAAATACCTGTCAGCACCAAAGATAAGCTTAGCGCTTAGTTTATTGAATTCAGCCAAACCGGTGATTGGCAGGTATTCCTTCACACGTGACCTGGACATACGAAGAAAATCGTATTTAGATACATCTCCAAGATATCATAAATTCCACGCTGACAGTTTTTCACATGCAGAAGTGTATACACACGACGGGACACATTTCAATGGTTGGAAAACGACAAAGCACACCTATAAAAACAAAATCTGAGGTCAATTTTCCAGGTACCTGGATCATCTGGAGAGATATAGTGGGCCAAGTAGAAAAAAAGAGGAGGGAAAGCGATACACGCGACTGCAAGGTCGATTGAAGAAGAATCTTACACGAAAGCACAACAGAGTGGACCCAGTAGTATGGCAGAAAGGAATAGTAGCTCAGACAGTAGAAACAAAAAACGTAATAGAACACAGACGTCACCTATAATTACAGAGCACTAGACATGGGTCAATAATTATTGGGGGTTAATGAAAGTAAGTCAGACTAATTATCCAGATGCGTATTATCTATATGTTAGATCCAGTCACTAATTAAGTCCATTTTTTGTTTTTAATCTGGGAGGGTATTGGAAGTTCCAAGCTCAATTGCAACAACACCAGAAGCATCATCACGAAATCATACAGATAATCTAGATTTCCCAGAAGACTTACGGATTATTGATCAACATCTGCTCGGCGCGCCTGACCACATTCAGCACGAGGGGCTTCCCTTCCTGCGAGGATCAGAAGATGAACAGGGGCGCCAAATCCATCTCCAAACCAAAAAAACAGTAGGGACCCATAAAAAGTTCCCACGAAATCCCCAAACTCCTCTCACCTCGGTCCGGTAGGCGCCGACGCCGAGGTTGACCTTAACGGGGCTGGGATCCTTGTTGTACGCGACCGTCACCTGCGCCAGGGACCAAACAAGCACCGATCAGAACGGGCGAACCCACGAGGCCGCGCGATCGCGCCGACAGCGACAGCCGAGCAGAGATCGGCAGGGAAGAGGAGGGCGGAGGAGGCGAGGCGGGGGAGAGGAGGGCCTTACCCCGAGGATGGGGTCCTCTGGGGCCTGCGCGAGGGTTGCGAAGACGGAGGATCCCTGCTGCGACGCCATGGTTGGGAACGATTCGAGGGTGGCGGAGGTGTCTGCTGCTTCTGCTGATGTTCTTCGTGGGGAAGAAGGCAGCAGGTGCCGCACCAGCGTACTTAACCTGCGGTCGGCGCTGGGGTCCTTTGGCTGCGGCTGCGCCTGCGCCGCGCGCACGCTAGCGGAGGCCATCCGTGGGGCGCGCGCGGCTACCGTGCGCGTGCCTGGCGGCTGGCGCGGGGCGGGGGGAACCGAGAGCACAGCGCAGCACAGCAGAGAGGGGGGCGTGGGGTACGGTGTGAGCGATCCGGGTGCGGCCGCCGGGTCCTGTTTAAAACGGCGGGCGCGGCCGGGGGAGTGACGTGGACGGCTGGTTTCGGGGGCTCGGGGCCGCCCCGCCCTCGTGGCCGGGACGTGGCGCCGTGTGCGTGCCCGGAAATTCTTGCGTGCGTGCGCGTCAGACCTTGATACTTTGATAGGTGCCGTCTGCCGTGGGGGCCTGGATGAGACGTGGGCACGTGGTAGGATGACATTTTTGTACCTTTTTTTTTGTTGGAAAGGATAACGTGCCGGCAAAGGGGAGCTCCATGATATGCGGTTTGCTGTTGTGGTGTGTGCCGGCGGCACATATACTTGGCGAACCTCTGATCCGTAAAAGCAACAAGTGGTACACACGATTGGGAGAGCGATGACGACGGCGATTGGGATGCGGCGGCCGTATGTGTAGAAGAAAAGGGCAACATTACATCAACCTCAGTTATTGAGTTGTCGCGCAGTTTTCAAACCTCCAACACGTTCCAAGTATGTATGACATCCTTTAGCTCTACACATTTTGCAAGTATATTTATATATGCTCTGTACGGAGAATATACCCGAAGACCTTGTGCTTGTGCAGAATATACCCGAATACATCTTTTCCTGTCCGCCACTGCCAGGGCGACATCGTATTGTCGTGCCACGCTTTCAGTAACAAATCAGCAATCCTCGCACCGCAGCGCCTTCTTGACGTTGCCCAGCGCGCACGACGCCAGTCTCGCCACGGCCTCCGCCGCGTCGGGCGGGAGCGCGTCGTCCGTCGGCGACGAGCTGGCCAGCGCCTGGAACGCCACGGTGACCAGCGATCCGCCGGCCTCTGCCGCTGCCCGGCCTAACTCCTTACTGGAGCTGGACGTGATCACCGTGGGCCTCGACTCCAATCCGTCGGGCACCACCGCGAACCCGCACGGCAGCAGCGCCACGCCGCTCGAGTCGCGCCCGTCGATCACCGGACGCAGGACCTCGGCGTCGACCGTCGCGTAGGCGACCGTCGACTCGCAGGCGCTTGTGCTGCTGTCCTGGATGATCCACTCGCCGCCCTGTTCGCCGGCCGATGACTTCACCGCCTGACACATTAAAGAAAGAAAGAGTACCAGCGTGAGTGCGTGACTGACATGGTTGGACCAAAACTCCATCCGGGATTCCGGTGACGAGCTGAAACTTCTTTTACGTATGCCACGACGCAGTTGCCGCGGTCCTTCCCCTTGGCGACGCTCGCGCAGCTCTGGACGGGGCGTGTGGGCAACATCACGTCCCACTCGTGGCGCCGGGACTCGTCCCTGAGGAAGTCCAAGAGAGCCGCCGGGCTCACCGGCAGCCACGCCGACGCCACGGCGCAGGCGATGAGCCCCTGCGTCTCGCCAGGGTCGTCGCCGGTGTTCCTCCGGGACGCCACGCGCACGTCGAGACCGCCACCGCGGTTCGACGGCTGCTTGCGCCACGGCAGGTCCCGCGAGCCGCCGATGACGCGGCACAGGCCCGACGTCATCCGGTGCGCGAGCTTCAGGACGCTCCTCCTCCCTGCCAGCGTGGCGACACCTGCACGTATATACGAGTGACCTGTAATTTCAACTTGGCCATCGCCCATCAACACAACAAGGCCACGCGATTCTCAGCAACGAGGTTTGGTTTACCGTTGGAGTTCATTGCCGGGATGTTGGTCGCCACGGAGAAGACCATCCGCTCGCACTGGAGCTGGAGCGCCGCGACCCATCGCCTCGCGCCGAACGCCAGGCCGCTCGCCGCAGCCGACCGGTACATCGGCGGAACGGTGGCGTTGTGGCATGTGACGTGCTCCACCCAGGCCACCTGGTTCGCCATTTCGGTGCAGTTCAGATGAATCCATTAGTATTCTCACGGTGAAGTTCAGATGCAACGGCCATTTCGGGGATTCGACCGGGTTACCTTGCAGCGGCCGTTGGTCTGCTCTTCAATGACGCACCCTGAGGGCTTCTTGAGGCACTTGCGAGGCGTCGACGACGTCTGTGCGTCCGGTTCAACGTCGTCGATAGAGACATCGACGACCGCCCATTTGTCAGCGGTAAGCTTCTTGCAGTGGCGAAGGAAGTGGAGCTCCCTTGTTGGTAACAGTGGCGTCAGCATCTGGACCTCTGCGAACATCTGAAGCCAGCAATCGGTCAGAGTTTGGACAGACTATTCATTTCCTCCACCCGAAAGAGACTTAAAATCCTGCATTACCAGTTGCACGACGCCGTCTTGGTCATCGTTGTCGCCGGCATGGATCACACCCAGCGTCATCGCCTTGGATATCATGGAAGGAAATAGCTCCAGCCATTGGTTCTGCACGGGGGAAAACAACGGAGCTGAAATTTCAGGGATTCACTGTATTTGCGTACAAATCACTGTCTCAAACTCTCAACATACTCTAAAGTAGTAGTACTCCTACATATATACCACATCCATGAAAGCTTTCACGAGCTGCCTCGTGTCCATGTAGACAACCCCGGTTTCCCTTGACGCCTCAACCGTCCACCCGGCGCGGTGGTCGCTGGGATCATCGTCGTCGCGATGGAACAGCCGCACGTACTCGTCGTAGTTGACGACGTCGCGGCCGGTCTCGACGCTGCGCACCCAGAGCGGCTCCCCGGACGAGCACATCGTCGTCAGCTCGTCCAGCGCGCGGCCGGCCAGCTCCAGGATCCTCTTCTTGTCGTGTCCCAAGAAGCCCACGCCACCGTGGTCATCGTCGGCTAAGCTTCTGTTGCTGATCCCGAAGGCTCGAGCAGAGCACGACGGTGAGTCTCCGGCGACGAGCTCACCATGACCAGACGTGGTGTTTACCAGTGTTCCGCGCAGTCTTTTTATCTGAATGGCGTGTCAGACAGTCAGACTTTCAGTAGTGTTTGCAGCCACACATGCAGAGGTTAGTTAATTGCTAAAAAAAGAGTTGGCGACATGGTGGCGCATGCGAACCTCGGCTTTGAGCTCGGCGTTCTCCAGCCGGAGCAGCTGCTCTTGGGTGTTCCCGGCGACGGAGCAGTCTGGACAGCGTGTCGGTTTCTTGACGAGCTCTCTCATTGTGCGGTTCTCCTCCTGGAGCTTCTCCAGCTCGGACCTGAGCAGCGAGTTCTCGTGCCGCTCCTGGTTTGCCTGAATAGATTGATGAGCGATTTAACAAAGTGCCTTCCGGATCCGTGGGATCAGCATGCATTTTGCATGTGGCGATTGTGTTACCTTGATCTGAGTTCGCCGGTTCTGGAACCAGAACTTGACTTGGCGTTTAGAGAGGCCAAGCTCCTGGCTGAGCTGCTGCCGCTGCTTCTCGTCTGGATGTGGGGACTCTTTGAATACCCTGGTCATTTGATAATTTAAAAACACCTCAGCTTAGCACTAATCTGCACGATCTCATTTTGCTTTGTTTGAGTGGCACCTATCGTCTACTAATATAATGGGCTCACATGTCTTCGGGTGTTCTGGGCTTTTAGACCCTTTGTAGCCCATGGCCTTGTAGGGCCGGCCCAAGAAACACCTATTCAAACACCGACCCATAGCATAAATTTCAACAGAAGCGATGTAGATCGTGATCGTCACGATGAACGTTCTGTTTTTCTATTCTAAAAAAAACGTTCTGTTTTTCTTTACGGGAGTGCTCATGAGTCATGAACGTTTAACGTCTGTTCTCGGTTATGGAGGGGAGAATGAAAACTCACGCTTCCATGGCCTTGATCTGCTCAGCGGTGTGCCTGTGGTAGCTCTTCCTCCTCTTGTTGGCACCCCCTGCTTCCTCCCCGCCGGACTGGCTCCCCGTCCCCGTGTTCCCGCTGCTGATCTCCGGCGCCTCGCCTTGTTTTACTAACCTTATCCCACCATCACCCTCATCGGCGCCTGCCTCCACTTCCTCTCCACCAGCCGTCTCCGGTTCATTCCAGCCAAACGCACCCGCCTGCACCGGCACGGCGAAAACACACAAAATCACTTGTCAAGAAGCTACAAGATCACGCGTGTTTCCATACTTGAACGCACGCACGAACGAACGCACGGTGCTGCTATGGTGTAGAGCAGAAATGGAGATCGAGTCGATTAGCAGCGACGGACAAGCGAGAGGGAGAGCACCGGAGCTGGGAAGAAGTTCTGGGTGCGCGGTGGTGGTCGGCTGGATCCCATTCGCCCGTCCCTGGAGCACCAGAGCTAGCCGGAGACCGTCGTTAACGTCTTGTCGTCTTGACGATGCGAGAAAGCCTATGGCCTGAGCGGCTGAGCACAAGAACAGCTGGTGGGGAACCCGGCCAGCCAAGCTCGAGGGACCTTGTCCTTGTAGGCTTGCCTGTTTGAGGGGAAGGTCGATCGCTCGACCGGTTGGCATGAAGGGGAAGCAACAAAGAAGAATTACGTGTGAGAGATCTGCAGGTGCAGGATGCTTTATTACTAACTAAAAGCCCTACTAGACGAGACCTAAAGCTGATAACAAGACGGTGTCAGCGTGCCGGGAGAGGCCTGGAGACAGGCAGTTAGGGGTTGAATGGTAGTTGTGCCCGCGGGGTCTGCAGTGTGACGATGACATTAGCTCATCATTTGAGAGTGGCTTTGATCATGCCCTGTGCCTAGAGCAAACTACTGCTCGGTGTCGTGCCGTCGAGGTTCTCAACATTGCACTGTTACCTCGAAGAATCTCACCAGCTCTCTGTTGCGGTAACGACTAACGACAAGATTAACTGCCTGGCGTGACAGTATGGACATGCTCTTTGCCTTTTGGATGCTTTTGTACAGAGCTCAAAAAGATGCAACGGTCAGTGACCATATTCCCTCAGGTAGTCTTCTCTGTGTTCCTAATTTATATGACAAAAACAATTTGGAGGACCCAGTAGTAAACCCACTTAGCAAATGCTTTTAGTACATCTCTTTGTTAAAGCATTCCATGGTCGGTAGCCATAGTACTACACTACTGCTACACAATCCGGAAAAAGAAAAGAGATAGTGCTATAGCTATCCCGTTGACGCTTCTGAGGCTTATCAGCTTATGGATGACGCCTAGTTTTCTTGAGAAATGACAGGATGTTACTCCCATGATTGGCTTTCTTCTTGTGATCACCTAGAATAATGTGAACGTCCTAAAAAAGGTTCATAGAAAATTATTCTTCTGGTCAAAAGATAAGTAATCACAAATATCTTTACAGAATTACAAAAAAACCATTTGATTGATTTGGTGTTATCCATTCAATTTAATGTGCACAAAACATATTAGATAGAAATATCTTTCACTTATCGAACAGATACCAGGTTTATGTACATAGAACAGAAATATACCTCTGCTCTAAAAGAAAATGACCTTCTTAGGGTCCTTGGGCTTGGGCTGTCATCAAAACTAGCAGGTGCCGTGGTTTGTTCTTTCCCTAATAAGAATTTTGATTTGATAGGTCAACTGAGTAACAGAGCACCAGATCAATAGTCATATAGCAGACGTAGCGTAATTATGAAAGGCATAACAAACAAAGATGAACTTTTGCCCTTATATATATTGACAGAAATGGAAGGCATTCTAAAATCACTGCGATTTGAAAAGCATAGACAGTATTGCTCCCTCTGTTTATGCATTTATGGTCTATCTCTTGCTACAGCATACCTACTGAGATACCAAATCAAACTTTTGCTAAGTTAACGCTTTAAAAATATGTAGAAAACGATATTAACTAACAAGAGGAACAACACTATATATTAAGAGACACAATTTTTTCATATAAAGATGGCCACTGCCGGAACAATATTTTAAATTACCAATGGATGGTTGAACTTGAACATCATAAGGCTTGGGAGTGAAGCTAACTCCGGATAGTGCTGGGTCAGTAATTTTCAGAACTTCGTCATTTTTACTGTAAACAAATATTGCACAAACTATTAAGTGATGTATACTTTTCACAAAAAATTATAGGAAATTATCAAAATTAACAAGTAATAGACCTAGAGCTAGCACCATTTTCCTCGTTGGTCCTTTGCATAGCTGTAGAACAAATAGAAGCAATTAAATAAATTATGGCACGACCATAGCTATCTGCAAACCAGTTAAGTATTGAGCCAATTGATACCGCATAAAGGTACAGTGTTCAAACATAAATTGATGCAAACCTTCCTCGATGCTAAGCGTTTGTGACTAGCAATATTTCAGACAGGAATATCTGATAATAGGACTACATAAATACATCGATAAATTGCACATGAATATGTGCTTAGGTCAACTCCATTTTCTGTTTACGGCAGGTAATTCATGCTGCAGTTGCAATTATGTATGGTGAGGAGTCCTTAATAGAAAGTAAAGTGCTATATAAATAAGTTCCAAGCAAAATTAAGAAATTTTACATTGTGAGATGTAGCGACGATGATATTGAATGGCATCAGGGTCTCCTCGTACAGTCAAAAGCTTCAGCGAAATGGCATACTGTTCACATGTCAAAAGCCTCTGTGTGCCATGAACAGAGCACATAAAACCTCAGTGCCTCAGTTGCATTGAACAGAGAAGGGTTTGTTACAGAGACAGGAAACTTTTAACAAACAATAGAAGGTCAAAAGTCCGGAGAAATATCACTAATATCAGCTGCCCCAACCCCCAAGGAGTAGTGATAGAGAAGTTATGTCTCTAATCTGAGATCACTGAAGTAATGAGTACTCCAGTTGGAAATTAGAGTACGTTAATTATTCTAGTTTGCAAGCACAGAGAGTTCCGACCTGCTTCAAGAAGTTGATCTTTCGTTCTGCCTGTGTGAGGTCAGTCTTTTCGTGCAGCTTGTGCTCAAGCTTGGACGAAACAGTCCCCAAGTGATCAATCACAGCGACAACTGCATCGCAGATGTAGCTCTTTGTACCCTCCAGAACCCTTAATTCACGAAAAGGAAAAAAAAAAGGCACACATTCATTAGTAGTAGTACATTAGCAAAACCCTTAATTAATACTTCGGAAAAACGAAAACAACTTGTTCGTTAGAGTAGAAAGAGGGAGATGAAAGTAAGGGGACAACTGGAGTAGCTCTGCGATGGGCTTACAGCTTCTTCTTCTCGGTTTTGAGGAACGATTTCTCGCAGCAGTCGGCGGCTTCATGCAGCTGTGACCTCAGATCCTTGAGCTCCTGCACTACCAAAAAAACCAGCCAGCCCGTGAGCACTGAGGTTACTGCAAGCGCGTGACGCGAGACGCCGCGACGAAGCAAAAATGACAAGCCGCCGCTCGACGTACTCTGAGCGCGCCGTCGAAGCTCTCGGCGCCGGGCGCGCCGAGCCGCGACGACGACCTGCCGAACGGCGCCGCCGCGCCGCTCGTCGACGCCGCCGCCCCGGGCTGCTTCATCCCCGCCTCGCCGGCCTCCGCTTCCATTCTCCCTTGTTGCCTCCCCCCGGCGCACACTCCCCGCGCCCGCGGCGCCAAGAAACGCCTGAGACCGACGGGGAGGGAGACCGGGACGGGAGGAGCAACTCACTGTAGCGGTAGGACTGCAGGTGCCAATGTGTCCGCTCCCCTCCGCTTCGACTTTACAACGAGCGCCAGCAGCCTAGCACCGAAATGGCAATGCGCAGACGAGACGAGCGCCGAAGCCGAGCGTCCGGAGACAGATAAGCGGCGGCAAGGAGACAAGGCGCCCAGGCGGCCGCGTGATCTCCCCTTGGCGCGGGGCGGCTCCGGGCGCGCGAGGACGGGCGGGAACACGGTAAAAAAAAATGGAACGGCGACGCGAACACGACGCGGCGGTCGACGGGGCTTGGGGAGCGCGCCGCTCCGACTCCGAGGACCGGGAAAGGCTGGGACGCTTGGGCGGCGCGGCAGGAGGGCTCGTCACGGGCGCAGGTGGTGCCGGTTGGATTCTTTCTTTGTGTCTGTGTGTAGCGTTTGTTTGGTTTCAGGCAGGACGTGTTGATCCTCTGATTAAGGAATCTGGTGATTTGTTTAGTGGTTCGTTCGATCCCCATCACCGACCGGAGTCTATAATGCCTTTTGTCGTCACTGTTCACACCTTCCATCTGTCGGGGGAGACCGATCGAAATATCTGAGAACGCAGGGGGCAATCTGCAAACCAAGAACGACCCGATGTTACGTTAGTGGACTAGAGAGCTCCAGTTCACATCCTCAGTTCAGTTCATCCACGCACATCATCCATCGCCTCGCTCGCGCCTCCCAATTCCATTTCATCCTGCTGCGATACTCTCAGAGGAGTGGGCAGCCATGATGGCTTGTGCCCTCGCCGTCGTCCAGCCTGCAGCGGCTCCCGCGCTACGCGGCAGGAGGAGCCTCTCCGGCCATCTCCCACGGCTGCCGTCTCCCAGACTTCCAGGTGTGAAATTGTCATCCTTTATTTGAGCCGTGCAACGTGCCCGTGCCTTTTGGTTTCTCTCCATACGCGCGACGTGATCTGCAATGCGTGGTGCAGGTAGGATGAGGATTAGGAGCCGCAGCATCGTTGCAAAGGTTGCGCAAGACGGTTCGGAATCGCCCGGGAGCAGCATTGTGAGATACGTCAAGAATTCTGTGAGCCTCTTGTGCTTGATTCGTGACCATGCCTCGTGGTCTTCAGTGCACTGTTTTACTGTGATGCTTCTCGGCTAAGCAAATTGAGCCTTTCAAGATTGGATACTGTTAAGTATTAACCAACAACGTGGCGGGGAAACACCACACTGACAATACAAGAAAAAAAAATCCATGTTTGCAGTTTATTACTTACTCCCTCCGTCCTAATATACTCCCTCCGTCCTAATATATAAGGCGTTGTCTCAAAATACAGGGCGCCTCCTTCTTGGCTCCCGTGTAATGAATGACTATTGGGTGTAAATAACATATTTATTATGTTATGTTTCTTTCTATTGGCTGCTAAAGTAGAATTAAATGCGTTTATTGGTCTCTGTGTTGAAGGAGTTACGCCTTATATTGTGGGACGAAGGGAGTACTTGCGATGCCCGATGCATCAGTGATCAGTCCAGCTACTTTGTTGTTGTTCTGCAGTACCTTGATTTTATGCTTTTGTTTAGTGACATTAGAGATTCCATGAAGAATTTTATATGAATCGAGGAACCTAATTAAATTTGTCTTGTTTTATTTTATGTTTGTAAAACCAAACAGTTCAACACTGCTGAAGACATCTTTGCTCTAGCTGGAATAGGTTTTGCAACCGTAGCTGCATTATGGGCTTCCGTGAATCTCATTGAGGTAAGCTCAGTGACATGTCTCCAGATGTGCAGCTTTCAATTCCAAACCAAAGTATTTTGCTACAAGACAGATAAGATTAATCCGCCTCATGTTTTAATCCATCTTCAGATCATCGATAAGCTCCCAGTTCTTCCTCTTTTCTTTGAATTAATCGGGATATTAGTTGCCTGGGTAAGTTCTAGTCCAGATCCTTGAGGGCGTATGTTACATTTTCCTTTCCCATCTTTTGAGATGTTTTTATTTTTGTAGCCTTAGTACCAAAAAAAAAAAAAAATCAGCACTCGTTATCAACTCCTTTTGACATTTCAGGTGTTCATCTACAACAATCTCCTCTTCAAGCCAAAAAGGTATTAGCTTTCTTCCCAGGGGTTTGCGTTTTGTATGAGAAATAAGGCGATAAATCTAGACATTGTCAACTCAGCCACTTGTATGTTTTGGGTTGATTTAGTTCATACAATGTGCAGGCAAGAATTTCTGAAGAGCATCAAAACCACAGTATCTCAAATCTTGGGGCAGTAACTTTCGGAGGCAACAGTGTACAACAAACACTTCACAGAATCACAGTTGCAACAGTGTACAATGGGGCAACACTGTACAACAAACACTCAATGGGGGCAGTATCTCTATAAGGCTCGGCGAGATGTAATGTTTGACTGAATGCATACAATGTGAGCAACGCGTGTTACCATTTTTCACTCTAGAGGCAAAATACTGATTTTCTGTACAGGTTAGTGTGATCAAAACTATTCTCCTAGTAGCCAAATGTGGACCGCTTGGTGCAATAAGAAGAGAACGTTTCGGCAGCCAATTCCATTCTTCAACCGAATGTTTTGGCTAGTCAATTCCACATTCAATCATGAATCATGAAATTTACATCCGGAACCTGTGATATTGCAACAAGATTCAGTGATACCAACTATGAAGATTGTTGGAGGTCAGCAAAATTGTTGTCTGCTGACAAAAAAAAGTTGCAGGAATTATCCTCACAAGTGTTCCTCCAGCTCAAAATATTAAAGTCACCCAGGCCAGGAACCAACTCTGATTCTTTTGGAGAGCCATGAAAAGTACCCTTGTCCACACCTTGGCGCTATGGGTGTCGTGGGAGTTGTAAGACAACACCGGTGGCTCAGAGGCACATCTTTGAGTGTTACCATTTTTCTTTTGAAAATAAGAACCCAACCTGCTACAGCTTCGCCAGAATCCTAGTAGATGGCCTTCCTAGTGTACTATGCCACCTCCTCACCACCACCCGACAACACATCCCACCTCCAGTTGAGCTTTCCAGTGTCAACAACAAATTTTTCCCCAAAAAACTGTTTGGTGGTAATAACACTTGATGTTATATGGAGTTATTTCATGCCAATTGATGAAAATTTAAAGAGAAATAGAAAAGAGAGGAACTAAAATGTAAACAAAAGGGTTAAATGCATTTATGACTAAACTATTACACTTATTCTGACCAATGATAATAAATCAGGATCCTCTAAACTCCTAAATTATCGATCAAGACTGATACATATATCAGATCAACCTGTTAAGAGGGTGCAAACATGATGCTTTTGATCATTGCTGCATCCCAGATACACACCTGGAACACAGATGTGTTCCCAGGCTTCAGTTTTTGTCCAAATGCCCACTAACAGGTTTTCCAGCAACAGGATGACTGCTGGAACCTTGTGGAAACGTTTTTACAACAGAAGGGACATCTACTTGTGGGTATGGTACACGAGAAACACCATTTACCTGTCCAGGATGGCCAGATGTTTCGGGTTTGATCGCCATGGAGTACCTTTGCACTGCAGGGAGAAAAATCAGGATTAAATTCATCTTAGTCTTACAGAGCAAATAATTAAAGATATATCTGACACAATACACAATTCTAGCCTTCCTAGGTTCACTAATGGATTCTTAATCTCAGACACCACAGATGACAGCGCTTGTAAAGCAGAGTGGATAAATGAGATAACAAGTCGCCAAAATTCAAGTCAGACAACACACAACCTTATAAATCCATTCAGTCAGATGGATCCAGACTAATCAATAGACAGATATCACTATGACTGGAAAAGTAACAGATATCACAATGAATCATTAACACACATAAGGATTTTATGTTACTAACGTGCATGATGAAAGGGACTATTAGTGTACCTTTCATTTTTCCACATGTCACAATTTTACTGAGACAATCACGGAATTCTGTCAGCACAACTCTTTCTTGTTCTGCATAGAGTTCAGATTGGTTCTGGTTGGCAGCTACTGTCTGCTGAGCAACAGCATTTTGAGAAGCTGTAAACATTGCATTTTGTTCGTCACACAACAGTGCTAGTGTTCCAGGAGACATAGGCCTATTGGACTTCTGATCATCAGCGCAGCTATGATTGGATTCTTCTAGAACAGCTTTGCCCATACGAGTTCCTCTGCTTGAATGGTCATCGATTGATGCTTTCTTATCCGTATCTTGATTATTTCCTTCTCTATCATGGTTTGTCGACTCATGGGAACCTGCCTTGTCATCTTGCTTCTCTTCCCCCCGTTCATCTTCCTTCTTTGCTACCAGCTCTTCCTCTGTCTTCCTGCCTGTTTTTTTTTTAAAAAAAATATATATAATGAGAAATACATAACCGTCAAAATAATGCCCCTTTTTTGTGGACTATGTAAATAACTATTTATGTTGTTCTTGGTTGCATTCCCTTAACATAATGGAGTGCATGGTGCATGCTTGTAGGTTCCCAGGGGCAACGAACTAATGCAGCTTATAATGTGGCCATACTTATTCTGATAATGTAAAAAATAGCACACTGAAAGCCAAAAATGTAAACACACCATAAATACATACGTAGATGATCTGATGAACACGTGCCATTACAACTGTCGCTACTTGCCAGCTCTCATGCAGTTTCAACAGGAAAAAAAATGGTAATCTCGAATTCTTGAACATAATATGTAAGGCAATAGCTGCACATCCGAGCGCCCCAATAAGTAGTAACTCTAAATAGCTTACATTTTCTGTGTGGAGACATGATGCATTAACATTTGTATCTCCTATATCTCATCCTCTGGATGTTTTGATGTTAACAAATTAAACTTCAATAAAGCACTCCATCAGCATCCAAATTCCAGGCTTTACGTTAACAGGACGGAAAAAAATTGATAGAATCCTACTTCTGAACCAATGTAACCGTGAAAAATTAGTATTGCTCATCTGTGTGGGTTGCTTCACTGAATATCACCAAAATAACTCATGCAAGTAGGACCACCGGGGTATTCACCGTACAAAGTGATAAAATTGCAAATGGACCAAAATAATGATGAGCAATACCAGTATATGCATTTGCAGCTTCTCCTGATGCCACCACCAAAAGCTTACAGAGCTCCTTTATGTCCTCCGGTTGGACAATGTCTGCTAAAAGGGGCCTGAAGTGGGATGGCAAAAACACATCAATGGAAAACAGATGTGGTAGACATTCTAATAATGTGCTGTATAGCTGACAGTTAATTACCTGTAAGTAACTTTAAAGGGCCCCAGGGTGGGAGGATGCACAGACTGCGTTATCGGAACTGAACCATCGGATACTGCATTCTTCTGATAAATAGATTTATTAAAGAATGACAAACATACAGCTAGTTTCATCCTAGTCTCACAATAACTGTTGCTATGAGCAGCTTTATCTTAAAATCAATTTTAGTTTGTAATTCGATTCTAGAATAATTTGGAGCTATCCTAAAAAATAAGCAAAACAAGAAGTTAGATTTATCTACTAGGAGAAGACTATAAAGAGCTAACAATGCCATGCAGCTATATCGTGTAAAAAGAAAAGTTATGCGCAATATATGTTGATGATTATTCTTAAAAATAGTATAGTATTCATCCATTCAAGTTCATGGTATGAATGGCACACTATAAATTCCACACTCCTAGTACTTCAGCTTGCTTCTGAAGTCAATAACTCAAGAAGAACAAACTATGCTGATACAAAGAAACGAGGCGAACATAATGCATGCTTGTCTTAGACATGGCTATTACGGTATTACCTGAGGAAGGTGAAAGTTCCTTTGCGCTACATGTTCCTTATTTGAATGATCAAACGGAGGATCGATGTGTTTCCTCTTCCTTGATGTGGAAGGAGAAGAGAATCCTGTAGCTCCAATAGCGCCGTTTACTGCTGCATTAGTTGCTTGCTGCATGTTTATAGAATTTTTGTGATCCCCTTGGAAAAGAGATCTTCTTTCTTCACTCCCTTCAAAATTCTTGCAATCCATACACTTGCAATTTTCAGAGCATAGTATATTAGCTTGGAAGCACTCACAGTACTTCTTGAGGCATCCTGACTTCTTGCAGTGGCACCCTTTATTATGCTTCCCTACTAAGGGGAGATCACTAGACACCTCCTGGAATTGGCAATTTCATAGACTGTAATTAATGACGCATGTCATGGCAGCGCAATAAACATCGCAGCAGAATAGGATTGGAAATTTGGAATAAGTGAATAACATATTTGATTATGAAAATAACTTTAGTTCTCACATATTATTGGTACCTATGACTAACAAGAAAAAAATTTGCACAAGGACTCTATTGAAAACATTATTACTTTTCAACTAAAAATACTACCTGCTCTACAATTTCCTTGCTGCTTAGGGAACCAATACAGTTTCCGGCGCAGATCTTTTAACGTCAATTTTTCTAAGCATATGCTATAGAAAATCAATAAGATTACAATGACACTGAAGTATTTCTGCTGGTGAATCTATAAATATTTTTTCAACAATATAAATATAAGAAGATTTAAGTGGCTAAAGGTAGTACTTCGTGTTACAAGTGGAAGGAAACAAAACATGCACCTCTTTACTGAGGCACAGGTGGAAAACATTTTAAATATAAGTCTGGATATTGGACTTTCATCAGCTTTGTCTTTTTCCATCTTTGTTGGGATGACAGGAAGCCAATCAATAAAGCAACAGTTTAATAAAGAAGCAAGAGCCTGACTGAGGCTCAATAACAGAAAGTTTCCATCTTGAACTGTCAAATATGGAATATCGGTATGTCGATTTTGATTTTGAGGGTTTAAATTCATATAGTCACTAAAATTTGGACAATTGAAAATGGCACACACAATTCTAAAGAGGTGTTATGTTTCTGAGAAACTGGACAAAGCGAATGAATTGCAGGCATGAAGTTCTTTAAAAATGAAAAATTCTCTATTGAAAACATTATTACTTTTCAACTAAAAATCCTACCTGCTCTACAATTTCCTTGCTGCTTAGGGAACCAATACAGTTTCCGGCGCAGATCTTTTAACGTCAATTTTTCTAAGCATATGCTATAGAAAATCAATAAGATTACAATGACACTGAAGTATTTCTGCTGGTGAATCTATAAATATTTTTTCAACAATATAAATATAAGAAGATTTAAGTGGCTAAAGGTAGTACTTCGTGTTACAAGTGGAAGGAAACAAAACATGCACCTCTTTACTGAGGCACAGGTGGAAAACATTTTAAATATAAGTCTGGACATTGGACTTTCATCAGCTTTGTCTTTTTCCATCTTTGTTGGGATGACAGGAAGCCAATCAATAAAGCAACAGTTTAATAAAGAAGCAAGAGCCTGACTGAGGCTCAATAACAGAAAGTTTCCATCTTGAACTGTCAAATATGGAATATCGGTATGTCGATTTTGATTTTGAGGGTTTAAATTCATAGTCACTAAAATTTGGACAATTGAAAATGGCACACACAATTCTAAAGAGGTGTTATGTTTCTGAGAAACTGGACAAAGCGAATGAATTGCAGGCATGAAGTTCTTTAAAAATGAAAAATTCTCAGTTGTACAGTCCTCTCAGAAAATTCTGGTATAGACTTATCTAGACCTGTAATGCTCTATTTTTTTTCCCACCAGCTAGGATGGTGTTTCAATTCAACTACTCTTATTTAGAATAAGCTGTGATCTATAAATGAGAATGGACACTGCTATAAGTAAATTAAACTCAGATGAATAACAAATAGAATTATGGTCCCTAAGAAAAGTAAATATGTGCAGAATTTTTGGACCACAGAACATACATTATTCCTATTCGCATGTGGGCTGCTCCCAATCTTAGGCCTGAATGCATCTGGATTACGTTCCAATGTAGCATCAATAGCTTCGCGCCTGGCAACTTCGTTCTCAGGATTATTAAAACAGTTAGTGCAGTTGCATCCATCACAGTGCGCACCAGAAGCAAAGCATTCACAGTACCTGTAGAAACAATTAAAAGATTCAGATGGATAGAAGCAGTACACACGAGAGACAAAGCTGAAGAAAGTATCGAAACAGCAGTATGTTCTTCATATTTCAAAAAGGAAGGAGAAACTTTGAATATGAAGGTCAAAACAATGACACATCTGTATAGATTTGTCTGTCCGTGGAGAGTCAGAAATTAGGATTTTAGAGGTGATATGAAGGATTGAAGGGGTGCTAGAAATGTTTCCCAAATTATTTGTATGGTAAATCATAATTACGGCTAAACATCTAACTTCTATACATGTCCCTACCCCCTACATAATAAATAAGCAAACAACGCAAGCGGTTTGTGATATTCATCTTATAGTGTGCTGCATAACTTATAACTGGTCTAGGCTCCATTTGTGAGAATTTTAGTTCCTTTTGAATTCATGAAGAAATTTCAGTAATAAGACTATTCCTCAAGCATATTCTGCGTATAAATGGAATATAAATATTTTGACTATCCAAACAATCCCCTTGCCTCGTTTGCAGCATGTCAAAGAATCCAAATTCATTAAGGGACAACACTATCCTCATGAGAAAACACCTTTTGCAATATTGTACCCCTCTGAAGCTAAGGATAGAATACAACTTACAACTTCAAACATCTGGAGTTCTTGCAGTTGCAGCACTTCTTCTTCGTGGGAGTGCTATCTTTCCCATCAAAGGGTCTTGGCCGTGGTTTTGGTGACTCTGGCTTCCTACAGTACACGGACCCAAAGCATAATTAGAATATTGCAGGAGCATGATGCAAATTTTGAAGGAGAAAACTACAAATATCTGGATCCTCAACAGGAAGAATGCGCCAAAAGAAATGGCAGAAGTGCTAGTTAAAGATAAATGAGATCATCTAACATAAATGTGTGTCTTCGTTTGCAAGGAATGACGAGTCAAAATTTGGAAACTGTCTTGTGGCGACGCTCAGAAAAGCATATACGATCCCAAGTTCAGCATATGAATCAAGGCGACAACGGACTCACTCGTCTAGAGAAATGAGCCCCATAACTGGAAATCAAAACTCCAACGCTACTTATACATCTCAGAACGCGAACACTCACAATGGAACGGCGACCGGGGGCCGCTGCACTGACTGCGGCGGCACCGGGCGAAGCTGTGGCACAGGGACTGCCACCGGCACCGCGTGCCGCGGCAGGGGCACATGCCCCACCACCTGATGCGGGCGCATCACCGGCAGCAGCCGCGGGTGCAGCTGCTGCGGTACCCCCATCGGCACGGCAGCCCTCGCGTGCTGCTGTAACGCCACCGGCAAAGACCTCGGCTGCAGCGCCCTTGACACGGCGGCGGCCGCCGCCGCCATCGCGGGGTTCCCCGCCAACGCCGCCGAGTTGAAGTCGAGCTGCCTCACCAGCTTCTTAATCGGCGGCTGCGTGGACGCAGCGGGCACGGGAGGCCGCTGCGGCGGCCCTCCGCCCCCCTGCTCTTGCCCCGCCATCGGCTCAATCCGGAAGCTACTGGATCAAAATACCCCCGCCCACCAGTAACGCCGACGCAAACCCAATTCGCGGCGGCCGCGGAGACCCGCGGCGAGATCGCGGCCGCCTGCTCCAGATCGACGGGGATGGATGCCCCGCGGCCGAGTGCGGGGTGGCGGCGCTCGCCGCGAGCTTCGGCGCGAGTTTGCGGCGGAGGGGAATGGCGGATTTTGAGAGAGCTCGGGTGGGGGATTAGTGGATTTTCCCTCTCGCTGCTGCTTCTCTCTCTCTTCCCCCTCTCCGGCCCTCCCTCACCTTTCTTTCTCTCCCACTCTTTGCTTTCGAAATCAAATTCATATTCTACGGCCGGATCCGCGAGGCGGTCCGCCATCCGACGGCGGAGGCGCGGCCAGGGCGCATCCTGCGGCTTGAATTCATAGATGTGGGGTTGTTGGGTCTCTCACCGTTCGATTCCGACGGGTTCGGAATCGTTCGGCTCGCCGCTGGGTGGACGCGACAAGCGGTGTCTGCCACTGACGTGTGGACCACAGGGGGCGAGGACTCGGTGGGGCTGCGCAGTCAGTGTGAGGGGGCGCGCGTGGGAGAGGCGGCGGGGTGTGATCCGTGTGGTGTTCTTTTTTTAGGAAAAGCTCGTAGACCTGCTGTTTCATTAACCCGTCTCATGATCTGTGGGTCCAGACAAGGTGTGGCCCAGTTGTCGGTATATTTACCTTTAGATTCGCGGGAGCGTACACTTCGGAGCGAGCTCAATCTTGCTCGCGCGAGGGTTTTTAAAAGGCGTGGCTAGTCTTCTTCGGTTTCAGTGGAGGCCAGTAGGCCACTGTTGAGCCCGTGGAGAAGCGCCATTTGGTTCGTGGGCTTTCTATGGGCTGCAGACCTGCAGTGATTTTCTCAAGACAGGTTCCAGTTTGGCAGTTTCTCCTCCATCCGAGACACACCCCAGGCTATACATGAATCGAGTCTCAGCTTCTATGATGTGGCAAAAAACAATAATGAAAGAAAGGTGAAACGTTTCATGGGGATATAACATGTTTCAAAAAAAAGCATGTGTTGTTGTATGTAACATAGGAAAACAAAAGAAATAAAACCATTCGAAACTATTTCATCCCTTGAAAATGGCCAGCGGTCCTTTCTTTAAGAAAGAGAAAAAAAATCTGAGCGCAAAATTGAGAGAATTTGAAAGGTACCGGGAGCTGCCATTGCTTAAACTCTATGGAATTGCATAATACTTTACAATCATAATGAAACATGTTCCGGGAAAAATAATTTGAATTGCAGTTAAGAATCAAGCTGAGTGAGCATTAGCCGACACCAGGGCGAAAAGCAGGACCGCAAAGTCATTGACGACCCACACGGATACATCTCTGTCCTGCCTAACCACTTCCGTATGATACATCTCAGTCCAGCCTAACCACCTGCGTCAGCTCCAAAAGCCCATAAGACAAAACAACGCGCACATATCACCGCTTCTGCCATCGAAGCTCGCAATTTCCTGTGCAGGAACCAAAATGCAATTGCTCAAATAAAAGCTGGCTCCGGAGCACCATCGTAGGCTGATACAGGAGTACGAGACAAAATAATGACATCATTTCATCACAGCATGTACTCAAGGCGCATCAAATCAATGTTCCATGACACTGAAAGATGAAACACCTACTACAATGTTGATTGATCAAAAGACTTGCATTATTAAACGGTAGTTCTGAAAAATAACCTTATACTGTGACAACAGATTTAATATTTGTGTTTCCTTATTTTATATAAATGTCTTGTAAGTCTGTAACATATAGCGCATTTAGATAATTGGTATCGTGCTGATTGGTGAGATGATTGGTTTTCCATTCTCATGACTCAAAACCGATTCATGTTGGGAACTACTCCCTCCATCCCAAAATTATAATCGTTTTGGGTGTTCGTGCCACGAGTTTGACTAGATTTATAGAAAATACGTTCAGCATTTAAATCTTCAAATATTTTTTATAAAAAGCTAGATCTAAATATCTATCTAATGATATCTATCTTTTATCATAAAATTCAATATATATTTTTATATAATTGGCCGTAGTATTTTCTCGGGAAGTAAGAAAGACTACAATTTTGGGACGGAGGGAGTAAGTAGCCAGGTAGGGTGGCATACTGGCATGAGTACCGCTGTACAGGCATAGTCTTTTTTTTTTGCGACAAGTACAGGCATAGTCTTTTAAAAGGACACCACAAAGCAGAGTGATGAGCCAAAGCAATATAACAGATATAAGAATGTTACCAGCCTTCAGTCTAAACTCTAAAGGTTGTGAAAAAGCCATAATGTTTGGAACTTTGGATAAATATATACTATTGGATGTCACCAATGTTTATATAAGGCGAATGAGAAGGAAGGTGATATATTCAAGGGTAATTTGCAGGACAAGCATTGAATCGTGATTTCATATCCATTAATTGACAACACAAAGAGTGGTGTGGCTTTTGCATGAGAAGCCCCTGCATGAATTCGGTTATGGACTTACTGGCAGGAGAAAGGACTAACCTCAAGCACCAGATACTGATCTCTAGCAAATAGCATGCTAGATTGATTGGCAACAGCTCAGGGAGTCACCGTCAACCAGCTTCTTTAGTCTGCATGGACGATCATACGAAATTCAGATTAATGAGGTAGACAGGTTATACTATTTGTTGGAGCATGGCTGAGAACTGACGGCAGAGTCAACTTTGCCACGAGCCCTGCCCAAGCCTCATGTGAAATGGTAGGCTCTTGGATGTATGCAGAGAAAACCAGAGCTCTTTCTGCAACCTAATATCTTGATGCCTCAGTTACAAAGCTGCAACATTTCAGTTACCTGGAACCATTTATGCTCAGTAAGATGAGAAATACTAAGCCTATAAGAGATTGAAGAGAATGAGAACTAATATTCGAATACCTGCACATTTAAAACAAAATGAGGCCTTGTCACCAATATTCCTGACAAGAGCATTTTCCATCTTTGAAATGATGAAACCGATGCTTGTCTCTGACAATTATCTCTCGATTCTCCACAGCCGACATATATTTGATAGCCAGATGGCAATCCCCACATATTCGGAGGTTTTTTATTATCCTGATTGGATCTGTGCTCCCGGTACTCATCATGAGTCCAAAGGCTACAGCCAATTTTTCACCATGATATCTTAATGTGAACTCCCTTTCCTCTTCTTCCAATTCATGCAACACTGAGTCAGTTTCAGCCACATAACCAGCATCAGTAATCCTACAGATTAGTTCCTCCAAATATTGGTAAATATCTCGAGTTTGTGGATGAGATGTCTCGCCCATTCGAAACAAATGGGCAATACCCCCAATTTCAATCAAGCTGTATCCTATTTGCTTTTTCAATCTTCTCTTGATCATGACATTCCTTACCTTCTCAACATGATTCATTTTACCAGATAATGCATAAATATTAGAAAGCAGCACACGATGAGATGGATTCTCAGGCTCAAGGGCAATCAATCGCTCAGCCACCTCCACTCCAAGGTTGAAATTCTTGTGCATTTTACATGCACCAAGCATAGCTGTCCAAACTTCAGGTCCGGGCTCACCAGGAATGGAATCACGTATAAATTGCATGGCATCATCAAGAAGTCCTGCCCTTCCATACATATCAACCATAGAACAATAGTGCTCAGCGCGAGGGACCAATCCATAGACAGTCTTCATTGTAGCAAAAGCATCACGACCCTCGCTAACCAACCCAGCATGCGCACAAGCAGATAGCACTGCAACAAAAGTGACATCATTGGGTGGTGGCCCTTCGCGCCTCATCAAATGGAATAGTTTGATCGCGTCGTGGCCATGTCCATGCATGCCATATCCCGCGATCATGGAAGTCCATGTGACCACGTTCCGTTCCTGGAGCATGTCAAACCACTCGCGAGCCTTGTTCACAAGCCCACACCTTACATACATGTTCACAAGGGCGGCACCAAGAAACACACTCATGTCCATCCTTTCAGAAACAATGCGTCTCTCCAGTTCACGTCCCAAGTCCAGAGCACCAGCCTGTGCACAAGCAGAGAGCGTGGCCACAAATGTCGCAGAATCAGGCGCCTCCCCAGCCATCTGCATCTCCTTATACACTTCAATTGCCCCCTCAGCAAGCCCGTTTTGTTCGTACCCAGAAATCATAGCGTTCCAAGCGACCACGCTCCTGTCACGAATTGCATCGAACAGCTTGCGTGCAACAGCCAGCTGGCCACATTTGGAGTACAGCACAACAAGCGCCGTCAGCACGAACCGATCGGAGCCAAACCCAAGGAGGATAGCGTGAGCGTGAACGGCCATGCCGGCGCGGAGCGCAGACATATCAGCGCACGCCTTGGCAACGGCGGTGAAGGCGAAGCTGGAGAAGGGGAGGGCAGCGGCGAGGAGGCAGCGGTAGAAGGCGAGAGCGGCAGCGGGGAGGCCACGGTGAGCAGCGGCACGCGTGAGGGTGCAGTAGAGGAAGGAGTCCGGTGCGGGGTGGGACGCGGCGAGGAGGTGGGCGTAGGAGGAGGCGCCGGCCGCGACCGCGAGGGTGGCTAGCTTGGTGGTGAGGGGCAGGGATCGCCCGTGGCCGGCGACGACGAGGCGCGCATGGGCTTGCTTTAGAGGGCCGAGGCGCGGGCCAGCAAGGAGGAGGGCATTGTACTCCGGCGAGCGGTGGTGAGGGTTCACACTGGAACTGGAGGGCTCGAACGCCATCAGCAAGCTCAAATTGCGTGGAGCAAAGCTCGATTGGGCAGTCTGCCAGTGATCGGTTCCACTTCCACCTGAGGCCTGAGACCTGAGGGACGGTGCTCGGTGTATAGATCTGAGAAGATTATCCGAAAAAACAATATAGATAAAAAAAACATTATAGATGAATAGTGTTATGTGAGGGGAGGGATGGGATGAATATTGAAAAGTTAGATAAATAGTGTTTTTTAGAAATTTTTTAATATACATGGCATTGAAATTTTGTGAGTTCAAATCGCAATTTGTCAACTACCGTGCCATTAAAAACCATCGCTACACTGTTTGCCAAGTGCATAGTATCATACATTTGAATAACAATTTTTTTGCCAAATTTTATATTTTGACACTCGATAATCTCGAGTGTTTTCGGCAAAGATTTTGTTTGCCAACTGTATTTTAAAAACATCTAGTAAAGACTATTTTTAAAACATATTTTGAACCCACGATAAATTAATTCAAACTAAAGTTTTAAACTATAATTTATTAAGATGTACAACTTTTATAGTGGTCATCATCTTGATTTAGCAAATCGATATATTATAGTATTATAGTATAATATACGAGGAATCAAAGCAGAATATTGAGGCGAAAGAGAGTGTCAATGATAGAGGAGGTTACGCACTAGAGAAAAGTTGCAGGTTTGAATCCCACCGCCCGTGTAGCGTGACTTCTGACGAGGCAGCCACTAGTCTGTGGGTCCTCCCCTAAATTTTTTTTTAGATTATTTTGGGTGTTTCGAATCTATGGTTTGCCGAGTGTAAGGCAAATACGTCTTATTTACTGTGTGCGGTTTGCCAAACACGACACTTGGCAAAGCTTTTCTGAGAGTATTTTTTTTGTGCGTTACTGAGTGTTTTTATACTCGGCAAACTTGTCGAATGCGATAGTACATGCCATTTTCTCGGGCTCACCTACAAACTAAGTTGGTATACCGTCTTTTCCGTACTACCGCTCATGCCCCTGTGCTTCCCTGCTTCCCACCTACGGACCAAAGTGATAAGAAAGTCTTTTATCCAATCAAAAGTGATATGTCCGTGGATGGTAAATAAATCTTGCGAGAGGTCGGAGATAGTAGATCGAACCCGACGGATAACGTTAACTTGCCCTGATTGTAGATGAGGTGAAAAAATAACACTCATGCACGCACACTCCTTGGCCTAGGCAAACAAAGAAATTTATTATATTGACAACTACTCTCTTTGTTTCAAAATAGAATTTGTTCGACTTTTTTTACCACAATTTGACCACTCGTCTTATTTTAAAAAATTATGGAAAACATCACAATTTTTATGGTTTACGTTTTTAATAAAAATGAATTTATGAATAACTTAAGTTTGACTATATTTGCACAAATATTTTAAATAAGATAAGCGGTTAATGTTGGGAAAAAGTCAAACAAATTTTATTTGAAATAGAGGGAGTATCCTTTTTCCGCACCTTACTGTCCAACTGAAGAGCAGACTGCCCAACTTAAGTTTGACTATATTTGCATCTACCTTGTTTCACTTATTGAACATATGGAATGCAAAAACGTTCTTAGAGGTGATCTGATCTTGTAGTTTCTACTCCGTAGAAAACTTCTTTTTCTCATCCTCCTGCACTACGCCACTCAAAAGTCCAACGTTATCGCTTGCTTGCCAGTTGCCACTACCTTCTTAGAAGTTTCATTTTCACGTTAGCTTCCTTGAGATATCGTTTTCTAGCAAGGAAAAGATAATGTCAAGTACTCAAGTCAACAAGAATTGTAAAAAGGTTGTCACGGAATACTTTTTTAGTTTTATTTTTCAACGCTCAATCATTCGATGATGGTATTTTTCTATAGATTAGACTTTCTAGTGGTGCAAATCCAGCTTTCCCTAGTAAATTTTGGAATTTAGATCAATCTAGCACTTGAGTTAGCATATATGCTCCATTTGGTACCATGCCAATAACTTTGCATATACCTTTTGCATAACTTACCAGTTACCACGGCACATCACATTATAGATGAAACTGGACCAAAAAGAAATGCTTGAGGACAACACTGATAGAGGACGAATTTGATCCTCAAAACAAGTCAGGGACTGGAAACGATACTCCACGTTCTAAGTCAAAATGTTTAAACTTTGATTACAGTATTATAATATACGAGTAGTTTTTATTGACCTGATCAAAGTCACAGAGCTTGATTTGGAACTAGAGCGAGTGTCATGTGCTTCCGATTGGTTAAAGTGCATCAGCATATAATACCGGATGTCCGGATGCGGGATGCCGATCGAGCTCGAGCCGGGGGGAGGGACAAGTGGAACCGGGCCGCGCCAGCCGCCAGCGCAGCTGCAGGAGGAGGAAGCGAAACGAAACCCGCAAAGACAAGATGAAGGCACGGCACCATCATCTACCCGCGGCTCGCGCGCCACCGGCGTCGCCGCTCCCGTGTCCCGCCTCCGTCCCGTTGCCGGCCAACCAACCTTGGGGTTGGGGGGGATACTCTGGTCTGGTACGACTCCGAGACAAACAGCGACTGGCGAGAGAGAGTGAGAGACCCACGAGACCGCGCGGCGCGCCGCACACCACCCCACCAACCAGGAACCGACCGTAAATGCGGCCTCAGGCGTGGGGGCGCGGGGCGGTGGCGCGCTTGATGAGGCCATTCAATCGCCGCACGGCCCACGCCTCCTCCGCCCACCTGCTCCGCCCGTGCCCCTCGTCGTCTTATTCCACCGTCCACTCTCGCCTCCGACGCCACTTCGCTTCTTCCTCCTCCTCCTCCCCAGGTTGGCTCCTCCACCTTCCCCTCTCCGTGTCTGATTGTTTTTGTTAGTTTCGGTTTTGGTTCGTTGTTTTGCGACAACGGCGTCCACCCACTTGAGCTGGCAAGTTTCGTCGGCTCGGCGCTGAAGCTGGACTGGACCACGCGAAACTCGATTCTTATGTTTTGGTTTGGCAGAATGGAAGGTGTTCGCCGTTTTGCCTCAGCCGCTTGCCCTGCGTAGACGGTTGTAGGTGTAGTAGTGGTTGTGGATCAACGAGGCCGATGAGCGGATTTTTTATGTATATATGGTTCAGTCGGGCAGGATATTATCCGAATTTTGGACCGGTGGGACAGTAGGGAGGTACAAAGGAGTAGTTGCCCATTGTCCTATGCTCCTAGTGGGTTTGGAACTCCTGTTTGTGTCTCAGGGTGTGATATGCGATCATGGCGCTTGTGCAGGATTCTTGTTGACCTGTGTCTGTTGTTAGTTTGTGAATTGCTGCGCAGCTTCCAATTACCACAACTCTTCCGGGCTGAGAATGTTTCTCATAGGTTTATCTAAGAAACTGAAGCGGCGGTTTAGGTTAATGGCCATCTTATTGATTTCATATTGGAACACCTGCTGACTGTTTCCTCACTGTGCGACACTTCGTTTGTTAGTAGTCAAATTTGCATGCTATGGTTTGAAGCATCTGTTGAATTACCTCACGATCTGTTTCATTTTTGTTCTCTAATGTTTCTGTTTCCTTTGTTCTTTAGCATACAACGCCAAACAGAACACTCATACATTCATGGAGGTGTTTCAAGAAGTTCTCGAGCATGGCTCTGCAAATGGTGTCCGTACAGCTATAAGAGCTGACAAAAGGAGTTACAGCCTTCTCCAGCTCATTGCAGCTTCCCTGGATGTCCGCAACAATTTGTGCACCAAAAATGTACCACCGCTTCTTTTATGCTCTGCATATTCAATTAAGTCTGTTCACTTGGTGATTAGAATGTTCAATCCTGACTGTTCCAGGTTCTCATATGATTGTTCTCTTAGCTTCCCTTTTCCTTTGTGTGGGACTCTTGGTACAATTTGACATAACTTCCGCTCATAACCTTGGAACTATGGTCCTTTAACAAAATGCATTAATGCAAATGACATGTAAATTCAGACTTAATGATGTTTCTGAAGCAATCCTGGTGGATGTGAGTAGGAAACTGGGAGGGTACTTTTGGTGTTTGTGAGGTCCGCAGGATCACTGTCCAAACTTGTTGGAAGAACTTGATTAGATGATTTGTATCAGATATTTGCATTGAAGCAGTTAGACTGCCTGTCATTGTCTTTGCATGTTTGCTACAAGGCCTCATCAATGTCTTAATTGCCAAAAGAAAAACTAATCGGTAAACATGTCTTCTCCTAACCTGTTTACAAAGTTCACTGCCCTCTCCTAAAGTTATATTGATGATGAACATATGCAGTTCTATCCTCTTCATGCTCCAAGTTAGCTTCTGAGAATACGCTGATCTACTGGATCTATCACTTACTTGTCTTACTTCCCCAGACATTTCGTTTTGGCCTAGTAGTTCAATGAATAAGTTAACTGCAAGGTACTTCATTGAACATATCTGCAGGGTTTGCTTCTGTATCCAATTTTGTACAACCAAATGGTTAATGCCTAAGTCTTCCTTACAGATTCTGTTAATCTGTTTTAATGCCTGTTGATAATACACAAGCAAAATCTGACATCTTCTGTTCTTTTAGATGGCACAAAATGGAATACAAGATTCTTCTTTCAAAGGAATAAATGGAACAGGATTCCTTCATGGAGCTCGTGTAGGCATTGTGGCTAAACCATCTCCTGAATTTGTTGCTGGGGTATTTGGAACCTGGCTTTCTGGTGGAGTTGCAGTTCCACTTGCACTTAGCTATCCAGAAGCTGAGCTTCTTCACGTCATGAATGACTCGGTTTGTTCCAAGCTTACATCAACATTTCATTTTGCAACATACCAACATGGAAATGAAATGCCTACATTTTCTTCTGCCATGCTATTATTCTTTTTCATCTTTGTGTTGAATTACAATTTTCTTTTAAAAGAACTGCAAAAGCATCATGTAGATGTAAATAGCTGTGTTTATTAACTCTTATGTTTGTCACATGGGATCATTGCTATCTTCTAGCTTACACATACGCACTAATGTCATGTATAGATCAATGCATTTTGTGGCTCAAGTGGATTTATGCACCTAATTGGTTTCCTTAAAAAAATTCACAAAGAAAATAACAAACAAAGATGGAGATGATGTGCTGCAGCTATTTGTGCAAAAAATTATGGTACTTTTTTTCTTTCTTGTATTGTGCAGATAATTGTAACCTTTTTTTTTTTGCAAGTGCTACACTACACATTTTTAACATAAACTACAATATATGGATTTCTGAAGTGTAGAAAACCAACCAAATCAATTCATTCTTTGGTTTCTAATTGCTGCGACTTATAGGATATTTCAATGGTTTTAAGCACCAAGGAGCATCATGAAAGTATGGAAAACCTTTCTATCAAGTGTTCTGCTTATTGTTCTCTCCTCCCATCTATCACTAGTATACCTTCAGAAGAAGTAAATCCCCAAGAACCATCAAGTAATGAGGTGACTTCATCAGTCTCTAGTTTAATAACTGAGATCAACAGTTCAAATAAAATCAAAGGTGAATTGCACGTCTCCTTTTGTTACTGAAACTTGAACTTAGTGGTTGATGTTTCTTGCTGTTTATGTTGTCTCCTTTTGTGCCTCCACTATTACTTCCGTACAATCACGAGCATCACTTCACTATTCACTAATAATTCCAAATGTTTTGCTGATAGCTCCAATTAACCTGGTTTTTCTGGAATTTGATTGCACAGGAGATGATCCTGCTCTTATTCTTTACACAAGTGGCACAACTGGGAAACCAAAAGGAGTCGTTCACACCCACAAGGGCATCCTTTCTCAGGTGCATTTTTCATCTCTAATAGATATATCCATGATTCTAGAAAACTGTTGAACAATGACCAGAAGCTAATAGTTTTTGCTTACTTTCTTCTTGATATTCCTGTATTTTTGCCACATTTCCTTGGTAGTGTTATTACAGTTGATTGATCTAAGAGTTTTGTGGTTTATGTGTTTTTTTGTTGCTGTATGACCATTTTAGCTGGCATGATAAAATGATGATATGGTGTCCTAACTGATTTGGCAGGTCCAAATTCTATCAGAAGCTTGGGGATATCGAAGTGAAGATCAATTTCTACACTGTCTTCCGTTGCATCATATCCACAATGATTGCTATTTCAATATAAATATTTAGCACTATTCTATATACTAATTTTTCAAATTGCAAAAATTTTCAAGCCCACACCTTTATTTTGATCGAAGTTTTACTATTCAAACACTGATTAGTATCTGTCTAGGTAATGCTGTGAAATTAGTCCTGCATGATGAGTTGTGATAGGTTAGAAAAGCACACGAACCAAAATGTTCCCATACTAATGCTTATACTTGAAGCAGAGGAAGAAAATGGAAACTGGGTGCTATGCATGCATGCGCCAGCTCCATGTGGGTCCTGGGCATAGAGTGGTTTTAAAGGCAGCGGCAATACATGATATCTTATCTGTTTCTCCCATAGGAAAATATTTGGTACCATTAGTTATTTACTCTTGTGCATATTTTTACTTGATATGCTCCTTCAGGTTTGAATACCAAATACATGTACCACTCTCCTCAGTTGTACCAGGATGACAGTTAGTAGTAGAATTAAGTCTGTTGCAATTTTAAATTCGAACATTGATAGTGACCCTTATTATTATGTTTGGGTGTCCATTTATTTTGTAATTATTATTGTCCTTAACCTAAAGTGTACATGTGCACGGCCTTTTCAATGCTCTGTTTGCGCCCCTCTATTCTGGATCAGTGGTAATTGCCTTCCCTTAACTTTTATTTATATTTAAATGATTTATTTAAGAGATAATGCTATTTGATCAAAAGATAGTTTGTGAACTGGTGTTCTGTAGCTATTGGAATTCTTTTCGGTGCAAATAATAGATCCATTTACATTTAAATTAGGAGATGTTAACAATGAAGCTTGTTTTGCAGCACGTCCCCAAAGTTCCTTTCATAATAATATTCTTTGTGACTGCAGGTTGAGTTTATTCCAAAATTCAGCGTAAGTGGGATATGGCAGAGATGGCGTGAATCATATCCCAATGATGCCAGTAAAAATGACGAGGCCATTACAGTGTTTACCGGAGTATGATTCTCTCTCATAAAACAGGAGTCTTATCTCCAGATTCATGCCAAACTACGATATGCCATTGTGCCCTCATATTGTTTGATAAGTTTAGGTATTTCTATACCTCTCCCGTGGCAGGTTCCTACCATGTATACACGTCTGCTGCAAGGGTACGATAATATGGATCCTGATCAACAGTCCGCCTCTTGTTATGCTGCAAAGCAGCTGAGGTTAATGGTAAGTTCTTCATGTTCATTGGAAATTGTGTCAGTATATATCCCTTTGTTCTTAAAACCTCACGCAGCCTCCTATGTACAAATTTGATTGAAAGTGCAAATGTATGTTATATTGTTTAAAGAAATGCCGATCGGCATGGACCCTTGGGTCCTGCTACTGAATGTGCATTCTGCAAGGTCAAACTGTCTCTGCGACTTTGCTTGTTCAATCAACTGGTGAAACACGTAACCTTAAGCCCTGGTGTATATGCTACACTGTAAATTCAACGACCGAGAGATCTTATGTGGCTTAATTATTTCACCATTTCAAGGACTCTAATACTGCAAGAATCTAAAAATTTTTACATGCATGCGCAATCCCAGATATGCCTGTGTTTCCTTTTTACTTACTTCTTCATGTTTTTCTGCTGCACATCAAATTGAAATGATTTCTTGTTTCCTACAGCTTTTACAACTGTGTCTAATGGATGCTTAGTGGGTTTTTCGTGTAGACCTTTTTTGGTTCTATCACTAAACTGATGCAATTTATTATTAAAAAGGTTTTGTAATTAATACTCATTGAATCATTGCAGATGTGTGGATCATCAGCTCTTCCTTCCCCACTTATGAAGCGGTGGGAGGAAGTGACAGGTCACCGTCTTTTGGAACGTTATGGGATGACCGAGGTATTTTTTTTTAAGAAAAAAAGATCAACTCTTCCTCATCTAGTCAATACACCACATCGCTCTTAAGAGACTTATTGGTTGCAGTTTGTCATGGCACTGTCTAATCCATTGCATGGAATCAGAAAAGAAGGTACAGTTGGTAAACCTCTTCCACGCGTTGAGGTATGATGAACAATTTTAGAGAGTTAGAAACATCATTAAGACAATATCTATCATGTGTATTCTGCATTGCTTCATAGCATGTAAGGCATCTTTTTAAATTCCGACTCAGGCCAAGATTATGATGGATGATGGCACTGAAACTACAACTGGAGTTGGTGAGCTCTGCATTAGAAGTCCATCCCTTTTCAAGGAGTATTGGAAAAGACCAGAGGTATTATTGTTTTAGTTTATGATCATGGTGTGCAGTTTTTTATTCTTACTCCGGCTAATAAACTTTACATCTTGAACAATTTAAATGCATTGCTGTGTATTTTTATGATTGCTACCATTACCATTTCTGGTATGCTGTACTACCACAAAAGAAAAAATTACTAGAATATTTTAACCATGAACGAGTGAAGGACGCATGCTGAGAAGGTACTATACATTATTTGTCATTAAAAATGGTGAAATTTTGTTTGCAGGTTACAGCAGAATCCTTCATTGATGGTGGGTTCTTCAAGACAGGCGATACGGTAACTTTAGATGAGGAAGGATATTTCATAATTCTGGGACGTAAGTACCACTTTGCTCACACGCACATTTGCGTTCTTATAGTTTCTATTGTCATCACCTTATGGTATTACTGCCTGGGGTAAGTTTTGGATTTCTTCCTCCCTAATTTGTATTACCTTATGCAGGCACAAATGCTGACATTATAAAAGTTGGTGGTTATAAACTGTCAGCACTAGAAATTGAGGCCGTACTGCTTGGGGTAACTCACATATGCTGAAAACTAATTTTGAAGCGTGGTCATTAGATGATACTAACAAGTCAATGCACCTAAAATATTTTATGACACTTTTCTCAAATTTAAGCTAATCTGGTCTACTTTTGGCTTCAGCATGATGCTCTATTGGAATGTGCTGTCCTTGGCTTGCCTGATGAAGCCTATGGGGAGGTTGTGTGTGCAATAATTGTGCCTAAGGAGGATGCAAAGAAAACGGCGGAGGAGGACTCGAAGCCAGCACTTACCTTGGAAGCATTGACAAGTTGGTCCAAGGATAAGCTTGCTCCATACAAGGTTTGCTATTTGCGCCTTTTAAAAAAAAAATTGCTATTTGCACTATTTCCCCCCTTTTCCTATTTGCTTTTTATAGTTTCTCTTTGCATATAATTTTTCCTTTGCCCGATTGCCTTTTCCCAAAAGTGCTCTATGTTGCCTGACATTATAAATTTCGATTTGTTAACAGAAATTGTCAGTAGCATATGTTGTATTAACAAAAAAAGCTTTTTTAACCTAAACCCTTTACAGTATTTATGATCTTGTTAGACCCACATTTACATAGATAGTGCCTTCTCATCAGTCCAAAAGTTCAAATACTATATGGTCTCGTGTGACATTGGAGCTGATTTTTTTCCTGCGATGTCAGATTCCAACAAGATTGTACCTGTGGGATTCTCTTCCTCGGAATGCCATGGGAAAGGTGAGGATATGATCTCATTCGAGTAATATACTATCGCATTGTACTGCAACTGACTTAGGTGGTGTTTATTTCAGGTTAACAAGAAGGAGCTGAAGAAATTATTAGGAGCTTAGGCACTGAGTTTACAAATATAATTTATTTCTTCATTTCTTTTTTTTTTCTTTCCTTATCATGGAACAATTTTCTAAAACTCTGCCCCCATTCATATGTTATTGTATTTTTGCTTCAGTATATAGCCAAAGATAATCTGCCGGGGAAAAAAAACACCGACTGTAGTGAATCCACAACGGTCTGAGCTGCACTGCAACTCCATTTCTTTCTCCTTGAGTTTTTTTACATATAAGCCATTATAAAATGTTTTTGACAGAAAAGTTGCGCAACTGTGCAGTGTGCAGTTGTCACTGACTTTAGGAAATTAGGAGAATTAAAACTTCTGGTGACCCTGACTAAGTGACAATCTAAGGGGGTCATATTCTACAGCCTGTGATCTTGAGCGGCACGCGAATCGAAGCTACAACTAACACATGGCTCATATATGCCACATATCGGACATTCAGGTTCCAGAAGTTCGTTGCTCAAACCTACAAGCTTCTTACACGGCAACTACGCAGGCTTGAGCACAAAGAGACTACAGAACTTCGTGTACTTCGCCTGGTGCTGCTGGGCGTATGGCGAGGAGGGGAAGAACGTGGACTGGGAAGAGCACGACGACGGGGAGCAGCCAGTAGTAGTAGTCGTAGTGCCCGGCGTTCAGGTCGTCGACGAGCCAGCCCGTCTTCCCCCCTCCCCTGCTCGCCACCTGGACCACCTTCACGATGAGGGCGCCGGCCAGGTTCCCCACGCCGAAGGCCATGTAGAGCAGCGACATGCTGAAGCTGGCCATGCTCTTGGGCAGCTCGGTGTAGAGGAACTCGATCTCCCCGATCACCCCGAACGCCTCGGCGAGCCCCACCAGCGCGAACTGCGGCACGAGCCAGAACGCCGAGATGGCGTTCCCCCGCAGCGCCTGCCTCCGCCGCGCGCCCTCCACCGCGGCGGAGACGGCCGTCGACGCGGTGGCGAGGAGGAGCCCGCCGCCGATGCGCTGCTTCATGCTGAGCCCACGAGGGTTGCCCGTGCACCGCCTCAGCGCCGGCGCCACCCACCTGTCGTAGCTCGCCGACCACAGCGACATGGTGGCCATGTTGAACAGGGCCAGCGAGCCGCTGGGGACTTGGAACCCGCCCCTGCCGACGCGACGGTCCATGGTGTCGGCCTGCTTCACGGCGAAGCTCTGGTTCATGGCCAGGGCGAGGAAGATGGTGGATGACCAGATGGGCAGCACGCGGATCGCCGACTTGAGCTGCTCCACCTGGTCCACCGTGCACGGCCTCTTGCCGCGCCGCTCCGTGACCGCGCTGTTACTGGACGTGTCCGAGTCCTCCCTCGTGTCCCAGATCACGCACGCCTTGTTCAAGAACCTGAACAAACGACCAACGCGTTTGGTCAAAGTTCAAATTAGGCATGACGTGTCAGTATCCTTCAATGATGCATGTGACGACGTACATACCTGAGCTGGTCAGTGGGGACAGTGAGCTTGCAGTCCTTGAGGTGATGGTACACGCCGTCACCGGTCTTGGCCGGCAAACGTGCCCGGTGGTTCCTGATCGCGGCGGCGGCGGCGGCGCCTATGCCGGAGAACATGAGCCTCTTGCCCTTCTCCTTGATGTAGAGGCCCGACCCGAGGAGGAAGCTCACCGTGGAGAGCAGCATGAGGCCCATGGGGACGGCGAACCCGACGCTCCACCCGACGTTGTCCTGGAGGTAGACGATGGCCGTGACGGCGATGGAGAAGGCCACGCCGATCGACGCGTAGTAGGCGTTGAAGTAGGCCTGCAGGATCCTGGACCGCCGCTCCTTTGGGTGCCTCGAGAACTGGTCCGCCCCGAACGCCATGGAGCACGGCCGGACGCCGCCGGCGCCGAGGGAGAGGAAGGCGAAGCCGGAGAGCAGCCACGCGAGGTGGCTGGCGCCCGGCGGCGCGCAGTGCTCGGAGGCATTGTTGCACGGAAGCGGCCGCGCTCCAGGGATCGTGGCGCTCAGCCACAGGAAGACCATCCCCTGTACACGAAAGCGAGTGTGCATCATCAGAAACGGATGCGATGATCACGCACTCGACATCGCGTGAACTTCTGCTGGGAGAAAAAGGAAAAGTCACTGTGCACACTTACAATCAGGCAGGCGACGGAGCCTAGCGCGACGGCCATGAAGCGGCCGAGGTACATGTCGGCGAGGACGGCGCCGGGGATGGGCGCGAAGTTCGATGCCGCGCTCCACACGAACAGCATCGTCTGGGAGGTGACGGTGCTCAGGTGGTACTTGTTGGTCAGGTACGTGATCATGTTAGTGTTGAGCCCGAATCCAGCAACTTTCTCCAGCATCTCATTCACTAATAATAAGTATGCAAGACACGAAAGAAATTTTCCCGTTAAATCCAAGGCAAGGCCAACAAAAAGTTAGTTAGATGAACTGAACTTGGAGGCGAAGCTGCAACAGGCAACTAAAGGTTTCCAGAAAACAAAATGAAAATAAGAGCAAACGGAACTAAGAACACTTTTTTTCCTTCTTGAACGACACCGAAGAACACTAGTTTCTGAAATTCACTAGGGAAGAGCATTAGTCAGTTTCAGTCTTTCAGAAGAGGATCGGAACTCACAGAAGATGAACGGGAGCGCTCTGAACCCACCCTTCTCGCACTTGAAGCACCCTTTTGCTGGTGGTTCACTCTCAACATCAAGAGAGCGCTCCATGATGCGACCTAGCCGAGATCAAACGCAAATGCTACTGAAAGGGAGATTTGGCCGAAGGAGCGCCCCGGGGTCGGGCACTAAATAGATTCATCGGTAGACGGTAGGTAGGTCACAAGGCCGACAGCTAGTAGCTCCCGTCTAGGTGAATTGGTAACCATCGCATGCAAGTTTTTTCTTTTGTCCTGGCCTGGAACGAAGCATGTGCACCCACATCGCCATCGTTTCCGTTTGCTTGCACATCTATGATGGAGCAGCTCCTCTAAACTTTTCCCTTTTGGATGTACAGATGGGGAAGTATGTGGCAAAATTCAACAAAGGATGGTGCTATTTGTGAGTGATAATGGTGAGCTCATCTACAAACTTTTGTGGTTTTTTGTGAAAAAAAGGAGGTTATACTTCTTTTTCGCGTCATTTGCGTGCACCCCATTTGCCATATTTCGTCACTAGTGACTATCCTCAGCAGTACCGCACCTATGTGAAAGATGTGTGCACCCCCCACAACTCCTTTTACAAGTGCAGCCGTGTACAAGCTTGCATCTACTAGTCCCTTCACTGACTGGATGAGTGACGCGGACTTGCGGAGGCTGCTTTTTGATTGTGTGCTGGTGTCCGTGTCTCAAGACTCAATCTCTCACGCACGCCCCGGTTGAGCGAGCACAAGGAAAACCAAGAGGAATTTGGGCCCGGGGCTCAGTCTGACCCGGCCCATCCAACAAAACATGCAACGTTTATAGAAGTGAAACAAAACAAGACCTTCCCTAGTTGGGACGTATCCTATGGAAACCAGCCTCCCATAAACTCTACATAGGATTATTGGATGCCCATCCAATGGATAGAAAAACAGGTGGGACAATTTTGCAAAGAAGCCCTCCCACCCCTCTCCTCCATCCTGTGCTGTTAACTCCGTTCCGTCGCCCCGTTCCCATCGAGATCTCGCATCGTGTCTCCGTCGCCCACGACCTCTTCGCCATCTCGCAGGACGTCCTGTTCCTGGCCGGCGCACTACGAGGCAACGACCCCTTGGTCGGTGCCCGACGATATGACCCCTGGCCGGCGCACCAGGACCCCTTAGACGACATCAGCGCCCCGTTTCCCCGCCATCCGAGCCAAGCCCCGACCCCGACATCGCCGGTCCCGACCTTGCCGTTACCCCACTTGTGGATGTGCCGGCATTGGCTCATGCTCCACCTCCTTATCACGTGGCGCCGGTGCAGCCTGATCATGAGCCTCAGTCACAGGCTTCGATTGAGGAGTGACCTCTGTCTCTGTTGGTGGTGGTGCTCCTAGTTTCGGCGGACTGCTCTGATGGACAGAATTCTGAACTGAATCTCCGATGGACCTGCTATGCTTGGCTCCGATGTACAGAAGCTAGTACCAGTGAACTCGGGTGAATGCTTCAATGAACTGAAAAATCACTGAAGCTTTGTAATGCCTGCAGCATCGTTGCCCTGTGATTGAATGTAGCTGATAAAGGGACATGCAAAGTATAGAAATATCACCTGCAACTGCAAGGGGGAAGTAGTGACCAAGAGCAAAATGGTGATGTATACTGAAACTTCAATCGATGATAAATATGGACTGAATCTTTGCCAATTGTACTGTCAAAAATACACTTCATAAATCTGCATCCTGTGTTGTTTGCTGCAAGGCAAAGGAGTAATATATTTGGATGATCTCTCCTGCTTGGCTGAAGCAATTTGCTCTCTCATCCTGTGTTGCTTGGTGTCACACCATTGTTCCTCAGTATGTATTTCTCTAATAGTTCATGGATTAATGTCACACAATGCTGTAAGAAGCAGCACAGTGCAGCAAACAGATGCCTGGCCATATACAGACCAGCGAACGGAAGCTGGCTTGATTACTCGTCCAGTCGTCCTCGTCCAGGGCTAGCAGAGGGGAGCGCTACGTGAAGGGGCTCCATTGTTCGGGCCGGCGACGTCGCGGGGATCGCGGACGGAGGGAGACGGAACGGGAACCGACTCCCTCCGTCCGCAACGGACAGACGAAACTGGGATGGAGGAGTCGAGGAGAGGGGTGGGAGGCCTTCTTCGCAAATTTATCCCACATGTTTTTCTATCCATTGGATGAGCATCCAATGATCCTAGTTGGAGTTTGCATAGTTTCCATGGGAAGCTGGTTTGCATAGGATACGCTCCCCAATAACTAACCTTTCATCGCTAGAAGAATTGGGGCGACGAGAGCGCTCAGCTGCCCCTCCGCTTATTGTTTCTCACCACGTGTAATACCGTACGATTTTTACAGCTTTGTCTTTTGTAGTTTATTCATCTGTTGTTCTATTTGATTTGGGCCTGTTTCGTTTTGGGCTATTGGCCGGCAGGGTGCAATGTTGCGGCCCACCATGCGCATCGTCGATGTGCAGCCAGCCTTTCGAGATTCTTTCGCTGGCCCATTTTTGCCGCTGCTCCTTCCAACCGCCGCGGCCGCCGTCCAGATTATTTGGTAAACTAAGGGTCACTGTTGCATGTTGCAGATGGCACAAGAACTGCGACGTCCTTACCGGTGTTGGAGCATCACTGCCTCCTCCTTGGCCTCGGCCTGCAGCGAGGCGGCACAGGTCTGCTGGGGCCTGGGGTCCGCCGCGCCGTCTGGTTCATCGCCTGCATCACCGCCCCTCCTGGTTACTTCCTCGGTAAGTCTACTTGATTACCACCTTCGATTGCTGCTGCCGTGTTAGGTACTCCTTTTCCCTACATCGATGTGTTGCCCTCCTATTTTGCAATTCATCGGCACTTCTTTATTCTTGCATCAATCTGATTGTCATTTGTTCCCTGTAGTGATTAGTTCTCCTTTTAGTTTTCCTTTTCTTTATTGCATTTTGGGTATTTCTCAGAGTGCCCGCATGTCCACTTAGATGCCTCTGCACTTCTTACCGACTTTCTCTACTATTTTTTAATTATGTTCCGAAGCTAAAGATATGGATTGTTGCTTTCGTTGGCCATAAATGTAATTCATTCAAGTGAGAGGCAGAAAGAGGAATCCAGAGAACCTTTTGCCAACTGTCTGAAAATACAGTGAAGTACCGAGCCCCTTTACTGCATCGTGAAATTTTATATTGATCCATCCATAAGGTAAATTTGTGGCTAACTGAATCTCAGTCGATTCGTTATCTAATTGATCTCATTTTCCTGAGATTAGACACAATAGTTCATAAGTTTGCTTACAACTTCACCCACAAAATATACCCCTTCATCAACCACAAATAGCTCATGTTCAGAACACACATTGCTTATTAAGCACATCGGAGTGTTCTTCCTGAAAGAATGAACGAATCATATTCTAACTTTAGAATGAACGAATAAACTTTTTGATAGGATGTTCTGTTACTTGATGTATGTTGTGACACAATAAGGTTAGTTGTTTCCCTATACTAAACAGTGTGTGCTGATTTTCTCTAAACTTAGAATTCAGCTTAGTTCTGAATGTAACAATTTCCTTTTTGTGTATATTGAGTTCTACTTGAGACAACAAGACTATTTGTTTCCCTAAATTATAAGAACAAATATATACAGGATTGATGTTACAAATAACAAACTAAGTAGTCGGACGTTTTTGTGTATAAAGGTTAATTAAGGTGCTCTGTGCCCTCTATAATATTTGCCTGAGATTTTCTTGGAACCCTTATGTGCTCCATGAATTCATTTGACCTTCAATTCCCTACAATTATGGTCAATTAACCAATTTTCTTGCACCTTTTTTTTTCAAATTTTCAGGGGAAAACCTCAGGGTTATGGGGCTGTTGAATTAAACTCAGAATTGCTGCTTTGGTTTTAATCACCCACATTAACATATACTCTGTTACTGTGCGTTTTATTTCATAAGTCATATTTCCTTGCCTAAGCAATGTGTTCATATATTCAACCCCCTTGCCTTCACATATCGATTGTTCATCTTCCTCTGTTCATTAATTGCAGACCTACTAAGCTGATGCGCCAAATATCATAGGCGACCATTGGTGTATGCTAACCGAAAGCTTGGGTTGTCAAGTGAGTGATTCATTTTTTATTACAACATTATTTTTTGTTTAAATTTGGTTTCCCTGAATCATACTCCCTGCAGAAATGTGAATGACATTCGCCCATTGGATGACTAGGTTTACAAACTTGACTTGGAGCACTATAGAAAAGAAAGTTTAAACTCCTACGGGGTCCATGGGGCACGGTGTAACAGCGTATTGTTTTTTTGTATATTATTCCTGAGTGTATCATCTATAGTTACACAAACATGAAGGTGCCTCCAGGAGCCTCATGAAGCAGTCACTCACTGAAACTTTGTTGGTCAATACCTTCTGCCATATCTGCAAGCTATTTTAGTTCTTCGATTTTCATAGTATGGTATCCTTAACCTTTTCACATGTTGGTATATTTTGAAAGGACAAAAACGGCCTCTATATGATGCAAGAATTGTATTAAAATTAAAGCAAACCTTCTTTAGTGTTATAAATTTATCATAAAGAATATTGTATACATGTTACTCTCTCGCCTAAACAAGACCGTAGTGTTATTATATAACATATTACATTCTTGGTCTATGTAATAATGTAATGTTGTAGCCCTCTGTGCTTTGCAAATCCTATCACTCTTTACTCAACGGACATGTCAAATCCAATTTGATTTTGTTACGATCCGTACCTTTGCATATTATTCATAGGTATACTTGATTACTTGAATCACTTCCTTAGATACAATCGTTAAGGCACAACCGCTACGCTAATGCTAACAACATAAATCATTCGCGCTTTTGCTACGGGCGCAGCGTTAGCGCGCCCACCATCCTAGTCTGAGTGACGCAGCAACATGTAGATTTCACGTATGCATTAGTAATTTCGTCTTAGTTAGTAAGTCTCTAGTTCTACCTTGACTTCTGACGAGGGAATCAGCAACCTGCTTCCTAACACATAAGTAAAAAAAAAAAATCACCCCGACACAGAGTATGAGACACGATCTAGAAGAGAAGGGACCGTTTCTAAAACAGTGCCTACACACTTTACACCAAAAACAACCAAACCAACCACATACCGAAGATGCACGGCAACGCTCTGATCCCGCCTCGCGCTTCCACTCCGATCCCATCTCCCCTCCAATTCCACCCTCCCTCCACCCCTGCAAGGCAAAAGTTTCAGCAGCGGGTAACTGGGGCGGCCGGGTTAACTGGCCATCACACGCCGACACACGCAAACACACACACGCACGCATGCATTGCCCACGGTGATGTGGATTGCATTCGGTTCCGTGCCCTCTTGCCCCTTGTCCGGACGCGGTGGTGCGGATGCATCCCGGCCAAGTCGGATGCCTCTGCCGGTACCGTGGAGCGTGAGGGCTCTGAGATCAGCCCCGGGAACGGACCGGCCGTTTCGTGTGAGGGCTGTTTCGCCAGGAAATCGCGCAGAACGGCAGAAGAGGACCCCGGACTCCCGGAGGAGCACTTGCGAGTGGCAGCGTCGCGCGGCGGAGGAGAAGCGGAAATGGGAGGGGAACAGAGCAGAGATGCCTTCGCTTTGCAGTTCATCCTTTCTGTCAAATGCTCCTCCTGTGTTTCTCGCAAGTTTTGCGAGAGGAGTGAGGAGTTGCAGCTAGATACGATGTACTATGTCCTAAGTCTTCTCTGTGATACTCCAAGCTGCATAACAACAATTGTATTAATGTTTTGGATGCTACAAGATGGGAAGTCGTCAGAAATGATGGCACGGCGCGGCGCAGAAGAGGCTCGGTATCAATGCTCAGTGCGGTAACTGACAGTTGGACTGTTGGACCGGTAGCGGGCGAGGCGATACGACCATCCAAGGACAAGGAGAGCACAAGGCGGGTTTTGCTTAACCAAGTACTAGTAGTGATTTCGAAAATAAAAAAGCCCCGGCCTGCCCTGCGTAGCAGGTTAGGATCTAGCGCTTCTTCTTGTTAATTAAGATGGAATCATTCCGGATCTTTCGAAAAAAGTACCAGTAGTGATCGATTTTCATCTTTTGGTCAAATTCCTTCCACGTATTACTTTCCACACCTCTTCTCTGTAGAATTCCATAACCAAGTACTAAGTATTTTTTTTTACTGAGTAACTTTTAAATAAATTCTTGACCCAAGCGTTCTAATGCTTTGGATTTATTTTTACATATGGATTGTTGATTCAAAGATTTCTACAAAAATGATGATTCTTGATGCGATATTTTATTATTGACACAATAATTGTATTATAGATTTATTGGATCAAATATGCTTAGCTATTAAACTTTTCTTTATATACGTCCCTTGTTGATTCAACAATTTCTATTAAAAAGTGTCCAGACAAATAGTACTGCAATACTAATTAGCAAGTGTCACTCACAAGGACTGTGTGTAGCCCACCCATGGGCTGAGTGATTATAGATGGGTAGAAAAAACATTGTAGATCCAGAAAAACACTATAGGTCGTGCTGTTAAGCGTGTTATGTGAGTGGGAGGAATGTGATGAATAGGGAAAAGTTGGATGAATAGTGTGTGTGTTTTTTGGAAAACTTGGGAAATGTACGCATCCAATTTTTTTTTCTTTTGCGAGGAAAAGTTGCTCCATTATTGGACGGTGCTACTGTGGAAACGCGAGCTAATTTGTCTGGTGCTTGGTCGTCAACAGAAGGAGCCATATTTCATACTACCTGCATTGAGGTCACATGTGTCGAAATGCAGTAATGGAGCATTGCATTGCAGATTATGAATGTTGTGTGCATGGATTACCTTTTTTTTTCCTCCGAGATGTTAGATCATCGACTCGAACAGATTTTATGAGCACAAATGGCAGATGGTATGCCCTTTTCAATTTATAAGTTTCCAACCGGACGCCCTAGATACATTGAGGTTTGCCCCCTGGATCCATCAGATGAGTTTGCCCCCTGGCTCCAGTCCAGGGATATATCATCACACATTGGAGCTGTTGGCTGTGGCGCCGGCAGCCACGAAAAAAAGGAGCTGTCGAGATCATGGGAGGAACCGAGGAAGGCCATGAATTCATGTAGGAAGGGGAAAGTGGGTAGCCCAGGGGCCAGGGCAAGTCCTTTCTATCTCCGAACTCTGAAGAATGCACGTAAAATGCATGCGACATTGCAGACTTGCAAACAATCTTTACCATATTAACCTTTTGTTTTTCTCTAGCACCATATTAACACTTGAAGATTAGTTTTTTTCTTGAAACATCAGCATATATATAACTTTGATGTCCCCCCCCCTGGACCTCTGAGATGAGTTTGCCCCCTGGCTCCAGGGATCATCACACATTGGAGCTGTTGGCTGTGGCACCGGCAGCCACGAAAAAAGGGAGCTGTCGAGATGATGGGAGGAACCGAGGAAGGCCATGAATCCATGTAGGAAGGGGAAAGTGGATAGCGCAGGAGCCAGGGGTGATAGCTTCTATACGAGTGCAGTGTAGATCTAGGTTTAACAATGGTTGATCTATGTGTATATGTGCATGTATATGTGACTGTGTATATGTGTGTGTACGCGTTAAACCCTAGATCTAGGAATGGAGAAAGATAAGGGTTTAGATCTATACCATCGCGTGTAGAGGTGTTGGATGGCTCTGTTGATGCCATGGCGGGTTCGTCGGTGAAGTTCTGCGCTCGGGCAGCGACGGTCGGAGTAGATGATGATGCCGTGGCTCTGCGCAGTAGGTCCCGACGTCCTTCAGGGCGCCACCGGCTTTGGCCAGGAACGGCGATGAAGGGAGTGGTGGAGCTTCCCGCCGCCGTAGCGCTAACCCTCTAGATCGGTCTAGGGTTTGAGTGTAGGTGGGGTGAATACTCAGTGCAACTTCGTGTTCCGAGCCGTGGCCCCCACCCCTCTCTATATAGCGCTGGCGACAGGGGCCCACCAACCATTAGGGTTGGGCGCCCCCGATCAGGGCGCAGATCAAGGCCCAAAGGCCTTTGGGCCTTTTGGGGCTTAGGAGATCAACCTAACAATTTCCCCCTTGATCTCATTCTTTATCTTATTTTCTTTTCCAGTATATCTTTCATCTCATCTTAGATTTATCTGCAGAGCTTATCTCATCGTCACGATTCTTTATCGATAGAATTAATAGCCACCGTACACGCCTCTAGTCAGAAACGAATTCTTATATCTTATCGGGCCTTCTAATCCAGGAATCATAGGCTTTCCCTTAAACCAATACCGGCTAAGTGTTCCTTGAACACATTGGATGGTAGGCCTTTCGTTAGCGGATCCGCAAGCATATTCTTTGATCTCATATGCTCGAGACTTATGGTGTGATCCTGGATTCTATCTTTTATCGAATAAAATCTTACTTGTATCGGCTTGGTAGCCGTACTTCTTTTGTTGTTGTGGGCATAGAATACTGCAGGCTGGTTATCGCAGTACATCTTTAATGGTCTTTCTATGCTATCCACAATTCGTAAATCGGGTACGAATTTCTTTAGCCATTCTACCTGCGTCGAGGCCTCATAACATGCTATGAACTCAGCATACATCGTTGATGATGCTGTAACTGGTTGCTTTGAGCTTCTCCACGAAATAGCTCCTTCAGCAAGCATGAAGATGTAACCTGTCGTGGATTTTCTGTCATCTTCATCTCCAGCATAATCTGCATCTGCATACCCTTTAATCTCTAGGGAATCAGATCTTCTGTAAGTCAGCATGAGACCTTTCGTGCCTTGCACATAACGGAAAGCTTTCTTTACCAGTTTCCAATGTTCTATTCCTGGTTCTTCTTGATATCTGCTTAGCACGTTTGTGACAAAGGCTAAGTCAGGGCGAGTGCACGTTTGTGCATAAGACAAGCTCCCAAGAGCCGAAGAATACGGTACCGCTTTCATCTGTTGTCTTTCATATTCATTCTGGGGACATTGGAATTTCCCAAATCTATCACCCTTGACTATCGGAGCAGGAGTAGGATTACTTTTCTGCATATTATATCTCTCTAAAATCTTTTCTAGGTATGTCTTCTGTGACAATCCTAGAACCCCATTTGTTCTGTCTCGATGAATCTCAATTCCTAAAATAAAGGAAGCCTCACCGAGATCTTTCATATCAAAGTTAGAGGACAAGAATTTCTTTGTTTCTAGTAATAGACTAATATCACTACTTGCCAGTAGGATATCATCCACATACAGTACAAGGAGAATGTATTTCCCTTTCTTGAACTTTGCGAATACGCAATTGTCCTCAATATTCTCTTTAAACCCAAATTTCTTTATCGTTTCGTTAAACTTCAAATACCATTGTCTTGACGATTGCCTCAATCCATAGATGGATTTCTTAAGATGACATCCCATGTGTTCTTTTCCTTTCACAGCAAAACCCTTAGGTTGCACCATATAAATATTTTCTTCTAGATCCCCATTTAGGAATGTCGTCTTTACATCCATTTGATGTAGTTCTAGATTATAATGAGCTATTAGAGCCATCATAATTCTAAAAGAATCTTTACAAGAGACTGGAGAAAATGTCTCATTGTAATCTATACCTTCCTTTTGTGTATATCCTTTAGCCACGAGTCTAGCTTTATATCTTTCTATATTCCCTTTGGAGTCACGTTTAGTCTTGTAGACCCATTTACAGCCTACTGTTTTGGCTCCTTCAGGAATTTCTACTAAGTCCCAAACTCCATTGGAACTCATCGATTGCATTTCATCTTCCATGGCCTTAAGCCACTTGGATGAATGTTCACTTCTCATGGCAGCTTCGAATGTGGTGGGATCATCCTCCATCCAAAACTCTTCTATTTCATACACTTCATAATCATCTGGGATTGCTGTCCTTCTGATTCTTTGAGACCTTCTAAGGGCCTCATTATTTGGTACGTTTTCTATTGGAGGCTGATGCTGCTCCCCCTGATCTGCGGCGATATTATCTATAGGATCCTGAATGACAGGTTCCATGTTTTCATTCTGTATTGCTACAGGAGGGAACAACTCAGGGACTGACACTGAGGGTGCAGCCACAGTCGGTAGTGAGAAAAATGGCTCCTGGATCATTGGAGTGGGCGCACATACCTGCTTCTCCTCAAGATCAATCTTTCGAACTACCGTGCTCCCCCGAATCATTTCTTCTTCTAGGAAGGCAGCATGTCTTGTTTCCACAAATTTTGTGAATCTGTCTGGACAGTAGAAACGATATCCTTTTGACTTTTCTGTGTAGCCAATGAAATGGCAACTCACAGTCTTAGGGTCTAGTTTTCCAATGTTTGGGTTAAATATCTTTGCTTCAGCAGGACTCCCCCACACCCTTAGGTGATTCAATGAGGGTTTTCTGCCTGTCCACAGTTCATACGGTGTTTTAGGCACCGCTTTACTGGGAACTCTGTTGAGAATGTAGATGGCGGTTTTTAAGGCCTCCATCCATAGACTCTCTGGCAGTGTGGAATAGCCTATCATACTTTGTACCATGTCCATCAAGGTACGATTTCTTCTTTCAGCTACTCCATTCTGTTGTGGGTCGCCCGGCATTGAATACTGGGCAACAATTCCTTGTTCCTGTAGGAACCTTGCAAAAGGTCCTGGAACTTGTCCGTATGGGGTATGCCGACCATAGTATTCCCCTCCACGGTCGGATCGTACTATCTTAATCTTTAAATTGTGTTGATTTTCTACTTCAACCTTGAATATTTTAAATTTATCCAACGCTTCTGATTTTTCTTTAATCGGATAGATATATCCATAACGGGAATAATCGTCTGTAAAAGTTATGAATGAGTCATAACCATCTATACTCGAAACTGGGAACGGACCGCAGATATCTGTGTGAATTATTTCTAATATACCTGCGCTGTGTTCCGCATGTTTTCTGGTTATCTTTATATATTTCGCTTTTATGCATTCGATGCATTTATCTAAGTCTGAGAACTCAAGCGGAGGAAGTATTTCATTCTTAACCAACCTTTCTATTCTCCCCCTCGAAATGTGGCCTAATCGACAGTGCCACAATTTTGATGACATACTCTGAGTTCTCTTTCTTTTTCTGTTGGTGGGTATTGATTCTTTTGCATTCACATCACAAATAGCATTCACACATTCACGAAGTGATAGTAAATATAAATCATTCTTTCTGTAAGCAATAGAAACAATCGAATCGTTGTAGTCTATTACACACTTGCCGTTTCCAAAACGGCATTCAAATCCATCAATATCAAGTTTTGAAACACTAATCGAGTTCCTTTTAACAGAAGGAACATAGAAAACATCTCTGAGAAGCAACTCAAATCCTGTGTCAAGCACCAAGAGAAGGTCGCCCACCGCCTCCACTTCGGCTTCCACTCCATTCGCGACTTTAATCTTTCTTTCTCTTCTTTGAGTTGTTCGCGTTTGGATGAATCCCTGTAAATAATTTGCAACATGAATTGTTGCTCCAGAGTCAATCCACCAAGTAGATTTCGCATAATCTATATACAGAGATTCATTTACAAATGAAATAATGTTCTCACCATTCTTCTCACACAGCATCTTGTAGTAGTCTGGACAATCTTTCTTGTAGTGTCCCTTCTTCTTGCAGTAGAGACACTGATCTTTGTCCACAGTGCATTGCCCAAGCTTGGGCTGATGCTGCTGGAACTGCTGGGGATTCTGTGGAGCCTTAGACTTGGAGGATTCACCCTTGATGAAGTGACCCTTTTTCTTTTGGTTGTGCACATAGTTCACGGAGCCACCATGTGCAATCTTAAGTCTTTCCTCCTCTTGGGCAAGCATCGCCGTTGTCTTCTCTAGGTCCCATTGCTCAGGACTCAAGTTATAACCAACTACAAAGTTCTCAAACTCTGCAGGAAGTGATTTGAAGATCAAATAAACAATGTGACCCTCATTGAACTCTAAGTTCATCGGTTTGAGTTTGTTGTTGATAATTATCAAATTGTGGATGAACTCTCTAAGTCCACCTCCTGTGTATTTTACACCAACCAGCTTCTCAAGCAACTGATGAGCATAAATCTTGGAAGAACCAGTATATTGATTCTTGATCTTTTCTAGATATTCAACAACATTCTTACAGTCTGTGATTGCCCCCAGAATGGTAGGCTCTACGGTGTTCTCCACCACTGCTACACATTTCTTGTTAGCAGGTTTCCATTTAATCATTACAAGGTCATAACTCTCTTTGGATGCTTTATAAACATCCTGTGCTTGTTGCCAAGCGGTATCTGTCATGTCAACCCCTCTGACTGGCGCGTGAGGCTCTACAGGCACTGGGTGTGTGAGAATCCAGTCCAATTCTTGCATGGTGAAGAATAGGTTCAGCTTCTTGTACCATTCATTATAATTATCTCCCCTCAGAGTTGGGATATCTCTGATGGCAACTCCAGCTGAAATCAATTAGGAACAAGTGAGAACAATTTATGAGAGTAAATCTGAATATGACTATATGTTTTATCATCAACTTTGGTCAGAAAATAAAACATATAGTGACCTTTCACATTAAAACTTGATCACCTTTGGGCAGAAAAAAGTAATAATGCATGGAATAAACATATCTATGAAATCATAATATTATTATTTTCAACTTTGGTCAGAAAACAATAATATCACAATTATTCTGAAATTTTAATCTATGACTTGAAAAATAAATCATCCCTTTGGTTCAAATTTAAATTCCAAGTCAAAAAATAATTATCTATGCAGCGGAATCTATAATATTATTCTATTCAGAAGCAAAAATAAATTCTGTAATCTATTCTCTAAACATTTATCCCTTTGGTTCAAAATGAATAGAGATTCAAATTCTGTGCAAATTCATATTTAAATTCAAATAAATAGCTTCTGAAATGAATAAAACAAATAGAAAAAATTCTATTCAGGCCGCCCATACGGCCCAAATCGCACACGCGCAGCCCATCTGCACTCGGCCCATCTTCGCGCGCACGCGGCCCAGCGCACTGCTTGGCCCAGTAGCGCACTGTGCGGTTCGCGGCTCGGCTCGCTTCGCTTGGCTCGGCTCGCTTCGCTCGGCTCCGCTCGATCTGCTTGGCTCGCGCTCGCTTCGCACGGCTCGCGCTCGCTCTGCTCGGCTCGTGGGCCGCAACCTGGGCCTGGGCCGCGATTTCGGCCCAGCACGGCGCGCGCGATCGACCCCGCCTCGATCTCAGCCGTCCGCGCGATCCAACGGCTCCGCGTCGATTTCGCGGGGTATAAAAGGGGCCAGCTTCGTCGAAACCCTAAACCCTAGCTCATTTCTCTTCTCCTCCCCCTCGGTCGCAGCCGAGATCTCCCCTCCGCGAGCGCCGCCGTCGGCGTGCCTCGACGTCCGCCTCCGCGCCATGGATCTCACCATGGCCGGGGCCTCTTCTTTTCTTCCTCTTCTTTCCCCACTCTCTCTGCTCCCGTTCCCGACGATCGTCAAGACATGGCGCCGGCGTGCGCGCTCATCTAACGGTGAACGCGCCGCCGTCGAGCGGTTCGGTGGTGGTGTCTGTGCGCGCTAGCGCACCGGCGTCCCGGTGGCGAGGCGCATCTTCTTGCGCGCTCAGAAGCCGGCGTCCCGGCGTGAAGCGCATCGGTAAGTTCTTTGTATTATTTTTTTTTTGTTGGATCTGTGTGTGAGAGTATTGGATCTGTGTTGTGGGGATGTAGATCTGTTGTTTGGGGATATGGATCTGTGGTTTTCGCTTGGATTTGGATTCTAGGGTATTGGATCTAGGGTTTCTGATGCGGATCTAGGTTAGGGTTTCGGGTTTGGATCTGTTGTTCTCGATTTCTTTCGAAATCCTTTCTCTTTTCTCTAGATCTACACTGGATCTAAACTTCTGCCTCGCGACTGATACCAATTGATAGCTTCTATACGAGTGCAGTGTAGATCTAGGCTTAACAATGGTTGATCTATGTGTATATGTGCATGTGTATGTGACTGTGTATATGTGTGTGTACGCGTTAAACCCTAGATCTAGGAATGGAGAAAGATAAGGGTTTAGATCTATACCATCGCGTGTAGAGGTGTTGGATGGCTCTGTTGATGCCATGGCGGGTTCGTCGGTGAAGTTCTGCGCTCGGGCAGCGACGGTCGGAGTAGATGATGATGCCGTGGCTCTGCGCAGTAGGTCCCGACGTCCTTCAGGGCGCCACCGGCTTTGGCCGGGAACGGCGATGAAGGGAGTGGTGGAGCTTCCCGCCGCCGTAGCGCTAACCCTCTAGATCGGTCTAGGGTTTGAGTGTAGGTGGGGTGAATACTCAGTGCAACTTCGTGTTCCGAGCCGTGGCCCCGCCCCTCTCTATATAGCGCTGGCGACAGGGGCCCACCAACCATTAGGGTTGGGCGCCCCCGATCAGGGCGCAGATCAAGGCCCAAAGGCCTTTGGGCCTTTTGGGGCTTAGGAGATCAACCTAACATAGGGGTGGTGATCCAAGTCCCTTTCTATCTCCGAACTCTGAAGAACGCACGTAAAATGCACGAGACATTGCAGGCTTGCAAACATTCTTTACCATATTAACATTTTGTTTTCCTCTAGTACCATATTAACACTTGAAGATTAGTCTTTCAAACATCAGCATATATATAAGTTCGCATATATACCAGATACCACTGTTTACCCCAGAGAAAGATACCATATCTGGTCAGCGCTATACTGTTCTACTGCGCCTACATGATCACAGCTTTGTGCTGCTCCTCCTCCTCCTTCCCGTCCTCTTCCACCACGGCATCATCGGCCGCCGCCGCCACCCGGTTCTGTCCCTCCTCGCCGTACGCCCACGCGCACGCCACGAAGTACACCACGTTGGACGCTCCCAGCACCGCCAGCACCAGGTAGTAGTCATCATAGTGTCCCCTGTTCAGATTGTTCGGCAGCCAGCCATCGCCGCTGCCTCGCGTCGCCGTGCCAATGATGGCAACTATGGCGCTCCCCAGCAAGGCACCAAACCCAAGCCCTAACGCCAGCAGCGACACCCCGATGCTGGACATGGTCTTGGGGAACTCGGAGTAGTAGAACTCGATCTGCCCGATCAGGTTCAGGCCCTCGGCGAGCCCCGTCAGGCAGTGCTGCGGCACGAGGCGCATGGCCGACATGTGCACCGGCGGACCCGTTCGAGGGTCGGCGTCGCGGAGCCCCTCGGCGACGGCGGCCGCGCGTCGGACGGTCTCGGTGCGCGCCGCGACGGCCATGGCCACGGCGAAGAGCGCGAGGCCGAAGCCCATCCGCTGGCGCAGGCTGAGCCCGCGCGCGTGGCCCGTGAGGCGTGACAGGGGGCGCACCAGCGCGCGGTCGTAGACGGCCACCCACACGGTGAGCGTCAGGATGCTGAAGACGCCGAAGGTGGCCGCGGGGATCTCGAGGTGCCCAACCTTTCGATCCATCGTCTTGGCCTGCAGCGTCGGGAACATCTGCTGGCCCACGATCACCCCCGGCAGGATCCCCGTCGACCATATCGGGAGCACGCGGATGACCGCCTTTGTGTCCTCCACCATCTGCACCGTGCACAGCCTCCATGGGTCGCACGCCGCGCCCTCGGCGTTGAGCTCCTTGGCCGGGTTCCTAAGCACGCACGCCCGGTTCAAGTACCTGCACCACGAACACAGTTAGCATCATAGAAGATTCAGATTTGTGCATGGCTCACAGGATCAGATTCTTTTTTTTTTGTTAGCAAAATAGTAGCACCGTGTAGGTAGGTACCTTAGCTTGTTGGTGGGAGTCCTGGGCTTGGAGCCGGCTTTGTTGAAGAAGCAGGACGTGTCGGAAGTATCCGGCGGCAAGGGCTCGTGGCGGTTCTTGTAGGTGGCGACGAGCACCTGGACGAGGCCGAGGATGGCGCTCCGGTCGGCCATGGCCCGGAGGTAGAAGGGGGAGCCGAGGAGGAAGAGGGTGAGGGCGGTGACCATGAGGACGACGGGGACGACGAAGCCGACGACCCAACCCCTGGCCTGCTGGATGTAGACGATGACGGTGGCGGCGAAGACGATGGAGAGGCCCAGCACGGTGTAGTACCAGTTGAAGAAGGTCTGCAGCGTCCTCACGTTCTTGGCGCTGTTGTCACGCTTGTCCAGCTGGTCGGCCCCGAACGCCAGCGTGCACGGCCGGATCCCCCCCGACCCGATGGACATGAGCGCGAACGACGTGAAGAGCAGCGGCATCTGCCACGGCACCACCTCGCAGCCCCCAAGACTCGCCGCGCACGCCGCCGTCTTCTTGTACACCGGCAGGATCGCCGTCAGGCACAGCAGGCACATCCCCTGATCGATCGACCCATCGATTAGCATAATACTCCTATAGCATGTGGTTAATTACTGCACGAGACGAGTAAGTTCGTTCATGGAATCGGCACTTACAGAGAGGCTGACGAAGGAGCCGAGGGCGATGACACGGAAGCGGCCGAGGTAGGCGTCGGCGAGGACGGCGCCGAAGATGGGGAGGAAGTTGGAGAAGGCGTTCCAGTTGTAGAGCACCACGGTGGCCAAGGCGCTCGACATGAGGTACCGCTCGGTGAGGTACAGGATCATGTTGGCCGTCAGCCCGAAGGAGGCCACCTTCTCGAAGATCTCGTTCGCTGCCGGGAACAAAATTAAAATCCCCATCAGATAGATGAACACTCCAACACCATGCGAGCGAGTAAAACACAATCAAGCAACTGCACTAGGTGTACGTGGCTGGCCGTTCGATGATGCTCTTACAGATGATGAACGGGATGGTTCTGAGGCCTCCCTTCCTCCTCTGGTTGGGATTGGGGAGGGCTTCCTCCATGGCTGAGACCTCCATGCTCGCTCAAGACGGAGAGAGCGAGGATAGCTACAACACGACACTGTACCCAAGCAAACAAGGCGGGCGATCGACCTATTTATACGCAAAGCTTGTGCGCTGTAGTTTAATTATCTCGGTGCCCAATCTCAAAGACAAACAAAGTTTCCCCCAAACTCTCCTGATTTAGTTTCTGACGGCCGTTGCCGACAAAAGATCTAGTGACCAAGATGCAAGGTCATTTATTTTGCAGATAACAATGGAAGCACTCCCGGGCTGTGCAGGCTGATCAAGTGCGTGCATGAGTTGGATTTGGATTTGATAGGACGCAAATGCAAGGGATAGACATGGACAAAGACAAGCCGGGGCGGCGAACGGCTGGCTCCAGTAACTGCACTGAGGCTTTGCAGTAGTTAGTGTGTGGTCTGGTTGTTGCTTGCCTGGCTTCCGGAGGAGTTTGCATTGGGCATGGCTGGGCGTGGGCTTTCGGCGCCCGTGCGGGACAGCCTGATGGGGCTTTACTTTGGGAGGTCGCAGAAAGAGACTTTGGGAGGTGTAAATACAAAGAACTCTTACACGCGGTACGTAAATGGATGAGTGTTTTTGGTGGGAATTTTTGTCCGTTTATGCAGGCCGATCGCCGCCTCGCCGGATAGTCACAACTCACAAATATACATCTGTGTCTTCGGTCTCCAAACACAACAACACTTGTTAAGCCTTGCATGAAGTGCATTTGGGCATTTGGCAGTTAATTTATAGAGTTGTTTTAGCACGTAACACATGTTAGCATATATAAAGACATGCCTCTTTCCAGTCACATTCTTGTTTTGAGCCATTATCTACCTTTTCTGGACCTAGGAGGAGGGGGGTGGGGGACGGCAACTCAAGCAAAAGTTGTTTTTCCTTTGTAGACAAGTCTTAGTTTAAAGCGATCTTCGGCTTCTATTCTACGTCCCAAAATTGTAGCAAAGCTTCCACCGTGCACACAGACCATGTGTGCAAATTAAAAGGAGTGATATATAGACCTAGAGGCATCCTGTCATAATAACTCATGCACTTATTAAAAGTAATTGCCCTCTAAGGTGAGCATATATAGATCCTCTAAGCTGACGTTGCAACACCTAGCTTTTTATAAGCAAGCTGGTTAGATAGTCGAAAAGTGAACTACAAATTATACCGTTTGGATCACTTAGACTTATTTCAACATCTTTAATTTATTAGCTCTAGCTGATTCAAATTTCAAATGGACCCCTCCTATATATATAGTGAGCACATGGTGTAATCCAGAGAGTATAGAAAGTAGCAGAAGTGGATGGACACTGGACAAATACCATTTCCCATATTTAGCAGAGAGCGAGAGACTACTGGATTGTGCCCGGTCCCGGCTGATTGATATACACCGACCTATCGCAGCTTACCGTTCCCTCACATATTCGCCATGAGATGATGAGAATATATAGCTGCGTCTATAAACTAGCTGTACTAGCTAGAATAGGACATATCCAGGCGGTACGTGTGGATTTGGTATCCACTGAATTTCGCGCACTAGCACGAGTGCTCAACGTACGTGCGTGTACATACTTGGCACTTTGATCCTACGACTATCACTGTAGTACGTCCGGTCCGGTCTGAGGCGCGGGGGCCTGGCCACTGGGCGCCGCGCCGCGCCGCGCTGCGCTGTGCCGCACATGGGCTGGGCAGCGAGACGTCGATGGCATCGCATTGGGTGCATCGACGTCGCGTCGGCCGTTTTCATTGGACGCATCGATCGATCGCATCGTGTAGTCACCTCCCTCGTCGATGGGGAGCTGCCCGATCACCGAAACGGCGCCACGAGGCGCGCGAGCGGCTCGCGCGCGCCCCTTCCATTCTCGGCTCCTTGTAACAATTTCTGCTGCATGTTGCTGTACGTGCATAGTACATGAAAGATATGATGAGAAAGGCGCGCACAGGCAGCGTGAGATCGAGAATCTCGCTTTGGCGCCCCGGGGGTGGATTCCATCGGGGCACCGAGGGCGTCGTAGACGAAAAGGGGAAGAGAGACGCCATCGTCGAAAGCACGCACATTTGTGCCCAGCTGCGATCAAGGCCGCGTTTACGAGAGAGGGAAAACACCAGGAACTGTGTATCGAAACTGTGCGAGAAAGACCCTCTTCGTCGTGACGTCGTGCGAATGGGGACCGGTGGCGGTGGGGGCAGGGACAGGTGTGAATGATGATCATACGCTAGTTTATTGTTTGGCATAAAAATCATGTCTAACTACTTAATTATTCAGGTAATTCATAGAATTAATTACTAGAATTACATTTTTGATGAACAAATGAAGGAAGTACGCGATCGCCAAACGGGCTGGATGCGCAGTTGTGCGCGGAAAGGTTCGCGGCGGCACCGGCGGACCGTGCCGGGATCGGAGCCAGGGCCGCGCGCGCCACGTCGGCACGTCCGTCCAAACGCGCACGTACGTCGCCGTCCTCGATCCCCGGCACGCCAAACGGCCCCGCCGCGCTCGACGCTCCGATGATCCGATCGATAGGCCTATCTTCGGGGCGTTGTGCGTATGATTGCTGCGGCAGCCGACAGCAGTGACGACGTTACGGCTCATCATATCCTTGGGTTGGAGTTCGGCCGCGCGCGTCAGGCCGCGTTGCGATGCAGAATTGCAGATGCACCTGTCCTCCGATCCGGCCTCCTGATCAGTCGTCAGTCCGTCCCCCCGATCGATCCATGGATGTGTGCCGTGTGCTCCGTCCTCATCGATCACAACCAAATAAGTTTGTTGCCAGGCCGGCCGATCGACCGACGCATGGAGATGCAGCCGCTAGCTCCCGGCGGCGCCAAAGGCGTGAGCGGTGGCCCGGCGCGTGCGGTCTCGTGATAGAGAGATGATACCTTGGCGCATCACTTCGCCCAACCGATCAGAGATTCAGAGCCCGGACGTATACGTACGCATGCTAGTGGGGTAGTTCGACACGCATGCATCATGCATGCCGGCTTTACTTGCCGAGGGTGATCGCGTGGGGTTGGCAACCGCACGCCGCAGTATTATTGCCGGGTCTTCGGCTGGCCAAGAGATATTCTCAGCAATGACGATTGACGAGAGCCTTGACAAGCCGAGCTGGAGAAGCTCGGTCGTCGATTTCTCAGCAAGCTCGCTCAAACTCGGCTCGTCTTTCGGTCTACTCTCACCTCCTCGATCGTATAGTACTCTCAGAAGGTGGGGTTGGGTTGGGTCGCCCGCCCGAGGACTCGTTCAGAGCCGCGCCTGGCCCGGCCCAAAACCTTCCTTGGACGGTGGAAGGTGTGGTCCAGGTGGAGACCAAAACTTCAAACAAAATTATAACTAGTTTTTTCGTCTCCACTATCGTCTAGTACTAGAAAAGGCCACGGCGTCACTGCGGATGGCCAATGGATACGGTTTTTTTAATGTTTTTTTATAAACTTTTTTCAAAAATAAATGGTAGAGCGCATTGAACCCGTAAAAGTATTTATGGAAACGTTGTAGAGTACAATAATTAGAGGAATTTTGATGTTGAAAAGTTGTTTATTTAAAAGAATTTTGGTGTTAAGATGATAGCTATAATGGGGAAATTGGAGAAATGAGTTCGATATTTAAAGTTTGCTCTACAGCATATTTGGATTTTGAAATTTATTTTGGTGGTTGGATGTTAGCTATAATGGAGGAATTGAAAAAGTGAGTTTGATTGTTTTTTACTTTTCTATACGATATTTTTTATTTTAAATTTTAGGCATTTTCCATGGTTATTTTTTTTTAATTTAGGGTGTTTTGATGTACGAATCATAGTTAGGAACGAATTATCAAAACACTTTGTATTTAAAATTTTGTTGCGTAATGTTAGCTATGACGGGGGAATTTGACAAGTGAGGTTTTCTTAATTTTTTTCTAGATTATGGTTTTTATTAGGTGGGAATGAATTATGAAAATAATTTGAATTTAAAATTTTGTTGCGTATCAAAGATTTATGTTTTTGAATTTTGATTATTTTTGTATTGAAAACTTTTTAAATTTGAGGATGTTTCGCTATAGGGATAGTAGGTGCGACAGGACCTATATAAATATATGTAGAAATTGTTTTCGATGTAGAAATATATTCTACAATAAAATTATAGATCTTGAAATTATAAACAAAATTTATGTTGGACAACTTTTGGTTCAAATACGTTTGGTGGTCGAATTGTACGTTTAGTGTTGTTTGTATGGAAGTAGGTAATAGAACGGGTTCTTCTCTAATTAAAGTATAATTCGAGGGCTTTCGATAAAGCTTCCTGTGAGACAAAATAGATTGCGGGTTGATTTTATAAAAAGCTTGGGTGTTTTTTGAAAATGTGGCTTGGCTAGTTTGGGTGGATGGCGGGTTGATTTCGGGAAATGCTAAGGACTTTGCTGAAAAATTGTTTGTGAGAGATGAGAGGACGGCGGGTTCTATTTCCCTATAACTTGAGGGTTTTTTTGCAAAGTTACGGAGAGAAACACAATCTCAGCCCTCCGCCCCGCCGATCCGACGGTCGGGATTTAGCCGTGACGTGGCCACGTTCCCAGCTCGGGGAATTGGCCAACTCTCGTAGATAGAGATAGCACTCTTGTGTATACTGTAGAGAAGTCTAATAGTACTGATCAAAGATTCAAATCTCGGACGAGTCGGGCCTAGTACTTTACAAATGCTATCAAAGCGTCAAGCATATACTCCCTCCGTTCTAAATTAGTATTAGTCATCCCGGCTTTTTATCAAATTCATTGGTGATGCTATAAATTTAGACAAGTAATGCATGGAAGGGGGTTTGTATTTCTAACATTAATTAGTTGTGTATCGAAAAAAAAATGTAATGGCATCGGTCCTTTTACGCTGGGAATCATGCCCAGAGATGAGATGTGATGCAGACCAAGGCGGTGTAAACCTAGAGCCTAGCAAGCAGCAATATGAAGATGCACAGTACAATTATTTTTCCTTTTTCTCAGAAAGGCTAGACGACATTCACCTAATAGATTGGTACAGACTCGGGACGCCACAGATATGATGGTTATGGTCATGGATAATGCATATGCTCCACTGCTCCAGCTCCAGCTCCACCCGGTTTTCAGAGACCAACTGCCACGCCAATCCCAATCTGCTGCTTTCTCCTCTCATATATTCCCCACGCATAAGATCGAATAGCTGCGGTAGGAGAGGCATTAGCACGTTTGGCACTCGAGAGCTAGCTCATCAGGTCTAGTCTTCTAGAGATACTCCATCATATCCTAGCTAATGCCCCTCCGAGTAATCCATGGCATGCGGGGTGTTACATTTGGCGCCACCGAATTTCACCCACTAGCTAGCTCGATCGAGCGCCAAACGTGCTACGATATGACAACATGGCTCATCTCTCTTTCACGTACGACTTTGGACGTCCAATAAGCTGGACGAGGTTGCTGTAGGAAGAGAAAGCTACGCTAGCTAGTCCCTCGTCCCAGGCACACACAAACGTATACGTGAAACATGAGAGCATCTCGCTTTGGCGATCCGCTGTGGATTCCACCAGGGCGTGTAGCCCAAAGCGACGAGAGCCACTGGGGAAGAAAGCACGGTTTTTTGTCCCCAGACGAGAACCACGTCAATTCATCGACTGGGGCCGCCGTCGCACAACAACGACAAAAAGTTGAAAAGGCTAGAGGTGGATCGATCGAGTTATGGTGAAGGCGGACGGATCCACGTGGATCGAGTTATCCGTGGAACCGGCACCAGAAGCGGCGTCGGCTAGCTAGCTGTGCGCGCATAGAACTACTGGTAGTACTATGCAATGAGTAGGGTAGGGGGTCAGGCTGATCGAAACGTGTGTTGCGGTGACGGGCGGCACGGAAAGCTTTGCAACGGATGCACCGCAAAGGGTAGCCCACACAGCGTGTGCCTGATCTCACCATGTTTTTCTACGCGACCGGGTCGTCGAGGCTAGCTAAGAGATATACCGAGGGGCCGCACGCGTCCGTCCAGACGCGCGTGTCGCCGTCTCGTCGTCGTGCAGCGCGGCGCGGAACCTGCCGGGCCGGCGGCTTCGATGGATCTGCTAGATCGCCAACGACGTACGCTGCGCGCATGCATGATTGCGGCCCAGCGTAGCGTAGTAGCCGGCCGGCCGCTCACTAGCTGCGTCGCGCGGCGTGACGGTGACTCGTGTTGACTCGATCGCGACAGAGACACAGACCCCCGTGGCGTCCGGCTATCCGTCAGCCCACCCTGGAGCTCGCGCGCGTCCGTCACCCCATATTGCCGTTGGCCTGTGCTGCGTGGCCGCCGCGTTAGCGAACCGCGGACGCCTATGCCCGCCGCGTTAGCGAACGCAATGCAAGCAGCGCGCTGCCGGGTGAAGGCGGGCGTCGCCGAGGTGGTGAATGAAACGATATGCTCGGGCGTCGCATCACGTATATATACACGCCTCCTACGCGCCGGTTTCGTGTGTGCGATGATCACGCCGTCTCCAGCACGTACGGCTCCACGGAATGACGCAACCGGCTGCGGGCAAACGTTTATCTCCAGCTTAGCTGAGCGCCCGAGCGGCCACCTCCGCTGCAGCCTGAAAGGCGTACGTGAGCAGTGGACCAGGCGCGTGCTCCTTCGTCAATCGTGCTCTTGCACATGAAGTTTTTACGTCGCGTTCGTCGGTTCGTGGCCGTATGGACTGGAGGAGCAGGGGATGCGCGAATTCGACACGTGTGACTGTGTGAGGCGTGCGGGCCGCGCGGAGTGATCCCTGTCCTACTGCCGGCCATATCTCGATGGTAGACGTTGGCGCGCGCTGATATTCTGAGAAGCACGAGCGGGTCCGTCCTCCAAGCTCGTGTGTGCCAGCCAGTCAGGTTATGTTCGTGTGGGATGCGGTGCCGGACGGCTGTTCCACACCAAATCCAATGCAGGACGGATCGCGCAAGGCGTGACCCATTTGCCCGGTGCCGTTTCTGTTTTGTGACTTGGATCCATCAGACGTTTTTGGATTCGCTTCTACTTCCTAAACTGGTCGAAAAGAAATGAACTTCCTCATCTGGGTTGGGTGGGGTGAGAACGAGAAGTGGGCTTCTGGGCTATATTCAGAGTTGGAGCTGTTCATGAATCAGTTCCACACACGCCACGCATACAGCGTCTGATGACCGATGATGCTAACTGAGATCAAGCCATCAAGCTCTCTTTTGGAGGAAGCGACATAGACTAAAACTAGCTTACTTATCTATCCTAGGCTCTGTATATATAGACTCAAAACTGGCGAAACATTTGCATCCTGGTCGACGCGTCACATTCACCAGAAGGCATATATTACACAGAAAACCATACTAAATTGATTGTTACTGCTCTTAGATGTACACCAAGTAAGAGAGAGGCTCCGTTACTTCACTACCTTCAGGATGATAAGCCAATGCTTCCTTCAGTACACCAGCGGTATTGGATCATGTTAATCCAAATCCCTTTTGCCCCCTGTTGGGTAGTTATTTGCACAGAATTCAGTTTGATTTTAAACGAACTGCCAACAGGTCCTTGAGTGGATGCTAAGATTTTTGTGTTAGCATCCATGCACGTTGGAGGTCATCGTGCCTCTTGTCTCCACTGCTTACCTGTTCTGAGGTAATATCTGGTCATCAGGTCATCTGCACTACTAATTCAGATTACAAATTGACAACTGCTGCCATTGAATTAGTTTTCTCGGAGTTTAAATTCAATGCCCAGATTGTACTCTTTCTATGTACTTTTTTCCCCGGGTCAGTTTCTTGACGTTAGAATCTCGCTTTAATCATTGAAAGTAATACATTTGGTTCCTCGATCAAGGCTAAACCATTGGATCTACATATTTTGAAACTTGAACAGCATTCAGCTTCTGCATCCACTCTTCACGATGGTTAGCTTTCAAGTTGCCACAACACAGCATCTGCTATCTTGGAATGAGAGGACGTACTATAGTAGCACCTTAGAGAACTCCATCCATCTTACCAGCTGAATTGTCATCAGCACATTCCATTTTGGCCGTTTCCAGTTCCGTGTTCACTGAAGATGCTTCTGGCAGGCTATTTTCCGTACATATATCAAAAATTGATGAAGCTTCTGGGTTGTTGGTGTTTGTTTCATCTTCACGATTTAAGGAAGAGGGACAACATACATTTTCTTCTAGTGAGGACCCCTGATGTTGCAGATTATTTCTACGCATGGGATCAGCAGCTTCATCATCATCGGGTTCCATGTCATCGTCCTCAGAAGCTGACACGCCATCTAGGCACTCTGGCTGTATTGTTTCAACATCGGGTTCCCGAGGAGATCCTTGAGACTCGGCTCCACTGCTAGACCCTAGAAGAGTATCCCTCCTTACAACATTAAACAAAATACCATTCTCAATTTTTTCAGGCTGTAACAAGTCTCCTTCAGAAACCACAATACTCGTCGAAGGGCCAAGTGTTGTTCTAGGGGTACCGGTATCATGCATATCCAAACCTGAGTTGTCCAAGGTCCTATCAATTGATTCTCTAGTGACTGCCTGAGCTGCCAAGCTACTAGAATTTGGTGTCATAAGATCAGGTTCGTCTTCCCTTGATGGAATTGTTCTGAATTCTGTGTCAATCTCAAGATTCTGAACAAAGCTGATGAACTTGTTTGCTGAGGTTGTCCTCATAAGAGGGCCACCATTTCTCGTCCACGAGTGTAAATCTATACTCTCAGATTCACTGTCACTGTCGTGTGTAATTCTCTGGAGATACTGGTTTCTGTTGGATAATCCAGCAACTCCTACATGTCCTTGCTGATTTGTACGTGTAGGAGATGCAAGCATTTCTTCATCAAGAGAACCAGTTGAATTTTCTCTTGCTATGAGATTCCAGGATGGAATCCTTCTAGATGGGCAGAGCCTGATTGTAGGACCATGCCCTTGTGAGGCAGATGCTCTTTCCGCACTCCTCTTTAGCCTACGCAAGTGGTTCAGGAGGGAAACACATTCATCCAATGCAAGTTCAATAGCACAATTCGCCCTGATGGCCGATAGTTTTTCCCAAGTGCATCTCCTACCTTGGTTTGCAGCCTTCTGAAGCTCCGCATAAGATGGGTTCTGTATCATCTTGGAATACTGGTGATAAGAGCAAAATAAATCATGTGTAAGTTTACTGAATATTGTATCAACAATTGACATTTTGCATGAATAATATTAAAAAAGAAAATTTACATGAAAGGAGAGAGCAATAGAAACATTGCAGACCTGTGCAAGTGTGGCTGGCATAACGACTGTGACGTCACCTTCCCAATCTTGAGCAAATAATTTGGCTAATCCTCCTAGTGGAAATCCAAGTTCCAGAACTTGATTACACCTATGCTTAATTTCCATTTCAGCAAGTTCAGCAAGCTAGATACAAGAAACAATAAACACACATATTAGTATACGATAACATCCCTGCCAGCTAATGCTTTAGCTGAATGAACTGTTTGGCTTGTAAACCCATATCATATTTGCAGCAAATGATTCTAGCCACTCCTTGTGTCTAGCGGTTTGTGGTAGGTTATGCTACTGAGCCATTTTACATACTACCATGTCTGATATATTTGAAGGAATTTAAAGAACAACTAAAGGGAAAAGAAGAATGATCTTTATATTCTGTGATGAATTGAAAGCATACTAAATAAAAAAAATATGTCTGCGTTGTATGGGAAAATAAGCCAGTAATTAGTTTAAATAGAGAGTATGATGGAGTAACTATTTGACATACCTTGGCAGCAAAGCTGCCCCCATAAGCCCTGACAATTTCCTTTAGTCTCAACAGTGGAGCTATGTGAGGATTGGCTTGGCTGACTATAAAATGATTCACATTGAACAGTTCCTTCAGCTGCTTAATCGGCAAATCACTCTCTAAGCTCCCATCTCTCCAGCGTCGGGTTGGAGCACCGGCATGTTCCTCTGTACCCAATAAGAATGGAGCATGGAAAGGAATTGTTTGGCCAAATCTATCCTTTGCCATCAATTCTTGGGCCTCAAAAAGTCCAGGAAAAGCACATGAAGCAGTTACTGCACTCCAGATGAGGACATGAGGTGATGTTAAATAGTTCAGGCATCGAGGTGGCTCATGCTTCCTTGGAGAACAGACGGTGACAACAAGAATCCGGCCAGTCATGTCATATGCTTCTTGAAATGTCATATTGCTTGTAAGATTTCTCAAAAGCACCTGCAAGTGCCTAATCTCATGAACAGCTCCATGTGTCAAAATTCTTTTAACCACAGGAAAGATCCCACCCATCTGGTCAAAAAATTTTAGGGAATGCCACTCCTCAAAAAAGCTCTCCAGCTCAGGCCATGACCTTGTTGCTACTATGGAACACATAATTGAGCCAACACTTGATCCTGAAATTATCCTAGGCAAAAGTTTATGTTCCACCAAGGTTTTCACAACACCCACATGAAAGGATCCTAATGAAGCGCCTCCACTTAACAGCAAGGCTGTTCTACCAAAGGCATGTCTTGTCTCATGCATAAATGCGAGCTTCTCTTCAAGCGGCAACTCATCTGAATCCGGATCACAAACCATTTTCAGTTGAGTAGATACCTCCTCAATGTACTCCTTTATGAGTCTAGGCACCTGGCCAACAAGAACATCACAATTAAAACACGTTAATCATAGTGCTATGCTTATGTTTCAAATTCGAACAGCTCCTGAATAAGCAATTACAAAGTACAAACATCTCAACCAAAAGATGTCTGAAAGATGCAATATGTTTTTTCTTGCAACAATTTTCATTCTCACTTGTAGATTGATCGGTGATAAATATAGGCTGAATCATGTGTACTCCTTCATTTTGTCATTTGTTTTTTACTTTTTGTAGCTCAAAGGAACATGATAGATAACTACCAGTACTAATTTAACTTTGTATTCCAATTGCACATTCAGCAACGAACTATCTCCGTTCACATGGTTAGGAGCAGAATCTGATATGCCAAAATGGGAACTGCCCATCCCCAAATTAGAGCCAAAAGTCTGTTCCGATATGCCGAAATGAGTAATCCAAATCCAATATTCAAAATACACAACAATTAGCTAAGTCGGTGTGCCACATCCTCCTACCTACTTAAAAAATTTGGTTTCTGGACAGTTCAGCGAGCTGCTACAGCTAAATTGTCTCAGAAGCACCATCAGATGCCGTTGGTTCAATCTACGTGATGGCAGAGGCAGAGCATTACGTACCTGCAGCCTCCCCTTGTGCAGTTCGGGATTGCACATATTGCCGAGGTTCCTGAGCAGATCTGCGCGCATGCAGAAGACGATATCCCTGAGCGATCCCTCCTGGCGCCGGTGCCTGAGCTCTCTGAGCTTGTTGCGGACGAGCTCCTCGTCGTAGAGGTCGGCGTCGCTGGCTCGCTGGGACGCGGCCTCCCGCTCCAGCATCCGCGCCGCGTGCGCCCACTCCTCGTAGGTGAGCGCGGCGCGCATCATGTTCCGCCAGAACTTGCGGCGGTAGGCGGACTGCACCCGCGCCCTGAGCCCGGCCCTGCCGCGCCGCCCCCGGAGCAGGAGCGCGACGGCGCAGACGGCGAGCAGGATCCCGCGCGTGTTGTCCCGCGGGTGCAGCCACGCCGCCGCCACGCGCAGCGCCGCTGCCAGGCGGTACCGCAGCCGCGCCGCGGAGCCGCAGAACAGCACCCGCAGCGCGACGGCGCGGCCCAGCGCCGTGGACGGGCCGATGGCGAACGCCCCCACCGGCGCCTCGCTGGCGATGGCGTCCATACGGTACGGTACCGGGGGCTACGGCCTACGGGGCACAAGCACAGAATGCTCACGGGGGTCACGGCGGCCGCGCGTCCTGGATGGCGGGATCGATTCGGAGAGGAGCAGAGGTGGAAGAGGCGGGGAAGGCTTGTGCTGTTTGGCTACAGCTATCTACGGGCGTGGACGACATGGGCGCATGGCGTGTTGAGTTTGGCAAGCCCAACCCGGAGGAGGTGTCGAGGTCGAGGAGGGGGAGGAGTGGGGTGGCCGCGGGATCTGGGATTGGGGATCACAAATTCACAAGAAGACGACGAGACGTCGGCGCGCCAAGAGAAAACGCCCGTCTGAGTCAGGAAAGCGGGCGAGGAGATAAGAAGAGAGGTTGCGCGACGTAACCAACCAACAGCTACCGAGGGCAGACCGCCCCCGCCAAATTGCAGCAATCTCGTCCCGGACCGGTAGCGCTTTCGTGCGGTTTCAAACTGGTTAAATTTAAAATATTTAAATTTAAATTTAAAATAGAAAAATATCAAAAAAATTCTTAAAAATACTTCAAGGTATATGTAATCTATTGGTGTAAAAAATTTTCAAATATTTGCTCATTTGATATTTTTTGCAGGCATTAGAAGTTCAACAAAAAAAAGAAAAAGAAAAAAAATCGGCTCATTGAACTTCTAATGCAAAAAAAAATACTAAATACACTAATATTTGAAAAATTTTGACACCATTAAATTATACGCACCTTGAAATATTTTTAGGAATTTTTCTTTTATTTTTTAAATTTTTAGTTAAATTTGAAAACATGACAAATTATGTATTGAGCCGGCTTACCGTCAAACCGACCGGCTTACCGCCCAAACCGCTCGGCTTACCGGTTAAACCGGGCGGCTTACCGGTTCAAACCGATTGAATTAGGATTTCATATACATTTGAATTCAAAATTTAAATTTGTCCGGTTTTGATCGGTTCCCGCAGGAACTGGACCGGTTAGCCGCTACCGCCGACCGGTGGTTGAGCCATTCGGTTCAGTTTTGTGAACCCTGATACCAAGCGAAGAGTGCCCTGCGAGGGCTTGCCTCAACGGGTTGCCCGTTGCCCCCTCGCCGCTGGAGGGAGACGGCTGGGCGGCGGAGAGGTAGAACCGCAGAAGCATGGGGGAAAACGGCCGCGTGACGCGCGCCGATCTGGGAAACCGAGCAAGGGTATGCACGTCACATGCGCTGCAGGGAATTTTTTTTTTCCCCGCCACGGGGCCTGGGCGGTGGCTCATCGGAGTTGACTTTCAGCTTGGAAGGAAGCCGCGGGGATTCGAGCGTCTTGTGTTACAGTTACGTCAGTACCAATTACCATATACGATCAAAACATGACGGAGAATCAGGTAGCGCCAATAGACAGGTACTGCTACTCTGATAAAACAAAACAGAGTTTGAATATTCCCGGTATAAGTACAACCATAGCAGCCAGCGAGGACGCAAAGATTAGGAGCACTTCAACGTATAGAAATCTCACATCCCAATCGCCCAAATTTGGCTTTGTAATTGCGTGAGCCGACAGTATACACGAGCAATTCTACATGTACTGCTTCTTGGTTTGAGCGACAATTCCACAAAGCACTTCAAGGCCATGTTTGGCTGTACTATTGCCGGCTGCAGCTGCAGCTGCTAGGAGTAAAAACTACAGTAAAATATATGTGTAGATGCTGCAGCTGCAGCGGCTGCTAGAGCAGCCGAACAGGGCCCAAGTCTCCAACACACAATGTTGATCAACTTATATCTTAAAATTTCCTATATCACCATCTATCTTTAGTACAGCGCTATGTAGTGCTGTTGAGCAGGGCCAGGGGCACTTAGACGGCCACGTTCAGCCTCTGAAAAATCTTCTCCATGACTGCCATGGAAGAAAACCACCTACAAAAGGAACGAGCAAGAAATCATGGCACATTTCCCGCATGCCAACGGGACTAATCACTAATGTCGTGTGAATTAGCTATGGTGGTACGGTACGTACCGCACCCTTGGCACCGAACATAATAATCGTTCTTCATCACAAGGCCAGAGCCTCCACAGACTTCACATTTCTTTTGTGCGATCTGAATGATCAGAGGGGAAAAACAATCTTCAAATGATATGAACATGTAGAAATTCAGCAATTAGTGGCCAAGATGAAACAGGACAAACACTTACGACTCTTTTGCCGAACTCGATCCCTGCAACCACGAACGGCGTCACCCCAGCTGCCCAAAAAAACCAACCAGAGAGCCCGGGTCCTGTCAGAGATATGAACTGGACGAGCTAACAAGCAACTGAACTCGATAGAGCCATAGAGGAACCGAAGCAAGATGTGTATGGACTCACCTACGGCGCCGACGATGATCTGCCAGGTGACCTGCGCGGGAGGGAGCGGGGCATCGGCAGCCGCGGCGACAGCGGCCGCGGCGGAAGCCCCATCGACGGCGCGAACGCTGGTGGCAACCCCTCGGCCGGCGGGAGTCCGCCTGCTAACGCTGCCTGTCGGGAGGAGGAGGCCGCTCCTGCACCCGGCGCCCGGCAGGCACGCGGGGTACGCGTGCGCCTGCATCGCCGCGAGCTACGCTCAGCTGCTGCTGTGCCTCGCGAATCACGATCGGACACTCGCACGCGAGGCCTCCACAGCTTGTGTGAGATGGAGTGTGAGCATCCAATCTACCATTCCTACTCAGATTTTGCTGTGGACTAGGGGCCCGGAGACTGCAACGCGGCGCTCTCATGTCCACGATAAATAACAATCCCTAAGTCCACGGGAGAATACTACTCTAGTTATAAGTTTATAATCAAATTTATACAATGAATTATAAATATGTGTCTTTAAATAAATTTAATATAAAAATATACTTATGATTAATATAGTTATACTTGTTTTATATCATAATAATATTATTATACGAAGGTATAAGCTCTGCCAGCTTACGAGAAGTTAGCAGGAAGAAATGCCACAATCTTCAATGCTGATAAAACAATCAAATCCTAAATCATATCCACATTACGAAGTAATGACTAATGAGGTCCAGAAAAAAACAGAGAAACTAGCCATAGCCCAAAAACAGGTTCGGTTCATCCACTAGCCATCATTAATTACGTTGCAATTCAACTAGTACATTTCACAGAATCTCAACAATCGACTTTTCCTCAGAACAAAATAATTTGTTCAATGGATCGTATTAACTTCTACATATCTCTAGAACAATGCAAGTTAATCTGCCATAGAGAGACCACCAAAATGTTTGCCACGACTCTTGCTTGATTATAAAATTATGAAAACGTTAAGTTTGATATCACTGTAAGATACCCATTAAAATGGAAACATTTATTGAAAATTCACAATGGTGATCTCTCCGAAAGTTGACGAAATAATGATCCATGGATGATGCATTCTTCACTTCATTTGGATTGAAGCGCCAAAATTTGTGTATATAGCAGTGTGTAGATTGATATGTTTTCCTTCCAACAAATGTTAGTCATCATCGCCGCCATATGCGTCCAGATTGCTTTTGTTCTTGCATGCGCCTGCAAAGTTACATTGTTGGTCCTTGTTTAATGCAAAATACAAGATCTAATCAACTAATGGAGCCCTGAAATACCATGTGAATTAAGCAAAACTGAGAATTCTATTATATTACAGCATTTTTGCTATACCACCACCTCCTCGGTTCAAACTTTACAGTATGATCTACTTAGTACTTTTATATCATATACCCGGCATGTTACAATCCTTGAGGAAGCGTTGTACAACTAAGTTGATGAAGTACCTTAAAAATCAACACACTGCCTACAAAAGTTTTTTTAAAAAAGGATCTATCTTGCTCATACACCCATCAAGTTAGTTTAAAAATCATTGGAATGTTTAGCAACAACAAACAATCAAGGTTGAAAGCCCTATATTATTGTACAATAAAGATTACAAATATCAACCAGAAATAGGCCCCTGCCATCGTTATGTATGGATGATGGATGAGATTCCATAGATAGAAGAGCCAGATCCAATAGTCGAGATGAAAAAAGGTGCCCTCAAAACTAAGACTAGAGTCATTAGTCATTAGTCAATTAAAACGTGCAACAAAAAGGATGCCCCTCAAACCTAAAAACAAAATGATTGGTCAATTGTGATACGTTATGAAATGTGTTTATCAATAAGGTCTCTGATCTTATGAAATTGGTCAATTTTTTAGTCTCAGCCTGTTTGCTGCATAACCAAGATATCAAAATTGCACGAAGCGATTACACTCAGATAAGGAAATCAGGTGGCTCTATACTCCCTTAATAAAAGTTTGCACAACTGTAAGAAGGGATCAGACTTAATGTGATGGCATACTTTCCACAAACTACTTTCAAAGTGATCAACCAACGATATTCATAGTCATGGATATTGACAACAATTTACTGTCACAAGGATTGCAACCCAAATATTCAGAATATCTCAATTAAGTATAACAAGGGGATATAACTCATAGGCAAATAATCACTTACCTTTGGTGTTCCTTAGAGCGCTCAATAAACTCAGCAGCAATGTCACTACCTTGATAGGATGCAAGAACGGCCCTGATGTCAGAAGGTCTTGCAATAGCAACATCTACAACATTTTATAGGTTTATAAAAATTGCAAAAAAAAAAGAGAGAGAAACGGTTAGCAAACTAAGAAAATGGAAAAGGCCAAGCGTCACAGGATGAAAAAGAACAGTTTCTGAGACTTACATTCTAGAAATGGAATGAGATCTAGCAGTTGAGTGTCATCATTTTCAAGTTTCCAAGGTTTAATTTGCACAGAATTTTCAGGCTGCAGGCTTGACTCAAAAGCATGAGCACTGATATAAATAACCTGAGCCGGATTTCTGTTCAGCTTTGACAAATCCTAGTAGTTACATTACAGAGTAAGGTTCAGTCTTGTATCATGGCAGAGTACAAAATGCCTATTAAAATGTAGCAAATTTGGAACAAGATTAACCACTGAAAAGAGCACTCGAATACTCGATGGGGAATGGTCAAGAACGAATAGCTAATGAACATGGGATTAGAGATTGTATCATAATGAGTTAAAAAAACTCGACCAACCTAGGATTAACATAATGCAAAGTTACCCTAAAACTTTGAATATACATAATTCAAGTACAAAACTTTTGACAACCATACCCCTTTCCAGAAATGGTAGCTCTTTTGTTGCTTTGACAAGAATGCTTACATGAGCTTAAGCAACATACTTAGATATAAGTTCTAGCCACTGAAACAGGTCATATCACCTTTGATGGAAATAATTAGATAGCTCGCAATGGAAAATGAAGAATAGTCAAACGCCAACTCATCTAGCATGAGGGGAGTATTACATATGATAAGATTCAACTATCGACATGGGACTTGAATTAATTATATATACAGGAAGATTCAAAGATTTTGGAAAATGTGATATTACTACTCCCTCCATTTTCCTTCACATTACATCTAAATCCAAAGGATATAAAACAGTTAGGCACTGCAAAAGGATCACAATAATTAACTTTGCTACCAGAATAGAAGGTAAGGCCACACATACCCGATAATGTTTTCCGTGTTCATATTTAGTTGCAACTCTTGATAGCCTGTGACGAACATTCCCCTTTGGATCCAGCCTATCAACGACAGGATCAACATACTGCACATGTAACGAAGTTTCATCCAGGTTACACATTTGTAATATAAGTGAACAGCTGAAAGGTTCAATAAACATACCATACTAAGTTGATCAGAATACACAACAATTTCATAAAACTTCCCAAGATGTTCCAGAAAGGCGTCCACTCCTGGCCTCTTAAAGGTCCTCCATCCTCTCTCACGCTGTACTATGCATGTTTAGATTCATCAAGCAGTATCCGAGCCTCTCAGATGGAGTGGGCAAACATATGAAATGAAAAATTATCCATATTGTTTTCAAAAAAAAGGATAGAAATATAGCCCCTACAAAGCTACATAAACCTGGCCTATTTGTATTACATAAGATTTTGGCTCGTTGCATATACAAGAGGTTCACAGTAACAATAACAAGACTGAGAAAATTCATATGAAACACAGAAAATCACCTTCCAATCTGAGTATACAAGAGTCTCATTCAGATCCAGAACAAGGGTCAATACATGCTGTTCTTGAGGAGCACGATCTGGAAGAAGTTTGTCTGATACCGGTTCGCTAAAGCCCTATGGTAAATACATATAATATTATGGACATTTCTACACAATATCCAACATGAACCCACGAAGGAAAAAAGTTTTACCATATATTACTGACCCGAATTTGATCTTCAATTTGGCTCCTGAGATCCAGGTATCCTTCTATAGTAGCAACAGGAACTACAAGAACAAAACATATGATTCTGAGTAATAAAAGGGCAAGGAAACAGATAAGGCGTCCAGCACACAATCTAAGCTCATATCACTAATATGCCGATACAGCCATGAACTCATCATCATTCGCTACCTAAAAACTCAAATTAACCACTAACGTTTTTAATTGTACCAATAACACATGCCCTTCTTCGCAATTGGCAGAAGTATATCAATATATGCATATGTAACGCAGATAGCTTCATATAGCATGATGATTAGGTTGCTAGGATTACCAAACCTTCTATAGTCAATTGCAAAATCACAGTGTGTGATGCAAGCTTCTGCCAAAAAAACAGGTTTACCAGATTACTTTACACATGGATACATGCTGCATAGTGTAGTATTCTCAATCTCAAATTTAAACTTTGGTACATAATCGAATTTCTGCACATGGATTGGAAATTCAACAATTGCAGCATGCACACAGTAAGCTACTAGATCTTACTGGCTGCAATCATGGTAGGGCATACGAAATATTGTATGCAAGGGTGAAGAGACCTAGTTATAGAAACTGATATTGGCAGAAATCACCAAGCTGCCTGAAAGCTCCAGGTTTACACACAAAGTAATGACAACAGTGGTGAATTGCTTGTTAGGTGGTTGAATAAAATGAATGCACAACGTATAGCAACTCAGAGTCCAGCGGCACTGATGAGAAAGACAAGCAGTGTACTGTAGTCACTACCTTTCATAGCTGCTGAATAAGCCATAGCCTGAAACTTCTGCAGACAAGAAAAGCAATTGTTTTATCGCATGGTTCAAAAGAGTGGAGAACACTATCGGCAATGGACTTGTTACTCAGTTCAGGGGTTTGTCCTATATTCCTAGAAAAAAAAACAAGCATACCTTAGAGCATCGTTCAAACCTTTTATCATCCTATTACATGTTTCACGTCCCCGCAAGGGAGGAGTTGTGTACTGCTAGCTTTGGAAGGAACGATAAGTGGGGGAAATGAAAGCTTTTATCTCAGGGTGCAGCAGGAAATACATTAAAAAACCAAAATGCTCCACATGCAATTTCAGTACTGGTTTTGAGCTCCTTGTAACTTTATACGACTACCAACATAGCCTTAACAACAGGTACCAAAACATTTGATTTTGCAGCATTACCTCAAAGCTGGATGCGTCTTCAGGAATGGGAAGCTTTGATTTCTTCCGGAACTCCCGGGTCATTTGATCCAATTCCTCTAGAGAATAAGCTACACAGAAAAAGGAAACAAGGTAAGGAATAACAGACGGACGTCACAGGACGCTAATAAAAAGAAACCCAGAAAGCACTGAATCTACGGAATGGAGATCCTCTGCGGTTGAAGCTGAGAATCGGAAGCGCCAGACCCAGCGCAGGGGATCAGGAGCCGTACCGTAGCTGGCGTAGCCCGTGGCGCCGGCCGCGGCAGTCACGGTGGCGAAGGCGGCGAACTTGAGGGCGCCCCATGGCTTGCGGGCCGCCGGGGGCGGCTGGGATGATGGGTCCCCGGAAGTGGACGAGGCCTCCGAGGCGGAAGCAGCAGCAGCCGCCGCCGTGGGCGAGGAGGAGGAAGCGGCGGCAGCTGCTGGGGTGGCGGTGCAGAAGGAGAGCGCGGAGATCCTGGGGAGGAGGCGCGAGCTCGCGACGCGAGACATGGCGCAGCTTGCGAGATGTGTACGGGATGCGGGGGGCACGCGGCTAGGGTTTTGGATTGGTTCCGCTCCGGTTCACGCGGAGGGTTTAACGAAGCGGGCGAAGGGGCCGACAATGGTGAGGTGAGTGCGTGAGGCGGATAGCCGGACGGCGGGCGATGGCGATGGAGAAGGCGGCGGAGCAGAGGGGGAGAGGGAGGACTGGACTGGAAGAGTCCCGAACGGCCCCACACGTCAGCATGGGCTGGCATCGGAATCGGAATGGTTAAAAGCTGGGAAAGTCTACGGTAGCGTTTCCGTTTGGACATCAGCATTGGTGCTTGGAATCAGGAATGGGAATTTGTGGGGATTAATACCGTTGTTTGGATGTAATTGAGGGCCTTTTTGAACATAGGATTACCAGAACATAGAAATAGGAAAATTATAGGGATTTTGCAGGAATGCAATTGCAAAAGTGAGGATTGAAAACAAAGGAAATTTCATACAAAAGTAGGTGTTTGGATGGGCATAAGTAATTTAAAGGAATAGGAATCTTAGGAGAAGTGTGTAATCCCCAAAGCATTTTTCTAACCAATTCTTACTGCTCAACCGCATGTTCTGCATCCATATTTTATTTTCCTGGTCCCTAATGATGAGAATGGCAGCCCATTTGCCTCGATCCTACGCATGAGCCAGCAAAACAAAGAGGTTGGAGTGGATGTTTTTTTCCTGTAAAATTCCTGTGAAATCGTAGGGCGCAAACAGTATTCCTCTAGATTTGCTAAGCCGAATTCCTGCAATCCAAAGGGATCTACAGTATTCATTCCATAGGATTGCTGAATCCTACACTTTTCCTATAAAAATCCTCCATTCCAAAGGGGGCCTAAAATTGAAAAACTGAAGTCTATATAAATACTAAGCGACAGTCAACCTAATGTCGTGTCCCCTCCCACGATACCGAGCTCAACCTCTGTGTGTTGGATGTAATCGAGCCACTCTTCCTCCCCACGTCTCTTTATCTCTCTCGCCTGCGTGGCCGTGGCTCCGCTTCTACACCGGCATGGCTACCACCGCTCCTCTCCTCACCAGCAAATCCGGCCTCGTTGCTCGTCGCCCTCTACCGATGAGGCGCGCGACACCCTCCCTTGCCTCTCTCCACGTAAGACAACACATATGCCCCAAGTCTAGTGCTGCTCCTCACCACGGCGAGCTACTCCGTTCTTCGCCGGCGCATGCTCGAGTGCTCCACGAGTTCCTGTCACGCCCTCTGCTCTCCGCCGGCGAGCTGCTCCTCCGCTTCGAATTGAGCACGACTGAAAGAACCTAGATGTCGCCTAGAGGGGATGAATAGGCCGATCTAAAATTTACAACAAAATAGCAACAGAAAAATATCTCTCAACAAGTGAGCTGTCAGCCACCCAAACCGGAACTTCCGGTTCTACACAGAACAGAGCACTTAGCTTCAAAACCCCTTCTTACGAGCTCTGATTTGATGAATCTTGTAGAGTGAGCTTCTGCATTGTTTCTTTATCAAGTTCAAAGAGTTCAAAGAGTCCCTGCACACAGAAACACTACCAATACAGTAGATCAAACAATTTCATCAAATCATTAAAAATGCAAGAATAAATGGAACAAAAGAGAGACACATGGATTTGTTTGACCGAAGTTCGGATTCACCCTGTGCCCGCAAGCAGCCACACAGGACCGGTGAATCCTACTCTCCGTTGAGGAACTCTTTAGGGACCGAGTCTTTTTCAACTCCTCCCACCGAGTCGGGTCTCTTTCAACCACTTCCCCACTTCCACTATCTTGCTTCTTTCCTTGTGGAGGCGAAGCACAACCCTCACAAACTTTCCGCAGCTCACCACATGAATTGGGAGCTCACGAGCAACCTCTAACCGTCTAGGACGCCAAACCTCCAAGAGTAACAAATGTATCACTTGTAGAACGAGGACAACGTAGCAATGCTCAAAGTGTTTGTACTCTCACAATCTTTCTCACGGTTTCTCTTTACTACCCAACACAAGGATATAATCAAATCTCAAGCTACCTCACAAAGAGGGGTTGGGGAGAGCTAAACTTAGCTTTATTTCAGTTCTGGGCGCAAGGGAAGCACAGCAGCAACCACAGCAGCAGCAACCATCACAAGAGGGGGTGGAGAGGCTTTTACAGATGCTCTCCACGAAACTAGCCGTTAGTAGCCGTTGGAAGTCAGAACCTCCGGTTTTCCAAAACCAGAACTTCCGGGATTCGAACGAATTAGCCGTTGCACTCTGACAACACACGAACCCAAGAACCGGAACTTCCGGTTTGCCCCAGTCATCACATGTATAAGTGTTCGTGTGGCTTTTGTGTCTCTCATCAACTCACATAGGTTACTTTGAGCACTGATACTTGATCAAGACACAATATGATGCATCCCTCTTAATAGTACGGCTTTCCTAAAACTCAAGATTATAATAAAATACATTTCTTCAACTTGAGCTTTTCTTTTGATTATCGAGCCATACTTGATCAATATCTCTTTATGAGGATTTGCATTAACTTCTTTCTTGTCTCTGAGCATATAAACCTTTGAGCTAGTGACTTAAAACAAGATCTCTAACTCATGAGAGTGATATCCATTCCTTGGTCCATATAGTCACTTTTGTCATATAAAATAATTGTGCTTTCCATTATGAGACTCGCATGACCTTTGATTCCTCGGTGTCAACCACTTGGCTTGATTCTTCACCTTAGCTGAGTTCTTCACGGTCAAGTCACCACTTGCCTTCACCTTTGCTTAGGCCCTCAAATCCAAGCACTTGGTCAGAACAACCTTCACCTTAGGGTCACTTGAGCTTCACTGAGAACAACACCTTATTAAATCTTTCTTCAAATACTTGTTGTTGTATTTCCTTCATTTGAAGTGTAGCTTTCTTTTAGTTAATCATTCATGCCTTCATGATTTGTCCTTTGAATATATTCGCAAGTTTCCAATAATGAGACCATCATATATAATTTATCCACATGTCTCATTGGTAATGCATTCATGAAACATTGCAATTTTCAGTCCTTAGAATATTATGATTCATTACTTGACCTTGTGTTCATGACATCATCACGGGATCATATACTATTGTGAGTCATATGACCAATATTCAATTTGTTATGTCCATGTAGCTTGTGAATATGTGAATACCAACTTGCTCACAATCTTAGATGAAAACGTTAGTCCTTTAATCATTGTTGTCACACAAATCACCAAAACCACTAGGGGAACTGTGGGTGTAGAGTCCTGACGGACTAAACAACCCTGGCGGCCCATCCCTATGGGCCGGCCCATGAACAAGACTTGACGCACAAGACAAGGATTAGTCCTAGTCGGTTTGGATATACTGTATTAGGGAATTAGAGATAAACTTGTAAAAGTCTCCTAGTCCTATACGGTTCCCATGTAACCCTGCCCACCGGACTATATAAGGCGAGGCAGGGACCCCCTCAAAACATCATAATCAATACAAGATACAACATACAGGACGTAGGGTATTACGCTCCGGCGACCCGAACCTGTCTAAACCGTCTCTTGTCATCTTCGGCTCTAGATTCTCGACGACTTCTCCCTAAACCCTTCTCTCGGGGCACCCCCTCGAGAACCTAGTCAGCATAATTCGCCGACACTTTGGCGCCGTCTGTGGGATCTACTCGTCGAGTTTTCAGTAAAGAGTCGATGGCCACCTTCAGCGCCTCCATCGTCACCAAGTTCGAGGCAGGCGCCTCCTTCATCTTCGGCTCCTGGCTTTGCATTGCAAACCAGGAAGGCGAACTCCAACACCACTTGCGCGACGAGGCGGCTGCACCAGCTTTGCCACGCGCGCAGACCGCTCCGCAAAGATCTCGGAAGACTCCAAATTCCGACACGATCTCTGGATCGTATCCTACTCGGAGGAGTACGTGGCGCCCGAAGCAGATTCAATCCCGGGCAGACCACGACAACCCAACCCCTACCAAGGGGCAGGATCAAGCCACGTGTCCAAGACTCCCCGGCGGACTCCGGATCACTTCCGAGTTCCGCCAGGGTTCAACGATCAGGACCGTGACAGCAACCCCGCGGGTATCCAGGAACCCTGGCTACAACCCCCGCGGGACGAAGACTTCATCACGTGGATCGTGCGCATCCCAGTTTCCCTTCGGGTTAACAAACTCAGCCGCGGTCCACCAGAAGCACCTGAAGAAGAAGGTTCTCCAACCCCGCGGAGCAACCTCGGATCTTGTCTTGACCACAACTCCCTCGGGGGTTATTGTTCATTGGCCTGACATGGATCCCGAGGCGGCTCTGTTCGAAGCAAACGTACCTTCCACGGTACGGGACATCCTACCTCTGCTTCCTTTCCAAGAAGGCAGAGAGCTCCCTGCTGCCACGAGTAGCAGAAGAACCGGGCCTAGCAACCCCGGTCGCCAGTCCTGCGTGCTCCTCAATGAGCACAGCGATGAAGAAGTTGTCTCCGACGACGCTCCAACAGAGGAAGGGGAAACCGACACAGACCGGGAACTCCGTATCGAGCGCAACCGCAACCGCGCACTCCGACGTCGCTTCATCAAGAAGAAGAATCTCAACTCGGAGTTCGACAAGCAAGACATCTTCAACTCCCCTGTTGCCAACATCTTGTTCGGGGTCAGCGTCTTCGAGGGGTTTCAAACTACCCCTGAGATCAACCTCGCCAAAGCCCGCCTAGAAGCCGCAGCGGTCATGGTTGATCGCCTGGACGGAGGCCGCTCCTCCTCCAAAAGCAAGAGTTCTTCGCGCCAGCAAGCACCGTCAGCCAAGCGTCAGAGCAGTCACTATGGCAGCTCCGCCGGCCAAACCAAGGACAAGAACAGGCCTCGCGAAGAACCCCGCCGTCCTCGCGAGGAACCTCCTAGGTCCCAGCGTCGCGAAGAACCCCGTCCAGCTCGCTCTCATAACACACCCAACGACGCCCGCAACGACATCATCCGGATCAGAGTGGGAAGAGCTACCTCCCACGTTGCGGATTCTGCAGGAAGATGCGGCGTCCCCAATCCCGATGCCCTGCCATGCTACACACGCGCCATCCGCGTCAGCTCCTTCCCGGGAAGTTCAAGCCGCCTGGCATCACCATCTTCGACGGGAAGCAAGATCCAAACATCTGGCTACGCAGATACTCCTCTGCAATCGAAGCATCAGGGGGCGACGACATCTCAAAGATGCTCTACTTCCCAGTTGCGATGGAGCAGGGTCCTCTCACCTGGCTCGAGTCCCTCCATCCAGACTCCATCGACAGCTGGCACGCGCTGAAGAAGGCTTTCGTCTCCAACTACCAGGGTTCTTTCGAGCGCCCTGGCAGCAAATATGAACTCCGCGCGTGTAAACAGAAGCCAGACGAGTCCCTGCGCGACTACAACAGGCGATTCTTCGCCATCAAGGCATCCTGCGTCCCCATCCCCGACTCAGAAGTCATCGACTACTTTCAAGAAGGGATGACTGATCGCACCCTCTTCCGTGACTTCGGTCACAACCGTCCTCGCGACCTCGAGAAATTTCGCGCACTGGTGTCCAATTGGATGGACACCGATGATCAAGAACGGGAGCGCTACGGCAAGAGACCCAACAACCCTGGGCGCAGGAACCAGGAAGACAACAGGGATCAGCCGCGCGACTCCTTCCAGCGTAACGGCAACAACCCACGGAAGCGACCACACAACACGGTCGCAACCGTCCAGACCGTCCGCTCCGCCAAATCTGCGCAGCAACGAAGGGAAGAGTTCAACAAACTTCTCAAGAAGCGCTGCCCTTACCACACCGACAGCAAGCACACCATAGGCGAGTGCGTGCTCCTCCGGGAGACGTTCAGCACCCCCAACAAGAAGCAGAAGTCGGCTGGCGACGGAGACGACGGACACGACAAGGGAGACAACGGTTTCCCAGACATCAACAACACTGTCAACGTCATCTTCGGAGGCATGGCAGTCAGCGACACCTCGCGCAATCGCAAGAATGCAAGGCGCGAGGCCTACGCAGCAGAACCAGCGGTGGTTACACCGCTACGGTGGTCCGACACCACCATCACCTGGTCCTGAGAAGATCAATGGGCCGAGATCACCTCTCCTGGACGATATCCGCTCGTCCTCGAGACTGTGGTAGCAAACAGCAGGCTCACCAAGGTCCTGATCGACGGAGGCAGTGGGCTCAACCTCATCTTCGCCAAGACGCTGAAGTCCATGGGCCTCGACATGAGTACGCTGCAGCCGGCGGATACTCCTTTCTACGGCATCGTGCCTGGAAAGGCCGCCATCCCCCTCGGGCAAATCACCTTGCCCGTCACGTACGGTACGTCATCCAATTACCGTACAGAGTTCATTAAGTTCGAAGTTGCAGACTTCGACACCTCCTACCACGCCATCCTCGGGCGACCAGCATTGGCCAAGTTCATGGCCATCCCCCACTACACCTACCTGGTGCTGAAGATGCCAGGGCCTCATGGCGTTCTTTCCCTTCGCGGTGATATCAAGCGCTCCTACCTCTACGACAAAGAAGCAGTGGAGTACGCCATCAGAGCCGCATCCACCATAGATCGCCAAGAACTCCAACCCTTGGCTGCAACCGTCATCGCAGAAGACGATGACGCCCCGACGCAGAAGAAGACACGGGCTATCAAGCCTGTGGAGAAGGTCGCCACAAAGACGATCGATCTCCAAACAGGAGATCCATCGAAGACAGCCGTTATCGGCTCCACCCTCACTCCTGCATAGGAAAGCGTGCTCGTCGACTTCCTGCGAGCCCAGGCGGACATCTTTGCAACAAAGCCCTCCGATATGCCTGGAGTACCCAGAGAGTTGATCGAGCACAAGCTAGACCTCAACGAGAGCGCAAAACCCAAGAAGCAGCGCCTCCGAAGATTCGCCACAGAGCGTCGGGAAGCCATCAAGAAAGAGCTAGCTAAATTATTAGCGGCCGGCTTCATTAAAGAAGTCTTCTACCCGGATTGGTTAGCCAATCCGGTTCTTGTAAGGAAAAAGAATTCAAATGAATGGAGAATGTGTGTTGATTATACTGATCTCAACAAACACTTGAAGAAGGATCCCTTTGGGCTTCCTCGCATTGACCAAGTCATCGACAGCACCGCCGGGTGCACACTACTCTGTTTCCTCGATTGTTACTCAGGATATCATCAGATATCACTGAAAGAAGAGGATCAGATCAAAACTTCGTTCATCACGCCATTTGGCGCATATTGTTATACAACCATGCCTTTTGGCTTGAAAAATGCAGGTGCCACATATCAGCGGGCTATACAGGGTTGTCTTCAAGAACAACTTCATCGAAATGTTGAAGCCTACGTTGATGATGTGGTAGTCAAGACAAGAAATCCCGAGGATCTCATCGCTGACCTCACCGAGACGTTCGATAACTTACGCAAATGGCACTGGAAGCTCAATCCCGCCAAGTGTGTTTTCGGCGTACCATCTGGAAAGCTCCTCGGGTTCATTATCAGTGAACGCGGCATTGAAGCAAATCCAGAGAAGATAGCAACTATCATGAACATGGAGCCGCCGACCACTGTTAAGGATGTCATGAAGCTTACGGGCTGCATGGCTGCACTCAACCGCTTTATCTCCAAACTGGGGGAACGCGGCACTGAGTTCTTCAAACTACTCAAGAAGCAAGACAGATTTCAGTGGACTCAGGAAGCTCAAGACGCCTTCGACAAGCTCAAGATATTCTTGGCTACGCCTCCTGTGCTCACTGCACCGCTTCCGGGCGAAGATCTCCTGCTCTATATTACAGCAACCACCAATGTCGTCAGCGCTGCTATTGTCGTTGAACGCGACGAGGAAGGCCATCTTCAGAATATTCAACGGCCTGTGTACTTTGTGAGCGAAGTCCTCTCGGACTCCAAATCCAGGTACCCTCAAGTTCAAAAAATTCTATATGCTGTCTTAATGACATCCAGAAAACTGCGGCATTATTTCGACACCTACAAGATCGTCGTGGTTACTGGTTATCCTATTGGCGAGATTCTCCACAATCAAGACGCTACAGGGCGTATCGCCAAATGGGCTGTTGAGCTCGGAACATACAGCATCGAGTTCCGTTCTCGCACGGCCATGAAGTCTCAAGTCCTTACCGATTTCATATCGGAATGGACCGAGCACAATCTCCCAGTCGCCACCACCAAGCCTGAGCATTGGATCATGTATTTCGACGGGTCACTCAAGCTGGAAGGCGGAGGCGCTGGAGTTCTGTTGATCTCACCTCGAGGGGATCAACTCAAGTATGTTCTGCAGATTCAGTTTGTTGTCACCAACAACGCTGCAGAATACGAAGCACTTCTTCACGGCATGAAGATGGCCATTACTCTCAGTATCAAGCGTCTGCTGGTATATGGGGACTCCATGTTGGTCATCAAACAAGTCAATAAGGACTGGAATCGCAACCATGAAGACATGGACGCGTACTGTGAAGAAGTCCGGAAACTGGAGAAACACTTCCTCGGCATTGAATTTCATCATGTCGAGCGAGATTACAACGTCGCTGCAGACGTCCTATCAAAGCTGGGTTCTTCCAGAGCAGAGGTGCCCAGCGGGGTGTTCGTCAATGAACTCTCCAAGCCATCAATTTCTGCAGCGGTACCTCCTGATGCTGCAATATCAGCTCCCAAGGTCATGCTCATTGACGCCACTTGGAGTGCTCCAATTATAGACTACATCTTGCACGACAAACTTCCCGCCAAGAAGGCAGATGCTCAACAAATTGCCCGCCGTAGCAAGTCCTATGTTATAATCGGCGATACACTGTACCGACGTGGTGCACGCTCTGGCGCATTGATGAAATGCGTCTCACAGCAAGAAGGAGTCAACATCCTGGAGGAAATTCATGCAGGAGAATGTGGCAATCATGCAGCTTCCCGCACCATTGTAGGCAAAGCCTTCCGTGCCGGGTTCTATTGGCCTACAGCTCTACACGACGCTGAGGAAATTGTTCGTCACTGCAAGGGTTGTCAATACTTCGCTCATCATTCACATCAGCCTGCCCACAAGATCAAATTGATACCTCCGTCATGGCCATTCGCATGTTGGGGGCTTGATATGATTGGGAAACTACCCCGGGCGCCTGGTGGATTCGAATATTGCTTCGTCGCAATTGACAAGTTTACAAAGTGGATAGAAGTCTTCCCGGTTGTCAAGCCAACCTCTGAGAAAGCAGTCCAATTTCTCCAAGAATTGATTCTTCGCTTTGGGATACCACACCAAATCATCACAGATTTGGGTACCACCTTCACTGGCAACAAGTTCTGGGACTACTGTGAAGACCGTAGCATCGAGGTATCCTACGCCTCAGTTGCTCATCCTCGTGCCAATGGACAAGTTGAAAGAGCCAATGGCTTGCTCCTCGATGGACTTAAAGCTCGCATGGAAAGAACCCTGAAGAAAGCAGAAGGCCGGTGGATGAAAGAACTCTTTCCAGTTGTCTGGGGCCTACGATCTCAACCCAGCAAAGCTACAGGGCAATCCCCCTTCTTCCTGGTGTATGGATCAGAGGCCGTTCTACCTGTTGATGTCATGCACGGCGCTCCTCGTGTTGAGGAGTTCCAAGAAGCCATGGTGGATGAACAACGGATGCTGGAAGTCGATACGGCTGAAGAAGCGCGATTGGCAGCCTTGTTACACAATGCTGCATATCTTCAGGGCATTCGCAGATTCCATGACAAGAATGTGAAGACAAGATCATTCCAGATTGGGGACTTGGTGCTACGCCGGGTCCAGAATACAGCTGGTCACTCCAAGCTTACTTCACCTTGGGATGGTCTATTTATTGTCTCCAAGGTACTCAAACCAGGCACCTACAGACTTCAAACAGAAGATGGTGTGGAATTACCAAATCCTTGGAATATAGAACACCTACGCAAATTCTACGCGTAGCTCTGTCACTACAGCAGTGCTTCGGCACCACAAGAACTACTTGCTTCGGCACCCAGAGTTCTTCTGCAAACATTGCTCCTGGCAATATACGAGCCAATTGCTTCGGCATTACATGCTCTCTTGTTCCGTTGTTTCGGCAACGAGATATATTTCAATAAAGCTCCCTTTACTGGGTTGTTTATTTGTCTTTGTGACATCATCTAAAACTTCCACGCTCTTTTAAGACTTGGATAGTTTCTTTTACATACATTCGGAGCCTATAACTGAGGTCTATCCGGGTTCTTTCGAGGCCAAGAACGGATCTGTTCCTCCTATTACATTACTCTGTGATAATTTTCAGCTTCACGCTGCCGCTCCGTGGGTCTTACTGGGTTCTTGCTTCGGCAGACCACATACAGTTAGTTCCCAAGTATCCTTCCAGGGTACATTTTATAAGATAGCTAATGCTATAAGAAATCTCCCTGGGTTCCTTTGGGTCCTTAACAGGGTTGTTTTTCAAGTTAAAATCTACTCAGCGTACATTTTAACTAAGTCCTGGTTATTAACACAGAGACAACCCAGGAATTCATAAAAATTCTTGGTTTTTCTTCCAAACATGGCAATAAAAATATATTACATTGCATGGTACTTATGTTACAATAACATCTGTTTACAATTACAGCCTAAGGCTCTGAGCAATTGCTTCTGCAATTGGCTCGGCCTCTTGCTTCAGGTCCCTAAAGGCAGACTCCGTACAGTTTGGCTCTGCGCCCTCAACTATTTTGCCTATGTCTACCTCCGGGTACCTGGACTTCACTACGGCCAGGACATGCACAAGACAAGCCTTCGAAGATCTCTTGATGTATGCTTTCAGCTGTCTTGGCATGGCCTTCAAGCGCTCCAGGAATGTTTGCGGCGCTGAAGGGTCTTCGGGCACCAAGGCTTTCACCACCGGGTTCGCTGCCTTCTCTAGCTGCGAGATCCGGTTCAAGGCTTCCGCCAGGTCGTCGTCCGACTTCTTCATCAACCGCAGCTCTTCTTCGAGCTCAGACATCCTCCTGGCCGCTTGCTCAAGCTTCTCGTCCAGCACCTTCTTGTCTGCTAGATGCTTCTGTGCCTGGACGAGATCCCTGGATAACCGATTATTCTCCTCGCGAGCACCCTCCAAGTTCTTGGCAAGTTGCTTCTGTTGCTCGAGGATTTGAACCAGCTGTTCATCGGCATCCTTGCGCTGTTGGACCGCTACTCTGAGTTGTTCTTTGACGCCTTCATGGTCAGCAGAGAGGGTCTTCAGCGCTTCTTCATAACGGTTGGCCACATTGGACCAATCCGTCATCTTACTCTGGGCTGTTGCTAATTGCTGTTGTGCCCCTGCGAACACACGACAAAAGACAGAGTTGTTATTGAGCACAGGCAAAGGACAATTCTTTACAAGACTTTGGTGGCGACAGCGTACCTTTGAGCTCTGATTTTGCCGCCGCAAGCTTCTTCTTCATGTCCTCCTTCTCTGCGGCCAATTCCTTGGTCCGCAGGTGCAAGGTACGGATCATGTCGGCGTCTTCCGCCTCCTGGAGCTTGCGGTCTTCGCGTTCGCGCTCTAGCTCCTTTTGGAGACGGTCCGCCTTGGCGTGCATCAAGGATATGTTGTGGAGGTACTCGGTCTTCTTCCTTGATGCTTCGCCAACAGCCTACAGCAGAGTTGTTATGAGATATACTTCGTCACATACTACAAGACCAGGGTTGGTTTACTAACCTTGAAGTAGGCTACTGCCCTCTCGGCGTGGTAAAGCCCCCTGTCGATGTGTTGTTCATCCTCCTCCGCGTCCAGAATGTACTCGAAGGTCTGCGGATTCGGATTGCACATTGGGTCGAAGCTTCCGATGCGGAAGCTCCTACCCTCCTCTTCAGCTCCGGTACTCTTAGGTACCCTGGGGATTTCTTCAATCACTTGCTCTGGGGTTGTATCTTCAGTTTGCTTCTCCCTTGAGCACTCTGCTTCCGCCCCGGCCTGGGTTGTTACTGTCACGCTCGGGGGCTGCGCAGAGGACTGATCGCGGCGCTCTTGCTCGGATTCTTCAATTACCGCCGCCGTGACCAGTTGATCGATCTCCGCCAGCACTTCAGCAACTGTCTCCTCGACTTGGGCTTCTTCTGGTGCTGGCGGGTCTGCTGGCAGAGTTGTTTGCACTTCCGGCAGGGTTGTTTCTGGAACAACCCTGGGTTCTTCGGGCACTGCGGCCTCTGGCTCTACAGATATATGATCAACCACGGATTCTACCCTGGTTGTTGTTGGTGCTTCTTCAACACTGGAATATTGGAGTTTGTTAGTCACATCAGTATACTACAACGGTACATTCAGCACTACCTCACGAAGTACTTACATGGTGGAGGGTCGCATAGGGATCTCTGGCTCCCCCAAGGTGAACTCCTCTTCGACCTCCTGCCCCGCCGTTGACGGTCCTGCTGGACAGGGTTCTTCAATAATTGGTGTCGTTCCTTCAAACGGCGCGGAGGCAGGGTTGAAGATCTCGTGCAGAATTTCTTCATCAGATAATGCATGCCGCGCAGAGCTGCTTTGCTGCGGCATGCTGGTTCCAATCTCTCCGATAGATATCCCCACTGATGCTGATGTCCTGGGTTGTGGGGATACCTTTGCCCTTTCCTCTGGGATTGTTCTGGCTCGGGGCTTGGGCAAGGTGCGTGCTTTCTTGGGCACTGGTGCTTGTGCCTCTGATGGCGCCGGTCTCTTGGACCTTTCAGTTCCCCTGGAGGTTGCTCCTGATTTGGCTTGGGGTTCTTCAGGGACCTGTGGTTCAAGTTTTACCATTGGCTCGTCAGGGTCTTCAATTGCAGATTTCATGCGCACTTGATCTCTTACCCCTGGATCCACACAGCGTGCCAGCAATGCCGCTTCTTCAGTGTTGGTTGGGTCCAGGGGCGGCAAACTCACATAGAGTGTGCGCCGGGCTTCATACTGTGATGATCAAGACATTAGTTCACAACATATTTTCAACAATGCAGAATTATATTCAGAAAAGGATTTTACCTCAGGTGTCATGGTTATCGCAGATACTTCCATTATTTCAGGAAATTGATCATCAGTAATCACCAGGAACTTCTTCAAGAGTTGGTTCACTCTCTTCTCCGATATGTTCCCGGTGGCATTCCTTGAGGGGTCTGCTTCCCCAGAGTACAAGTACCCTGGGTTACTGCGTTGCTTGCATGGCTGGATTCTCCTCTGCAGAAATGACTTATATACCATGGCTCCTGTTAGGCCTTGTGCCTTGAGATCTCTGATCATGTTGAGCAGCTCAGGAATTTGAATTGCTTGATTTGTACCAACTGTTTCGCTCCAGTTCAGCCTCATCACTGGAGGATTCCCTGAGCGGCTCTGCAGCTGTGGCTGGTGGTTCCAAGCATAGAACCATTCCTTCTGCCAGTCCTTGAGGCTTTCCTTGGTTGTGTAATCCAAATACAATGGCCTCATGCCCTGGCGGAACTGGATAACTACTTTGCCAACCACTTGCAGTGGTCCGCTGGAGGTCTTAACCCTAAAAAGATGGCGGAAAAGGGCAAAATGGGGGTCTATCCCTAGGTATGCTTCGCACAGATGGATGAAGATGGATAGATTGAGAATGGAGTTGGGATTTAGATGACACAGTTCAATCCCATAAAACTGGAGGACACGGCGGAAGAAATCACAAGTGGGCATGCCAAAACCAACTTCATAGAAGGCTTTCCATACCGTGATTTCCTCGGTGTCTTCGGAGGGGTATTCATGCCCGTATGCGCTTCTCCATCGGCTTATTCCTTGTGCTGGCAAGAATCCATCCGTCTCTAGGGCCTTGATGTGCTTCTCCTTCAAGATGCTGGTCGGCCAGTCGCTGATTGGATCTTCAACGATTGATATATCCCTCGCGGATGCTGCTTCCTCGGTCGTCACGACCTGCTTCATCACCTCTGCCTTCCTCTTCGAGCCCTTGCCGCGGCTGGATCCTTCACCACCGGCCATTTGGGATCACTACTGACTTGGTGTGGATTGGAGATTGGGGGAAGCTGCGGATGCTTGAGCGCGATCTCTGGATTGCGAGAACTGCGATTGCTGCAAACCCTAGATCTGTTTTGCGAAAGCGTACGGATACGAGGGGTCGCGGGCGGTTTATATGGACTTTTCAAAGAGTTACTTCGGTAATTTTCAATTTTGGTCCTTTCTTGATCCTATATTTGAATTCGTTCAAATTTAGGCTCGGGGGCTGTGGACATATTTTCAGGAAATATTTTTCTGAGAATTTTCGGCTTCAATTGATAAATTTATGAGGAATTCTACAAGAATTCGGGTTTCTTCGGAAATTGATTCTCTTTTGGTTCGGACTTCGAAAGAGCCTCGAATTTCTTCTTCAAAGATCAACGAGGCTCGGGGGCTGCCCAATTGGGCGCACCTAATCGGTGCGCACCAATCCGAACTTCAAGAAGACTTATGAGCACATCATTACCTATCGAACAGCATGGTTGCAACTTCCAAGATCAAAGAACCCTGTGGGTCTCAAAGAACCCTGGCGGGTTCCAAAGAACCCTGGCGGATTTCAAAAGAACTCTGGAGGATCTCAAAGAACTCTGTACTTTCAACAAGGCTGTTCTTCAGGAGATAAGGTGCTCGGGGGCTTGTGGGTGTAGAGTCCTGACGGACTAAACAACCCTGGCGGCCCATCCCTATGGGCCGGCCCATGAACAAGACTTGACGCACAAGACAAGGATTAGTCCTAGTCGGTTTGGATATACTGTATTAGGGAATTAGAGATAAACTTGTAAAAGTCTCCTAGTCCTATACGGTTCCCATGTAACCCTGCCCACCGGACTATATAAGGCGAGGCAGGGACCCCCTCAAAACATCATAATCAATACAAGATACAACATACAGGACGTAGGGTATTACGCTCCGGCGACCCGAACCTGTCTAAACCGTCTCTTGTCACCTTCGGCTCTAGATTCTCGACGACTTCTCCCTAAACCCTTCTCTCGGGGCACCCCCTCGAGAACCTAGTCAGCATAATTCGCCGACAGGAACTTAGATGCTCTTTCAACGACAGAGGAGGAGCTCCATGGCGAGGCATGATCGAAGGATGTCGAGCAATGGGATGGAGTAAAGAGATGAGCAAATCCAATTTCTTTCTCTTTTGCATCTAAACATGAGTTGGTTTTGCCTGCATCTTATGATTTCTAAGGAAATACAATTGTCATCCAGCCAATAGAATTGGATTAGTGGCCATTTCAATACTAGCCCATTCAAACTAGCTAAGCAGCGCAAGAATCTGAGGCATTTCAATTGATACTCAACCCAATTACCTTGAATGCTAAAATATATTTTTTCCATTACATTAAATGGTTGAAAAGAGAAGGCATAATGTACCAAGAATACCCAGCTATCCTAATTAATAAATCTATACACCTACATAAATTTGAAATTGAATAATATTATGCTGAGAGAACACAGTCTAACGAGTTCAAGGTGCATTACAGAGTTAAGGCAAGATCCACTACAGAATTAAGCATCGACCTGAAAATGAGTTCAAAAGGTGTATTACAGAGTTAAGGCAAGATCCACTACAGAATGAAGCATCGACCTGAAAATGCTAGTAGAGTGGTAGTGTGTTAATAAAAAAATTTGGTCAAACTGCTTTAACCAAAGTAATAAGGGGCATGAATTTGCAACCGTGGGATAAAAAATCATAATAAACCCAAATCCCAAATAAGGGGCACTGCCATTTGCAAATAACTACAATTGAATTAGGTAGGGCAGAAGAAAATAAAAGAGAAATGTAAACAAAGATAAAAAGGAAGTTGGATTCTTACCAAATTAGATGGAGATCAATCCGAAACTCATGAGACTCAACACCTTCGGTCATTGTTGCAAACCCTAAAAGGAAAACGAAAAAAGATAGGCAGAAAGGAAGGACAAAGAGGAAACACAGACAAAGAGGAAAGTGGAAAAGGAAGTGGCGGCGGAGAGCAACCTTGGCGGCGCAGAAATGGTGATGGAGAGGGACAACGGCTATATTTAGTTGAAGGAGAGAGATTTTTTTTTAAAAAACGTGTTTTCTGAGAGGGATGGATAGAAAAGTTGAAAGAAATTGAAGAAGAACTTTTCTGGAAACCGTGTTTTTTAAGAGGGATAAATAGTAAAGTCCAAAAGGACTTTTTATCTAAACACAGCCAACATATAAGAGAGGAACCAAACGGAGGCGAACGAAACCAGTTAGATATAGGAAATTAACGGATGATGCATGAATCGCAAACATCGTCCAACGTGGGAACTTGAGACATATAGGATTAGCGGTTATTTTCTTTAACGTGGATTAGCGGTTACATATGTAGGCTTATTATAAGGAAGTCTGTCCATACCTATAATAAGCCTTAGACTAAAAAGACCTTGAGACAGACTATCACGCCGGGTTTAAATCAAGCGATTCTAGCCCAGACAGGCAGACACTGCTAGTCTGCTACTACTATTCGTCCAACTCCAACAAACGAGAAAGTAGAAACCTAACCGTGGGCCGTGGCGGGCCACCAACCGACCGACATGCGGGTTATGTATGGAGATCATGATTCACGAATAATTGCCGTCCTCGCGCCGCCACCAATCCGGCGTCGATACTGCTCCGATCCCAGTCCATCCCTATGGAACCAGAGATCTCGATCGCCACCAGTCCCGATCCGGCGATCCCCGTGCGCGGTCCTCCAGATGATCTGGTGGAGATCCCCGTGGCCGTCCCTCCAGAGACGGCGTATTGTCGTCGCATCTTTCGATCCCGCCTCCTTCGAACTCGCCGCCGCTCTCGAAGCCTAACACTTCCGTCGAGCTCGACCCCCACGATGCCTCCCCACCCGACGATTGCGACATCCGATTCGGTTACCACTTCAGTGCCTCGCGATCGGGGGTCTCGTCGCCTCTTTGTAACTCGCAGCTGCTCTCGACGAACTCGAACCCTGAATCGTGGCTCTATACTCAGCTTTCTGCATGATTTCGACCGATCTCTGAGCATCTCTAGCTGCCTGAGAACGCGCAGCGGCCGTCCGAACAGCAGCAGCAGCAGCCACCGCATCTATGGGCCGAGGGAACTTAAGGACGAGTTCTACTACAAGGAAGGGGAGAGGGAAACAATTCTCGCCAAGATCGACAAGATCTACAGCCAAGCGAACCAAGCCAATCATCGATTGGATAGCGGCTACTGCCCCTGCTTGGGCCTCGTGGATCCCGTCACCAACATCTACATCGACGGCTTTATCTACGATGTCGACTCCAAAGCCGCGCCGCCGGGCAAGGGAGGAGGAGACATGGCCCAACGCTCGCTCGATGGCCTCGTCACCTTTCTCACCTGCCTCTTCCCTTACCTCCCCAATGCGGAGGCCCTGGCGTACCTTGACGCTACCGGCGCCGACGCTCTCGCAGCCGCGCGCCTGATTGTCAGAAGACGCGGCCTGTGGGGCTTCGACATCCGCGCCGCTACCACTGTGGACGCGGTCGAGACCGCCCTCAGATACGCAGCAGTTGCCGCCAAGCACCCAGACCCACAGCTATTCGTGTCAAGGTGGAAGTCTATTTCGGCTGGCCTGGCGATTTTCCCCTCCTCCCCCTTGTATGCAACCCGCATGATCAAGACTCCAAAAGACAATCTTGAGCTCCAAGAGTCGTGGGCACTCGCCACAGGCAGGCTCGAGCGTCTTTGTCCAATTGGCAGAGAGCTTCCTCCTACCCGGGCAGCCATGAAGCGCATGCTCCTTGCAACAATCCATGGATTCTACATCAAGGCTCTGGGCAGTCTGCCCAAGGACGAGTTGACCCACCGGTATCACCGCAGCTTGCTCCTGGGTGGCTACTGCTTCGGCCCGCTGCATCCTGTCGAGAACATTATCGTCAACACCATTTGGTATGACCAAACCTTTCCAAGCAGCACAGAATTTACAACACTCATGATCAGTACCAGCTGCCTGTGGCGAGTTGCGGCCCGATCGATGTATGGCCTCATATCCTTCCTGTGCACCCGCTACCCAGGCCTCACACCTGACCTTGCCTTGCAGCGCCTGCTGATGGCAGGGGGGAGACTTAAGAAAAGCTGATCCTTATCTAGTTGAGGCTCCCAGAGTTGGGGAGTTGGACTGGTCTGAGGCTCCGCAAATTGGATCAGGCATGAAAACTGCTTCCATGCAGAAGAGTGTTGTTTGCAGAAAGGCAGCATCCAGGGTTGCTGTCTCAGAAGCATATGTTGCTGCGGCCACCGCTGCGTTACACCCCAACCCGGCCGCGGTGAAAGAATTCCTTGCCTCACCGGACTCTGTGGAAAAGCTTGAGCATATCTCATATGTGCTGTTGCGGTGTGTGCATGATGGTAACCAGATTATGACATTCCAATTCCATATGCTCTGCACCGAAGTATCCAAATGCGCCTCCTCTATTGGTATGTCGCACCAGCCACAGGAACCAAACCCAACAAAGATAGATGAGGACACCTACCTGTTTGTATCTGTATGCATTGCCAGGTTCTGGCACCAGCATAGTCGAGTCTTCATCAAGATGAAAGTTGCACTAGAGGACTTCAACAAAACCATGGTTCGTTTCTTCTAATACACACTTCTACTACTAGCCTTCTCATTCCTGGTTTCCATTTTAACGCTCTTTTACATGGTTGAAGGCATCCAACTACCAGTTCCATGTCATCTGTGGTGTAAATGAGTTGGTCTGTGGTCCGCATTTCTGCCCAAGCTTTGACAATATAGGATACAATCCCTGGACACCGCACAGGTATCTTTTTTCACATGCTAACTTTCTCGCGACTACCATTGACGATGCTGGAAATCAAACTGCAACTCTCTTCTTTGCTGAATTCGATAACCATGGCACTGGTACACGGTGTGTCCCTATTGCTTGGTCATCCCAGTTTGCTGGTGAGCTCCACTTTTGACCTTATTTTCATGTTATTGTGTCTATCGATTTACTTGTATATCTGAATTTACTGAGTTTAACTGTGCAAAATATCCAACTACGACTGTACGTTGAATTTTTGTTCTTCTTGATAATTATTCATCATTAGAAGTCTGTTCTGCAATCTTTAATTTGGCCGCATTGTTTCTGTTCAGAAAAGTGTCATTACTGCCTCTGTTTTAAAACTGTGTGAATATCCAATTAGGACTATTGATTTTTTTTTTGGGAAAAGTCTATTTTTCACCCTTCAACTGTTACAAAAGTTTGATTTTCAACCTCAAACTACAAAACCGGATACTAAAGGCCCTGCAACTATCCAAACCATGCAAATTTGGCCCTTTGGGTGGTTTTGAGGGTGGTTTTGGATTTTCTAAAAATAGCATAAATATTATTTAACTTTAAAAAACCATAACTAATCCATTTTGGACCCAAAAAATATGAAATCATTGCCAAAAGTTCTCTTAAAATGGAACCAACCTATTGGCATACCATTTAATGTTATTTGGGTATTATATATTTATGTTACTAGTGTCTTATTATTTTTTAAAAAATAATAAGAATAAAAATAAATAATGCGCAAATAACTTCTAATGATGCACCAACATGTAGGTCACATTTTTAGAAAAACATTTGCACCAGATTCTAATTTTTCTAGTTCAAAATAAATTAGTTATGATTTTTTTAATACAAAATTATTTTTTATTTTTTTTGGAAAATACGAAACCACCTTCAAAACCACCCAAAGGGCCAATTTTGCACGGTTTGGATAGTTGGAGGGTGTTTCGTATCCGGTTTTGTAGTTTGAGATTGAAAATCAGACTTTTATAATAGCTGGAGGGTGAAAAATAGACTTTTCCCTTTTTTTCTTAATAGTTGTTTATTATTTGTTATTTCTTTGAAACGGTAATAGAAGTATATTCTTCTGCAATCTTTAATTTGGCCGTGTCATTGTTGTTCAGAAGGGTGTTTATTACTTTGTATTGTGTCCCGAGTGCATAATAATGTTCACTTGTGAATGTGGATGTGAGTGAGTTTGAATAAATAAAATAATTGGTGATCTATGATAGCCATAGAACTTTCAGTGCTTTGATGCTATTTTGTTTGGTTCATTTGTTGAATTAAATCCCATTGCTTGTTTTTGTGTCTTGGTGAAATTTATGTTGCTAGCTGAATTTTGACATAGAGCAGTTAGTTTCATTTGCAATCTTGAAATACCTACATGAATCTTCTGGGACGCAGCCCATTTCTTGGTTTAGTTTGGTTCTGGGTCGCAGCTCTAGACAATTGACGGTTTGGATATATTTTGTTCTTATATTATCAAATTTGCAATCTGGTTTGCCATGAAAGATGCTTAATATTCACAAAATTGCTGTGCCTTTTGCATGTATGGCAGAACAAGTTCGGTGTGTTTATTGTGAGACTGAAGGTAATCGAATTGTGCACCCACCCAAGCATGGGCGTCCTGACTTTGAGCTATATACGAAGGAGGAAGATATATACAAAAATGACTCTAATGCAAAAAAATAGCAGACTGTGTGGGGCGTGTGGAAGATGGAGAAATCTACAATAGCTACTGTTCGGCTGATGATGGGAAGTCGCTGGGCTGGAGCTATGATGATCCAGCCAGCCAAGCAGCATCCAGCAAGCGGCGTATCCCCCCTCCCCCCTGCTGATCGGCTATGCGTGCGTGTGGGCGGTGTGGCTGCCGAAAGCCATATCCAGCCCAACCAGCTTTTTTCAGTCCAACCGAACAGCCTGTGTGTTGGTGCTGATCCAGATGAAACATGTGCGTACTGAATTTGAGCATATGTTGGGAGTCATCAGCAAGATGAAGACCGTGTGGAGTGTGTTGGTGAAATCTACTCGCGCTAGTGTGCTACTGTGTTGGTCCTCGTCATGGTGATGAGTTTGCAGTATGCCCTGTTGGCGATGAACAATATTTGTGTCAAATTAATTTGTGTTTTCTTATCTGTATTAAGTAATGTTAAAATATAGAGTCTACCCCTGAACTGCTGGCAACCGGCATCAGCTTGACCCATAATATTGTTAAATTGGTATGTGTTCAGAATTTTGGATGTTGTTTCATTAAATGAATCATTTTATCATATCCCTTGGATGACGACTTCCATAATGGCCAAGTAGACGAACAGGGTGAGCTCGAGGGCAAGTTTACGTTTACCGACGGCATGCTAGTTCATTTACTCGAGCATATTTTTTCACCAGAGGGTTTGTTTGAGGGCAAGTTTTCGTTTACCGCTGTCTTTGCGAGCATTTTTTGGCCGAATCTCTAACCTTCCGCGCGGCCTTGCCACTTCCACGAGTGATTCGAGTGCTCCCGGTTCTGCCCCTTGCTCCGCTTTGCTTCAGACGCTGATAGGGTGGACCGCTTCTTCTTCGGCCAGGCCTCCCCGAGTCCCCGGTAGTGGGGCTTCTTCTTCGGCCAGGCCAGGCCGTGACGGATCATACGAGCACACCGACCACCATTCTTTTTTTCCTTACGTCACACTCATGACGGTATTAGCGGCGACCGCCGAGTTGAAACTTGAAAGCATATCAAATTTAGTATGACGAGTTGACGACAGTGACGAGCCAGCAGGTGGCCAAATCCTGAACAGAACAGTTTAGTATGACTGGTGGGGCCTTTCGAGGGCAGGGACGGAAGGCGTCGGTCATTCTGGACAAGTGGTCACCTGGTGCCGGCTGACCTGGCGGCGGTCGGTCTAGCAGGGTAGGAGGAGAAAAAAATGGACGGTCCCAGACTCGCTACGACCCAACGGCTGACGCCGAAAGTATCAACACCTATCGAGTATATGTACAGAACCTTTATGGCTTGTTTTCACTGGACTGGACATAATTGATGCTCAGATTCGAACTGAGATCGGATCTGTGACGAGTGCCTTAAGACTTAGGCCATGTTCAGATTTCTAACTATTCACTATTCATTTCAACTTTTCACTATTCATTCTAACTTTTCACTATTCCTCCCTTACAAAACACATTTCCCAGCGAATGCTACAGTGTTTTTCTTATGCTACAGTATTTTTTCCTACAATCTAAACACACCCTTAAGAGGAATGTAAGAGTGAACCTCGCTCGATTCCGCAAGCAACGCAAAGACCTTGAAAGCTAGTCGTGTTTAGTTCCAGAAGTTCTTTTGGACTATACTATTCATCTCTCTCAGAAAACACGCTTCCCAGAAAAGTTCCCCTTTAACTCCTTTCAACTTTCCTATTCATCTCTCTCATAGAACACGCTTCTAGAAATTTTTTTCTCCCCTCCCAACTAAACACACCCTGGATGGTAGATGCAGATGCGGAATTTTGTGAGAAGAGACTACAAAGTCACTCATAAGTCATAATGCGCACACACACACAAATTGCATCAATGATGTAGATGGCCTGGGAAAAAAAAAGAAAAAACAAAGCCAGGTCTTCCTCGCCTTTCGCTTTCCTGGCATGGCTCATCACTCATGCTGAGCTAAAGCCTGGGGTACAGTGGCCGAGGATAACGAAGGCCCCCCCTCGGGCACCTTGACGGCGAAAGACGGCAGGGAATGAGCGGCACACAAATCGCTCCGGCGAGGACGGTTTTTATTTTTATGCCATGATTCATTATTGAATTTCACGGTACAGTATGTTACACCTGACAAGGGAGACATGGAGATTGGAGAAGTCCTACGCTACAGAGCCACGGCCGGTCGCCGCGCGCGAGCCGGCCGGCGCAGCCCACCCGGCACTTACAGGTGGGCCCATACAGGTTGCCCCCACCGTGCCACTGGAAGTCACCCGGCGACGGAGCACGCCGCACCGCAGCTCTGAATGCTGCCAGCCTCCTTCCTCGTCGTCCTCCAGCCGGCTGTTTAGATCTCTGGCTCCGGCGGCGCCTCCACGGCCGCCGCATCTGGGACGAGGTGCTCCGGGCGGCACCCGGCGACGAAGTCGATGAGGTCCTTGCCGGACTCGTCGGCGCCCGTGGGAGGGGGCGAGATCCGGAGCAGCACGGCGATGGCCACGAGGAAGAACCCCGTGGAGACGAGCAGCGGCCAGAAGAAGGAGACCACGGCTGTGAGCCTGGGCCCGACCACGGAGATGGAGACGGCGGCCGTGGCCACCAGCGCCACCGCGACCGCAGCCTGGACCCGGTGCTCCCACATTAGCTCGCCGAGCTTCGCCTTGGTCGCCATCGCCGGATCGGCAGCGCGGCCGGGGAGGGAATGGAAGGGAGATCTAGGGGAGGGTAGCTTCTGGAGCGAGGTGGCTAGGGGTTTGGCTCCTGGCGTGACAGGAGAGAGGTGGGGTGGGGTTGGATTCGCTGGGGGAGGAAAATGGGAAGCGAGGGAGGACGGAGAGTGGGGAATGGGGGTGGTGGTAAGCGTGGGTTATCTCAGACTGCGGAGATTCGCCCTGCCGCCGCCTACCGCCAAGGTCGTGTGCTTTTGGCTCTTTGGGGATGTTTTTTTCTTGCAGCACCGGGCGTGCTGCGGACCGTGGCCCCGACTGGCTGGCAGACAGCCGTTTGTTTGAGTTCATTTACCAAAATGCCCCGCCGCCTGCACCAGGAATGCCATCTTATACTCATCTCTTCTATTCCGTAAAAAAATTGTAAAATACTTTCGGTGCCATCAGCTATAATTCACATCCCTTATATTTACCGCCGTCACTTTCAACCTAACGGTTGACATGATGCTCTTCCTCCTTTCTTCTTCGCGCTTCCCCCTCCAGTTCATGCCGTACAATCAACCACCAATGGGAATGTGTTCCATCCAATCCTCAGCCCAACATGGAGTGTCTAAAGAACCATGACGCTGCGATGGCCGTAGGAATTCATGCCCTCGCCAGAGGCCAGCCCGGTCGACCTGATGTCACTCTAGTGTGCAGTGTGCGGGTGCCACCCAACTTTCGCTATCAGGCAGTGAGGGCTCCCTACCGTTGTCAGCACAGGGTTAAAAAAACCGTTGAAACCGGTCCGGTTTTCGCGGTAACCGGTCGTACCGCTTCGGTCCGGTTGCAAAACCGGTCGGTAACCGCCTCCGAACCGACACTATAAAACCGCTCCCACCGGTTAGCCGGCCGGTTTCCACCGGTTACCGGACCGGTTTTTTCGGTTTTAGAAACCGGCCATACAGCGGTTTGGTTAACCCTGTGTCAGCACCACTAGCGCTTCCCTCTCCACGGAGCATGCTACACTGCCAAACGCACCACGGCGGCAAGGAGACACCTAAAGACCGACTTTCGGGCATCATCGACGACTCTAACTCCGACTTGGATAGCTCGAGTACGATGAAAGATGAATGCAACTGGTGTCCCCGACACCCTGCTTAGACTATGTGCCGGCACAAGTGGCTCAACAACTGTCCCTGCTATCGTATTTCCAGTTGGGACCGCACATGCTGCTCTCGTTCAGCTCTGGCACATAGAATGTTGTGGTGGCAGCGACGTCGCAGAAGGTGCCGCCCTCCCAGCTGACGCCGGCTTCGGCGAGCATGGCACTCCCAAGAGCTGTGAGCAAGTTACGCTAGTCTGCTCACCACTTGCGGAACGATTAGATGGAGAGAACAATGGACAACAAAGTAGCAACTAGTAGGATAAAAGTAGGGGTGGAAGCGGATCGGATGTGGATAAAATATATACGGATAGCGCTTTTACCATATTTTAACGTGGATGCAGATTCGGATATTGTCGAATATGAATGCAAAACAGACAGTGCAGATTCGGGTAATGTGGAAGCACATTCAGATATTTACTTGATTATGAGCATAGTTATATTTGTTTTCTTTATTCATTATAAACACATTTTGAAAGTATTGCTAAACTATTATATAATAAGGGAAGAAATCTGTAGTTTTGTTCTCATTTAGCAAATATATACTTAATGTGCAAAATTAATACATATAAAGGAAATATGCAAGCAACATTGCAGCAGACTTACTAATAGAGTAGATTTCCTATCTAAATTCAGTTAGTTAAGGTGCAGTGAAGAAATAAACCCCTTAAATTCAGTTAGTCAGTAGGTCGTAGTTATTAGACTGAGGGTGTGTTTAGATTGGGAAAGATTCCCCGAAAATACACTGTTCACCAAAAAACACTGTAGATGAATAGTGATATGTGAGTAGAAGAGGTGGGATGAATAGTGGATTTTTGGGGAATCTTTGGGAAACTAAACGGGGCCTGAATGTTCTACCAAAAAAGAAATGTTCTATAGGAGAAATATGATTTCTTTACCATTTTATTCTGCCTTAATTCAGCATTCATTTCACAATGACTACTAAGTAGATTGTGTGTGTATCCTGCTTATCATGAATGTTTATTTAAATGCATGACTGAACTACGTGCTCAAGTCATTGCATACAGATGTGCTTCCATAGAATTGCGATAGTGGCCCAGTGGGGAACTGGTTCGCTTTTCAAACCGTGCAGAATTATATATTCTTGAAAATACAGGACAACAGAGAAGCTGAAACCTACCAAACAACCAAGAAAAGTTTGAGATGTTCACTAATGTGACATGGATTTTTACTGCTGCAACTAGTATGACAGTTCCCTAATTATAGCTGGGGTCCTCGTACCCTTAACTTACATAGTGTGTTTCAAGGGGTTTAAATTTAGTTGGATGGACATGAAGATAGTAATAAGATAGAATTAGTCCATGGTGTGTAAATACATTCTTTTTCTTTCATTTGATACTTAATATATTTTATTTTTGTTGTCAATAAGAAGATGCCAACACACTGGTGTGGCAGGTCATACACACTAGGGTTGTTAGTATCAGAATACTAGGAAGTATCATTTTTCGCTTAGTATCGGACCATAGGATCGTATCGTAATATCGGGATTCTATCAGATTCATGAAATATATATTTTATATAAGATTTGCAATATATTGCATATATGGAAGTCTAAATATTGAGTTTCGTCAATTTAATTATCCTTTTGCACATTTCATTGGTCTTATTAACATCATTTTCAATGCAACTTAATTTAAATAATATTTATTACAGCTAGACTATTTAAAAAATTACTTATACCGCTAATTATGTAGTATCTAGGATCGTAGTTTTGGGATACTACGAAATTCTAGGTAGGATCGTGTGGAGGCTCAAAGTTGTATCGGGATACTATAAAAAATTAAGACACTAGGTAGTATCGGTATCGTTTTGGTTTGGTAGCGTATCGAGATACTGACAACGCGGAGGTTGTCGCCATTGGTGTCTATATTGGATGACCTTGTGTATATATTTTCAGGTTAATTTTAATAGCTCATATGATGCATTATACTAGCTAAAATTCTTTAATCTGAAATATCTTAAGTGAACTTAATATCAAGCGCTGGTATATTCCATGTAAGTTATTGAAATAGATGGAACAACCGCATGTGCATGGGCGCGGACGGGCACAGCGAAGCGCACCACATGTGCATGGCCGCAGAGCCACGGACGGGCACGACGAAGCACGCCACCCGATCTAGTTGTTGTGTTTGTAGAAAGGAGAGACGATCGGCCTCTCCCCTGACAGGGACGGAAAAAGCTTTCGGGCTTTCCTATAGCACATATCTACATTGCTGTTGTTTGCTAAATAGACCCATGGACCCTTCAGAATTCCGTCAGTTCAGATATGAGACATGCTATGGTACTCTAGAGTAATTGTGGACCGTGGATAGTTATAACGAAGTATTACCTCCTAAGAAGTAATAGATTAATTGTATTCCGTAATTACTCAGCTACGTGCCTATGTATGCCTACAGTGCTGCGCCTGTCCACTTGCTACGACGACCATGCCAGCGACCAGACGAATCACACGGTCAAGTCGTGTTCGCGTCCGGGCTACGTCCAACCGTCGTCTTCTCCACACCGTCTGTCGCTTCGCCTTGCGTCGCCGGCGCATGGGCTCACGATCGATCACCACCGCAAGGTCGCTCGACACCAGCGCTCTCACCCTCAGGCGAACGCGTGCGCCGGCGAAAGGCCGCGTGGCGGCACCAATTTGGCTATCACTGGTGTGGCTGCTAGTCCGTGGGCACCTCCGTGCAGAGCTTCGAGCAAGAACCGGGGGAGAAGAAAAAAGGATCTAGCTTGAGGTTGCACATTCATGACGAGCCCATGGCGTAGTGGCCGGAGGGAGGGAAGACCACTGGGTAGGGCCATTCCCACGACAACGCATATCTCGCGCACGATTCTGAAACAAGGTCGACAAACTCGGAGCAGCGGTTGCTTGCTCCATCCAGAAGAACTGGCATGCGTGCCCCCACACAGGGAGATCGTTGAGCGCCTAGGCAGGGGAAGATGAGATCTCGGGGAAGAGACCGGGACAGATGGCCCGGTGAACGGATGGGATCGGTGAGCGAATGGTGCAGGCGTGCGGCGACGGCAAAACTACGGAATTACGGAAGGAAGAAGCCGATGGGGAATACGAGAGTACGAGACTCAGATAGACAGATTTCTGTATCGAGAATAGATACGGACGCACAGATTTTGATACGAGACTTTTGTTTATAAAAAAATACAGAGACTTTCCTATTTTATTTATTCCTTTTAATTATTAATTATATTAAAATCGATGGCTGTGATTTATCTGAACTCTTACCTCCTAGGAGGTAAGATGGAGTACCTTAGCAAGTCCCTCCAGGTATTCCAAACTGTTCAGAGGCAATATTTTCAGGTTTCAGAATAAAATCCAGAGCAAAGAATGTACATTCATGGATTTTCTCAGCTCAACATCTGCAACAGGTAGCCATGACGAATTCTGGTAAACGCTCAGCGCACAAAGTCTTCTTTTAGGCAGGACATGTGTATCCGCAAGTCCAGCTCTACAATGCAGATCTCCCGATTCCTGTTATAGAATGTTCAAAACGCTCATTTCCTCAAAGCAAAACAAAAAGATGATAGGGAAACGGATTCATATGGTAATGGCAAATGGATTAGTTTAAAGCTACATAGTACTAGTAAAGTAGCTTCTTTCTTTAAAAAAAGAAAATTACACTTTCGAGACATGAAGGAAAAAGCGTAAGCGTATTCTTTTAACAAAGGCTATAGCAGCTTACTCTTTGTTTCTCTCTTCTGAAGATTAGAAAGCGCAACAGCGACTTTCCCCCCAAGCTCAGCATTGTTCTTAACGAGTGCAATATCTATGCACCACTAAGGATAATTTCTTCCAGGAAAGGTACGAAAAAGGCACAAAATGCAGATGAAGTTCGAATTTCCCAGAAGAAAAAACACAAATTCCAATACAATGTTCACTAATAATTACAAATTGAAAAGGCATTAATTTGCAAAAATATGTGGAACACAAAAACTACCCTAAAACTCAATATTCTAGGCACATGCAAATGGATTATGCTATGCAATCATCTTACAAAATATGCCATGGAATGCTATCCAATTATCCTAAAAAATACGCTATGAATTATGCAACTAAAATTATAGGATACTGGCTTCCAAGGAAGATCCTCCAGTTAGCTCTTTTACTCTTTCAAGCATGAATGGAGTGATCGCATTTCCGATTATCCTTTTTTCCCTGAAAAGAGAGCAAAAACAATTAGGTATTATTTTTATTATACCACTGTTGGAAGCTCAGATGTCGACTGTACTCTGCTTCCTTTAGAGCCTTCCGTATTGCAGACTCTATAATACTCCCTGAAGCTGCATGCTGAGTGGGAATCGGCACTGCGATTAGGATTCCTGAACCTAGATGTAGGTTCCTGTTTGCATCTGCACCATGATAGAATCAAATCAATAGCTGCAGAAAACTCTAGAGCCTTGACCCAGAGACAACCAAGATTCTAATCAGTGTGGCTAGTGTATTGAATTACAAAAGGTCAAAATGTTCAGAGAATTGATTATGGGGGGCTGCCCATTGGAGTTATATAATGTGATCAAGTTCTGCACATTAGAATAATCCCAATCATTATGTATGGTGCCTTTTAGTTTTATAGTTTATGGCGCATACACTAACCGTTATCTTATATTGAATATTGATCCTATGCTAACCAGTAAAACATCTTTGTGAAATTAAGAAAATAAGGTAACGCAGAGAATATGAGGCCACTGGTGGATCCAGTCATTACCACCAGTTCATGTGAGACTGGTAATGTCTTGAAGCAATTGTTGGTATGTATAACAAAAGGCGTTGCCATAATGAACTACTCCTACTCACGTATTATTTTGGCACACTCTTCTGGGGAATCAACACGACATGGCACCTGCATCAAGTAACAAGTATATATATCAATATCACTATGTATCCAAAACAGAATAAACTCATTTAAAACCTGATTTGAATGCAGGGACATTTTTCATAAATTTCACAAGGAAAAACTTCAACTCCAACTTATATCTCGAAAATACCCCATGCACTCATGCCCTAAGGGCATATATTGTTCTGTGTTGTGAAAAATAGTAAACAAAGGATAGTGCCAAATAACTACACTACAGTATCAACAATACATTAGTCTACTAGGTGGTTTGCAAGAGGTCATGCTGAATAGCTAAGAAAAATTCTGAAATGGAGGAAATTCCCGCTCACACTAACTATGTAACTGAGGCATAGAGGCACCAGAAAATCCTGCTAACCTAAAGTTAAATATAAAAGAGAATCCAGATATACAATTTAGCATAGCAATTTACTGATAGAATACATGGCGTGAGTTTTATCTATCAATGCTACTGGAGGAGAAAAGGCACATATGGGAAATGTTTAAAAGGTTGTGCCTTAAAACTTCAAGCTAGCTAAAAGCAGATAAGTTCTGTAAAGTATCTTGCCAAATCTGCTCTCAAAGGCAAACTCTATGGTCAAACCACAACATCGGGGCATTTCATTTTCTGGAATGATGAGCAGTTTACAATTATAGTTTTGGGAAATCGGGAGCGAGTTGAATCATGTGCCTTAAATTCAGCTAATCTATCATTGATTCAGATGAAAGGATTTGGCTCTTCCAACTGTCCAGCAAAAGCTATCCAGAGAAATATCCGACGGATCAAAAACTATTTTACCTGACAACCACTTATCTCTGTGAAGAAAGCAGGAAATTCATTGGTTCTGTAAGCAGCAACGGTGACTCCTTGAGTTTCCTGTTATGCGGTCACCGAAGAAGGTCACATGATTGAACACGAAGGCAATATTGTATCAATAACTGTCATGCAAAGGCAAGCGTGAATTTTCCAATATATAGCCCTCATACTAAAGCACAGCCTCAAGTGCTGAACAAAACAAGGGAGCATCTATGTGCAAGCTTATCATAAAAGCATGATCGCATGTTAGTATAAACATGAACTAAAGGGTCCAGAAATACCAGAAATTATAAGTTCAAATTCCTGTTGATTTGGTTCGTCCCAATTGAGTTAAGTACCGCCTGAATAAAAGAGGAAACCGGTTCCAAGACAAGTGTTTTTTCTTGAAGTAATGATACTGGTGAGTGGTGATAAAAGTTGTGTATAAACTCATCTGATTTCTGCAGCAAACCATTTTCAGTTCATGTTTTCCTAGATTTTGTATCTTGTTCTAGTTTGCAAAGTGATGGCTTCATTTTGTTGTTGAATAGCTATTATGTGCACACTGCACAGACAACTACAAGGTATAACCCCAAAAATAATCCTTAATTACAACAATAGTATAACCCCAAAAATAATCCTTAATTACAACCTGTCCATATCTAACATCTTAAGAACTAAAAAGGAAAACAATTTACATAAATGCATTAAGAATCCCTTGGTTATTATTGCATTACGAATCACTTGGTTATTATTCATTAAAGAGTGTAAGTTTAACTATACCAGGTATTCAAGCGTCCTTGGTATGTCCAAAATGGATTTCACTCCCGCTGATATAACAGCTACAGGAGTCTTTCCAAGTTCAGTTAAGTCTGAGGAGATGTCCATAGCTGCATAAAAATGTTAATTGCATCAATCAATGCAAAGAAATTTCAAAACCATCAAAAGAACTAATGTGCTTGATCAAGTCAATATGTTAATGTAGGTGATAGTGCAATCTTTCTGACTTGCTCCAGAAATCAGAAAAGAAGTTTCAGATTTTATACATATTAAAAAAAAGTCAACATCCCAAATGAACTAGAGATTGAAGATTGGATCATACATCCAGTGATATACTTCCTGGCAAATGTCAACCCATATAGAAAAATTAAGGATTCCTTACACAATTGGAAGATGCTTACTTTGTTCGCCGTGTCTATGCACACCCCCTATTCCCCCAGTTACAAAAATCGGTATGCCAACCTATTATGAAAGAGCAATTTATATAGAAATAAAAAGTTGGTAGTAGCAAGCATGAGCACGAAAATGCTATCAGATGAAGCCAAGATAAATCGGAGGAAGATGCTTTTGTGTAAGTTTTATCGGAGACCTTGTGAGCAAAGAACATTGTGGCAGAAACTGTTGTCGCACCATTGCCACCAGATGCAACCTGCCAATAAGGAAAAAAGAAATTACCAGCAATGTCAAATCTAGGGCTATCTGATTAAGAAAATATGCTTAAGCATATAGGAATGCAGAACTATTGCAGTGCGATTTACTGTGATGACCTGAGAATGGAAAGGGAGTAGGGTGCAAGGTACTCACCACATGCGCTATATCCCTTCTAGCAGTCTTCTGAAATTGTCTTCCACTAATAGCCAGCCTTTTTAATTGTTCACCGCTAAGGCCTATTATCATATATGCAAAAAATGAATGTGAAACTAATTGCAATAGTACTAATTACAATAGTACAATAGGAGGGCTCTGAGCTAGAAATTCGAACGGTAAGTGTATGGGTATTTTGTTATTAAGTCTAGGGTAATATGATCTAACAAAGTGCAAGCTCGTATGTTTTTTTTTTTTTTTGAACCTGAAGCTCGTATGGTTTTGAGAAATCCTTCATTAATTTAAGTAAAAAAGAAGCAAAGGCGAGAACTGACCGACGTGTGGAAGTCCATCTAAGATGGCTATGGTGGCAGGGATAGCCCCAGTGCCCCTGACGACGGCCTCCACCTCCATGGCGGTTTGGAGATTCTTGGGGTACGGCATACCTGAAAAATAGAATGGCTTACGCAAATCGAATTAGAAGGAATGCAAATCGAATCGAAGGCAAGGGGAATCAGAAGGAGTAAGAGGGAATCAGGAGTAGAAGGACGCTGACCGTGACAGATGATGGTGGACTCGAGGGCGACTACAGGGCCAACGCGGGCGAGGGCGGCCGCGACCTCGGGCGCCACCACAATCGACATGTCTTACGTCTTGTTGTGCCGGGAGTCGGACTAGAGGCGAGGGACGCAACGCAACCACCGCCGCCGGCTGGGAATTGGACTGCAGGCGACGGGAAGGTAGGAGAAGAGGTGGCGACGGTGGCATGGGCTGTAGGGAAGTTGGGGAGCTGGGCTGGGCCTCCACATGACACGAATCAACAGCAGTAATTCAGCCCAACTTGTTTTTTTTTTCATTTTTACTTGCAGAAGATTTGAAGATGGCCGCTGCCCGCTGGATGATGTGCGGCCATGGGCTGATGAGCGTGGTCACCGACATTGCCCACGACCCCGCCGGCCGGCCAGCTTATGTTTCAGGGACAACGTAAAAAAGCAGTTGCACTTGGCCATCGTGATCGAGACGATCAAGCTTCCGTCCGGGTGCTGCGCCATGGTCGGGCAGCACATCGTCTTTGTGGCCACCAGTGGGCGGAGGACGGTGCATGCTTCTTGCTTGTGATGGATTATTTTATTCTTTGCTTGAAGCTGCTTTATTTGTCAAATTTTAGGCCTGCCCTGCCCGGTGGCTGGCCTTTGGTTCCAATCCAACAGATAGCAGCATATATTCTGATGCCCATGACATATCTGCCTGCCAATACTTGCAGTATAGTATTAGATCCTCTTGCCTTTGCTGATGTTTGTGCCCTTTGGCCAAATTAAAGCAAAGGAATCGATCCGGGCGCCTTAGCTTGCATTGCATGGTTAAGTTCCACCACCACCAGCTTGCATCTCCTCATCCTTTTCGATCGCCTTCGCCTGGCGAAGCACGCATGCCCAGGAATATGATGATGATTAGTTATTAGGTGAAAGCCAAGCAAAGCCAATTAAGCTGGAGTACTAGTTAGATAGCTACCATAGATAGCATCATGTCGTGGCTGCACTCCGATCGGCGGGGCTCTCGCTCCTGGAAGCAGAGCTGGACAGCGCGCGCTCTGTCCTCCTGCTCCCTCCCGCCGCCCGGCCTCCTCGCCTTCTTCGCCATCGTCGTCTTCTTCCTCGCCGTCTCCGGCTACGTCGACTACAAGGCCATCGAGCGCCGCGCCGAGATCGGCGCCCGCGTCTTCGCCGCACCGCTCGCCCTCGCCGCTGCCTTCCTCCTCTTCGCCGCGCTCAGCTGGCGACGCAGGTACTGGACCACCAGGAGGCTCAGGGCCCGCCACCAGCTGACGATGATGCCACCCACCGCTAGTACTGGTGCTGCCTCCACGACCTCGATGCCCTGGGGCTTGGCGCTGGCAGTGGCCATACTGCTGCTCATGGTCACCTTCCAGCCCGCTGTTCACTCCATGTGGTTCAGGCCTCTTTGGGACTCTGACGACTATTAGACCTCCTCCTGGATTTCACACTTCCCGCCGGCTGCCCGCGTACAGTACGTGTTATCAAATATACATAGTGGCATACTACATACAACCACTAAATGAAATGGAATGGAAGACATGCATGTATGTAAGTATATACTGTTATGCTTTTGTTTCATCACGATGTTGTGCGTATACATCGGTAATAAAGACGACAAATAAATAACTGGTCTCGACTATCGTTTTGTCTTGGGAAAACTATCGATAAAAAATTGGACATGTGGAGATATTTCACTGCTGTCTCTTTTTTTTTTTCCCCCTTTCTAATTGACTAGGCATGTACTACGATACAAGAAGAATGATTTTTCCTAGACATTACCTTAATTTTCCCAAGACTAGAAAGGGAATGGCAAGGGAATCATATATATGACCAATCCGAGAAGTTGCTACAGGCCTTGACCACTGGGTTGTCTGCGGGAACATATATATTTTCATAAGCCATTGTTTATGACAACGGCCTCATTTTTCAGAGACAATTCGAAGAAACAACCTCATGAAAATATAACGGTTTCTAGATGCAATTCACATAAATAATCATTTGTAAAAATAGCATTTTTATTGGCGGTTGCATCAATTTTCTCTGAAAACTTGCCTTTATATTTTCAATTATAACTCCAACATTGAGTGCAATGTCGTAGATATATCATACATGCCTCCGTTTCCACCTAAATTTATAAATGTTTTGTAAGCTCTCTAGGACTAGTAGGAATGTAATATTTAATACTGAGACATCTATTATCAATATAAAACAAGACCTGCTTCCTTACGGCTTTTTCTCGAGAGTTTAAGTTCCAACAGTTATTGAAATATAGCGCAGTAGAGCTATAATAATATAGCAAAAGAACATCAAATCTCTGACACAGCGCAGTAGAGTTAAGTCTCCGATTCGAAGCTTTTGGAAGAAAACAGCAAGTATCCAACAATCCTACCACTATCAAAAGAACATCAAATCTGACACAGCGCGATAGTATTTCTATGCCGCATTGCCGCTTGACATGGACCACAAAAGCATCCCCTCATTAACACCAAGAAAGTACTTCTACAATATAAAGCATTCAGAGCCTAATCTTCTACAAAGTCTCCTGCCGCTTCGTCAGAATCATCTTGCTCTCTTGCTTGTTCGGCGTATTCATCAAGTGATCCGGCAGGAAATATGTCACCTTCTCGACTTCTGTCCGCAACCTTTGGGACTGAAGGGCCACTGTCCTCACCCTTGCCCTTGTTCATCTGCCAGGGGAAATGTTAATAAATATCAGAGTTTTGCTGAAACAATAGATCAACAACTGGCATTGTTTAAAACAGGACAGGAGTAATAAAGTTCCAAGAATCAAAACTGACATTGAACTAGCGTTTAATCAGTTATAACAAGGAACAATAATCACACTTCATTTGGATCTCAATAACCTAGAGTAGAAAAATCAGCGTCTTGCATTTACATGTACACATACATGCAGCTTGTCTAAACATTTGTTTCAAAGCAAGGTACCAGATCACCCATTATCTTCAACCACAGAGCTTTTTTATAGCTTCAAAGTTTATTTATAAAGATGTCTATCTAAATACCCCATATACAGAATACTACAGATCTCAGAATAGCATAGACTATAGACTAATTTTCCCAAACAATGGTATGATTGCACATCACACACACGATGAACTGGCCGATACTTCAGCAAATGAGCAAAATGGTTCATTTCAAAAACATGATGAAACATACTTTAAGTTTTAACTGGCACTATAAGATTGATGCAAAGAGAAGTAACAGCTCAAAGCTGAGATCAACATTCGAACAGAATATCCGTTTAATTTTCCAACAAGAGACTAGTATCGGTATTCCATTGTAATGCGTCGAGGTTAATTCTAGAAATGCCGCATTGTATTTTGAATTGTAGCTTTAGGTTCATTGAATGGAACCTTTGTCAGAACACCCCACTGGTTCAATGGGGAGATCTGGAGCAAAACTGACTTTTCATGTTTTACACAGAACAAAAGTGATGGCAAGATTTTTTTTCTAAAAAAGAATAATGTAGAGATCAGAAGAAACAATTGCAAGTACAGGATATTCATGAAATATAACATACAAGTAGAAATATAGGGACCTAACTAAGGCAGGCTTAAGGATCCAGTCATCCAGACATAGTAAAACAATCACAATAAAAGAATGGGAATTCCCTTTCCAGATTCATGGCTCCCTAAATCCAATACTAATTAATCTTTTCATCACGGAGACTATTAATAGTAGAGGTAAATGCATAAGAACTAAAAAATATTGTGTGAAGAGCTGGTACTCACAATTCGAAGAAGGGTGCGTCTCTCTCTTTCCCTAGCACCTCTGATAGCCTGAAAAACAACGCAGTTATCAGCACAAAGTAATATCCCTCTAGGTTCAGTGCAAATCAGTTTCAAATATAACAGAATAGGACCTCTTCTAGCGCCTTGCGTTCAGTATCCTCTTCGTGCGTGTCCCTAAATCACAATCCCAAATCAATCAAAAACAGTCATTATGCAGATATGCCAATACAACACAATTTATAAAAGTTTAAAACAGGAATAAACATCAAGGATCACCTTCCAACAAGCTCGTTGACACGAGTGCAGCACTTGGCACATATCCCAAGGTTCTTGGAGCAATCTGTATTGAACAGGGGGCAACCAAAATCAGTAACAATCTAGCATATCACTAGCTCACAACCAGACCCAGTAACATGCCAGATTGAGCAGTAGAAATTCACCTCTGCAGACGTTGTGGTAAGCCTGACGGACAGCTCGCTTCCCGCACTTCTGACTGCCAAACGAAAAGAAGAGAACCAGTATCACCTCTGCTCATTGCCTCAGTATCCTTGCCAAATACAGTAGTAAACAAGCAGAGGAAAAGAGAACTACCACTTTGCAGGCTCAACAATCTGCTTGTACTTGCCGTATCTGCAAAAGGAGAAGAACGAGTCGGACCAGGGTGCAACGAAAACAGTCGAAACTATGCCAAGTAACAAGTCCACAGAACCTATGAGGCCCACCTGCGCTTCCAGTCGATTTGGTCCCGGCAGCGCTGGCAGACGCCGGTAATCTCCGCCAGGGGCCGGAACCTGCCCCCAGGCTCCTGCAGCAGCGAGGGTTTCAGATGGGTGATCGAAAATACGGGGAAGAGGGGAGGACGAGGGCCGGCGGTGTACTTACGGTCTCGTTGATCTTCTGGTTGAGGTTCGGCTTCCAGGCGTAGGTGTTCTGGTGCTTCGGGGGCCCCTGCCGCTTCGACATCGCTGAACTCCGATGGTCTCCCTCCTCCGCTTCGCGCCGCCGGGTTTCTCTTTTACGGACTCACGCCACCAGAGCCCTCCCCTCTCCCGCTTCTTGCCCTCGCTTTCGCGGCAGCTGCACGACGTGGCCATATCTTACCCGTTCGATCCGACGTACAACAGGCCGAAGCCCACAAGGGCACAAGGCCATCCCTATGATGGATGGGCTTCCTAGTAGAACCCACCAGCAACCCTAACCGGCTCAACTGAAGCACACCTAGGAGGCCCAACCGGCGACGCAGTTCAAAGTACGGACAGAGATGAATAGCTTTGTTGCTGAGAATTCGCAAAAGGAAAAAAAAAATTGATACTGAGATTCTGAGAACGGGGAACCGGCATTTCCCCGATCAAAAGAAAGATCGAACCCCCCTCATTTGGGAGTTGGAACAGAACCTAGCAATCTCCCCCGAGACAGGGAGCGGCCACCGCCAGACGAGGAGGAGACGGCGGCCGGAGCAGCCGCAGAGAGAGCCTTGGAAGCGTAGCCAGCCGAAGTCGCTATGCGGAGGAAGCTGCTCCAGTTCCCGTCCCTTCTCGCGCAGCACGCCCTCCGCGGGGCGGCCCCAAAAGCCCAACTCCAACCCCACCACCACCACCGCGTTCTCCATTCCCCCACCGCGCCGTCATCCGCACCCCTCTCCCCCTCCCCGTCGGCTGAGCTCCTATGGAGCAGCCTAGCCGCCGGCGCCGTTGCCTCTCTCCTCCCGAGGACCGCGGCGGCCGCGCGGACCGCGGCGAACCGGTGGTTGGCGGCCGCCCGCGGCGGCGGCTCCCTCGATCTCTTCTCGCTGCAGCGCGGACGGAGGACCGGGGGATCAGTGTGGCAATTCGTGTCGTCCACCTATCTCAAACCCTGGTGAGGTTAAGGTTGGCGTGATTTTACTCTGGAATTGTTTCGGTTGTTTTGTGATTTGGGTTTCTGGTGTCTACGGAAGGGCGTACTGGTTGAGGATGCGCCCTGACGGGATGGTGTTGACGCTCATTGGTGCGAATGTGACTGTCTTCATGCTCTGGCGTGTGGCTGATCAGGGGTTCATGAGGAGGCATTTCACGGTAAGTGAGATCAATCATGGCACATGTTCTTAGATTATACTAGTGCTTACTTGATCTTTGTTGCAATGAGCAGAATTCGCTGGACAATTTCAAAAGTGGACGGTTGCATACCTTGCTCACGAGTGCTTTCACCCACATAGGGACAAGTCAACTCTTTTCCAACATGTTTGGCCTCTACTTCTTTGGGACAAGTGTAAGTTACACATTTCTTCCTTATGTTACTGGTAGACATATAATTCGACTGCAAGGTCCCAAAGGGGCATCAATGTGAAAAGAGTATGCAGTGAATGGGAAATCAGTGTGCAACTGATATGCATAACCTTAGGTTCAGAAAACGGAAAGTGGGAGAAAGGCACGTTGAGGCTCTTAATCCCAGGCACCTGGCTTCACTTGTGTGAAGCACCTTTTGTTGGAATATAGTTAGCCATGGTTCCTTAAAATCTAGTATATGAACGAGCAAACCAGAATGCACTTTCCAGATGGACAAAATTAGGCTCATTGTTTTTATCAGTATACTAACAATAATAATGCTTGATGATTTTTCATCTAGAACATGAATTTGGACCAATTGCAATAACATATTTTTAAATGATCATGGAATCATGGTATTTCGTTTTTATATTATCCTATTTTGAGATTTAAAGTAAGTTCAGGCCACCTATTTTGAAATGATGGATGGATGTTATCATATGAAATTACAAAATAGCACTGCATTTGATAGTGGTGAACTCCCTCTGCATTACTTTATTCTTTCCCCCTCTTTTTCTCCAGGAAATTAAGAATCTCATTTCTTGAATAAAAGTTGAAAGCACGTAACTTAGCCTTCTGAAGTGACGCTAGCTTAAAGGATGCCCCAGTTCGCTTGCCTTTTCGGCTTTTCCCACTTTATTTGGGTCTTTTATTCTGCTAGGAGTTAGGACTACCCTTCCATGAATTGAAAATAGGATAGGAGATGCTTGTCATTTGAAGGGCAAAGATACCTAAGAACCAAGCTAGCAGTTCATCATTCAAAATAACTTTTTTACTGGTTTGAATTCGTAGTCTTCCATCAAATATTCAAATGTATCAAGCTGTTGCACAAGACAACTTAGGTTCCATATCTGAAGTGATCCAAGGTTACGTGCGTTAATTAGAGCTCAATGCAGAAACTTTTACAAATGCAGGCGCCTGCGGGTCCTGTACTCCTTTGAAGCAGTGCACCTGTATTTAGTATTCACTTTGGAGATGTGCAGCAATATTGTTCTTATGATTTATGTCTTACATGTTTTCAACATCTATATCAGCAGAGATGTGTGGTAAAAACAAAATATAGTATATTAAGCATCTCACGTGTAATTGCATATGGTGTCTACTGTGTAGTGGGACGGGTATTCTTTAGTTTGCTTCCAACACAGAATTATTCATCTTGTACGCTGGTGTTTATAATAATGATTTGTTGCCTTTTACTTCAAATGTTGAATTACATTTTCCTTATTTATCTTTCTACATCAGATTGCGAACACGTTTGGTTCTGCTTTTCTGTTGAAGCTGTACGTAGCTGGAGCACTTACTGGATCAGCATTCTTCTTGCTAGAGAAGGCTTTTCTAACTGCACAAAAACATGTAAGAATGCATAGTGTATATATACGTCAAGAAATAGGATTTCAAATGTTCATTTACTGTCACTGCTGAATTAGATTGCTATTAAATTATTAGTTCAGGGTCTCAACTTATCCATTCTGATGCTCACCTCTGAAAAGCCTGTAAACTAGCGATTTGATATATATGATGGTGCTCCTGCAGGATTATGTTGGATGGGATGATTCAAGAGCTCCTGGATTTGTATGTGGTCTCCTTTCCAACAATATAATCATATTTAAGTTCATAGACCAAGCTACATTGTCTTACACTTTTACATGGATAATGGAAATTTTAGTCTAGAAATCTTACAATATACAGGGAGGTTGCTACACCCTCCGATTCCCAATACTTGTTTAGCTTTCTTTACAGTCTTCAAAATACCTGTTCTACAGCTTCTAGGCAACTTTGGCCTATCTTTTCCAGTCTTACCATCTTTAAATGTATCATTAAATAACATATTCCACTTGTGCACACACTTTATAGAATATTAATTGTATGATGGCCACTTTATCCATCTCCTTAAATTTTGTGCCCAACTCTAAATCAACAAGTATTGTGTATTGGAGGTAGTTGGAATAAGCATCATTCATCATCTACCTAGGAGTAAGTGGGCCCATATAACACGATACATCAATTTAATCCGATTTTATGTTTGACAACTGCATGGGCATTGTTGATGGTACTGCACATAAATCCTGCCGTGCGTCCTGAATTTGATTTGCTCTGTTTTGTTGATGTCATGTCACCCAGGGTGCAAGGGCTGCAGTTAATGCAGCGATCCTCCTTGACATTTTTCTGAACCCCAAGGCAGTAGTGTATCTTTACTTCTTAATTCCTATTCCGGCTGCTCTCTTGGTGAGAATATTTTCGATTTTTTTTTAAATCCACTGTATTTAGTTGCTCAGAGCAAAATTTCTTTATTTCTTCTCATTTCAGGGGGCAGTTTTGATTGGTACTGATTTATACATGGTGAAGATGGTATGTGTTATGGTTCTATGCCTCAGTCAGTTTCTTTTATAATAAGTGAATGTTTTGGTGCGACTATTTTACCTGTTTTGCCTATGAACTGTTTTTGTTTGTTTTGTTATTAACATAGGCACTTTAATGTTGTTCTTGCCACTCTGTTGATTATGCACATCATTCAAGAGTTTTGACAGAATCAGGGGTGTCAATTTTCTACATTACAAGTGTCCTGGCCACCTGGGGCTTTGGCGTCTCACTAAAATTAAACGCTCTGCTATATTATACATTTCTACTTTCTAGTAGAAATATGATTATTATACATTGGGTTTAATACCTGTATACACATTAGAATTGAAGTATTTGTGAAAAATAAACATGTGCAGCAATCGAAGGCTAGTGAAAATTCACATTTACTTTATTGGGGAAAAAAACCCACCTGTGACATTTTTCCTCTTAACCATGAGGATCCTCAGAGGCTTGCTTAAGGGAGGGTGTTAATTTTTGTGTGGCAAAAGGTGGTGAGTGCATGAATTTTTTGGTGAGGTGCATGTTTTTTGTGGTTGGCCATCCAACATTAGGTGGTTTCTAGACGACACAACACCATGCATATGATGCATTACATGGAAACAAGACTATTCACCCGATATAGGCATATGGTATTTCTGTTTTTCGCTGTAATGTTCCTTTTTTTTTTCTACATCTTTTGCACCTGCCTGCTTAACTGGATTCGTAAGTGAATCTGTATACCTTCACATTATGTTGATATCATTAGTGTGATCTGCTTGCTATCAACTTATGCCTGTCTGCTACATTTGTTGTAAGCTTACATAACATGTATATATCAATTTTTTCAACTTAGGTCATACTATGCAAATATACAGTAATTGATGATCTAACAATCATGTTCTTCACCCTTTTCTGTGGCAAAGTGGGGCTAACTGATTTTGTTTCGGTTTTTAGGGGCAGAGGCATGGGTCAGCTTCAGCTCATTTAGGCGGGGCGGTAGTTGCTGCTTTTGTGTGGGGTCGAGTTAGGAAAGGCCGGATCTTCTAGCTCTATACAAATGGACCAAAAGGGTAAAGGTCACCATGTGGCCCCTTCGGTTGAAATTTGCATTTGTTGTTATCTGATGACCCATTGATAGCTGAGGGATGGGTGGCTCCTAGAACATGCTACTTACTGGCTTGCGGACTCAGTAATGTCGTGGCGGATATTGTCAACGTTGGCTGACTTTTTTTTTTTGTAATTCTATTCTTGCAAAGTTGCAATGACCGACCTTAAAACGAAGGAACCCGACCTTAGTTGGCATGTTTTAAATTTGAGCTAGAGGCTTTGACTGGCCTATCTGTTCTGCTTGGTGGTGGGAAGAAAATGACAGAACTGTATGAATGGTTTAGGAAACGTGTTAATTGTTACAGTACGTGTTTCCCTCTCGGCTTTGCATACTGTTCGAAGATAGGAGTACGTACTATTGTCATCTACCTGAGGCCACGCACAGGGCAAACCACGGCGTTCTCGTCGGTTGTTTATGAACCGCGTGTGTGGAGCCAGACTCCCAGCGGTCGGCGGCGATTGGAGGATCGACGGCACGGCCCCGGCGGGGTTCTGCCGTTCGGCAAAGGGATAAAGCGTCGTCTTCTCAGTGAGGCACCTTGTGTTCATCAGCAGTCAGATCCGTACACACTGCGTGCTCATATGATTCCGCACCGCGGCACGAGCCCGGCGGCGAGCCGTCTGGTCGCCATCAATCTGACGAGATGACGACGCGCCCCGCGTGCGCGTACGGATGGAGGCCGCCGCGCGACACGTCGGCCCGTACGCCTGCTGAAACTTCTCTAGCCTTCCTCGGAGCATGCATGCTATGCTAGGGTGGCCCTGCCCCCCCGACGTTCGAGGGTGGTACTGGCCGGAGGGGCGGCTCGGCCCGGAGTGGCTAGAGGTGCTGTCCTGCCTCTCCTGTGTCCGGCCGGCGCGCGCGGAACGTGATGAAAGATAGTGCAGTACCAGCAAGCATCAGCTATCCACATGCCTTGTTTTTTGGTTCCTTTCCATGGCGGCTTGTATTGGGCGTCCCGCGTGCGTCCCCAACACGACGCCATACGCGATGGGTACAGGGGATCCCGAATAAAAAGAACTACTAAAAAAAGGAACCAAGGCGGAGCCGTGGATTAGGCCGTGTTCAGATTGGAGGTAAGAAGTATTTTTTCTAGATGAATAGTGCACTGGGAAGCGTGTTCTGTGAGTGGGATGAATAGAAAAAACTTGTTGGAGAAACACTTTTTTCTGAATCTGAACACAGCATTAGTCAACTCATGGCCTCATGGGTGGCGAAACGGAATCCGGGGCCTGTGTGCAAGAAGGCTGCAAGCGGTTTTTGAGTTTTGACTGCAATCTTCGTTCCATGCCATCTTTGCCTGGGTACGCAGAGGGGGCCCGTAACCCTCACGTTAATTGCAGCGCGAGAGGGATCGGCTCAACCTGCGCCTCATCTGATGTGCCTGTACACACACCGGGCAACTGCCAAGGGCGAGGACACGAGTCACACGAGTTAGACGACTGCATATGCATGCATAATATAATGCTGTACTACGTCTCTGGTAGATATACGTTCATCGTATCTATACTACAGGTGATTTTGCCATACAGCCTTACAGGCCGGGAGAGACAAAAGAAACTAGTAGTACTCCTGCTGCCGCTACTGCGGTTCAGCCTATACAGTACATATACGGCCTAGAAATTGCCATGTACAGTACAGGATATAGTACATGCAGAGAGCATAGTAAATTAAATGAAGAATGATGCAGGGCGCAAAACTATAAAACTGTTGCATGACGCAAAACTACAAAACAGTACAAACCTATCTAGCTATGCGTCTGCAGTGCAACCGTGTAGTAGGCCACTTCCCTACTACACTGATCCCTGCCGAAAAGAAATCCGGCGACTGAAAGTTAGCCTGTGCGGCCAACTTGGTCCCATGCACTGTCAAGTACCTACTGGCCGCCCAAAGACACAGCCAAACGCCACACTGCTCATCGTCTGTACCGACATAAACAACCTAACCTACTATATACTACAGGTCCTCATAACCATCTAGGAGTAGCATGCAATGCAATTATCGGGCCAGCTAGCTGCTACGCCCTGCTTGATCAAAGTGATCTCTCGCATGCATGAGCTCATTAGGCACACAACTTTTCGCAGCACGAGCAAGAGGTGGCCAGGGCCTAATGCATGACAACCTGGTGCTACTTGCTATAGAAGCTAGCCGCTACTACAAGTTAACTAAGCGAAAGCAAAGGGGTTGGAATGATGGTGATGCATGGATCATCTATACCTTAGTTTTGGGGGCATGCATACAGCAGCTAGCAAGCAACATCAGCATCTATCTCTCTGATTTCTCGCTCTGCAGGGGACCATTATTCACTCATGTGAACGAGGGTATACATTGGTCCATGCCTCCATGGCCAAAGGGATCGATCCGCTGCATGCATGCAAAACCCTAGCTATAGATACAGGGCTATGCATACTGGGGTCGCTTTACTTACCAAAAGGCCTTGGCGCCAGCCCAGCCCCACCACAGCCCCGAGCTGGTCTTTTACTATACTCATCAACCCCACGTCCTCGCCTCACCCACCCTTGGATCTCCTGTACCCCGTGGCCATGGTTAATTCCAATGCAATGGTCCAGTGTCCAGCGCGCTCCTGCAGTCTCTCTTTAGCTCTCTCTCCGGCCGTGTGGCTCCATGCGTATATGCTTTGTCTTTGCTGAACAGATGTGAATGCCTGACTGTCTTGTCCATGGAGACAAGGCAAATGTTTGGAAGGCCTCTTCGGCCTCTCTTTGCAGGAAATGTTTTCCTCGCTCCACCCGTCTCGATCTTGCAGGCTTGACTTGAGGCATCTATAGCACTGGTATCTTTTGTTGGCCTGGTAGTAGTAGTAGTAGTGTGGGAATCATGCATGCATGAACCGATGCATGGAGCTAGCATATCATGGGTATAGAGATATGCCAGATCTACCGAGATTGCCAGTGTGCCAGTGCAGAAAAAGAAAGGCCGCTAGCTTTGAGATTTAGTAGGTTTCAGCTTTAGCAAAGGTGATGGGAAAAAACGAGAGATAGTGACTCTCGTTAGGCTTTCCTTCTTTCGTCCCTCTGGGTCAAAACAGACAGGATGGCACACAGTACCTTATAAGAGCACTGATTGTGCTGTTGATGGTATGATTTGAGTTCACGATTTATAAATGAATGCTCGAATGATTAACCCGGTCGTACGGACATGGCTTAAACCATAGACAGGTCTATATATCCTCATGTGCGAGTAGGAGTAGGAGTATATACCGTGCATTCCGCAAAAGGGCATGGACGCATGCGGTCGAGCTAGAACCATGCTAGTAGCTGCTAGAGCTAGGTAGCTAGTTGTGCATTAGTTGGTGGGTCTGCGCCAACAAATGAGCCATCATGTCGCATCCTCTTGTTTTACTTGGCGGTGCCAGTGCTGGTGGGCTGACGCAGGATGATGATATGCGAGACCGTGTGCACGTTCAGACTTCAGAGTTTGCACTGAATATCCTGGTCACTCATTTTGCACTTAATACCCTTGCCTCTACCCACTCGACCAATTTTGGGATGTAATGAAATATGCCTAAACGCCCGCAGTTCTTTCGCAAAAAAAAAATTCTAAAATTGACGTATCTAGGTATTGGCATTTTTCTGCAATTCATGAGAAGTTTATAGATACGTGTGTGTATATATTACTATCTTATATATGACATTTGAGTTACTATAACTTTTTCTTGAAACTACAAGGTCACATATAGCCAGCAGAATCCCTTATATTTCAGGATAGATGTAGTATACATTTAAATTTTCTTTTGCAAAACTGCTAATAACAATAATAATAATTTCAACCCGATACATGGCATGCATGTCTGGCATTTGATGTATTGTCTATTTCTGGTGACCTTTGCGTACAATGAAAATCCTGGTTCTCCCCCATCTAAAAAATCATTGATTGAATATTTGCTAGTATTTTAGTAGCAAACAATAAAACAGACATGATTATCACAAACAAATAACACAAATGGTTAGACTAAAAACTTTAATAGTATATTGCTTCAGAGCATGTGCAACCGACTTGCCTCTAGAATCACATAAATAAAGGGTAGTGTTCTTAGGGTTAACATTGCAATTATTGATGTGAAGGTCAAATGTTTGTACTAAAATCTTTCATGAGACTTTCACTTGCATATATAGGAAAATTGATAAGTATGAAATGCATTTTGATAAATGAATCAAGTACATTTCACGATATGGACACTATTATCACCCTATTGTTAACCGATCCTTTACTTCATTTCGTTTAGTTAAATCAGTCAAGTTGCTATATGTAAGATTTAGCATCACAAGTATAAACATTTTAATTGCTAGAGTACTTGCCTATTAAATAACATTGAACTTATTGTTGATCTAATTAACGAGGTTTAGTACTACATAATATAATGTGCTAGTGTTCACCATCGATCCGTGCCAGATGTAATGATGCCATCTCATTGGCATAACTATTCCCTCATCTATCATGCGAATAAATATAATTGTGAGTTCCTTATTTTATTTTGAAAATAATTTTATGCCACAAATGGGAAGATTACAAGTATCATCAATGATTCTTTTTTTAAAACAAAAACATCATGCCAGCCTGCTTCAAAATGGAAACGTTCCATAGCACCAGGTGTAACCTGGTGAGTACTCTCGAAGGGCTGGTAAATCTGACGGACTGACACACACTTATTTGGAGCATATTTTGCATATATGATTAGGATAACACTCAAGAGACGCTAAATAGGAAAGCTAAAATATATGATGGAGAGGGCAATGCTTTTTTGTGTGAATAATGGGGTTGTGGTGAGGTTATATTACAACCTAAATCATATGTATAAATTGAGCCATTAAAAGAGCTTAAATATAAATATATTGTATTGTCCATAGTATTTATATATTTTATCATTTTCAATATGTACATTTATTTACATTGTACCACAGTGTACTGTCCATAATATTCATATTTATTAAAGAGAGTTTAAATGTAAATAAAATCCACGTGTTCATATATTTGGCTCAATTTTGCTATTGTGAATCGGAGTGCTGGATATATACATGATTCATCGGTATTATTGATGTTCTAGGCTGCATTCCAAATATGGGTGAATCTAGTGGTAAACTCTATTTCAAAATTACTGAATTTAAAGGGGGAGGTGAAGTTTTGCTCCTTACACAAACATGACCATAAACCCTAAATCTTGCCCACTATGCAGCAAGCAAAGAACGAACTACTGAAGCATATACATGACATGATGACATGCAGATATAATCCCCTGCACGCGAAAGAAAAAATTGCAACAAAATCACTGATCTAATTAAAAATATAATATAAAAAATTCCATGTTGTTATACAAGCCAGCACACATCTAATATCACTCCTTTGTGTATTGAAAGAAGTAACAAATTCGTATTGCACGCACACGTATGCTGCAAGCCACGTGGATGTTATTCTGTTTCAGGTCTAGCATCTCATACTAATTAATTATGAAATCATCACAAGCTTAATTGTCCCTTAAAAGACACTTAGCAACCATTGCCACACACTTGTACCAGCTAGATAGTTGTGTACTTTGGGATCAGAGAGCATATTATCCTACCTCAATCTCGATCGAAGACTTGTTCCTCCGGTAGTCTAGCTAGCCTGATCATGGTATTCCCTTGTCGAGCTCAAGGAAAGGCTCTGCGAGGCAAGGCTGTTGTTATCCACCTGATGATACTGCTGATCAGCTTCCGATGAGTAGAACATCAGCTGATGCGGCCCTGGAGCCAAGGAGAGCAGCGACGGGAACGCCGTCTGGTGAGCCGCGGCCGCCGCGGCCGCTACCTGCGGCGAACCTGCGCCGCCGCCACTGTCATGCACGCCGCTGCTGTTATTCCATGGGGCCTCTCCGGTGGCATAGCTGCTGTTGTACGGCGCCATGCCGAACGCGCTATTGAGCCCCATGAACCGGTGGTAGCCGCCGCCGTGGACGAACCTGCTGCCCATGCTGTGGTGTGCTCCGCCGCTCCCGTCCATGTCGACGTCGCCGCCGACGACCTTAGCGGCGGCGGCGCCGTCGCTCGCGAGCGCGGCGGCGATGTGGTGGTGTCCGACGAACTTCTCCTCGTGCACCTGCAGCGGCATCATGGACGTCGCCGCCAGGTGGTGGTGGTGGCCTCCTGCTACCATGAGGTGGTGGTGGTCCTGCGGCGGGAACTGGAGCGGAGGCAGCTTGTCGATCTCGTGGCGCGCGGCGTTGAGGAGCCAGTCGACGACCTTGCTGGGCTGGTTAACGCCGAGCCGGTCCTGCAGGTCGTAGAGCTGGATCGCCGTGGGCACCGAGAGGCGGACGCGGCGGTCGCGGAGGCCCTTGACGGTCTTCACCTTGCTGTGCCGGTCCTTGCCGCCGAAGACGCGCGAGACGCGCACGATGCGCGACTCCGTCTGCGCCGACCATTGCCGCGACGTCGCCACGGCGGCGGCGTTCTTCCGGGCGAGCTCCGCCTCGTCCGCCGCTGCCTGCTGGCTGCTGGCGGCGCTTATCATCACAGCGCGACGACGACGGTCATCGCACCATTGGAGAGGCCGGAATAAAATCCCTGCCGAGTATACGTGTGTCTCGATGTATCATCCACCACACCGTCACTGGTGATTAGTACTACTATGGACCGTCAAAGAGAAGCTAGCAAGCTAATTATAGGATCGTATGCAAGCAACAAATTAGCATGAAACGGCGCGCCATGATTGGGCACTGTGTGCATGCACTGTGCCACTGTTCCATTGGGGAATGGGGAAAGTGCAGCAGCTTTATTCGCTCCATGGAACAGCAAGATAGCGGTATATATGAAACAGTGCAGGTGAGCGCCAGCGAGCTGTGGTCTCGACGGTGCGCTGCAGTGGCAGTAACGTACGGCACTATATGCACACATGATGCGGCTGTTCAAAGGGATGATTCCATGATTGAACGACGGCCTACAGTTCACATCTTTAATTTGCTAGCTTTTGCAGGCAAAGAATACTATGAACACGGAATGGTTTCTTTTTGCTCTTGGGAATGAGAGAGAAGATGGTAAGATATATAGATGAGAGGCCGATCGAGAAGGTCAGAGAATACTGATTTTGGAATTATACAAAGGAGAATTTTTGTGGACATGATGGTGAATAATTTAGTATTATGGTTTGGGTGTTTCTGCTATCATGGTTAGCCAAACAAGCGTTGAGCTGGCTCTTCGATCTTGAAATCATAAGTTTCAGATCCAGACCGTCGCAGGTTGTTTCAAAAAGAAGAGAAAAGGGAAGAAAGAGAGAAACAACGATGATCATCTGGAGCTTGTTTCACGGCCGGAAAACTTTTTGAGATGTGAGAAAATGCAAGAATTTCAAGTAGTACTTAAAAATTCCAGAGGATTGATATGTAATTATAGCAAGAAAGAAGAGCGAACAAATCTGCGTTTAGATCTGGGATATTCTAATGAACGACCATCCAAAAGGTTTCAAAAATTAATAGCTCCAAGACAAAAGGCCCAAAACTTTTGCAATATCTTCAAATCCGCAGAAGAAGAAACCATCAAGAATTAACAAATCAAGAGAACAACCAGACCGACTGCCAAGAACTACTTACCGGGATATCAAGAATTAAATGGGAAGCAATCCCTGTAAATCAGTTGAAGTTTGTCTTCGCCGGCGACCACCGCCGAGGAGATCTCGCCGCCGCCGAATTTGATTGCCCTCCCGCGGCCGTCTGCGCCCGAACCCCGGTCGGCGTAAACCCTAGCTAGAAGCTAGAGCTTTGAGAGCTGCAGCAGCTAGCAGCGGGCGAGATGAATGAGAAAGATGTGGAAGCCGACCTGCGAAGCTAGCTGCTTGTGGTGGGTATTTACACGGCGGCATAAATGATCAGCGTCGCTGTCCAATCCCCGTCCTTTTACCACCACCACCATGGGCTGCTGCTGCTGCTCCGATCCCCCGTCTCCCTTCACTCTCCGTCGCCGTAGTGGTAGCGGCTGACGCTGACCTGGACCCTGAAGCGGAGCTGATAGTAAGCTAGGCTCCAAGGCATAAAAGCCAGCATGTATATATAAGTAGATATAAGTAGGGGACTGAGAGGAGTATATATGCATATATTCCTAGTACGTACGTATGTACGTCTGTATATGGACCTACCTAGGTAGTAGTACTCAAAGAATTTAGCAGAGTATACACTCGTACGACATGAAATATGCTTCATCTCCAGCTTTAGTTTTACCTGTGCCAAAACTAAAGCAAAACTTTAGCTTCAAGTTATTATTATTATATGCAAAATATGCTTATACCAAGATAAATTCCCTTTATTATATAAACATGTTCCGTTATAAATGATCAATGAAATGACACTGTTGTCTAGTAAATATTTGTGGATGAACATGTAGAGATGCATTTCCTTTTAAATGTTAGATTTTTCTGTTTTGGCAAAATAAATTGATTCAGCTGAACATTGTGTAATTCCAAAGTTCGGTTAAGCTTACATACATATGTAAGGCTATTAATTGAAGCCAGATATTTGTTTTCAAGGATTTTGGCAAAGTTCCCTCAATATTGTCACTTTAATAATTTCTTTTGTAGGAATCACGAGAAGACGGAAACTGTCAGCAATAATGCCAAGTTGTTTACATGATGTTCGCATTCCATATTGGACCAAAATACACAGCCTTTAAAATCTTCCAACATCAAAATCTAGGAGGCTAGTTTAGTATTGGGACCATCCTTCTTTTGGGCACCAACTTGCAGGACCACTCTCTAAACTTTTATCGTCTGCTCAGTAAAAGACGACACAAATTCGGAAGAAATCGTTTTCATGGAAAAGTGAAAATAATCTGGATCATATCCCATTATCATTCCCGTACGCCAAGTAGTAATAATTAATCAAAATATGCATTTTATCAGTAAAGATATAATACGCACATATATATGCATCGTCTCTCGTCCTAACGACCATACCCCAAAACTCTGTGTACAATAAAGAAATAAAAATGAAAATAAACGTTGTAATAAAAAAATTGCACTTTCCCCAGTTTACTCCGTATAAATATATGTATATCTTAGCTAGGTATACATTGTTTCTGTTCACGGTGCCCTGTTATTTTCTGTTGGGTTTTTTCCAGATGTGAATGTGAACATGAGCGCGAATGTTATATGAAGTGCAAGGTACGCATAGGGCTCAACCTATATAGGTCTACTGTATCATGCATGCATATGCATCAGATCACAATAGTGCCACTGCTGCTTTATGGTCTGGACTCTGGGCTGGCAACAATGCTCTGTACAGTCAGCTAGCACCCACACTGATATATAGCTGTCCGCTTGTCAGCATATAAATACGGTTTCTTAAGGAGCTGACCAACGTATATCAAGTTCACATCATAAACTCATCCATGCATCGGCGATTACGGACAAACTATTTCGGTAGTTAATTAGCTGGCCATGGTGGCCGCTCATTTTGCAACATCGTCTCGCCATGAGGCTGATGAGGATTTGGCGTTTTTCCTTCCCAACAAGGAGCTAGCCACCTTTCTTTTGGTCATAGATGTGTCGCGAGACGACCAAGAGCACTCTGCAGCAATCTTTATCTTTTTCACTGCTGGGACATTCAGGCTGCATCACTGGCACTGCAACATAACACCCAGATGCGATACATCGATCCCTCTGACATCATATGGCACACAAAGCTTTTACATGCATGCATGAAGTAAACTTTACAGAGAGTATCTTACCATATATTGATGCCTAGCTTTCAGGTAAGTCGGTATATTCATGTATCCATGTCCCTAAACACCCGCCTTTTCATGCAAAGATATTGCAGTGGCTAGTAGGTTGCTAGATGTATACAATCATACAATTGTACAGTATCAAAAAAAAATCATACAATTGTTCTATATAAGCTAGTAGAGTGTGCGAAAGACACATCAAGTGACACAACTCTCATTGGTCATCAGAGTAGCATGATAGGCTGGCCGGTTTCCCTTGCATTGGGACAACTCATCAGAAAAGAGGTCCCCAGCCAGCCAGCAGGCAGCAGCAGCAGGAGCAGGAGCAGGGTTGTGTTCAGATTGGAGGTAGAAAGTACTTTTCCTATATGAATAGTGCACTGAAAAACGTGTTCTGTGAGTGGGATGAATAGAAAAAACTTGTTGGAGAAGTACTTTTTTTAATCTGAACACAGCCCAATAACGCAAAAGGGAGGACACACAAGTATGCACACCTGCTGTAAATGTAGGGTAACCCTCGATTGGACGTGGATTCGCCTGCAGTAAACGGTCGGAAATACTTTTCCCTGCAGCAGGATATACGACCTTGCATCAGCTCATCAGCTTGTTTCAATCCGGTCCAAAACAGGTTAGACAAGTTGGTTGGAGCTGGTTTCATTTCTAGGACATTTCTCTTACGAGTAACATTTCCCTCCCCTCGCCCAGACGACCGTCACCAAGTCGCCATCATCTGCCCCGATCCTGAATATATCCACCAAGTCACACACAGGCACACCGGCTAGAAGACATGGAGCGCGCGCAGAGGCGGCAGAGAGCTGCGACGCATGTGGGCATGCACGCACTGCACTCGGATCCAGCCGGTAGTGCTTGTACCCGCTCGCGCCTTGATGATTTCACGCCCTTTACCTTTGAGGCTGCGGCGCCCCAAGCTCTATCAGTGACCGACCGCGCGGTTGACGCCCTGCAAATCTCTGCAATGTCCGTATGGTCACCACTGCAAGTCTCTCTGCGAGCTGAAAAAAAAAAAAGCAGAGGAGGGAGCGCGTCGCGCAGGTGGTCCAGTTGTTTGGGTCTTTGGGAGGAGGATGCATAGTCAGCAGCGCTGGGGACAGAACAGACACCCGGCCGGCCACTAGCGCCCAGCAAGCAAGCAGGCAGGTAGGCAGGGGGAAATGGAAGTGAATCAATGAAAGGCCGGGGCTTGAAGGAGTTCATTGTGTGAGGCAGCGCGGTGTTGCTGCCTGCGTCTCTGCGTGGCGCAGGCGCAGCAGCAGCTGCAACGGAAATGCATGCATGCACGATACGCAGGGCTCAGGCGAGGCAGCAGGAGGAAGAAGGGGACTTCGACGCATATGGCTAGGTCCCAAAGTGCTAATAACCCCCCATCATGGATAGATCCAGGACGGCCGGCGCCGAGATGACACGGTCGGGGACGTGGGATCGATATCGAATTGAAAGGGCCGCAGCAGCAGGCAGGCAGATCGATGGCGGCAGATAGTACGTATGTAGCTAGGCGCGGGTCCAGCGACTCGACGCCAGTGGGTATTTAATATGGATCGGATCGGAGTTCATCCACCATGAGTATACGCCTGACACCGTGGTCTGTCGACCTATCCAATACACTGATCATCACTGATCGATGCGTGCATGCGGGGATCGATGACTATTATTGGATCCTGAAATGTGCCGCCGTGCCACGGGTTCCACTGGCCATTGGCGCGCCATGCATGCAGCCTGACGTACTGCTGCATGCCGCCAGCCAGTTCAGCGTAGGTGCATGCATGGTTGTCAACTTGTTATCACTCATCTCTGGCCATGTGGCAGCTGCTGCTCTGCGTGTTTATAATGACGTAATGGGGCTTCTGCGCGCGATCGAGGAGTCACCGTACGTAAAGAGGGCAACTAACCATCTCCAGACTCCAACATAGTCCCCCGGCCCATCTCTGATTTGGAGTATGCGGCACACGACTAGGATAACGTATACCATATGAATCTCTGCGGTCTTACGCCGGATTCTAACCATCTGTATGCTGCTATTATTGTAGCAGCTGGTCCGATCCATCTTCTAGGGGAGACAAGAGGACCCATCTTGATTTGGGGTTACATCCTCTATAGCAGCCCTCTAGCTCTTAGCACGAATGTTATGGCACATACGCGAAAAAGTCCTGAGCACACTCCGGAGATTCCTTGTAGTATGGCTAAGCTTGCTTGGGAGAAGAATCTCTCTAGAAGTGGATGCAAGATCTGCGCACGGGAGGAAGCTCGACCATCCTCCGATCCCTTTGCATTCCTGCTGCTGCTTTCCCGTTCGTTCAAATTCAAAATTAACGCGTGCCTGATCTGGAGTGGAGCGATCCATGCATGCGGCAAAACATCCGTACGTCCTCGATCATCCAGCAAATGGGGCACTGCTACTCGGCTATAAACACTTATCAGTTCTGCCGGACACGGAGGATTCAATAAGCCATTAACCAACTGATGAATCAAACATGCGTATTATAGTGGACTGTAATAAGACTAAATGCTTATGTCGATGAGAGAGAAGAGGAGAGAGGAGTAGTGGGCACAGGAATAAAGAAAACTATATGAGTAAGAGCCACATATTTATTGTGAAGGTGTAACCACTATATAAATAGGCTGAGAGGTGAGCTGTAAACATCTATTTAACCAGTTGTTGGCTGTATTATTAGTCTTACTCTAGCCGCAGGCGTAAGGGCGTTGCGTAGGTGCCGCTGAAAATCTCGATCGACCATCAAACACACGTTGCAAACTGACGCCCGGTACCTGTCCTGATCCATAATCTTCGTGCTTTCGTCATGTTTTGATTCGATTGTGGCCTCGTGTCGAGCTTACTGCACACGTTTTCTTCTTGATTGCTACTACACTGATTATTGCGGCCTCGTTTCAAGGATCGATCGATCGAGAGTGCATGATGCACCAAACTGATGAAAGGGCGACGGCCGGTAGTGATGGTAAGGGTACGGTTGCCTGCTGATGCTTGTAAAGTGGTTTGGTACGTTGTCGTAATCCGTCTTATTACTGCAGGCCTCGTGCTGTAAGCTGTAACTAAAGACGGAAATAAATTAAAGCCACTCTTTATCGTGACACATTGTACGTGGCCTTAATTCCCAGACGTGCCGTGCAGCGCTGCGCGGCAAGAGATTGCTCATGTGCAGATTCTGTATGTAGTACTACTATACTAAGACCGCAGAGCACTGTTGCAGATGGGCAAACATGCATGACAGTTACTCAGTTAGCCATAGCCCTCCACTCCTCCAGCAGACCAGCTACTGTCAGCCATGTGCTGATGTGTTCACCTCGTGCGCGCGGGTGGGAGCTGGCCGCATGGATGGAGTAGGCCAGAGCGGATTCTCGGCATTCTTTGTCAAATTTCGTACATATACATTTAATGGCCCACCACTAATACAAAAATACTAATATAACATAATATTTATGTGCTGTTTTGAAGACTATGGAACATACTGAAATTGCAACTAGTAGGGGTTTTATCTCATCAGATTTCAACCAGTCCAACACACAATTATTAAATGTTGTGGTTTGCCAATGAAACTTTAAAACAAAACGGTGCATCGGACTTGTTTCACTCGTTAAGCCAAATCTCTTATGATGATTCGTCGCTCTTGGAAACCGAGAAATAAAATTCCACATTAAAATGACCATAGGGAGCGACTAAAGAAAGACATGCCGGCGGGGACTATGGGCGGCGCGGGACTGAAGGGTTTGTGTTGAGCAATGCGGCATACAAAGGGGCAGGGAGCATAACATGATGACATGGACTATAGACATACTAGCAAAGCCAGGGTATGTAAAACAACTATGGTAGTAAAGAATGTTCACGTTGCCAAAATCACTGTAGTGTGTAACTAGCGTCATAGGTATGGAACACAATCTCATGTTGTTGCAATGTACCATTCACCTATTTGTTATAATTTTTCTGATTCTGTTTCACTATGACAAGTGGTTCTGAGTTTAAAAGTGGTTCTCCTTGATACTCTAAATTAAATATTAAGTGTGAAGTGAGAATCAACAAGAAGTGAATCAGGATAAGCTACTTTTTTCAGGCTCCAGTCCCTTTGTACATTTCAGAGAATCACTTCACGGAATCAGGCTTGAATAACTTCACTGCAAAAAGTTATTTGGCAGAGCTCCTCCTGGATTCACCCGAGAGTCTCTGGGAGCTCTGCCAAAGAGGCCCTAAGTTGCCATATGAAAATTGCCAATGTTGTAGCCATATGTACGACGAGTCCACCAAGGTTCGAATTTTTCGGTATAACTCTAAATTAAACTAACTTTCCCTCGAAAACCTTTCATTGCACTTCAACCCACCCCTTTCTAAACAAACCCTTTTAGAAATGATATTTTCTTTTTGCGGGTATTCAGAAGCCACAATTGAGTGAGGACGACATGTCTACGTTATGTCTTCAACGATTATACTTCTGATGAAGCATCCTCCCACTCATTTAGATATGCAAACAAATCATTTTATTTGAGGGAGAGGTTAGCCCCTTCCCAAACCAGGAAAGCATGGTGTCTGGTCATGTTTTTTTTAAACAAATTAAGGACAAAGGTAAAAGAAAACCATCAACAATACGAATCATTAATATTGGAGCACAATAATAACTATAAAAAAGACTGAAACTGCTTTCAAGCAAATAAAGCTACATGTCATTTTGCTATCTTTGAGCATTTATGTGACAAGTCGAGATTTTGAATCTAGATAAACAAATTATGCACAACAAAAAATCTAACCATATGTCGGTTGTCGTAGAATATCTTTAGACTTTATGTGATATATAGAAGTGAGATGATCGATGAATATGATCCATGCATCTACGTTGATTTCGTAATCTTATACCGAATGGAATTAGGTGAGTTTGCAAATAAATTTGGAATGCCGAATGATCTATCATTACAGTACAAGGTTATTAGACTCCAACGAACATGGTCATATAGGTTGGATTACCATGCCATGGCGAATCATTAGCACCAGTAACCTTTTAGTTGACTCAGTCTTATGGCTTTTGGTTAGTACTCCGTAGTAAAGATCATCCCCAACAACTAAAACTCATATTCTGAATTGGATATTCAAAACAATGAGTCCAAGTTTGTCATCAGTTGCAGGATTACCAAATTGTATCTTCTAATTAATTGTGGGGATGGCAAAATATATGGACTGTGGAATCGTTATTTATTGTTCATCACCATGACATAATACTTGTACCCCTTGCGCGGATCATTTATTTTCCACTAAAGTTTTAAAACATATTGTACCTTCTCGAATGAAACTAGAAGCCTGAAACTTGGAGGAATGAGTGGAAAAAACCTTTTCCCAGAGAAAAAAACTTGCGTGAGCATGTGATCAATAAGAAATATAAATCTTGCATTGTTATTGCATTCTTAATAATACACTATTATTAGGACAAACACATTAGTTTATTTTTTACCAACTAGCTTGTCCTAAATGACACATGTTTAAGGGCAGAGTTAACATATGACTGCTGGAAGTAATCTTGTCGGGCTCATAACAATACCTGAGCATTTTTCTACATGGAACATTTTTTTTCCTTCTTCATAGATTATTTTTCCCAAGTAGTAGAACAAATAAAATTTATTCGACACTACTGGAATCCAACGATTTCCCTACGATTTTTTCTTTCCCTAGGAAAAACTGCAACATCCTAGCGAATTGGAAAGAAATTTGCTCCATGAAGAACGGAAAACGTTCTATATCAGAAGAAAAAGATTCTAGAGCAAATATGGTAGCTGGAGAAGCAAAATATATACCGTGAGAAGGAAAAATGTTCCAAAATAAACATATATATATATATATATATATATATATATATATATATATATATATATATATATATATATTTGTATCTCACGTCACCATAGGTCTCCACTGAATGTCGCTGGCCTTGGCCGGACCGGGGCGTGCTGAGGTCGTATACGCGACCGGCCGACCGTGTAGGGAGGCGACTGGCGAGGGCGGGCGCGAAGGGGACTGGACACGGACAGAAGCGCGCACACTGCGGCATGCATGTTCAAGTGCTCGCGATGCATCGTCGTTGCAGCGGCGGCGATCGATCGATCGATCGATCGATCGGACAAGATCACGAACGATTGACCAGGAAGGTAGCTGTCCATGTCAATGCTTTTGATTGGACTGTGGTCTCGTGTCATGCTCATTAAATAAGCAAAGATTTCTTTGTCATGTTGATAGGCACTAATCGAGAAATTTGGCAATACTGATTCAGTGCACGAAACTGACAGGCGACAGCACTCGATGATAAGCTTGCCTGTCGCTTGTATGTGAAGGTTTGATACACGGTCACAATCAGAACCCTCTTATTGCTAAATAGTAAATACTCCTAGCCTTTAACTGGCAGTACTGATGTAGGTACTAATTATGACTTGACGATTCAAGCCCCTCTTTAACTGGCAGCAGAGATTCATGTCCCTAATACTCCAACCAGCAATCAGTGCAGCACAGCATGATTCCTGCTTCTTGTGCAAATTTTGTCCTGTGCTCTGCAGAGGCGACCAATATGGCAGGTCCTTCAACTGTCAGCCAATTTTGTGATTAAGCTCCCATTAGGGGGGGAAATCATTGTATGTATGGTAAAAAATGTTAGCTGTGCATTCCTGGGTCCAAGCAAGAGAGGTCATATGGAAACACTCCGCAGCAGCGTGGCGATACACACCAGTGTACTACAACCTCGGTGTCTCTGTCAATTCATCCATTATAATTAGGTTGTTTAAAAGTACACAAGTCAGCACATGGACGTGCCAATTATGATTTCCGCACGCCAAAACTCACTAGATACAGGTACGGGCATGAGTTTGCAAGCCATGAACTTATTAGCTCAACATAATACATAAGTACAAAAGTATTCGATCTTTTGTCAAACTATCATAATTCCAGTTCAAGCAGATGTTCACATCTGAACAAAAACCTTAACTTTGCATTAAACCATAACATCCGTACCAGGTGTACAATTTTGGAATACAACTTACAAGAAAGGTGCATCCCGTGAGCTCCACAAGTGCCATATTATTGCCGCCATCATCTTTTACAACCAGAAAATTTTCGCTGGGAACAAGAGATAAAGGGATATTTAAAAGTAAAAGCTGGTGCAGCTTCAGATCAAGTCCGAGCACAGCAACATGGATGCCTGACAAATGAACCAGCATCAAATCAGTAACCTTTCTTGCAACATATAACCATATAAAAGATGACAATAATTATACAAGACTTCCACTTCAAATCTGGAGCTAGCTATAGTTCGAGGCCCAAACCTCAGCTTGTAGCTTTAAACTGTCTAGTTTCTGGTGAAATAAAAGGTAACCTGATCTTTAATTTTTACAAAAAAGGAAAATATAGATGGCAACTGCAATGCTCCTAAAGTCCCCATGCAAATGTGTGCAAACTTCAGAAAAAGCACATTACTTCTGTAGTGCTACTATCAGACATGTTACATTGACAAAAAGATTACAAGAGCAAGAGGTATTCATGAAAGCAAATAGGATACTGCAGTTGACATGAAAAGCAAGTTGACACCAGAGATTCTGAACATTCTGAAAGTAAGACCATAAACTTACCAAACAACAAATGGACAATAATGAAGCACAAATAATCAGTTTGAAACATACAATTTCTTTGCAGAGCTGAAACACAGGTAGCTATTCTTTTTCGATATTGGAAGCACAAGTTGCTATTCAGCATACCACCAGAAGCCCACTAGGCTCAAGGGCAGTGGCTCAAATTCTGTTGAATACATTTTTTGTCGTGTCCACAGTTCACCCTTTTTGCCACAATCCACAAGTATTCCGAATCCCATTTATCCCATTTTTATTCACTTAATTCAAGTAAAGATATTTTTTGTAAGTACGTATAAGGAACCTGTTATCTAGCCTATTCATTCACAGTATATTATTAACCATGATTGCAGTAGACAACTGATGGACTATCATCATGGAAGCTGATATCCATATGAAATTTCCTCATTGGTGGATAAGAATCCGCATACTAACATACTCCCTCTACTCTTAAATATATGGAAACTTGTCCTAAACATAATATATTAAGAACGGAGGGAGTACACGTTTTGATATTCTTGTAACATAGCTGATGGAGATTTGATATGAGTTTCTTGACAAACAAAAAAAAAAATCTCTAGGCTAAAATGAGCGCATTACGCATTAACATATTGGAACAATGCAAACGATGACAGTATATGTTTCCTTTACGATATTTAAACTTCTTGTACATGGAAGAGCAACATTTGACGCCATGCAGATTTCCTACTTAATGCCTTTACAAAATGAAGGATGGTTCATGGGACATGAGTTTTACAAGCTAAGCAAATACTCCCTCCGTCCCCAAAAAGAATGCAATTCTCACATCCCGAGAAGTCAATCTATATCAACTTTGACCATATATATGCAACAAATTAATAATATTTATGACACCAAATAATCTTAGTTAAGTTTATCATAACATACATTTTCATATCATATGTATTTAATATTGTAAAAATCAATAATATTTTCTATAATTGTAGTCAAACTTTAGAAAGTTTGACTCAGCTCCATCCCAGAATTGCATTCTTTCTGGGACAGAGCGAGTAGCAGAGTAATACATTTTTTTGGAAATGTGTATCTGATGTTGATACCATTTGTTTGTCACTACAATACAGTAATAAATGACAAATATATAACATAGTAACAGAGATTCCTACTGAAGCGAACAATTCAACTTTAACAGGAATAACTGCTCTACAGTGAGACCTTAGACCTATAGAAATTACAAGCATTAGCTAACTAAATTAGAAATTCCAGACAGATACTAAATTACAAGCAAAAAGAGATAAACATCCGCCACCCACGGGCAGAGCACTTCAATTTTACTCTGCACAGTAAACGTTCTCGCGATTTGCACTGATCCAGCAATAGCTCGTTTTGCAAACATGAATATATCCCTGATTCTAATCGCAAAGAATGAGAATCTAGTTAACTACCGGCAGAGACGAAGCCCTAGCTGCAAGCTCAGATCTAAGAGCAGCACGAAAAACCACTCCTCACCTGGTTCACTTCTGGTAGCCTCCGCCCACAGCGTCGTAGTCCTCCTCAACGGCAGTGTTGACGTATGGCACGGGGAAGTCCTTGGTGGGGTCGAACTGCTTGGCGGCCATGTAGCGCTCGAGGTCGGGCTTGCGGAGCAGGGTGCGCCGCACGGGCGGGCGGTTCCGGCGACGGTCGCGGACGAAGTACTTGATGTCGTAGACGGTCTCCGGGTCGGAGGTCGGCACGATGGCCTTGTCGCGGTCGTCGCGCACGGTGGCCGGGCACTTTTCGCGGTACTCGAGCGCGCCAGGCAGCGCGCTGCGGTACTCCGGCGAGGCGCAGGGGCCCGTGATCTCCCACGGCTTCTTCAGGAACTTGCGGAGGCCCTGGAATAGCGACTTCCCGGCGCCGGCGGCGGAGGAGGCGGCGGAGGCCATCGGGGTCGGCGCGGTGGTGGAGGGATCGACGGAGAGGTGAGGTGAATGGGGAATTGGGGAGATCCGCCGGTGAGGCAAGAACACGCTGGAAATCGCGATGGGCTCGGATCTGTTGGGCTGAGAATGTCGTGGGCCGTATTAACGGCCCACGACAGTAATCTCTCCCTTCTCTCTAGTACTTTTCACCTCCCTGGACAATGGGCTGAGCTTAAATTTTCTCCCCAGACCAAAAAAACCGTCCAACCAGCCTCCTTGAACTTTTGAAACCGTATATTTCACCTCCCTGAGCTGGATAAAGCGGTTTGTATATTTCACCTCCCTGAGCTGGATATAAGCGGTTTTGAAGGCGGTTTTCTATTTTTATTTATTTTGGCTGAAACTTTAAAAAACATAATAAATCAAAGAAAAAATCATAGAATCAAAAATTCAATTTTGTTGGACTCCATATAAGTATATAAACACATAAAATATATAATATAATACACTTTAGTATAAAGTTTTTTATTATAGATTTAGATCTATTTTTTATTATAGTTAAATATAATAATTCATAAATACATTTTTTATGGTCCAATCATGGTAAAATTTTTATGGTAGCCTAGTTATTGTATGCTTCAACTATATTAAAAAAATTTATACTCACTGAAACATTTATTACTTAGTTTTAGATTCATTTAGAGTATATTTTGCCCTAAATAAATCTTTAAATAAGTTATACATGATCTAATGAGTATAAATTATTAATACTATTGAAGTATACAATAATTATCTCAGCAGAAAAATTTTACCATGATTGGACCATAAAAAATGCATTTATGAATTATTATATTTAACTATAGTAAAAAATAGATCTAAATCTATAGTAAAAAACTTTATACTCCCTCCGGTAACAGATTAGGAGTCGTTTAGGACATGTTTTAGCATACCAAGATGTCATTAATTAGTCTAGAGTTTTTCATGTCTACCCCTATTAAATAGGGGCGCTGGTACTCCTAGACACCAACCAAACTCAGCTCAACTGGTTAGCTCCTCGCTGGTGGTCATGGGGTCGAATCTTATTTTGCTGTTTTCTTCTCGGACGCATGGCTGCATGGCGCTGTGCACGGCTGCTGCTGGGACGTTCGCATCGCGCACTCATTTTGGTGTCCGCACGCTTGCTTTTTTTTCACCCGAGTCGTTTTTCTTTTGTTGTGCTTGTTCGCGCGCTCGAGGAGGAGTCCATGGTGACTGGCGAGGGGGAGTCCATGGCGAGGACGAACGGGCGAGCGAGCGCAAGATCGAGGGCGAGAGGGCGAGAGCAGACGAGCGGGCGAACGGACTGGAGAAGTCCCGAGGCGGCATGGCATTGGACGCGGCGTGCGGACGGAACCTGGATCGAGGCGGCGGCGGTGGTTAATCTCGTGTGGAAAACGAAACGCGCGGAGGGTATAGTCGTCCAAAAGAGCTCTGCAAAAGGAGAACGACTCCTTTTCTGCAACTCAGCCATCGCGCCAGGATGACTTCTAATCTGTTACCGGAGGGAGTACTAAAGTATATTATATTATATATTTTATATGTTTATATACTTATATGAAGTTCAACAAACGATTTTATGATTTTTCTTTAATTTATTATGATTTTTCTTCAGCCAAAATAAATAAAAAAAATAGAAAACAACCTTCAAAACCGTTTATATCCAGCTCGGGAAGGTGAAATATACGGTTTCAAAAGTTCAAGGAGGCTGGTTAGACGGTTTTGTGGTCTCGAGAGAAAATTTAAACTCATCCCATTGTCCGGAGAGGTGAAAAGGACTTTTTCCTCCCTCAAACGGCCGTGCGGATCAGGCCCAGCTTATGCTGTCGAGTATCAATCCAATATTTCTAAAAACCCTAAAAAAATCCAATCTCTATATTCTAAAAAGAACGGAGGGGCGAGTCGTCCGCGCGCGAACAGTCGCGTCGCCCCCGCGAGTCCGTCTCGCGTCGGCCCGCGTCCACGCGCCCTCGCAACGTGTCCGCGTCGCCCGCGCATCCGCATCCGTCAGCGTCGCCCCCCGACTCCACGCCCGCATCGCGATCGTCTCCCTTCCTTCCCAGTACCTTCCTTCCGTCCGACATCCCACCTGTCCACAGATTGTGCCTTCCGTTCTTTGTCACGGGAGCGAATCACGGGAGCGAATCACTAGAAACAAGGATCATCAGACGAATGCACACGTCCTCGACGCCGCCGGCCCTGCCCAATGGATCGACCAGTGCCACCTTCTTCTTCCCCGCCGAGCTGCACGCCAATGTCGCCGCCGTCCGGCCTCCTTCCGTCCGTGTGTCCGAGGCCGACGCCGCCGGCCCTGATCGACGCACCGACGCCACCCGTCGTCTTTTGCACGCCAACGTCGCCGCCATGGTCAATCGGTCACACACCAAGCCTCCGATCCTTCGACGTCCGTTTGACACAGTGGCGTCGCTCGACGTCGTGGCCGTAGTTGCCTGACCACCGTCGCCCTTCTTCCCACCCGATCCTTCTTCCCGGCACCTCCCACCCCGGTCTCAGTCTCCACAGTCCACACACCCGCGTCTGATCCCTTCCTTCGACCTCTTCTCAGCATCGCCGTCGAGAAGGGTGCGCCCCGTGTCTGATCCTTCCTTTGAGCTCTTCGCTGCCTGTCTTCAGGTGCATTTGCAGGCTTACTTCAGGTGTGTATAATTAACATTCTGACTCATTTACGTCCTAATTATCCTCTTAGATAACCGGCGAGTTGCTGTTTGGACCTGGCGTCGAAGAGCAGGCTTGCATTCTTGCAAGGTAATGGATGCCTTTACGGCTCTACCTGCACCTGCCCAATCTGCGGTGCTGCTCGTGTTCAGACCTAGCAAGGGCTCTTAGTTTTTTTTCTACTCAAATTTCATCCTAAGAATTTAATGTTTTTTTACCAACAATGGTGGTGTGATAGTAGTACGGTGCACAAAGAACCGTAGCGGGCTGCCCGTAGCGGTGCTGCTCATGCTCAGACCACAAAGAGCAGCACGGTTCTGGTGATATCCCTTACTGTGAATCTCTGAGAAAAGTACTTCCTGCCAGGAATTCTTGTAAAGTCTACAATGACTAGAAGACGATGCTTTGTGTACCCTCGGCTTGTAGCTAGGGCTTGACATGGAGAAATGATTTTGCATGGGTTTATGTCAATAGTATTTAGCGGTCAACACGTCTGAATTCGGCATATCAATCTTTGTTTATGTAGTTCTTACTTACTGAGAGTGCAGTGTATTGATGCATGGCCTTGAACTAAATGGTTTTGGACTGCTGTTACGTACTTACATATTTAGCCCGAGTTTTGATACCACATTGTTTTCTCAAAACTAAGTATTTGGATGTTTTATTAGGTACTATTGGAGATACTCTAAATTGATTGATGTATAGTATAATCTATTTTTTTTCGGGTAATGTATAGTGTATTCTATATCACTTGCAGAACATATACTATATATATAACATGTAAGGGAAATTTGATCATTGTCCATGTGATGTACACACCACGTGCGACCCTTATGGGAATATCGGAAAGCATCTCCTTAATTCCACACTCTAGCTGCCCTGCATGTCAAAACAAATAGGACAATACATATCATGATTACCATTATGTATATTTTCAATTCAAGTAAAAATTGCCTATTAACATTATGTTTTTTACCGTACGATCAATTAGTTTTCTCTCTGATTTGTCATGAATCATGGGATTTGTAACGTGACATACTATTATCATCACTCACTGTATTTGGCTTTTGTGATGTTCTATATTGTTCCTTCTATGATTTTTTTGTATCCCGTTGCAACGCACGGACACGAATATTTCCAAAAAGAATCAATCCGATTCCGGCATAGAAAGGAAGGCCGGGACGGGAGCCCAGGAACGGGCTCGGCTGTGTTTAGTTGTGGTTGGGAAAAAGTACTTTTTTTTCTGAGATGCGTGTTATGTGAGGAGGATGAATAGGAAAGAAAAAAAAAAATTTTGGAGATACATGTTCTGTGTGGAAATAAATAGAAATTAAAAAATACTTTTAAACTAAACACGGCAGAGATCCCCAATTTCCCACGCTCGGAGTATTCCCGGAATATTCCGTCGCTGGCGCCAGAAACGTGTACCAGCACGCATGTAGTCACTGTCACAGACGGATGGCCCCAGTGAAGTAGGATGATGCTGTAGCCACCTGTCAGTGAGAGGTAGGGTAGTTGTAGTCTGTTGCCGTAGGCCGTAACGCGGTCGCATTGGTTGGGGCGGGCATTGATTGGTTGGATGGTGTTCCCCGTACCGTCATGGTAACGAGTAATGTCGTGGCGTGACGGAAAGCAAAAGCGAGAGACTAGGGGGGCGGAGGCAGAGGCGCGCAGTACGGAGCGAGGAGCCGCGCCGTCTCCTCCTCTGCTCCGCTGAAATCGGAGGTCGCCGCCTCCCTCGCTCGCTCACATATAGCGGGGAGCCGGGGAGGGACTGGAGCAAGAATAGTGTGAGCGAGCGGGGGAGAGAGCACCGCCGGCTTTCATCATGCGCCCTTCTCTCTGTAAGTGACCCGCTCCTGGATTGGTTGGCTCTTACTGATTACTGAATGCTCACCGCTGCGCCCACCGATCTGATAAAGCCGGTATCTGTATACAGACAGTAGTAGATGATTCGGCGTTCTCTTTTTTTAGCTTTGTGGATTGCCAATTTTAAGGCTGGGGACTGCATTGGCCCGAGCTAACTGGGGAACGGGCCTTCTTTTTTTTTTTTTATCCGGCATGGATTTTGTTGATCCATGACACGGAACTAAGCCAGTGAACGGTGTCTTTGAGGGCGGGACACTGAGTGGGACGTCGAATGAGCTTTCTTTGAATTGCCTATCTGTTGCTATTTCTGTGTTTATTTGTTCCATAGTTTTTCTGCATTTGGTATGACTTTCTGAGGTAGATATGGTTGGATGGAATAGCACGGATTTAGTGCCTTCTAGGTGCTTAATAGGGAAATTGATGGGTTGATGGGGCAAATTAGATCACGATACTATTTCACTCTGCAGTACCCAAGAAGATGTACTCTGATGCGTTAAGATTTCTTATGATTTCATATGCTGCAATATTTAGAAATGCAAGAGATGAATGCCATGCTCCATTCTGAATCAACACTGTAATGGAATTCAAAGAATTGGTTTCCATTTGTTACTTGTGAGTTGTGACCCCAGTAGACAGTGGATGGAAAAGCACGGCAGATGAGATAAGAAAGGAAGCAAGAAAACTTCAAAATAACTTCCAAATAAGAATCTTTCATTGGCTAAGGTTTTTACATGCCTATTGTTTTTTACATGCATGCGCAGGAGAAGTAGAAAACAAAGGCCGTGTCACCAAGATTTGTTCTTTCTTCTGTATCTAATATCGGTGCTAGTCATGTTATCTCCATATGGAATTTGACACTCTTACATATTATATCCATGCAGCTCCAACCTAAATCTTAATTCTTAACAGATCTCCCTAATAGAATCTTAATGAGCAACTGAGGACATATCTTTGATTGATAGCACGCCACGTTCAAACCATGACTAATGTTTTTCTGGATCACATATCTCCTTAAGCTATGTTGTGTAGCTACTATATATCATTATTCAAATTTGAAGGGTCGTGTTAACGCCCATGTATTAATATGGGAGTACAAGTGTTTCTTTCTAATGTTACCATAAAATTCTACTCTTCAAATTTTGCAAAGCAAAAAATATGATATTATAGTTTTGTGGTTGTGTATTTCTAAATAGCATGTAAAACTGCTGAAACAACATTCTAAATTTCCCCTCTAGGTGCATTTGCATTATGCACATTACCATATTGCCGTATGTCTAATTTGCCTGCATCAACATACCTGTCAGGCTGTGCCCCTCTTTTTCTTCTGCTACTATTACATTTGGCATTTGCTAGACCTCTCTTTCCATTACCAAGTAAGACAAAGAATGAAGAGAAAAGACCCATACAGACATTTCGACCATATAACATTGCTCATCGAGGGTCAAACGGGGAAATTCCTGAGGAAACAGCTGATGCATACCTGGTACTGCTCAGATAATTGCAATCGCATATGATCTATAGCAGAATTCATATTGTATTTTGCTAAATTTTTTAACAAAAAGAATCTAATTGCAGAGGGCTATTGAAGAAGGTGCAGATTTTGTAGAGACTGACATCCTTGCTAGCAAAGATGGGGCCTTGATCTGTTTTCATGATGTAACACTTGACGATACAACTGATATTGCCAAGCATAAGGAGTTTGCTAATCGAAGGAGGACCTATGAAGTGGAGTGGTTTAATGTTACTGGATGGTTTGTAGGTTTGCACCTTCAAGTACCTTGATTTTTTCACTGATTTTGTTACGATTTCAATTTACATCTCTGTTACATGAAAAGTAATTAAGGAGTAAGGATATAAAAATTCACCCCTTCAGTGTTTCATTGACTCTAATTAAGGAACTTATTACATGCTAATGGTTCGGCATTAGTGCATATTGGTTGATCTATACTTGAGCACTATTACTTCATGTTGCTATGATGGGTGGAATAAGAATAATAAATTTGTAAGCTTGTGGTATTGATTATTTATACTAATATTAAAGTGTTGGTTTACAGTGGACTTCACACTGGAGGAACTCAAAAGACTTAGAGTGAAGCAGAGATTCTCGTTCAGAGATCAACAATACAATGGTATGAATATCCTTAGCATTCTTTTTGTTATCATATTTGTTTCATGTGATACTTCCTCTTCTACGACCATATTGTTATGCTCCAAACATCCTTGTTGCATGCGTTTGCATTGCTGAAATGCCCTGCTGCTGCTGGTTTATTTGCTGCTTGCCTCAACTGCCTGTATATGGAAATGAAATAATTAGTTGATCACTTACCTGCCAGAATATTCTGATATTTTTTTCCTGAGGGAATATTCTATGAAATCAGAGGAATTTATTGTTTCAATTAGAGAGTTCAGAAATATATAGGATGTGATTTGTTGGTTCGTTTCTCAATAACATTTCTTCCCATTATCTAGTACAATCTAGAATTCTGATTTGTTGATTTAGCATAGCACGTGCTCTCATTCCGTTTCGTTTAGAAGCCCTTGTTTATGTGAATCAGTACAGCTATATTTTTTTCGAGTTTACTTGAACTAATAACATGTTTTCATGAAACTGACATGAAAGAGTGTGATTGGGGATTAACAATAACAATCCTTATTGTCCTTGTCATGCAGGTATGTTTTCAATCATCACGTTTGAAGAATTTATTTCGATTGCCCTAGACGCGGACAGAACCGTCGGCATATACCCAGAGATTAAAGATCCGGTTTTCATCAACAAGCATGTAAGTCCTCCTGTCCTCAACAAGAAATATGCACTTTGCTATGATTTGCAGTGTTCTTTAGTTATGTCATCGCACCAAAAACTTATGCTTGCATGTCATATACGAACTTTCTGTCGAGATCATAACAGCGGCTGGTTGCTTAGCATATGAAAGTAACATTTATCTATCAAGTGAACAGGACCAAAGACGTTGCTTTATTTCATGTTTTTGTGTCATCAAAGAGTTGCTTTTTGTCACAAACATGATGGGTTTTCTGTTATGTTTCCTTCTTCTGGCACATGATTTGTGACAGTAATGCTGTGGTCAGTATATTTTTCATAAAAGTAGTTAGCCTTGACTATGATGAGCTGGATAGTGCAAAAATGTCATTGTATTTTTGATGACAATGTTAAAAGGGATAACCTCTCAATTTCTGATGCAGCATAATGATTATGTGTTATGTTCAACAGGTCAGGTGGGCTGATGGAAAGAAGTTTGAGGACAAATTTGTGGATACCTTGCTTAAATATGGATACAAAGGTCAATACATGTCAGATAATTGGATGAAGCAGCCATTGTTTATACAATCCTTTGCTCCCACCTCCATTGTACATGTATCAAAATTGATTGACTCTCCCAAGGTATTTTTGATTGATGATATATCAGTGAGAACACAAGACACGAACCAGGTACTAACCTTTTTGTGGCTGCGTCTCTCATCCATTTCTTCCAATTATGAAAGAAAAAAGTCTGGATAACGAGAAACAATCCCTGGGAAATCACTAACCTTTTTGTGCAACTTTAGTGGAATGTTCGTTGGATATTACTTATGTCATTTTTTATTTGCAGTCATACTGGGAAATCACTTCAGATGACTACCTTGCATACATTGGAAAATATGTTGTTGGCCTTGGTCCATGGAAAGATACCATTGTTCCAGCTGCGGAAAACTACTTGATGCCACCAAGTGATCTTGTTGCACGGGCACATGCTCATAATCTCCAGGTACAGCATTTATTTGTATTCATTATGATTATCTAAAGTTCGCTTTACATGGATTGTTGTAGTAAGCCATACTAGTCTGGCCAACTTCCATATGTTCACTGCCATCTTCTATGTTTGTCTAAGTGCATCTGGTCACCGATAACCAGAGGGGGAGAGGAGTCATATAAAAACGTCATGGCCGCATTGTGGTTTTGGTCTCATGTGCATGCCAGTCAGTGAAAGAATTGGGTTGGAACACAACACATCACTGAATCCACAGCGCAGAACACACAGCTCTCTTTTCTTAAGGTTACTCTTAGGTGTCCTGATCGTTACCTTGTCCTATTTGCTTGATTTGAGAAGGGTGCATTCCTTGCTCCGAAAAGATTAGATAAGAATTCTCTAGCAAAAGGTGGTCTGGTTTAGTCAAATTATGGTTGAATTAGCCACTTTAGTTGGCTGTCATTAAACCTGTGTTTAGCTATGCATTACAGTGCAAATTTTCTGCCGCAAAAAAGAACATGTTAAATTGCATGTTTTGTCTCACGGATATGTGTTTCAAGTAATATGTACAGAATAGGCTGAAACATGTTAAATGACATTCCGTTGTTGTGCAGGTACACCCATACACGTACAGGAATGAGAACCAGTTCCTGCACTTCAACTTTCATCAGGATCCCTACGCTGAATATGATTTCTGGATAAACACTGTGGGGGTTGATGGAATGTTTACAGATTTCACTGGAACCCTTCACCGGTATCAAGAATTGACATCCCCACACCGGAAGGATGAAACTGCAAACAGCCTCCTAGTAAAAATTAGTCAAATGATCTCAGCATATGAAGGTATCTGATCATTCTAGTGTTGCTGAAAATTGTTTGTACTTGCAAAACTACGCAAGTGGCTCGTTACTTGACCTTCACCTTGGAAGGTTAAAGAGTCGAGTTGTTTTGTGGTAGGTAGTTGTTAGCACGAGTCATTAAAGCCCTGATTCGCCGGGGCAAATTTCTATCGTGGAAATAATTGTTTTCCGGAAGGAATTGTAATGGTTGGTTCTTGTAGATACTGTAACATCATTGTTCATCCCACGATGGGTAAGTTGCCAAGTTGGCGTGTACTCAATACCATCATACGAATGGAGACGGCATGTTTAGCAACTTGGATCAGCTTGCTGTTGGGCTTGGCGTATTTGTACACCTGTCGGAACCAAAAATAGTAACGAAAGGTTTTACTCATGAATTTTGAGCAGATTGTTGAAAACTACTAAAAATGTAATGGTGAGACAATACAGTTCAAAACCATGTGACTGTTGCCGACTTGTGGGGATTAACAACACGGGTAGCAGCTTTGATCTATGCAGTGCAGGTATGGACAGATTGCAGATAAATTTCCCCCTTCACATCTTTCACGAAAGAAAGTATCTATACAATCTTGCTTCTCCAAAGAGAGGCCACAGGCCAATATGTATACAATAGCTTTGTTTCTCCCAAAGAGGAGATAAAAAGCTCCACACTAATAGCAACCTGCCACTTCAAAGCATAGCACATCAGAGCACACAAATGGAGCAACTTTGCCTGGTGGCCTTACTTTGGAGCACGATGGCTCGTCAAACTGTGGTAGCATGTCCCTGTCTATCTTCACTGGGAAGGAACCGGTCTTCTCTCTAGATTGAGGCTCTTGTCACCAATCTCAATGTAGAAGAGGATAACATCAAGAGTCAAGAGGGCTCTGAAAAGCTTCAGGCATTGAAGGGATAAACAAGATTTCAGGCCACACATCTTGAGCGAAGGAAGAATGAGAACGGCGGCGGCGGCTTTAGCCCGGCCGCCGGAGTGCACCTCCACCGGCGGTCTGCTCCATGGTAACGTCAGTTTCCCAATACTCTTATCCCTCTGTTTTGCTGCTCAAGGCTGTGTAGCACGCTGCACACCATGGCTACCCTGTTAATTGTTGAAGCATCTCGCAGTCAGCCAGTCACTGCATTGCACACAAGGGGTAACATACTTAACATGCCATAGTCTGGTAGTTTAACTGACAAACTGGATGCAAACTAGATCGTGACTGGTTTAGTGACTGATTTTGCAGAGTCTTTTAATCGGCACCTTGAACAAGTCATCTAGGGAGCTTAAACAGAATTATCCACACTCGTAACTAAAACTGCACTGCTGAAAGTCTAGGGACGACTTTTGAGGGATATTGCAATTTTATTCTAGCAAGACCCTGCTACAATTTCATCGGATAAATATCTTTGAGAATTTGACTATTTGTATGCACAAGCACAACCCTTTTGACCAGAACATGGCAAGAGAAAGAAAATTAGTCTCATCCTGCAGTTGTTAACCGAGGTAAGTTATGACTGCATTCGGTAGAATTAGAGACAGAGACTAAGGGTGCGTTTAGTTTGCAAAAGATTCCCCGAAAAAACACTATTCATCCAACTTTTCCCTATTCATCTCATCTCTTCCACTCACAGAATACTATTTATCTACAGTGTATTTTTGGTGAATAGTGTATTTTCGGAGAATCTTTCCCAATCTAAACACACCCTAAAACAAGAATTCAACCCTCCAATCCTTTAGCATCTTCTCAGCTTGGAAATACTTTGGAAGAGGGCTGCTCTAATCCCCAACTTTGGCACGGGAAACCAACACCTGGCAGTCCAAACTAATTCCGCTTTTGAACCGGACAACCTTTTGAAAAAAAAGAATAGTAAACCCAGCAAAACTTTCTGGATCATGGTGGGAAATTCCTGCATATGAAACAAACGCTTTTCCACGAGTAGTCAAGCAGTGCTACCACTTCAATGGCCATGTTCAGATTAAGTACTTTTTACTTTCTTTATTCATCCCCTCACAGAACACGTATCCCTAAAAATTTTCTTTTCACCTTTTTTATTCATCTCCCTCACATAACAGTATAACACGCATCATAGAAAAAAAAAGTATTTTTCCCTCACTTTATCTGAACACAGCCAATGTTTTTTTCTGCATTTCTCATGCATCCTCCACTGACCACACTAGCGTTTCTCCAGAGTCACAGCGCACAGCTGCAGACATCCGTAACTGACCTGTCTCCTCCCACGCAGACAGGAGCCGGTCGCTGCTGCCCCACCGGCGATCGCAGAGGGGAGCCGCGACGTTCTCGGCTGGAGCTGCGAGCTTTTCCACAGCCTCGTTGAAGCGACCACCGAGAATTCAACACCAGGGATCCCAGGTCCAAGTCTTAACTGCCTTGGAGTAAAATTAATCGTTCAAGCTAGTAACTGATGATTTCATCTCTACATAGAGAGAAAGTAAAAGTATTTTATTTACGTATACTACGCCTGTTGGTAACCGCGCGAGCTCCATCGTTTTTCTTGGGTAGGTTTGCGCGGCAGGGAGGCGGCGTGCGGACATCCAGTCGGACACGTACGTGCTGATGGAGCCCGGCATGGACGAGCAGTTCGTGTCCCGGGAGGAGCTGGAGGACAGGCTCAGGGGATGGCTGGAGAGGTGGCCCAGGGACGAGCTGCCACCCGATCTGGCCAAGTTCGAAAGGGTCGACGACGCCGTCTCCTACCTCGTCAGGTCCGTGTGCGTGCTCGAGATCGACGGCGATGTCGGGTCCGTGCAGTGGTACCAGGTCGAGCTAGAATAGTCGGCTACTCTGTACTCATTTCATGGACCAGCTCCTCTCCTGAGCTGAGTGTGATATTCCGTGGGGAAAATTACGGAACTGACCAAACTTGGTTTGGAAGACAGCAACTACTCTCAATTTGTAGTCTTTGTATGGTCCAAATTGCAAGGTCAACTGGTGATACAGATTTTTTTTTTCATTCAAGCGAACTGAACGAGATTCCAGACTTCCCCAACTGACGATGTGGGAGGCTTGACTTTTATTATAATAAGACAACTTTAGCCAGCCAGAAAAAAAAAAAGAAAAGAATGGCTATGGTAGCCTCTGTCCTAAATTGGAAGTCGTTTGACTTTTTTTTCTTTCAACTTGGACCACTCGTCTTATTTAATTTTTTTTACAAAATATCATATTTTTTTTGTTATGACTAGCTTTAGTAATAAAAGAATTTCAAAAATAACTTAAATTTGACTACATTTGCACAAATTTTTTGAATAAGATGAGTGGTCAAAGTTAGGGTCAAAAAATCAAACGTCTTACAATTTGGGACGGAGGGAGTATATGATAGGCGCCGTTCGGCTCTTTCAAGCTAAAAATGAATTGATCCGATGTGGAAGCTAGTTAGAAGAACTGTAATTAGTTTTGTAATTGTCGATCTATATTTAGTTTTTCTAATTGATCTTTAACATAAGAGATTAGACTAGATTTTTACTTTGTGGGATCCAAGTGAGACATAGAGCATCAAAGATATAAGATACTATGTTAGAATACCAATCATATCCACATCGCTAATAATTTTGTAAAAATCATCAAAACAACTTTCTCGCACATATCTAGGTGATCCACTTGTTAAGTATATGATTTTTGACATGTTTATGTAAAAAAACTAAAAAATAACTATCATGGAAAAGAATTTTAGCAATATGTTGAAGAACTGGTTTACCGAGATATAGGGCCTGATTGGTTTGCTTCCAAAATTTGGGATGCCAAAATTTTGGCAAGCCAATTCTATTTGGTTTGCTGTGAAAAGTTGCACATGTCTTACATTTGTGCTACCAAAATGTTGGCATTTTTTTTGCCCAACCTTTTGAATTACCAAAAGTGTGGCATGCCAAATATATAAGTACTAGTAGCAAACCAATCAGGTCAATACTCCATCAAACTACCAATCATACTCCCTCCGTCCTAAAAACGTATGCACTTCTAGCCATATTACCATGTGTCTAGATTCATATCATCTCTAGTAAATTGCTATAGATGCAAGCTTTTTAGGACCTCTCCAATAGGCGCTTTTATACCAGGCACTATCTTCTTGGGCCCGGTTCTAAACATTATGACCTTGCTTCCATGCAAGAGAAACATGGAACCTGCTCCTTTGCATGGAGCCGAGTCCATCCAATAAACAAAAGCGCTCTCTCTTCCATATCTATCTTTCCTCCACTCTCTCTCTCCATTGCTTTTCACTACCCGGACCATGCACAGTTGGTTTTTTATTCACAAGCGGTCCCACCACAATGATGAGTGTTGCTTCCATACATTGTAAGATTTTTTGATAACATCATGTCACTTCCATATAGGAACGGGGTCGTTCCTATATATTGGAGTATTGGACATGCCCCGTAGACAGAGAGAGTACATGGTTATTGGTTAGAGCGCATTTATGATGTGATAGCAACCCAAAAAGTTGTGGGACCCAGATCATTGAGGGTGTGTTTAGATTGGGGAAAGATTCCTCAAAAATACACTGTTCACCAAAAATACACTATAGATGAATAGTGTTTTATGAGTGGGAGGGATGTGATGAATAGAAAAAAGTTAAATAAATAGTGTTTTTTTTGAGAAATATGGGAAACAAAACGCACCCTTGGTCCAGGACAACAAACTAGAGCAGGCCATACATGAGCCGGAGCCAGCTAGTGCGAAAGCTCGCCGCCTCGCCCCCTCTCCGTTTCCGCGGAATGATCGCGTTTGGGAATTTGGAACAGAACGCGACGGCCCGTCGTCCTTGACTCCTTCGGCGACAGGGACAGACAGGGGGACAGGGACAGCGGCGACGAGTGAGATGCTCTGCCGTCACCCTCCAACGTGACACTGTCACTGACCCGTGGGTCCCAAGGCACTTAGGCCCACACGTCGGTGGCAGAGTCCAAGAGCGGGAGACCCGAGCGCCACGGCATCCCGTTCCAATTCAGTCCGCTGACCATCCCCGTCCCCATCCCCTCGCCGGCGTCTTCCGCATGGCCCTCTTCCCTCCCGTCGCCGTCTCTCCCCTCGGGTTGACTTGACTCATACTGTTCCACACCACACCCTCTCCTCTCCACTGACCACAACCCCAATAATCGTATTTCCGTTCTCCTCCTTGCTTTTGCACTTTGCGCCTCTTTCTATCCTCTCCCCCTCAGCCTCTCTTCCTCAAGCTTGCTTCGGCCGAGTTCTGAATTTGGGATTGCGGCAGTCCCGTAGGCGGCCGCCGGAGTCCGCAAAGAGCCGCAGCTCCTCAGCGCCAGCGGTGAGTCTCTTCTTGCTTTGCAAGGGTTTCTTCTTTCTTGTAGAGTTTCTTACCATTTGATTCTTGTGTGCCGGTTATTATTTCTTTGCTTTTGGTCTCGCTTTAATATGAGATATTTATGGCCAAATTATTTTAAGTTATTTCTTGCTCATGTGTAAGCCTCTAGCTAGTAGCAGAGCTTTCACCAAATCGAATGACAAGAACTTATGAGCTCGTCGCCTTAACATTATTATCCCTCGGTGGGTGTAATCCCGTACCAATATTGAGAGAGCTCTTTTACCGCGCACAATACCACTATATACTAACGGTTAAAAAGGACTAGTATATAAAGATCCGACGGTCGAGATTAATTGTATACTATACAAAATGGTCCAAGTGATATAGTAGTATTTAAGGCTAGTATAGTGGGCTAGGGGTAATATAGAAAAGTAATTTAGTGGCATTAGTGTAATATATTAAAAAAGATATAAAATTTATGTATTATGTTATTAGTTATTATTCTTTTATGTTCTCATTATTAATCACTGGACACTAGTATTATTAAAATAAATAGGTATAGGGTAAATTGCTAAATTATCCTTAACCAATACTATATACCACTGGACACTAGTATTGTGTACTTTAAAAGAGCTCTATTGAGATCATCAACTGTTGGTCCTTAATTTTTCAGACAGGTGGCTGGTGGTGGAATATTATACGATCAAATTTCCCCACTGTTTTTCTTAGGGGAGAAAATAAGGAAAGAAAAAAAGAAAATGACTGGGCTAAGTAAGAAGAAGATACTTAGTTTATAATTGTTCTTGTACCTGTAAGTCTGTAACCTTTAACTGTGATGTTATCCTTATTCACTGTCTTTTTCCAAATTCCATGTCATCTTTGGTACTATTTATATGTCTGCTTGCAATGTTCAAAGATGTGTTGCTTGAAAATCATTTTTGGTTTTTTGTGGATCAAATTTAATTGCCTACTTCCCTTTATTTGGCACTTTATATTTAGTTATTTGCATCAGTAGCTCTCCCAAATTCAATTATCAGATCAGAAATATGGAGTTAGGCCTGATATTTGTGCTGAACATATTAAGCAGGGAAAGTCCATAACATGATGACCGCGGAGTTAGTTAATCAGTATGCAAACATCACTCTGGGAGGCGAAGGCAGTGAGATATGTGATATTAAACATGAGCTTAAGGCACTGAGAAAGAAGATCCTTAGTTTGGATTTTGACAACTCCATGCATGTGCATGATCCACAGGACTCATTTGAGTACTTGGATGTGCTGTGCAAAATCAGACGACTGTCTGAAAGATTAAGGAGCAGCTTAGACCCTGGTGGAGAAGCCAAGCAGCTTGATGAACTTACTGTGTATGCCGATGACCTTTCTGAAATGGCAATGGCTAGGCTTGAAGAGGAATTTGTTTATCTTCTTACACATTACAAACAGCCATTAGAACAGGACGTTCTCTCTTTTCGCTCAACAGAGGATGGCAGTGTGGAAGACTTTTCCAGCAGCTCATTCAGCGAGGAACAATCAGATGGGAAGACAACACCAAATGATGTCACTGGAGGACCAGAATATCTTGTTCCTGATTTAATTCAACCTTGTGCACTCTCTGCTGTCAAGTCCATTGCTACATTTATGTTCCTGAATGGCTATGATAAGGAGTGCTGCCAGGCTTTTATAAACTCACGGCAGATTGCAATAGATGAGTACTTTGGGTCTCTTCGTCTGGAAAAGTTCAGCATTGAAGAGCTTATGAACACAAGTTGGAACAAACTGAATATATTAATAAGGAGATGGAACCGTGCAGTGAGGGTTTTTATCCGAGTCTACCTTGCAAGTGAGAAGCGCCTTAGCAATCATGTCTTTGGTGAACTTACAGATTCAACTGCAGACTTGTGCTTCTACGAGATTTCATTTAACTCAGTCATACAACTTCTGAACTTTTATGTATCTGTGGCAATTGGTCCTCCTAAAACAGAAAAGCTGTTTCGTTTGCTTGATATGTATGAGGTCCTGAATGATCTTCTCCCTGAAGTTGAATCCCTGTTTGAATCAGGATATGATGATATGATCTTGAATGAGTATCATGAAACACTACTGCAACTGGGAGAATCTTCAAGAAAGACATTTGCAGAATTCAAGTATGCCATCCAATCATACACTTCATCAAATGTAGTGGCTCGTGGAGAAGTGCATCCACTTACAAAGTATGTTATGAACTACATAAGGGCTCTCACAGCATACAGCAAAACTCTTGATTCACTTCTCAAGGACACAGATCGAAGACACCTGCATCTTGCTTCTGACATTCAGTTGATGGCGAACACATATCCTAATTTCACGGCAACAGCTTTGCATCTACAGTCTGTTGCTGCAATTTTGGAGGCAAATCTTGAAGCTGGGTCTAGATTGTACAGAGATGATCGATTGCGGAACATATTTATGATGAACAACATCCACTACATGGTTCAGAAAGTGAAGAACTCGGATCTCAAAAGCTTTATTGGTGATGACTGGATCCGGGTTCACAACAGGAAGTTTCAGCAGCAAGCTACGAGATATGAGAGGGCGTCATGGAACAATGTCCTCTCTTACCTGAGTGATGATGGCTTGTGTGCTGCTGTTGATGCTGCTTCTCGCAAAACCATCAGGGAGAAGATAAAAAATTTCAACATGTCCTTTGAAGAGGTTTATCGAGTTCAGACAGCATGGTCCGTTCCAGATGACCAACTTCGTGATGATATCCGGATTTCAATATCACTGAAAGTTATACAGGCCTATAGGACATTCGTGGGAAGACATCAAAGCGTACTTGATGGCTCAAGGCATAAAGATCGTTACATCAAGTATAGTTCCGAGGATTTGGAGGCACTTTTGCTGGATCTTTTTGAAGGAACTCAAAAGTCACTTTAGCATTTTTGCTGAGTTTGAAGCTTAAACCTCGAAGAGATGCATAGGCTCCCTCCACCTTATTTTTTGTTTTTCTTCTTTAGCTTGTTTTAGAATGGTACAGTTCAATTAGTATAGGGATGTATTGTTCTGCCCAACTTTCATCATTTTGCCTTCTTCACTTTGCTGCATAGAATTCCTTACGATATTGCAGAAGTTTAGAAGATGTTAGAAAATGCAATCTAGTGTTTCCAAAACCTTGGTACCTGAGTATGTATAGCTTCTAAATGTTTTGGTACTGATACAGCTAAATAATAGAGCTCTTTTACGGTGCCTTATACTAGCCTATACTATTGTTTAATAAGGACTAGTATGAAAAGATCCGTTTGCTAGAATTAATTGCATACTACTAAACTTATATATTGAGGTATAGGTAGTATATGTGAGTAGTATATGTAGTATGAGGGTATTATGGGGAAAAATATTTGGACAATTTTTTTTAGAATTATCTGATAGGATTATAAAGACTTTCTCATCTGCATTTCACTCCTCTCTCTCGTGTGACCGGCGGTGGTGTTTGGATCGCTGCAGCGGGACGAAGGACGGTGGCGTGGGAGGCCTTGGGAACATGCGCAGTACACTCTTTTGCCTATTGTTATATCAAACTCCATCATCTTAACTAGACAAGTCATGCTTATCTCAAAGTCAGTCCTAACTGAAATCTAAAATAACTTGCGTATGATTTCTTCTAATCAACTTGGTCGTGAAGTCGGAAGGATGCACATTCACGCTGCCATCCTCGTCAGTGAGAGGGCGTGCAGCACCACGTAGCCAACACTCGCCTACCTGCTATTGATGGCGAGTAGATGACGGTGTGCAGTCACTGCTGACGCCCGGTCGAGCAGGCAACCAAGCTAGGGCGGCGGCCGGTCACGGGGATGGGCAGGAGCAACACGGGTAGGCTATGGCGGCGGCCCGGGATTGGTGGCGTTGGGAGATCGGAAAAAATATTAGATGCCTAATATGATAAATAATAATTACTAAATTAACCCTGTTTATGGATGGTCAGATCTTTGCCATACTATATACTACCAACTAGTAGTATAAGGCACCATACAAGAGCTCAAATAATTTGACTGTACTAAATGAAGGATACGTGTTGGTTCTAGCGGCTCAGAATCAAATCCCTCAAAGTGATAAAAGACTGATAGCTACATGGAAACAGAACTGTAAAGTACGAAGAAATCAGCTCATCACATCTGAAGATTTCGGTGAAGGATTAGACCAATTTGGTACACTATCAAATGTTTGATAGAAATTAGTAGATTACCGACCAAAATCAAAGAATGTACTCAAACTCCGACGGCACCCCCTACATCTTCTACACTCTGTACATGATTTAGCCATGATTTCTCCTAAAAATAATCATTGAGAAATTCTATTTCTGGAAGAGCACAACACATGCGTGCTCATAATTTCCTGCAATATCAATCAGAAAAAGAAAAGGGGAGAAGAAATATGGAAGAACAAAGAACTACCGCCACCCCTATGACAAAATTTTGCCTGGGTGAATAATTCCAATGTCCTCAAATTCATGACAGTCAATCGAACTGATCACTTATTCTGGTCGTCGACGTCCTTCTTGAGATCGGCCGGCGGCAGGAAGTAGTCCGTGGTGAGTCCGTGCACGTTGAAGTCGGCCTCCTCCACCGTCCACGTCTCCTCCAGCTTCCGCTTGTGGTTGACGGACCCCTCGCCGTAGCGGAAGAGCGTGACGGCGGTGTGGCCGCCGTGCGCGATGTTGATGCCGTCGATGCAGCGGTAGTCGGAGATGACGGACTCCATGCTCGTCTCCCAGAAGATGTTCTCGCTGCGGCGTGCGCCCTTGCCGGACTTCATGCGCAGCAGGTGCGAGTCCTCGAGCTGGATGAGCAGCCCCGTCCGCTGGCTGAAGTAACCCCACACCGTGTGGTGGATGATGTCGAACGCCGGCGCGCTCCTCGCCCGCAGCGTCGTCGCGCCCGCCTCCAGCTTCAGGATGAAGCACTCCTCGTTGTTGAGGATCTTCTCGCCGATGCACACCGCGTCCGAGAAGAGGTTGGCGATCGAGCGCGGATCCAGGCCCTGCATATATGCAACGAGTTCAATCCAAGATGCATCTCATGTTATGTGGCTGAAATGCTGGACACGATGCATCTGCCCAAAATGGGGAATTACCTGGAGGGAGCGGCGGAGGGGCCGTGGGGGGCCGCGGGAGACGTGGGATTGCTCGGCGGCGGACTGGCGCCATGCGATCTTGCCGTCGCTTCCGGCGCTCATCTTGTGGCCGGCCATGATGAGCTCGAAGAACCAGACCTCGGGGGTCTTCTGCCAGAGCACGAAGCCGCCGACCTCGGCGCGGCCCTGCGCGGCGGTGACGGTCTGGTCGCCGAGGTGGAACTCGGACGCGCACATCCGCACCTTCCCCACGGCGTACATGCTCCGCACCCCCTGCAGCGCCGCCTGCCCTCCCGTCGCCGCGATGTACTGCTGGATGATGTACTTGGCCGTCGACGCTTGCTTCAATCCATCCATCCATCATTCACGCAACGTACAATCGAGTCAATCTCTGATATTAATTCTGGACGTGCGCGGAGCATGCATGCACGCACGCCAATGCAAGGAAGAAGCTAACTAAGGCTTACGATGGAGGAGTCACGGATGGAGCGGCTGAAGGCGCGGTCGTGGGGGACGGGGCAGGGGATGAGAGGGGAGCCGACGACGTTGAGGAAGAGCTGGAGCTCGGCGTTGGCGGAGGGGGGCCCATCGACGGTGGCGCGGTCGAAGGCCTGGTTCTTGAGCCAGGCGCGCATGTTGACGCCACCGGCGCCGCGGCGCTTGTCGGCGCCGGGGGCGTTGATGAGCATCTCATCGGGGATGGGCACCTCCAGCACGGTGTCCAGGGAGTCGTCGCGGTCCAGGTTCGGGCACAGCTTCCTCATCACACGCCCGCCGCGTCGTCCGGTTGGTGGAGCAGAGCTAAGCGAGCGAAGCGCGTGCCTGCCGGAGACGGACAGGGGAGAGAATGAAGGAGAGAGAAACAAGGGAAGGCCAGGAACAGGGGCATGTAGAAGGTGGCCATGGCGAGGGGGCATGCATTGGAAGCGAGGAATAGGTGGATCGCACAAACAACGGGGGATGTATTGAGGAGCTAGCGCTCGAGACTAGAGGCGCGCAAGCCGAGGTGAACGAACGCAGGCGACCCTGCTTTTGTGCTCCACCGCCATGGCCATGCATAGAGGTCAGATTTTCCTCCACATCGTTTCCAATCCAAGAGGGCCGTTGCCCGTTGCTCCGTTGGTCACATACTCACATGTACCTACTTTCACTATTTCGCTCTGTTTTTAAGGCATACAGATATAGTCAAAATCCTTAAAATTGGCACTGCTCGGCTCAATTCCTACAAAAATATGCGATCGCTGCTCTCTGAAATTTGGCACAAAGGCGCAGTTCGTTCGCTCTATTAAACTCTTAACCATACATAATAGTTGGAACAATAGTTTTCTAGAATTAGTTGGAATAATATTTACAGTCATAGAATGCACTTTTTCTACTCCTCTGGTAGATAAATGCTCCATCCGTTTAAAATTGTAGATTGCTGACTTTTTTTTATCCCAAATTTAACCATTCTCATTCAAAAAAGTTATGTAAAATATCATATATTTTCTTATGATTTGCTTTGTTTATAATTTTTTCTTTAAGAATGACTTAATTTTGACTATGTAATTTTTGAACAAGACAAACAGTCAAACTTGGTCAAAAAAAAGATAATTTTTCACTAATTATGAATCAGTACGAGTGATTCGAGTCGTGAAACACAACAAGTTGGAGTTCATCTAAAGCAATCAAATTTATCTAAAAAATATCCATTTCCATGGGGCAAAAGTAGTAGAGTACAACTGTAGAAGAAACCCGAGAGAGACATGAGAAGAGCAGAAGAACGAACAATAATAGCCAAATCTCCGATCCACTACGACGCCCGACATCAAAGCCCTCCTGTGCGCCGGAGGATAACCCACCAGAGCAGCAGGCGCGGCTGCCTTGTGATCCAGCAAGTCTGTTAGCGCGCCAAGAAAGCCATGACGGAGACGACGGCGAGGAGGACATGGCGACCAGAAAACGCCGCGGCGGTGCCAGCGCTGATGGTGCTGGGCACGGGGCCAAACGCGCCGACCGGTGTCGTGAAGCTCCCTCCAGTGCTGGGCGTCGTCACCGGGTTACTCGTGGAGCCCCCCGGAGACGCCGTGCCCGTGCCGGAGCCGGTAGAGTTGCCGCTTGTCCCTGCCTCACTGCATACATTCCATGAACAACGGTGTCGAGAGCAGAGACACGTCAGTCCCGTGATTATTGTTTCCAACAGCGAACGCACTGCTCGGTGGCCACGACTACAAAACCTACACATACGTACCTCGGAGATGCAGGGTATTTGCAGGTTCCAGAGCCTGCAACCAGCATCAAAATATAATCAGATTCAGTCATGATCGGGACGGGAGAGATGCTGCAAAATCAGTGATCTGACGGCAAGGAAGGAATAAGCAGGGGAGCGAGCGTGGTGTTACTGGGGTCTGTATCGGTGAGGTTGGCCGTGCCGCCGAAGTCGCAGGTGGCGCCCTTGGCCTGGCTGTTGCGCTGGAAGTAGCTGTTGGCGGCGTAGGAGCAGTGCGCTTGCACCGAGGTGGGGCTGTAGCACGGCCCGGTCGGGAGCACGGCGTCGCAGTCCGCGCCGTGCCCGCACGCGTAGTCCAGCGTCTTCTGCAGCGCCGCGTCCGACGCGTCCGCCCGGCACACGCACCACGCCCCGTCTGCATCCATAGACATACATATTTTCATACAGGTATACGAGCGAAATCCATCGATCGATCTATATATGATACATGACTTGAAAGCAATGTGTGTGAGGAAAGTGAGCAAGGCTGTCTGATGATGATCGGGCGCACAAGCATGGACAGTGCTGAGTACTCCCACCAACATGACACCAAGGATCGATGAAAGAAATTAGTCGAGTGGCGTTTCTGTAAGCTAAGCGAAAGCGAATGTCTCACCTGATCCTCGGAACGCCATGGCCAGCAAGAGCAGCAAGAGCACCGGAGTCGCCATCAGTTTGTGGAGGCTGTTCTAGGTCGACACGGTTGGTTTCAGCGTTGCGCTAGAAGTGGTAGTAGAGGACGGCGTGGCTTGAGGCTCCATCTCCATTTATTGGTAGGCACCAGCGGCCACGCCCATTTTTCTGCTCATTTCGGCCATCCTGCCGGCTGTGGCGCTTTGGGCGGAGCTGCGCCGTCCCCGTCGGACGGTTGTGTGTTTTCTGGCTGCTTTGGGGGCAGGATGACGAGCCATCGTGCTCCAAAGTAAAGCCACCATGCAAAGTTGCTTGATTGTGTGCTCTGATGTGCTATTGCTTTGGAGTGGCAGGCTGCTAGTGCAAGCCAGATGGCTCGAGGCCATTAGTCTGGAGCTTTTTTATCTCCTCCTTGGAGAAGCAAAGCAATTGTATACACGTTGGCCTGTCTTTGGAGAAGGAAGATTTGTATATGCATAGGATGGATACTTTCGTTCGTGGAAGATGTGAAGGGGAAAGTGTATCTGCAATCTGTTCATACCTGCGCTGCATAGATCAAAGCTGCTACTCGTGTTGCTAATCCCCACAAAGTCAACAAAAGTCACAGGGTTTGAGCTGCATTATCTCATCATTACATTTGTAGTAGATTTTCAACAGAATCTGCTTCAAATTCGTGGGGAAAACATTTCGTCTGCTTTCAGTTCCGACAGCCATACAAATATGCCATCCAAGCCCATTAGCAAGATGGTCCAAGTTGCTAAATATAACAGCTCGACTGAACCATATCAACCTGAGAAACAAGAATCAATTGGACCATGCACAACGAATTTGTGGCACACCGAAAAAACAAATGAGAAATCGTCTAGCTCCAGGCACCTAACAGGTTGAGAGTTTATTATCATAAAGTTCCCAAGACAAGAGCACAGGAATGCTCATATTTCATTACAAATCAAGACCGGATCACACGCATCGTAGCACAAAGCATAAAACTTCAACATTGAGTGCACATCGTAACAGCACAGAGCGTGAACAAGCAAACACCGAGACGGAACTCTGGCTTATTTCCAAGCACCACCTGCGCTAGGACAACCACTTCAAGCAGATGGTTTCATCAGCGCTGCAACCTTCTGAACGGATGGCCTCGCCATCAGGCCAGACCACCAGGCCTTTACGTGGGGGTACCCGTCAAACACCGATGCATGGGGCGTCGCAAACAAGCACAGGGTGGCAGAGACATGGTTAAGGTCAGCGAGGCTGAGGAAGTCTCCAGCAAGGTACTTGAACTTGGTCAGGCGTGCCTCGTACACCTCCAGCACCTTCTTTAGCTTCTCAAGGTTCTCCTGAACAACCTTCTGGTCAGTGGTTCCCCCAAGCATAGGTTTGACGAGGCACTCGAAGAGGATGGGGTTCAGCAGAGAGGTGTACTGGTTCGCCTCCACCTCCATCCAAACATCCACCATTGCTGACTCCGCAAGACTGCCTTCCTTCAACAGCTCCGGTTTGTTTTTACGGGCTGCATACTTGCAAATTGCACGTGATTCTGATAGAAGAAAAAAAATGAGAACAAGTTAGAAAAATATAGAATCACTCGTAGATACAAAAAAAAAAGAGAATAGTACAGGAGTGATCGACTGTCTAAAACCTTTCGGAAGGTCTCTGCAGTTGATGATTTAATTTACATGGAAATTATCATGATGAGTTATCAGACTGCAACTAGACTGCATAACCTTGATGTGTTTGCTTGAATAAGCTTACTGGATCCATGTTTAAAGTTTAAACATTATCATTTCTTTGGAACAATACACCAATACCCACTCATCACCAGGTGACTGTGACACCACAAGACAAGCTAGAACAAGTTGTAAAAGTCAAGTGTTGGGGTCCCATTCAACTTTAGCTTTTCCATGCAGCACAATCATAAATATAAAATTCATCGTCATTCGACTGGTGTAAAAAGATTGAAGCAGATGACAAATAGTTCCTATATCATAATGACATTTTGCAATCAGACAATTTTTGACCGTGTCATATTTATGAATGTGTGAAAGTTGTTGGTTTCCTTTAGTCAAGGTCTCTGAACGACCCATGTGCTTCTAGGAAAAGTTTTTTTTTTTTTAAATGTAGTGCTATCCTCATAATATGTTATGAAAAAGTCTAAAAATACCAACAATAAATGAAATAGCTACGACAGCAATATACTAGAAACAACTCAAAAGAATTATGAAGAGATAGGATCATACCGAAGATGTACAAGTCACCATCTTGCAAGGCTGGAACCTGACCAAATGGCTGCAATGAAACAGATAGTCGTGTTCAGAGTCAGGACAGTGAGTTTCAAAAATCAGATGTTTATTTACACTTAATACTTGCCAATTAAATTTTCGAATGGTCTTATCTTTGTGTACATCATATTAAATTTCGTATAGGTGATGCATGCTAGCAAAGACACATGACTACATCATAAACAAGCATATTCAAAAGAATTTTGTTTTATGTCATAAGGATAATTGTAGAGAAGGGACTAGTTCTCATTTCCTTCTTGAAACGGTTTGAAGAGAGTGAAAATAGTGCATCTAATAAATTTAAAGACATATAACTTTGGTAGTAATTTCTGCTGCATATTAAATCAGTTACCAGTACAATGACCTGTCCAAAATAGATGCCACCAATCTCTCAGCATTTAACACCTCAAATCTAAGGGGAACGTATGGCATGAGAACTGAGTTTCCATGATAACTATGTGAACTCAAATCTGGACAGCATGATCTTCATCTAAGGGGAAGGTGTGAGGGGGCATTTACAAAAGTATAATTAAGGGGTGGTGATTTTACAAGTCCCCCCTCCCACCTCTCCCTAGGCGCTCCCCTTGGATGAAGATCACGCGGCCTAGATTCGAGTTCTCATAGTTCTCACGGGAATTGAGTTCTTATAAAATATATTGCCAAATCTAAGAGTCCCTATGTTTATATTTTTGTTTATCTCCCTTGGTAGCATTTGATCAAATCACTTGAGAAACAATACAGAACATGAATCAAACCAAGCCAAGAATAACTGGGCCATGAGGATAAGGAGGGGCGAACTAGGACGAGCAGCAAACTGCTGGCAATCTCGACCCTCTTATATTAGCCCACCAAATCTGTACAACGAAATTTCAATCCACTTCGTCAGTCCAAGTCTTGACTATAGTTAGCGGAGATGGTTGCAATCGGTGGTGGGGGCTGGAAGTGGAGATCGGAGAATGCGGTGAAATCGCAGCACCGGCGGGATATTGTGATTCTCCTAAGGCAGTTTGCCAACTTTTACAAACTTTTCAGTCACATCGAGTCACATCTTCTCTCACACAGACACGCTTACCAATATTCACACCTCCAATTTTGCACCAACTTTCTCATCTAAATAAGGCGTAAATCTTGAATCCCCAAATCCCGCACTCAAACCCTATGCCTTTTGACTTCTAAAACCCCGACGAGAGGCCATGCGTGCGCGAGAGAGAAAAAAAAAATCTCTCCAGATAACCCACCGACGATAGCGATAGCGAACGGAACACGGCGTTGCTGTATTTCCAGGCGGAAACGAATAATAAAAATTAAAATGGACGACGGGCGAGCGATCGGGGGAAAATACGTACGTTGCGGGCGAGGTGCTCGGGGCTCTTGTGCTCGGCGGTGGCGAAGTTGATGGGCACGATCTCGTACTCGGCGCCGGCCTCCTCCAGCGCCACCGCGCACCTCGTCACGTTCCACGACATGGTCGCGCCGTACAGCTTCATCGGAGCCATCACCTCCACCCGCCTCTCCCCCGGCGCTCCCTCTCCGGACTCCGATCCCGTGCCGCAGCTCAGGCAGTTGCCAATCGTGAACTGGCGGGCACTCCCCTCGGTTTCTTCTTCCTCGATCTTCCTTGGGATTCTGCGTCGAACTCGCTTACGCAAAGCTACTTCTCGCAAGGGGCCTTGTTTAATAGGCGAGCGACCGGGCAGGGGGAACGGGGTGTGGGCCGTGTGGCTGTTGAGTTTGAGTGGAGTGGGAACGGGTAGGTGGGCCGTCTAGATGCTTCTGCAAAGACGCAAGTGATTACGCTCGGTGCTAGTGCGCCACCGAGCGAAATTCGCGTGCAGCTCGTTTCCGAGAGATTTTTTCTTGTCGGTTGATCATTCTCTGTCCTCCGATTCCATCCATTTCGCGTAGCTAGGCAGGGTCCATTCTCGGCGACCAAGAACTATAGACAGGTGAACATCCTGGAGGAAAAGTTGCTGGTACGGTCGGTGTTGGGTGAAACATCGCGAGCGTTTGCGTACGGTGTGAAAATAATATAAGGTGGGTGAAGATTACCACCAACGGGGCGTGGTCGGACACCGTGCGAGCGTGCAACGACCTTGGGACGAGCCTAGACGGTTCGGAAAAAAGTCGATGGCGCTACGTGTGATGTGTACTACGTGCCAGCAGTGGGCTAGGGCATGTTTAGATTGGGGAAGATTCCTCGAAAATACACTGTTCATCAAAAAACACTGTAGATGAATAGTGTTATGTGAGTAGAAGGGGTGGGATGAATAGTAAAAAGTTGGATGAATAGTGGATTTTTGGGATCCTTTTAATCTAAATGGGGCCTAATTAACACGCGATCGATGTGACAGCACGTATGTACTCTAGGAGTAAAACAAATCGGGGGTATGAACTGATCGGGGTTTAATTGGGCGTTCCAGGTCTCTCTGTAACTGTACCGGTGCAAAAAAAAAATTCCGAAGCAAGCATAATCTCATATACTTCTAGCGCGTCGCCACAAGGCAGACAGCAGATGTTCATGACGACGCTCAACACACATAATGGACGATGTTTTTCTAATTCCCGGTTCTAGATGCTCCAAACAGCCTTGCATTCGGAGGTCCTAATACTAATTTTCAATGTGAAGGCTGAATGTCTGCATCCAAGCACAGTAATATAAATAAAGATCATCGTTATATATCAGCATTAAGGACGCTTTAGCATCGATTCGCAGAAGCACAACCATATCAGCGATGGAATACGCACAATTTTCAAATATAAAGGCACGCTTAGAGCATAAAGCAGACTGGTACTATTTTATATACAAAAAATAGATGCTTGATAAGATTAGCATATCGTATACATCAAGTAGTTGTTGGAAATGAAAAGGGCACGCTTAGAGCATAAGCACAGTACTACTACTATAATAATATAGAATAGGTGCTTAATAAAGCTATCATAGCGGATGCCTCAAGCAGTTGTTGGCTCAGTTGATTGAAAGACCCCAACTGAAAACTCGGTACTCAAGATTATCCTTCATGCCTTCATTCTTCAGGGAAAGAAAAAGGAATCGTACATGCACAAAAGACCGTGGTGGCCTGGCAAATTAAGGTGGACCCAGGAAATTGAGCTAGGTCACACCTCCATCGTGCCCCAGATCATGATCAAAAGCTGGAGGTGCGTGAATACCAATGCCTGATAGGGTTGCACTCCTAGTCTCCCAATCAGTTCTCAGCAGTGCGAGCCATGGATTTTCCGTAGCATTAAACTAAGCAATAGGATCATGGTTCCAAAACTTGTGCTAAAATAAGATCATGACAAAAAAAATGTCAAAACTCAGGCATGAGATTTTTGCACGTTAAATTTTGTATTCAAAACAAACAAGAGCCAAAGTTTATGGGCACATCTTAATTTTGGCTTGGCAAATTTCGAAACCTAATCATTTGGTCTGGCCCATTCCAACCCGAGACGCGGCGTCAAAGCTCGCGATTCTTTCAAGAAAGAGCGTGACGCACACGCACTGGAGTATGTCTAAAGTGAACAAGACCATTTCAAAGAATTCAAGCGGCCACGTAGTCGACGTCAGTAAGAAAATGCGCTTGTAGCTGCCGGGGCGGTACGGAAGTCATTTGGATTTGGGAAAGAAAACAACGGGTTTGAACAACGCAAGACGGCAAGACCACAAATTAAAGTACGTCATGCTATGCGTAAGCTTATACTTGACCGAAGACTCAAAAGACAAAAGTACATGGAACTGGAACCAAGGCAGGTACAGAAGGCGATAAGATGAAGATGTATTTTTAAAAATAACACGGAAATAATTTTACGGACAAACTTATTAGAAATGGAAAAGAAATTAAACCACATGTCCCCCTGCATGTTGTTGGTAAGTAAAAGTTCAACGAATTTCACAGGACACTGACACACTGTAGTAGACACTAGACAGTACAAATGAACATATTTAAGCCCACGGACCCGAATCTTCATGAATATGAGAGGGATCCAGTTTTAGACCCAATGGCCCACGGGCCGTATGGGCTCCATTAGGAACAATAAGGTCTACCGACTCCTGAATGAAATAATGAGTTTTTTCTCCCTAAAAAAGGAGTTTAGGTTCAATTGTTTCCTTGAACTATAAAAATAATTTAATTCCCTAAACTATATCCACTTTTTATTGAATATGCAAAAGAGTTAAGTATTGTTACAAAAATAAAGCATAATATATTGAGTATCATAAACTATATACTATAGCCGTACAATCAACTTGATTGGATACGTATTGGTGTACGTGGATGCTGTTGTGAATGGTAGTGACGAAGTAAAAAACAATTAAGAGAGTAGTAGAGATATGATGAGCGAAATATATCGATGCATTGTCTTATGGCTACCATTTTGGTAAAAACATGCCACGCACGTCCTCATTAAATGGGTGTTGCGTGTTTGCTTAACCAAATATACAGTATATGTTAAAATAAGAGTAAATCACAGCATCCGTCTCTAAATTTATATCATTATATCATCCCGGTCCGTAAACTCATAAATCAACCGTTCAGACCGTTAAACTTGTTCGATTATACCATGTATTAATTAAATATATTGTTGTATATTAAAATAAATACGCAGTCACGACAAAACTCCTCATGCTAATTTTATCCTCACAGGCTCATACTAATTTTTATCATATACTGTAAGTATCAAATCTCTTCTCGTATGCTCAACAAACTCGTAGTGCTGTACAATTTGGAGGGTCGTCGTTTGCTCGTTTTGATTTCATGGTTATTGAAACAACTCAAAATTAATTTGCAAAAAGGAAAAATAGAGATAAGCATGTCAAAATACACGTGTACACGATCGGCGTGGATAGTGGCGATGCGCCGATGCGGATCCCGTCAAACTGAGGGTTAGCTTTGCCGGCGGTCGTTTCGCTGTTCTCCCTTTCACGCGCGCCTGGCCGCTGCTATTAAAGCCATCCCCCAACTACAAAGGAGATAGTAGAAAGAGAGGCCAATCATGAAGCCTAAGTATTGCCTCTGCCTGCTCTTCTTCTTGGCCTCCATCCTCGTGGCCTCGTCGGCCGTCGTCACCGTGTCGCCGAAGGAGAAGACGGCCTCGGCGCCGGTGCAGCCCGACGAGGCCTTCCTCACGAGCCTCTGCGAGCAGCCATCGTCGAGGGTCCTCCCGTGGTGCAAGCAGCTGCACGCCAGGCGCCGCGGCGGAGGCCACCTGCCAATGCCGCCGCCCAGCCGCGACGGCGAGGAGATCGACCCGCGCTACGGCGTGTCCAAGCGGCTCGTGCCGAGCGGGCCCAACAGGCTGCACAACTGATAGTATGATCGTGCGACGCGGCGGCTAGCTTCTGTGATAGATGTGCGCGCGAGGTCGTCAGATTTTCTTGCTAGTTTCCTTTAATTTCCTTTTTTTAATCTTTTTTCTTTCTTTCTCGAGGATTCTTGCATTGCTAGCGTTCTTGTGTCATTGTTTGGTTCGAGCGTATCTTGCTCGATGACACCAGATGCGGGTTGACAGTGGAGGATGATGCATGCTATGCAGCAATGCAGCATACTCTTCATTAGGACATTAGATCCAATGTTAGTAGTAGTAGTAGTACGTACGTACGTACGTACGTACTCCACTCCATTGATAATGAGGAGGGGGTAGATTGATTGGTTTCTTTTGTGGTGAATAAATATAGCACCTCGTACTTAGTACCATATGTATCCAGCTTGATTTATTCTTCAAATTCTCTTTAATTTTCATCCATATGTGTTGGCTCTTGTTGCGATCTTGCCGGAAAGGTCCTTAAGCTTCGTGTGTTGATATCTAATAAGCGCCCTATATTTCTGTTACACTATTGCACGCTCATTGGACGATATGTGAGTTTGCGTTCCTGATTTGTTCAATTTCCACTGTTGCTTCAAAGGCGAGCAATGCTCTCTGCTCGCTCCGACAGTGGAGTGCTGCTAGTTAATGTGGTCCAGCTCTTCCTATGACGAAAAAAGTGGAGTGGTAGAAATAAATTCTCACAGCCATTTTGCCTTCGTACTAACTGCTCACTAACTCCGTGCTGTAGCAATTGCTTTTGTCCCCTTACCCTATTCAGTTCTCGCAATTGCGCAGTGGATAAACGCCTCAATTTTAAAGAACAGATGTTTTAATCCAAAACCTACTATTTCCATCCGAAAAATGTAAAACAGGGGCATTGATGCGTTTTCGTGGCATTTTCAGGCTATTGATGCGTTGTTCAGCCTTCGCTGAACCATGAGATCAGCTCGACAGTTCGACACTTCCATAAGTATGGTCATGATGAGGGCGATGGCTGAATCGTGAGTAGTGACGGAATTTATTCAGGTGTACTACTAGGTTCAGCACTTTCCAGCTCAAGTCAGTCAGGAAAAAGCCGCTGCGCAATAAACTGAACTGAACTGGGTGTTCATAAAGAACTTCACTGTAGAGGCTCCAAATCTGCGCTCATCCAATCTCCGTTTGCAGAAAATGCTCCCTATTCGGTATTCCCACTATTCCAAATCTGCGCTGGGATTCGTGCAAAGAACTTTAAAGAAGCTAAGGCTTCATAGCACTCGAGGTTGGGCAGCTTGAAGTTTGAAATGTGAATAAATCTCAAAGGAGTTTAGAACTGTTTTTATTTTTTAAGAAGAAAAAAGGAAAAAAAAATACAGCCCCACAAAACATCCTTCCCCATTCGGCCTGGTCCAGTTTATCCTCTACTGGCCGCGGCCCAACTCATGAAGCGAAACGAAACGGGCCCAAGGTTCTTGCGGCGTGGGCCTTCCCGGCTCGCTGGGTCCCGCCCCATTTGCTTCCTCTCCAAGTCCAGAGCGAGGGAACGAGCGGTACAGCGAAGTCGCGGAGCTTGGCAGCTGCTGCAAGCCTGCAACTCGCCTGTGATGGGGCGGCTGCGCGCCTGCTGCCGTCTCCCCCGCCTCCTCGCGCCGCCGCCGCCACCACAAGCGCCACCGCCGGGTCAACCTCTGGCGCGCGGCCCCCACGGATCGCCCTTCTCGAGGCTCTTCTCGTCGGCGTCGGCGGTGGCGGCCGTCACGCCGCACGAGGCCCGCGACTCGGGCCTCGGCGGCTCGACGTACTGGGCCTGGATTCGCGCGGCGGCTGAGTCGGCCCCGGCGCCCGCGCCGCCGCCGGAGGAGGAGGATGAGGGCCTGTCGCGCTACATCCCCGTCAAGGCCTACTTCCTCTCCACCAGGTAAACACGCTGTGCCGCGCCCACGCTTGCTCCTTAGGTGTTTGATGATTTATCTGCGAGGAAACTTTGTGTGCTACCGTTCTAGTAATTCGAAGGTGCCCACGCCCTATTAGCGCAGCGAACTGAAGTGGTTTTCATTTGATTTTCCCTCCTCTTTGTTGCAGCATTGATCTGAAGAGCATGCAAGCGGAGCACGGGACTGATATCGTACCTCCATCGACCCGTACGCTCAACTACATTGCGCTTCGGTACCCTGAGTTCCCGCCTGAGATTATGGTCAGTAGTTAGTGATTACAGCACCACTTTGTTGGAGTGCCTAGTGAAAGCTAGAATGAACTATTCTCACACACATGTGGTCACTTGTTCGACATGCTATTGTGACATGAACTATGCTGCAGCAATTGATTTCTCTCTTTATTTTGGTTGATGCTTATGCAGGATATTGGAGTGAAAGACAACAGATTTTGCTATCGCTATGTGGTCGTTTTCCAATATGGTTCTGCTGTGCTTTTCAACATAGCTGATCACGAAGCTGAATATTATCTTGATATAATTAGGAAATATGCTTCAGGATGGCTTCCAGAGACGAGAAAAGATGGTATGTCCATGCAATTTTTACCTTTTGTTCATATGGATTATCTGCTAAACGGATTCTGTTTATTTGTTTTTTAGTTGTCCCCTTTTTTTCTATGTTTCTTGTCTCCTTGATAACATTTTGATGCGCAGCAAACAATCTTGCCTTCTTTGATGTTCAAAATTGATGTTCCATTGCCATCTGTTTGCAATGCAGATTATGCAGTGGTCGAGAAACCATCCTTGACAACATGGATGAAGGGAGGTCTTGATTATATTGTTCTTAAAAGTCTAGACACAGATGGGATTCGGATAATTTCAAGTGTTCTTGGTCAAAGTATCGCCCTTGATCATTATATCCGTCAGGTACTGAAATTGAGCAAAGTTAACTGTCTTTTGCATGGCGGTTGCATCTTTAAAGTCTTTTTGTCATAAACTTTCTGAACTCAAACATTGATTTGATAGGTAGATGATATGGTTGAGGAATTCACTGAAATTAATCGTGTGATGGAGAAGACTGGCAACTTCACCATGCAAAGAAAGAAGCTCTTTCAACTTGTGGGGAAGGCTAATTCCAACCTTGCGGATGTTATCATCAGACTTGGTCTTTTTGACAGGTATGTCTCACACTCAAGTACATAATCTTTTTTGGATGGCTCCATCTCCTGTACAACATGTATGCAGTTAAATACATCATGGTTGGAAGAGTGCGCATTCCCATGTGAGGGACTGTGCAATAGCCTATAGGATGGAAGGCATGTAGTTCTAGATGCTATATAGTGCTTGTCTATAGACCACTGCTATGCTCACACATGCTATTCGCATTTGGAGAAAAGTTGTCCCACGGGGTTTATGCTGCTAGTTTGGATTTTTTTCCCCATTGCTTTGACTAGGCATTGATGATTTATCATCTTACTTAAAAAGTGGACATTATTATGTCAGACTCACAGTACCCACTGTTTCAAAAGCATCATACTTTGCCATCCCTAGATTATATCATATTCATGTTGGTTCTGTTGCATTGAAACCCCACGTTTCTGCTTTGGCTCTCATGTTTCTTTTAATGCAACTTTGCTTCTGGGGGTATGTACCTTTTTGTCATCTGGCAACATGATTTTTCCCAGGTCAGAAATTGCTTGGAAAAATGCCAACTACGCACAAATTCTGGAGTATCTTCGGGAGGAATATGAACTGAATCAGCGTTTTGGAAGCCTTGACTTCAAGCTGAAATTTGTGGAGGTAAGTGCCTTGTGTGCTCATTCTTCTAGCTCAAAAACTGTTCCTTTTGCCTTTTATCACTTTTCAGTTATGCACTTATGCTTACAAGTTATTGTTTTAACAGCACAACATCCATTTTCTTCAAGAAGTCCTCCAAAATAGACGGTCAGATCTGCTGGAGTGGGGCGTCATAATACTGCTGACTATTGAGATTGCCATCTCACTATACGAAATTGTCAAGGACTCCAACATGATCTCTTGAGGGCTCTCTATCCAGCAGATCCGCGGCACGCTTATCCGCCTTCATCTAACAATCTAAACCCATCATCCTGTTACCTTAACCCAAGGCTCACATGTTCTTAAAAACCAGGGAAACCAGGACTCTCTTCCCTTTCCATAGTCTTCCTCTTTTGATCATAACCTCAAAACAAGTTGGGTACGCTCCTATGATAGCTTACCTTCCTGGGTACTCTGACCTTGTGAGCACTTTATTTTCGAGTTTCATTTTTATTCTTTCATTCCAGTTCACTGCTAACAAATAGAAGCTCGTTGTCCACTTTTCCATGCCCAGTGAATTTGTGGGCTGCTAGGCTTTTTCAACTTTAAACAGAGTACTACTTTTGCTTTCAGAATTCATGTCAGGTGTTCTTGATACATGCTCTTGGCGCCAACATGTGCCATTTTTTAATATTTTCATAGGACTGTTAATGTCCAATTTTTTGCAAGGCTGGGACCAGCAGGCCAGCTAGCAACTGCGCCTGATGTAAAGAACAAGAAAGCATTATAATTTGTACAAATTTGTTTATGTAAGCCTTCCTTTGGTCTGAGCTATCTAAATCTGAATCTTACACTGGAGAGTTGCATTTTAACGGTTGATTCTCCTGGAGTTTTAATCTTTTTGTAGTTATCACGCATTCAGCCACAGTTTTGTATGCAGTTTCTTTGGGGTTCAGCGTGTGGTTGCTTCGAAGATTCATTTTTTCTTCGTCTTAAACCGTTATTTGTGTTCTGTCTGATGCTAAAACTTCAGAAAATCCAGTGTGTAGTTGGTTACCAGCTGATTGTTGGCAACAGGTAGCGCAGGCAAAGATCATGCAAAAGTTGTTATAAACCACCTTGACGGTTCGCCCTGGCTCGTTTTCTCGATTATTTGATATTTCCTTCCACACACGAGTTACCAGCTGATTGTTGGCAACAGGAAGGCAAGCCCAAATCCCAGGGCTTGCGCCTTTCCTTTTACACCCGGAACGACCCCACTACCCCAGCACCGATGCGCCCACCAAGGCAGTGAGAGCCGCGGCCCACCGCCAGACCCCAGCCGCGGCACGGGCGCGCGACGCGTGGGACGACGACGGCGCCTTGGCCGGTGGCGGCAGCGGCGCCGGATGGACGAGCACGGATGCCTTCATGCCGTTCCAGCAATAGCCGCGGCTGCAGATGAAGTAGAAACGGCCCGTGTGGTTGAGCCGGAAGACGAAGCTGCGGCCGCGGCTGTAGCGGAGGATCGGGCTGCTCCCGTCGCACTTGTCGTACGCCGTCTCGTTCACCTGGACCACGTCGTACCTGTCCTTCTCGTAGTCGAACTCTGCACGACGCCAAGCTACTAGGTTCAGCGCACGTTTTGAGCCTGCTCTAAAAGGGAGAGACAGAAAGGCAAGAATGATACCGAGCCAGTCGCCGACGTGGAACTCGTGTCGATCCGCCCAGTCGATGTAGTTGACGTTGGGTGCCCAGCGCTTGCCGTCGCCGACGTAGATCTTTGCCGCGACGGAGAGGGCCGGCGCCGTCGCGAAGAGAAACAACACCACGAGGAGGAGGCGAGGCGACGTCGCCATTTCTGGAGGTCGAGATGTACAACGGAACGGAACAGGGGGCGGCGGCGGCGGGGTGGAGATGTGGAATTCGTGAATTGGAACGGGCATTTATGGAGTGGAATCGATGTGCATTCCTTTCTTACTGAATTGGTTTTCGCATAAGAAGAAAGAAGACGGAATCGGATTTGCATTTGCTGTATTGGACACAAATCATGTAACCACATACTACATGCATTTCCGCACTCGTGAAACTACCACGGCAGCGACCACCGAGCACCGACGACACGCATGATACACTACTATAGGTCGACAGATGAAACCGTCTGCAGCCAGCCAGTCCGGAACACGGGTTTTGCTCTGGGTTAATGGTAAATGGGACCTGATAAATGCGTTTCGCGTGACCTTGGGACCTGGGGCCCGCATTTGGACCACGTTGACGCGCATGCTACTACAATCACACGATGGAAATTGTGGTCCAAAGAAAATGAGACTGCATTAATATTTCCTTATGGCAATTGCTTCAGCAAACCCTGGATCATCAAATCTTTGCATTAGCTGACAACATGCAGCTATAAAGCGGTAAAGCCTCCCTTTTGATCACGGACCACAATTCCGAATTTCCAACACCCATTCGTGATGGCTGTTTGAACATTGTTGCATCAACACAAATCATGAACCACCCAGGTTAAGGTGCAGTAGGGCAACCCACCAACAAACAAAAGCGACCCAGCATAGAATACGGCAGTACTCACGCGAGTACGCGACAACTCCACACGATGATTCTGAATGCTCTTGCAACAACTCCACAAGCGGTATATTCTCCAACCTCTCCCTAAATGGGTACCTACCAAAGTTCTGGCTTTAGATCTGAGAGCTAGTAGCAGTATAGACACACTCAATCCAGCATCCTAAGCAAGTACGCGACCTGAACCTCCTTGGGAGCTAGTAGCAGTATAGACACACTCAATCCAGCCTCCTAAGCAAGTACGCGACCTGAACCTCCTTGGTTAGCGGCATGATTCTGTGGCTGTACAGTTCGGCGACCAAGCTGGGCCTGATCTTGAACCCAGGTGGAGTGCCGTTGTCCTGAGCGCCGATGTTCACTTGTTGCCCGTTGTTCTCAGCGTCGATGTTCACTTTCTGCTTGTTCCCAGCGCCGATGTTCACTTCTTGCCCGAAGATCTTGGCCTTCGCTTCGACCCTGTGCTCGATAGCACGCTCCACCGTTTCGTATGTCAGGAGCTGCATGAGTTGATGATGGTCCTGAATTTTGCAAAATGTGACACGAAATAGACAAATGAGTTGTTTGCAAAGGAATCCAACTATTGTATTTGATCGGAAACAATGCAACTGAAAAAAATCGCAGCAGTAGTAGAACAGGGCAGAAGCACAGACCTGGGCTTTTATGGCAGGCTTGTAGACTTCAGGGGCCTCCTGGAACTTGGCCTCTGCCACGAACTTCCCATAGTGGATTCTTTTAGAGAGTGCCTGAATGACAAAACAGGGAACAAAGAATAAGCACCAAAGTATGAGCAGAGCAACATTGCAAAAAGTCACCAGTGAAAGTATATGAAAATGACATCCATCAGAAAAATCTTGCATGGGTTGATACTTGAAGATGTACTTTGACTTTATTTGCTACTAAAAGATATTCCTAGAACTGAACGAAATCCACATCATAGTAAAACGAATTTTCAAAATAAACTAGTTGACTCCACAAGCAGCGCACCCAAAATACTTAAATGGAGTAACCTGATTTGGCATAAATATCAGCTGTAAAGTGGAGCAAGAGTATATGACATGAATATCATCTGTACCTGCAAGCAGGACGTGTCACAGAGAGCAGTGGATCCAAAGTTACTGTCGCTTCCTTCTTTCACGAGTCTTGGAAGAAGTTCATCGAAATACATTTTCCAAATCTCTTTGTTGATATTTATGGAATCAGCAATGGGATGCAGAACCTATGCAAAGGATAAAAAGGATATATGAATCCATATAGAATTTACTAACATGATCATAGAACAGGATATCTCATTATCATTATGAGCCTTGCAATATATGAGACTCCAAATGCAGTATAACAGATGCTTCATGTCACAGATGGATTGTGATGGCACAATGGCAGTGCTTGTACAATATGACAGGTTTCATGCAGGTCAAACCATCCAATGATTAAATTGAAGTAAAATGCTAAGTCACCATCAATGAATAATACACACAAATACTATTTTCACCTCTGCTCCACCTGAGGTTCCAATACGATCTTTTGAATTTACTCAGTCAAAAGAGCACAAGTTGCAAATGAGAGGCCATCTTATTTTGGAGCTCATAAAGGGGGAAAAAACAAACCCTGCCTATTTCAATTGAATGCAAACAATGAGGTATACAGCATATTCCATGATGTATGGAGAAAGCAGTATCCTAGTAAACATGGAACTCACAGTAGCACAGTGCCTATATGTTGTTCACTGATTATTAAGCTTTGCTCAATATATTATGTGTACAGGCCTTTTAATTCAGGTGCCAAACGAGAGATTCTAGCTGAACCATGAATTAATAAATAAAGCAAGACTGATAGTTCGAAAGCCCCAGAAGTCTCTAACCGGAAAACGAAAACAAAGTCAGATAATCTACCTATATGAAGAAATGATACGTTAACCTGCGAATGGTGGGCTATATTTCTTATACAGATTAAGAAACTACAAAACACATCAAGAGAAGCATTTGACAAGAATATGCATTACCTTTGGATATTGCATAGGTGGCAACCGTGGCTCAGGCAGATCTTCTGGAAAGAATGGGTGCTCATCTGGGCTCTTGTATCTCCCAACCTATGTTAAAAAAGATTAGCATATTCTATTCTTTCGCAAATTAAGATGAATTGTTTTTTCTTAAGAGAAATCCAGATGAATTCACCTGCGCATGGAGCTTTTCAGTTTCTCTAACCATATATTCAACCAAAGATCCTTCAAAACCATCCATGTGGAAAGAATTCTTGTCATATGTAGCTGTGTTGTAACGATACTGGGCTCTCTCCAAGAGGCCGAATATGATGCTGTCTTCTAGTCTAATCAAAGTCTGCCTAATGCTATCCAGTGTCAATATTTCACTTCGATCAACCCTCCCTTCCCTAACAAAAGTGCAGCATTAAGAAAAAGATCATCAGTTCCTCCAGTATAACTAAAACTAGTTTTGATAAAAAGAAAGCAATCAATGATAAAAAAAAAACAGGATAGTCTAGTCTTTCTGCAAAAATCAACAAGGTTAACATCCATAGTGCCCCATGTTAATTCCCTCCTCAAGATTCCACTTACGTTTCTGGAATTGTTTCACCAAAATTCAACAAACATTCATCGCAAAGAAACAACAACATATGAGTTGTCAAAGTACACTATTCACGCTTTACCACCAAGTTTCCATACCTATTATTGGTGGAAATGACGAACAACAGTGTAAGTATGTAATGTCTACAGGCTACAGCAGGATTTTGGCTCAAGTCATGACTTCCGAATCAAGTCTACCACCAAATTCGACTTCACTGAGTAGCAAAACCATGTCCAGTTTTTACACAATAACAAATTATGTGTCCTTAGGAGACAATTCAACAAGGACATGCCCCAACATTTAGGAGATCAATTCAACAAGGACATGCCCACAAATTGCCAATTCAATCACATCAAAACGGGCACAAATCAGCAGTTGAATCACAGAAAAACGGCCACAAATGGGTTGTTCAATTACAGAAAAAACGGCCACAAATCGCCAGTTCAATCACGGAAAAAACGTCCACAAATTGCCAGTTCAATCACCGCAAAGCAGCCACAAATTCGATGACTAAATTCATGCAGCCTGCCTCTAAAGGATAGATGATCGGATTCAGAAGGACTAGTTCAGAAGCAGAAACGCTAAGCCACCAACTCTCCCAATTGACAACCAACACGAATCCAAATCCAAATCCAATCCCAGCAGCAGCAAAGGAAATCATCACACTACAGCCAGCCATACACGCGCAATCGCAGGCGCAAGCACAAACGCAGCCCCAGCCTGCCAGCCAACACAACCGCGAGATCTCCAGGGAACGCACTACGCTTACAAGGGCGAACCCAACCGCAGGCAGCGCCGCCGCAAGCCTCCCAGGGAACGCCCAACACGCGCAAGCGGAAAACCCAGCCGGAGCAAGCGCCACCGCAAGCATCCCAGCCTCCCAGGGAACCCCCTAGACGCGCAAGCGCAAACCCAACCGCGGCCAGTGCCACCCGCAAGCCTTGCCTCCCAGGAAACCAAGCGCAAGCGCAAACCCAACACCGCAGCCAGTGCCGCCCGCAAGCCTCCCAGGAAACCAAGCGCAGCAGCAATTGGAAACAAACACCAAACAAGGAGCTAACAAGGGAACCAAATTGGTGGTGCTTACTTGGTCACGGGTGGCACGGAGTTGTTGGCGACGCGCAGCGCCCTGGCCCTGGTGGGCGCTCTCGCCGGCCCGAAGAAACTGACGCGGATCGGGCCCTGCGCGCCCCCGGCGAGAGCACCGCCCCGGCGAGCGGCCACGGGCGACGCCGCGGCGGCGGCCTTGGTGGCCACCTTGAACTCCATCGTCGCCACCAACCACCCCTCTGCCACGAGCACCTGCAATTCGAGACGCTCGCGGGAGGGAGGCGGGAGGAAGAGGCTGGCAGGCCAAGGAAATGGTGGGGGCCTTTATTTGTAGTGGGGAGCGGAGCGGCCGGGGGGTGCGGTGCGGAGGGGGGTGGCGAGAGAGGCGATGGTTGAGGTGGAGAGGTAGGTGGGAAAGGGGACGGAGGAGAGGAGACTACACCGGACCAGGCCAGGAGGACGGGGAGGGGACTGGGACCGGGATTGGGGGGTTTGGGTTTGGTCTGGTGGGGCCGGCCGTGGGGAGAGCGGGCGGGCACGTCATGGTTTGCGGCGGAGCAGCTGGCTGGCGCCTGGGTCCGCGTCCGTCCCTCAGCCGTTTAGTCACTGACTCCACGCGTCAGCGACCAGGGCGGACGTCGGGCAAAGTCTCGTCTGGCGACTGGCTGCGAGCAGGCGAGGGGTTGGTATGGGTTGTTCGCGTGCGCATCCGGCCCCGGCCCATTTCGGCACTTCGGCGAGTGGTGAATTGGCGATTGGTGTGGACCGTGTGGTGACTGGTGAGTTGGTGACGGTCGAGACGGAGCCGTGGCTTGCCGGATGGCCAACTGGCCGTGACCGTGGCGGTGCCAGCCAGCCTGGCCAGGGCGGCACGGCTTGGGGATGGTGTTGGGCGCGGGGTCGTGTGCACGGTGCACGCAAGAGCGGTGGCCCGTGCCCGACCGGATACTAAGGAAATGTACTGTAGCCATTTCTTCATTTTTCTACGCCCGTGATCGCGATGGTCATGGCATACGGATGGGTCTGGCATTTCCTTTCGGTTGCCATTCAATTTCAACAGAGAGAAAGAGAGAAGATGTCGGTTGCTACATTGACACTCATACACTGTGAGGAGAACGTGTCGGAAACACACGAAGATGCAATCGTTCCAAATGGGCACCTTTGACCTTTCCGCAGCACGAAGACCGACCCGTAGTCGTGTAACGCTTCTTGCGCTCCTATCTTGGCAGGCACAGCCCCAAATGCGCAGAGTTCTCTCTTTTTTTTTTGGTGACCAATGAATTGCGCTACAGTTGTCGGCGGCGTCATGACTGATCATCAGCAACATCAAGTATCCGGGAATCTTTTTGCCCCAAAAGAAAAAGCTTAGCAGTCAACAAATTCTGTTGGTTCTAGGAAGGCAAAGCCGGAACAACTGCATGTGAAGCCTTCGAGAAAACTATTTTAAACTCCACAACAGTTGCCAGTGCGACGTACGGAGTATGCTTACCCGGATGACGCTCAGATGGCAGCCTCACCTGTTCCGTTCGATTCCTTGCAACACAAGCCCTCCTGCGGTTTGCTCCATGATCGGCTGCCATCTGGCGTTTTTCTTTTTTTAGGGCAATCGATTATTGTTTCAATTTGTTGGTTGTGAGGCCTCAAGACTCGAGAGTTATCAATTCGTTAGCGCCCATGTCAAAAGAAAGAAAGAAACGCTAGCGCCGTAACATTCAGGCGCCACCACGGCGGGACGGCGGGGGTAAGACTGGAATGGTTCGGCATGGGCTTGCATATTGGGCCATTAAACACCAGCAGCAACAAAGATCGGCCCAATGTAAATAAACATGCCGATCTACCGGTCCGTGGGCTTTCTTGTTTCTTCTTCTTTGCATATCCCTGTCATGTGTCCCTGTGTCTTTTTTTAGGGCATCCCGTGTCTCTCTGTATCAGTGGGTCAGTAAGTCATCTCGCACACCAGAACCTGTCTCAAAAAAAATAAAAATAAAAATCTCGCACACCAGAACCTATCTCAAAAAAATAAAAATAAAAATCTCGCACACCGGAACCGCGCGGGTGGGTGGTGTCTGGTGTACTGGTGTAGGTGCCGGTGGGTGGTGTACTGGTGTACGTGCCCGTGTCTCGCCGACTCGCCAACATCTCTGCATGTATCCTCATGAGTCGACTCATGACCACAAGGGAGACGGGTCATACCCCAAGGGAGAGGCGACATGTCCATCGCTTGTAGAGTGACTCTTCGTGAATGTCCTACTCTCTCCGTTACGAGTACTTTGTCATGGCCTTGTTTAGATGGGAAAGGTAAAGTGGGTGAAAGTTGGCAAAACGTGACATATATCCTTTTGACACTAATTAGGACTAAATATAGATTAATTATAAAATTAATTACACAGATGAACTCTACATCGCGAGGCGAATCTATTAAGCCTAATATGTGCCGTCATTAGCGCATTTTTAATGACAGGTTACTGTAGCATGACAGTGTCTAATGACGAATTAGTTAGGGTTAATAGATTCTCTCACGATGTGGAATCCATCTATGTAATTAGTTTTTTTTACACCTATGTTTAATACTCCTAATTAATGTCCAAATATTCGATGTGACAAGTTGGCAAAATAAGTTGGCGAAAGTTGGCGATCTAAACAAGGCCTGTATAAACTTGATCAAACTTAAAATCCTTAGACTTCTTAAGACAATTTGGAGTGGAGGGGTTATAATCTCTTGAGCGTGTTGTGCGTGTGTTTGAGCTTGCCTTCAAATATCACAAACCGTACTTCATATCTAAGGAATAAAAAAAACCCATCTTGCACACAGCTCAGGCAAGGTGAAGTAGGCTCAGTATTTGGCTTTGAATACTGAAATCTTTTGTGTGCATGTGTTTTCTTTAGTTCCCAAGTCTTAGATAAAATAGTTGAAATTATACATACCATCTTCATTGATATTTATTTTATTTAGCATTCTAATTAGGGAAAACTCTATTTTCACCCTATAACTGTCGAAACTTGTCAAATTGGATCTTTGGGTGGTTTCAAAGGCGCTTTTGTATTTTCCAAAATTATAAAAATAATTTGGTATAAAAATATAGCTTATTTATTTACATTAGAAAAATATTAATACAATGTAATTTTTTTCAAAAAATATATCCTATATGTTGGTGCATCATTTGAAGTTATTTGCATATCATTTCTTTTTATTGTAGTATATTTTTTTAAAAAAAATAATAAACCACTAGCAATATATACAAATAATATCACAATAACATCAAATAGTGTGTCAAATAAGTTGGCAATATTTTAAAAAGACTTTTGGTGCTGATTTTTTATTTAATATGAATTAGTTATGATTTTTTTAAGTTTAATTTTTTTAATATTTTCATACAATCGAGAACCACCCAAATGGCCAAATCTGTCTTGTTTGGATAGTTTGATGATCTTTAGCGTTTGGTTTTGTAGTCGTGGGTTAAAAACAAACTTTTAATGTGTGACGGTTGAAGGATGATAAACAGACATAAACAGACTTTTTCCCACTAATTGTCACATATAAATTGAGAAGCAATAAGAAGCTAGGTGGTATTATGGCCAAGTAATTGACAAACGAAAAAAATGAATACTACAACATATTTTAGTATTCAAATGCTCAAAATGGAATACATATACATCGTACATCATACTTTGAGAGTTTGAAAAATTTTAGAGCTCTTTTGAGAACTGATGAAACACACGAATGAAGACCTTTGATCGCGCGTACGGTTGTACCAGCCCCGCCTCGTTCGTGGCCCCGACCGCCCCAAAGGTTCACGACGAACAGGCACAGCATGCATGCATGGGATTGCATCAACCTTTTACGACACTGCTGCAGTGCTGCTTCGAAGAGAAGCTTTGGTAGTACACGAAGGTACGTAATGAAACTGCATGATTTCCTGTCAAATCCCGAGCACCCGCCTGCGCATCCACCATGCACTGATGCACAACACTCCCAAGTCCCAACCAAACAACAATCATGATGATGGCCCGTGTTCTAAGCGAAGAGCACACGCCCGCCCCCATTCAGCAATGTTTATTTCTCGTTCCAAAAGACATTATGGTCTCATCCTCGAGCCAGAACATGATCGTGAAGCCCGTGTGTCCCCCGATATACAGACCCGACGCGACGCTAACCATCTGCCTAAAACCCTAAAGAGCAAAGTCTCTCCTCGATGCCCCGGGCCGGCACAAAGTCTCACGACGAGCAGACACAGCGGGGTGTTGCATCAATCTTTACGACACTGCTGTTCGAAGCTCTTTTTTCTGCTCCAATGAGAAGCATTGGTAACACACGAGCTGGCCCCGGGGGGGGGGGGGGAGTGGTACTGGGGTCTGGGGATCGCTTTCACCGGGAAGGACGCAGCACAGCAAAGGAGCAGGCGGTGGTGCTGCTAATTGTAGAACCGGTCCAAGACACGACACGGCACATCATCGGCATCACGTCGATCTTTCAAGGTTACACGGGCGACAGCAGACAGCAGAGAAAGGCCTCTCGTCGTGACATCCGGCACCGATCCAGTAAAAAAGAGCGGCATTTTCCATGGAATGGAGCTGTAAAAAAGGCGGCATATCTACGATTGGAATAGATTTGAGAAAGTAAAGGGGACGTGGGCTAGGCCCGTGCGATGCGAATGCATGTCTGATCTTGTCGTGGCACGCATCCTAAAAAAAAAAAACTGTATGGGTGCAGCTAGCTACTGGCTTATAGAGACCGATCGGTTGGAACGTGTGTTCTTGTTTTTGCCACGCCTTTCGTTTCTTCATTTCTGCCTTGAATGTAATCGATCTCCAGAGGTTCAGTATTTGGTGCCACTTCTAGTTTGGATTGTTTTTTCCTCGAGAATACCTAGAAGAGCTACATATCTTTGTATTAAGAAAAAAAATCTATTTTAGATGGTGAATACTGTGCTACCATATGTTTGAGACTGAATAAAGCAAAAATTATTAGTGAGGGAGCACCTAAATAGAGGGTAGAACAATGAGTAGTCTCTGAACCTTTTTCTTTTGCATATACTACCTCCGTTTCAAAAAAATATAGGTTGTTTGACTTTTTTAACCTAACTTTGATCGCTCGTTTTATTCAAAAAATTATACAATTATAGTCAGAATTAAGTCATTTAAAAAAAACTGATTAATAAAGCAAACTATAATAACAAAAATGTGAAATTTTGCACAATTTGTTTTGAATAAGACTAGCTGTCAAATTTAGGATCAGAAAAGTTAGGCGAAGTAGTACATTTTGGAATAGAGGAAATAGTATGCAGTATAATTTTCCAAACTTGGACGAGTAAGGGCATACTGAAGTAACTTTTCTCGAAGGAACACTCTTGTATCTGCAGCTCTGCTTGGTGACAGGGAAGAGCTTCACCTGATCACCTCTGCATGCTCCCCCTTAGGCCATGTTCAGATTCCCAACTATTCACTATTCATTTTATTTCTCACAAAAAAATGTTTTCCAACGAATGCTACAGTGTTTTTCCCTACGACGTAAACACACCCTTGATAAAAAACAGGTGGCCCATCTTTGATTCTCTCTACTCTCTATGACAACAGTGTTCTGTACTGCATTCCTTTTTCTCTGAGCTGAAACCCAAGCAACACTAATTCGCAGCTAATATAGCGTGCAGCGTGCTATTATCAGTTAGGGCATACTGACAATTAAGCTCATTCACGTTTATACCCCAACGTAAAGTTTTTATACAGTAGAAAACTGTTGGACAAGCGTTAGAAATGTGCGCGAGAAAATGCAATCCCGACCGTCAAGATGCAATCTATGGGATACCAGACAAGAGAAACGGAATTGCGCAGATAGGATCTACTAGCTCGCTGCAAGTTCAGCGTGACCAATTGACCATCCAACAGCTGCATCTTCAGAGGATCGGAGATGAACACTCTAGGCTAGCAACTCCAATGAGAGCTAGGAGTAGGGCTAGGAGTGTTGGTGGGACCAGCACATTGGTTTCATATTTGTGGCGTTTTGGGCATGATCCTATGTACGCAGAGTGAAGAATAAAAAAACTGCTAGAGAGTAGGGAAACATCTTCCAACACCAGCAGAGAAGCAAATAGTGCATCCTAACTACCAAGAAGAGAAGTTGATGTGATTAAGCAATTATGAAGAGCAACATCTAATATCAACCAACTCAATCAGTCCGTCATGACGGCACCAAACATTGATTCAAGAGATTACCTGATAATTAGTGGAACCCACAAGGAAATTAAGCTCATTTCCTTTTTTCTCCCTCCTCTCTCTTGAGCAGGGTTAACCAAACCGTTGGGAACTGTCCGGTTCGACCGGTTTCTGACCAAACCGGTCCGGCCCGGTTGTAAAATACCCCGGTTACCGCTCCCAAACCGACACTATAAAACCGAGCCACTCGGCTAACCGGCCGGTTTCACCGGTTAGTCGGACCGGTTTTTTCCTAAAAAAACCTATCAAACCCCAAACCGACACTATAAAACCGAGCCACTCGGCTAACCGGCCGGTTTCACCGGTTAGTCGGACCGGTTTTTTCCTAAAAAAACCTATCAAACCACGGTAAAAAAAACCCTGCTCTTGAGTCTTGACAAGCCTTTGCGCTAGTGATACACAACCTTTTGCACTGTGACATTAGCTTTTCGCTACGTGTCCTTAATTTTCTTTTGAAAGGTACGAATCCTTAAGTTTTCGAGTAAGAAAAAGGTCAAAAGATCGATGGAAAGGGACAACACTAAAGTGGTAACAAAAAGCAGTGATCAAGTAGTATTGCCACCGATCAATGGCATCGGAGTGGACATGCCATCATGCTATTCACCATTCCCGTAATTTCATACATCAGAGGAAATGGCAAAAAGCAGGGCAAAAACAACCTGGCTTTTATGGGACAAGTTCGATGCGTTCGGTGGGCAACTGGGCATTATGGTGGCTTAGTCGAAATAATGTTGTTTTTACCACAAAGTAAAAGTCCATTCACCTAAGTTCGAAATAAGCTACTCCATCGGATTAGCTAATTAGGAAAAGGATGTGACTAAAGATTAATGTAGTATATATGTATCCGATGTCATGCTTCATCGTGATGTCATGAAGACATGAAGGCACCATTACAGGTTTGAAATGAGACAAATCTTTGTACTATTAGTAACTTTTTAAGTTTTAAGACATTAAATTTGTGGCATGCACCACGCACATCTGCAGGAAACAATCCCTTTTGGATCGACATCATATCAACTAATATAGCGAGTTGAGAGATCCGACGTGATTTGATCCAGCAGGGCTCCAAATCCCCAGAGTGAGTTGAATTTGCACATCATGGTGCAATAACAGCTTGTTAGCACGATACCCAGAGGTAGTATTAGCATTGTTATTAGCCGATAGTCAGACAACAACAATCTACAAAATTTATTACCATGTGTGGCGTGAAGACAACAACATAGAGCATAGTTGTTGGGGAAGAAAAAGAACTTTTTCTGGGAAGCGTGTTTTGTGAGTGGGATGAATAAGAAAGTTAAAGGAAATTGAAGAAGATGGAAGCGTGTTTCTGAGAGGGATGAATAGGAAAGTTGAAAAGATCTTTTGAGGGATGAATAGAAAAGTTGAAAAGATCTTTTGGAAGTAAACATGGCCATAGATATACTCCTGGGTGTGTTTAGTTGGGAGCGGAGGAAAAGAACTTTTTCTGGGAAGCGTGTTCTATGAGAGAGATGAATAGGAAAGTTGAAAGGAGTTAAAGGGAAACTTTTCTGGAAAACGTGTTTTCTGAGAGAGATGAATAGTAGAGCCAAAAAGAACTTCTGGAACTAAACACGTCATGCAACAAGGCTTTTCCCCCTCTTTTCTTTCAAAAACTATCTAGGGTTACATCAACCTTTTTCCGTTCCCATTGCTAACACTCGCGCAACTTTTCCGCCGGCCTCGCCGGGTCCGTAAACTCCACGCACGGATCGGAGCCGGGCGCCCAGCCAAAGCCAACGGGAAAAGCAGCGATCGAGTGGTCTCGGGCACGAGGAAATGACTCTGCCGTCCGGACCCAGGGCACGGCCACATCACATCACGTCGCGTCCGTCGCCCGTCTTGTTACACGCGTACGACGACCAAACACCCAAAGAGATGACGACTGACGAGAGAGAGAGAGAGAGGGGTGTGAGACAAGTGACAACATCATGGCCATGGTTTTCTGGTACGGAGTGTCTTTACAGGAGCGGAGTGGAACACACAAAACAAGGCAGCTGGCGACTCATGATGAGCAGTCATCGCCGGGCAGGCGCCAGGAGGCGGTATGGTGGATCCCTAGGCGATGCAGCTGAGCCCCAGGCAGCCCATCCACAGGTTCCTCTTTGTCAGCCTCTTCTGCACAGGATTAAGTAAAGCACATTACTCTTTATAGTAGTAACATTGAACCAATGATGCGGTAGCACTATCTGACTGCTCCCTCCGTTCCAGAATATAGCTACGTTTAGGTTTGAATTTTTTTCAAAGTCAAACATTTTTAACTTTGACCATTAATAGCAAAAGAAATATAAAGGTTGGCAACATAATGATTATGTTTGTAGATTTATTATGAAACCTATTATTACAATATGTAACTTTCTACTTAAAATATATCATATTTTTAGAAATATTGTTGGTCAAAGTTATATTTGACTTTAAAAAAGTCTAAACGTAGCTATATTTTGGAACAGAGGTAATAACTAATAAACGACATGCTTCTCTTGTTCGCAAGTGCTTTTCCATTTGACTCTGAGCGGTGAAATGTGCTCAACGAATGATGCCACTATCAAGTAGCGGAGGTGTTGGATTAGTACGGTCAGAAAGACTAGGGTAACATTACTTTATAGACTTTATCAACTATCAGTACGCTAGCGAGTACTTTGAAATGACGATACACACAAAATCGACCATAGTTTTCGCAGTGATTGCAATTACCCTGGGTTCGTGGCAGAGCATGTCGGGAGGGATCTGGTAGAGGTCCTGGTCCACGGCCTTGACCACCACCCTGCACGCCTTGTAAGCAGGGGATGCGTCGGCCACCCGGCTGTGCTTCCCCTGCTTCTTCACGGCGCCGTGCTCTCCCAGCCCCACCACCACCCGTTGCCGCTGCTTCTCGTCCTCCAGCTCCAGTGTGGCGCTGTCACTCCACTTCACCACCTAATGCATGAACAAGGCAGGGTTAACCAGCTTGCAAACTAGCTAGTAGAAGTATTGCTACTAAGCTACTGGTCACAAGCGATGTTTTATTGAGAAAAACATCACAAAATATAGCTACTGGTTGCAGCACTTGTTCCTCTGAGAAGACAGATCGAGCGTGTCATGAGTTGCAAGAGCAATCACCTTTTGTACTAGATCAAATTAGCTGGATCATGACAGTAATCATTTGAACAAGTGCTAGTTAACCAATGATTAGTAAGAGAGACAGAGCACCATAAAGACAAACTTGTATAGAAAAAAAATGCAAATTTGGTCTGGCAACTAATACTCATCACAGAAAACATTGAGAGGTCGGAAAACAAAGTTAGCATGCAGCGTCAAGCGTTTCCCAGGAGTCACCTTCTTGGCTGGCTTGGGAGAGGGCGGCATCGCCACGACCAGCCCGGCCTGCATGGCGGAGTCGAAGTATTGGGTGACCGGCCAGTCGCCGGCGCCGACGTAGTCGTAGTTCCACTCCCCGAACGCCGGGACGCGCTGCCGCCTCGTCCGCGCCTTCTGCATTCACAAACGCAAGAGAGAGCGCGTCAGCCTCACACGGTCAGCATACCAAAGACGAGATGGTATTAGCACAGAGGTCGCTCTAGCTTGACAGAGCAGGTGGAAGGAGGAGTCCGCTTCCGCTTGCTACCTTCATGGCTACCTGCCGAGCGAGCTCTCGAGCCAGGAGTCGAAAGAAGCAGAAGATATCAGCTCTTTTTTTTTTTACGCCTATCAGCTGCTGGGGTCAGGGGAAGGCGACGGGCGCGGGGCGTACGTATTTATAGAGAGCAAGCAGGGGTGCTTGGGATCGGGAGTGGAGTGGGAATGTTTTTTCTCCCGTGGCTTTCCGTCGCACGCGAGGATGGATGGGGGGTTAGGTGGTTGCGGGGTGGGCGCGGACGTGCAGCGAGCGTGCCAGCCATGGTGGTGGAAGGCAGGAAGGGAGCTGCGTGGCCGGGTCCCCTTTGCATTGCATTGCATTGCCTAGCGGAGTAGGAGTAGTAGGAAAAGTGGAAGTCAACAGCTGCAGCCGTGCGTCCTGTGGGGCGGAGCGCGCTGTGCCGGTCCGGCCATTACGTGAGGCTGTAGGGAGCGGGCTAGCGAGCGACTGTGGCGTGCGCAGCGCTGCTGACCGCAGCGCGCGCCAGGCGTTGCGTAGGTTAGGATCGGCAGCGTGAGGTCGTGTTGGAAGCGAAAGGGCGAGGCCACAGGGGGTGATGAGTGGGCGTGGGCGAGCGAGTACTGTCCTGGGCTCTGCGCAGATGTTTCGGACCGGTCGAATGAACGTAACATGGGGCCAAGTGGGTCTGGATAGTCAGGACTCAGGATGGAGCAGGGCTGGCTGTTCCAATCGACAGTCGCCATACCTGCCCGCTCGTTCGCCACCGCCAGGCCATCACCACCGCCGCCGGTCTCGCTCGCGGCGCACCCCGCTTGCGCCTTCGGCCTTCGCGATGCGCCGCCGTCTTGCATCAGGCATCCAGGCGTCCTTGCCGGCTTTGCCCCGACGCACCGTGTCGCCGAGCTCGAGTGCCGCAGCCAGCAGGTCCTGCAAGTGCAAGCTGCCTCTGAGAATGCATTCCAGAGTAAACCTTGCACAGGTTTTTCTTTTCCTGTGCCTACGTGCTATATCTCATGATCAACAACTAGCAACTCTCCGAGAATGCATTCCAAAATAAAACCTTGCACACGGTGTCAGCAAAATATGTTTCCACGCGAGCGGTGTCCAAAAGACTGCATGTGAAGCCAATACGCCATCCACAAAACTTGCAGGTATGACATGCATGATGCACAATTGTCCATAAAGAGGTTACAGAAAATGAGATGATATGGGAGAACCGTACAGAGAACAGCAACAATGATTTTCCTCTTCTTCTTTTTTCACCCGTTGACAGTATAACCTAAAGCAAGGCAGACGTAACTTGTCCCTATTTTATGGTATAGCTGTAAAACAGTAATATGCAAGGGTATATGCGGTTTATCCACTGCACATTACCGCTGATGAGCATTTTGCCAATGGTTGTATTGCATTAAGTATGCCATCTGCAGTTAAACCATATACGTCATCAATTAACATCTGAGTTGGTGGTGAATCAGAATGGTTCCAAAATAACTGCAGCTACGTTAAAACACTGCCCAGACAAGCTTTATGTTAAAGTTTACATGAATTTCATTTGAGTGATACCTTGCCCTTCAGCTATTTGTGTCACCATCGTCGTCGTTTTCATCTTCAGAAGCTTCATAACGTGGCTGGTCATACTTCTCACGGAGTTGTTTGATGGGAATGAAGTCACCAGCCGTGTCCTCACCATAAAATAGAAATTCAATGTAGGGGTGATCAAATCTTCCCTGCATCAACAAATGAAGGAAGGATAAATGTTTACTTCAGTTCAGCAGGTAAAAGCAGTTGAACAACAATATGATACGAGAATGCATGCTCACTTTCTCTGATTCTTCAGCTGCTGAAAGATTTTCCTCTGCGACTGAAATTACAAAGTGAAAATCTTATATCACAATGCCATAATTTTTTTTTCTTGAAAAGGCGAAGGTACCTTAGATAATGGTTTGGATAGCATGTATCCTGGTTTAGCAGCCATTTGGCTTATAAATGGTCACTTACACAAAGAAAAATGAAAATTCTGAAATAATACAGCATAAATGTTTCTATATAAAAAGGGTCAAATTCAAATGCATATGCTAAAACCAATATCAACTGAGATGAAAGAGAAACAGTACCATATGCAACAAGTAGCTCTGGATCAACATATACATCAACCAGGACCTGAATCAATAATAAAAATCACGTAGCATGTCAAAGACTTCAAAAGACAATAAACTTAAACTGACCATATACATATCAGTATGCTGCATTGTAGTATACCAAAGAATGGTCTTAAAAGGAGCATGTTCGCCAGGAGGGGAAAAAAGTGCATTTCACATATGTTGATGTTGCTATACTAATTATATTGAATAAGCCACAGAAAGGGGATAATGAGAATCAGTCATGAAAGAGGAATGGCATGCAAGGTGTACAATCATAGATTTCAGAAGTCTATGAGCATACCCATTCTAGAACTACAGAACTATAATCAGGTCAATGAGCAGCTAAGTTAGCCTTTGCCAGGATAGATATCATGAATTCATGATTTCGTGCTGTTAATCTAGTGTCGCTTGAGCTTACTGTAAACTTGACAAGAATAGCATTACTGTATTGCGATCTTCAGCGAACATGTGGTCTGCGGATACAGAGACAGCTGGAAGCGGCATTTACCTGGTAAAATGGTTGATTTGGACCTTTAGACAGCTTCTCCACATTTGCTGTCTCCATCCATGACTTGGATTCACAGCACACAGGATCCATGCCACATATCACGCCTCTATATCCTTCAACAGGAGTACAGGATGGCACAAACTTAAGAATTAAATGAAATACATTGTGTTCACAATGAACATTGAAACCAAGTGCTGAACTATAAAATTAGCTCCACAGAAAATAAGGATGAACAAAGCCACAAACAAGCTTTGTCAAATTATTGGAAAACATTATAAATGAAATAGACCTACTAACATAACTGGTTAAATCCTAGCTGGAATTGTGGAAAGGTCTATTTGCTACTTTCAATTCTTTTAGTGGCCTATACTGCAAGAATGGAAACATAAACTTAAACATGCATTTCAAAGATACTGAGAATTTTAAGAAGTCTTGTATTGTTCCAAAGGAGGAGGAAACAATTAAAAACAGATTTCACTGTCTTTACTGCCTACATTGAAGAAAATGCTACAATTATCCACTGAGATTATGTGTAGCTAAAGGTGAAATACATTTAGATGTATGGAAGTACTCACCATGTACCTTGTGACGCACCTTTTGCCCTAGTCGAAATGCATATTTCACGTTCTGATAAGCAAGAGCTTTAGCAGATACTGCAAGAGATTCAGCCTACGTGACATTAAATTGAAGTGTTAGGTAAACATTATAACCATTTTGATCTGAAAACATAATAATCACAGAACCGATACACCTCAGATTTGGTATACCTCAAGTTTTGCGATTTCATCACGCAGTCCAGCTGCCAAAGCATAGTTTTCACTGTCGATAGCTTTCTGCAAGTCTGCACTGCAACAAAAGGAAAAGACAAAGTTACATTTCAAATAATGGCTGTCCTAAAATCACTTTTTCCCTAATCAGATTTATTATAAGATACAGGTTAAATAATAAAGGGGAATACCAGAACACAGGAATTCTTCATGGAAAAGATGTATATGTGAGAACATGTGCAAGTGCTTGCAATCTTCTTATCATGGAGAAAAGAAATGTTAACCCGTACACGTAAGAGGTTCAGAGCTTTGTCCTGTGCTTCAGTCTTTGATGAACCTCGTTTAGCTTCACGTTGCCTAATTATTTCTGTTTCAATCTAAAAAAGCAGTTTATTTGTTAGCAACTTGACATCCTATGTATCTGCTTATGTTGAACTTTAAGTGAAGTCGTTACGAATTTAGATACCTCCGTGAGCTTTTCCCTCAATTGTTTTGCCACATCAAATTGTTCTATATTCAATGCATACTGGTAAAAACGAAACAATAAAGAGTGAGGTTGGACCAGCAAACATGATGTATAAAATATATGCATGTAGTGGTCGATCACAGTAGTGTACTGATGGTAAATTTACATTTCCTTAAATTGATTGTAGTCAGACAATAGATCAGTAAAACGAGACATCTAAAAAAAGTAGCAGCAGGAGTAGCATCTGTTCACAATATATTCAGAAGGTGCAGACTAATAAGCTACTACTCACTTGTATCCGGGTCTGTAAATCCATCTGGAAGTAGAAGATTAAGATATCTTCATTAGCAGACTCACTGCGTTCCAGCCTTGCATCACTGCTACGCCCATCTCCTCCAAACAACCATCTAGCATTAGTTCTCATGGCCTTCATCCTTCTGCCATTGGTCTTCATGTGTAGTTTATGCATGCCCCAATGGCATGAGTAAGCTCCAAGGCTATCTGCATTAATCTCGCATGGTAGACTCAGACTGTTCCTAGCAACACAGGCGCTTTTGCAATTTGCTCCATGGAGTGTGGCAACTGAACCGCAGATAGAGATGCTCCACATTGTATGGGCTTGGAACTTGGGATGGTTCAATCACCACAATTTGGATAACTCGATCCCTGCTCAATGGAGTGCACAGGTGGTCGATGACATCTCCAACTCTGGCAAAGCACAAACCCAAACAATAGCATCAACAGAGTAACTTATGGAGCACGTTACACATACCATCAAACAGCTTAAAATTTAGGAAAGGGAAAATGATTTCTAGCTTCTGTCTACATTGGTCAATATGTTCACAGTTACAGGCAACCCCCTTCGCGCTCGGGAGTCGGGACGCCGCCACACAACGCGAGTGCGCGAGAAAGGCGGAAATTGAGGAGGGGGGGGGGGGCTGGGGCATGGCCGCATGGGGTGACTTGACCAAGCCCCACCTGCGCCAGCGTTCAGTGGACGGCGGCGCTGCAGCGGGGCGCCCCGCGAGCGGCATCCGGCACCGGGGGGGGGGGGGGGGGCAGCAACGGCGACGTGCGGGGACCGCGCATGGCAGAGGAGCGGCGCTCTACAGTGGTGAGCGGGGCTAGATTTTGTGCGCAATCGTAATTCGGTGACTGGAATCCCATGTCCGCCATTGGTGAGAAGGATAGCTCACTTACTGGAGGCGACGACGGCGCGACGGGGAAGGGAAGGGAGGTGAGGTCTGAGGCGGCTTGAATACACGCGCTGCTGTTCGTTGGTCGGGAGCGGAGCCGCGGAGGCGGACTGCTGGCTGCTGCTAGTGGATAGAGATGAACGGAGCCTCCTCGCCTCACCTGAAGGCTTGCAACAGCCAGCGGCTCCAGCCTCACCTCAATAAGGCCCACATATACCGCCTTGGATCAGCCCAGGATACATCCCCAAATTAATTTGAGTCTTTTTCTATTTCACATGGACTTTACTTGAGTTTATGCTATTGCTCAGATGGATGTCCAGGTCATGCTTGGCAAATGGAAAACCGCAAATCTGTCCTGAGACCTTCCAACCAATGCATATATACTTTTAGCAACCAAATCAAAGTTACTGAGATCAATTTGTAAAACATCAAACTGCATATTGACCAGCAATTGGGGGGGGGGGGGGGGGGGGGAAGCCGTGAAGTATCATCCAGCAATCATATCAGAGGGGCAAAAGAAAATGGCTAGTAATCGTCAAATGTTTTGCAATATGTAAAGTCTATTTCGAAGAGCGTATAATGGTTCCAAGCCAGTCTTCAGAATCCGTACTCACATCCCCCTTTAATGCCCTCAACGAGTGTTCTGTTCCAGCCTGTATCACAGAACACATAAAAAATGCAAGGGGGTCACGTCCATTTGAAAATAATTTGCAATGAATCCTGAGATTTTTCTTGTTTCAAAGCGGCAAAAGATTACAAACATTCTCACCTTCGTAATGTAAACATCAATTCCAAGCCTAGCAATCACTGCAGCTTCTAGTATTTTGGTCTCCATTCCGCCAGTGGTGTCATGCGCAGCTACTGATATCTCCACTGCAGTACATACCAGGCAACAAACATATCAGGCTGCATAAAGCCAGAATAAGCGGTCTAGAAGCAATATTTTCACTACGAGTAGTTTATAGGCCTCACACTATACATCCCAGCAGGCAGCAGCTTATGTACATACTTTTGCTCCCTCATTAGAACTAGAAGGTAGGGGCATTTTATTATCAAGTTTTTGAAGCTGCAGAATAGCATTCCCAATTAAGACCATTGCCCCGGCAACTATACTGCCTTTGCTTATTCAGTTATTGAAATGTAGAATCAGGTACAGCCATGTATGATCGTCCAACTTCGGAGAAGCATCTTGGTACAGCTACCCAAATGCTAGGGCCTAGGATCATTAGATCACTACCATATACATGCAAATGAATACAGCATTATACCTCCTTTATTGTTGCCTTGCAGTAATCCAGGTTTCACAATAGACCAGCTTCCATTATCATTCACCTCTGTTAACTACCACAAGTCAGTCGGAGTTTCATAGCATCAAAACATTTTTCCAAAACTTAAAACTAAAACATAACTGCATTTCCTGTTTTCTCCCATAATGCCTTTATGCACATCAAACAGTCATGGTCAGATATTATGGTCAGCCAAATCAATATATGCCAAGTGAACTAACCTATCTCCCTCAGAAGTACTGCATTTGGATCAGTTGGAGGGCGGTCATATACTCCATGGACATCTGTCTACATCTCAATTTTCAGACTAGTAGATAACATATAATTATCTATTGTAAGAAAGAGAACAGAACAAATTTTCAGAATCAAAAGGAAGACAGTACAACTAAATAAAGAATGCGGTGTACTAAATTATCTTCCCCTTGTTATGAGATAATTTTAAACCCATGAAAAAGGAGGGTAGGTAACAGTACCAGGAACACAACATATTTTGGACTTAGAAGCTGTGCAAGATGCCGGATAATGACATCCCCACTCAATATAGTGCAGTCCTGGTCATTGAGTGATAAGATCAGTTTTAGTGTGAATAAACAAATCAACTTTACCATCCAGGCAGCCTGTATAAACTAAAAAAAAAAGAGAGAGAGAATGTAGGCATGCTTTGATTCAAGAACTCACCAGCAATTCGTCAAGAACAGCATCTCCATGCAAAACCTGCAAGACACATGAGTGTTACACTAAGTAAAATGTATCTTAATCGCTGATCATGTTTATGTTTCTTGAACATGCAGACCTTACAAAACTATGTTACTTATGTAATGCTTGGTCTATGGTTAGAATTAATAGTAATTAATTCATATGACTTATGTTAGCATCCTGTTCTGTAATGCATAACATAAGTCCTATACAACAACAGGCTTTGTTGTTCTTGTTGTTGTAATGACATATGTTGGCATCAAATATGCATTACACACCAGACTATAAAAAGAACCAGGCTCCCAGAGCAAATTAGATTTGAGTGATGCATCAAAGAACATTCATAAGAAATCATTAATAAATATGATACATACTCCACTAACACCAACATGGTTCTTAAATATGCGGATGACTCATGCTAACAGCTTAGGCAACTATGAAATTCTGAAGGGATAGTGGTTCAAAATATCTAGTACAACTTACAGGGACAAAACCAGCATGAAGCGACTGAATTATTTGAGAAGCATTAGATGACGCAAGCTGCAAATGCATATTGAAAGGATTAGGTATGTATGAATGTAAAACAACTGTACACTTCCAAGAAGATGTCTAATGATATGGAAGAAAAGCTCTCGAGCATACTTTTCTTTGCTTGGTAGACCACCCACAAGCAAATGGTGACATCCCAACAGATGGTATTCCTTCTGCAAGAGAATATGCATTTCCATAAACCCACCATTCACCACTGATTCTAATTTACAATCTAGTAATAACACTTCAACGTCTACTTCAAAATGGGCAGGTAACATGGAAGTCAATTTATTGAAAATTGATTTGCAGATAAAGGCAGAAATTGTTCTCTACAGATGGTGATAAATCCTTGCATGGGATCATGGGTTAAATAATAACTTAAGCATACATTAAAACTTAAGCACAAGGAAACATATGCACATCCTACTACAGACAAGAAGGGGACATTATCATGAAATTACATATCGAAACGTTGATATGAGATATACAGGTCATAACTAGCGATGTGTAATACTAGACAGAAACAAAGATACATGAAAGGAATCCCAAAAAAATGCATACCTCTTGCCAGGGCTCTAACAATTTCCTGGTTGAGAGAAGTGACCTAAATTACAAAGTTTGGTGCATTAGAACATCCTTCCAGAATATGCATCAGAAAAACTGAAACATTGGACAAAATATTAGTAAACAAGAATAATAGACATCAAAAGTGGCCTCACTGAAATCCTTGTAGCGACGAAGCCAGCCTTCACAAGCGTCGAACACAGCCCTCCTTTATGAACTCCGGATCTGCTTGCTTGGAAGTGGCCAAAAGACCCTGAAGACGAATGTGAAGGAAGCAGAATATCACAAACTCAGTATATACTAAAACTAAATTTATCCGCAGTTTTTTTAACTCTGCCTTTATAAAACCTACCAGTCTAATAATAATGCGTAAGAATTACATACTTGAATAATCTCTACCAGTTCCTTAGAAATATCTCTCATGAATATCCTAGAACCTACAAAATTAAAGTTGAAACTACAGCTGAGCAGTCCAATGTGCGCAGTTGCTCTTTCAGTAAGAGGCATTTGTTCGATGTCACTTGCTACTAGTATTTGCTAACTAAAATAAATAATGCATATAACATGGTATTTTGAGCTACAAGCTTAACTAAAATAAATATGAACCGTCATGTCTCATGTGAGGGTCGACTTCAGCTTGACAGGAGTAACAAACAGCTAGAGTCAGTTCAGAGTCCGGGCAATACCGGCACCGTGCACAACGATGAAGTTAGTGTCAATCCCCAGCCCAGCCATCCCCGCGATCAACTCCGCATCCACGGCCGGGTCGGCCGGATCGCCCTGCCTCTTGCTCCAGTCCATCCCCAGAACCTTCTCCGGGGAGCCATCGCCATCTGATTCGGACATGGCCTGCCGCAGCTGCGCGCACGCCGACCGCAAGCTCTCTTCGTTGATGCTCTCGAGCTCACCCTTGTTTGTGATCGCCGCTCCACCTGCGCTACCAGCCGCAGCTTCTCAAATCAACCAAATGCCATAGAGGCGAACAAGCACGAATGGACAGGAGGCATGTCGTGGCGAACAGCGCGAGAGAGTACCTAGCTTGACGATGCAGCGGACCGGGCGGGGCGCCGTGGGGCTCGGCTGCTCCTGCGCCGCCTCTTCCGCCATGGAAGCTTCACTCCTGCGGTCCGCAACGGCCGAAGCGGAGGGGGCGACACGGGAATCTGAGCGCCTCGCTGCGTTGCGGTGGACTGGTGGGGGTGGGGCATCCCGGTCTGGACTTGCCTTGAGCGTCGCGTCGTGCCCAATCTACCGTCGGATGGTTGTTCGAATCGATCTGGGCCGTCCAAACTGAGCATTTTCAGTTCCTTTACTTCCCCCTTGTCTGCTCCCCCTTGCCCCTACCTCCGCCGCCGCCGCCGGTGTCGCCGTCGCCTGCGCGGCTGCGCTGCAGTCGTCCCGAACCCGCCGGCCTTGTTGTTCCGTCAGAGGTATACAATGAGGCTGCTGCAAGCGGAGGAGCTGTTCCGGAAGGTTCTGGAAGGCGGGTCGAAGACGAAGGCAACTCGGCTACTTGGGCTCGACGTTGGCAGTAAGTACGTCGGAGTGGCCGTCTCCGATGAGAAAAACAGGATCGCCTTGCCTCTTAGGTAAGCGCCTCCATCACAATGTGTTCGATGCTATTAGTGCTGTCTCGAATCTCGAGGGTTTGCATTTGTTCCTGTGTTGACTGGCTTAGGGCACCACCATTAGTGATTTCATTGTTCTTATTCCAGCAGAGAAATCTCTTTGCTATATAAAACTGTAGCTGTCCATATGAATGTGAGCACGTAAGTAAATGATCAAATTGACAAGTTTTGCTGTATAGCGACAAAACTATTGACGCGCATGAACTGTATTCCAATGCCAAATTGGAAACTGACGTGCTCTATGCAAGACAGTATGCATTCCATGATTGAAAATGCCTTTGTATTTGTGCTCTGCATTTTAAATCTACAACAATTATGTCTAATTCTTACCCCCTTGCCCCACCCCTAAGCTCTTTTTAAGAATAGGCGGTATCAAACGTTGAGCAGTTATGTGGTTTTAGCCTACTACGTCCATCTTTTGGATGTGGGCATTTTAAATGGTAATGCAAAAGGCTATACGTCCATCCATCTCTATATGTGCTAAGACTAGATGTGCAGATAGAGAAAAACTCTGCTAGTTATTTATGCAGTTACTAAACTGTCTGTGTATCAATTGGTTGATTTTCATACTGAACTTGGTGGGTGTTGTAACACGGTTTTTCTGGTATTACTTACAGTGAAAAGATTACAATTGTCTTTTTTGGTCTCTCCAAAAAACATCCCCCATACAGTTACTGTTGACCTGCTATTTACAGGGGGCCAACCTCGTATGTTTACAAGACCGTTACTTCCCGCCAAAAATCTTATAAACTATCTTAGCTTTTAGATGACCGTTGCTTCCCGCCAATCTCCGCCTTAGCCTCGTAACAGGAGACGGATTCGTCTTGGCAGTTCCTTGTCTTGTGACCAGCCTTGTGCCATTGTCTTCTTCGCCTTGACTTCTTCAGTCCTGCTCGAAACTCTAACCTCTTCGAATTAGATTCACGCTCGTCATCTTCGTCTTGACCTCTTCAGTCTCGCCTGCGACTCTAATCTCTTCGAATTAGTTTCACGCTTGTCATCTTCGTCTTGACCTCTTCAGTCTCGCCTGCGACTTTAACCTCTTCGAATTAGCTTCACGCTTGTCTTCTTCGTTTTGACCTCTTCAGTCTCGCCTGCGAAAATAGAAAATATGATTCCAAGGGGCGTCTCCCCAACAGTGGGTCTGTCCCCCGCCCCCCTCTCCTCTTCCTGGCTGGGGTGGTATCAAATTTGCTTGAGTATGTGTTGATCTAGGGTGTTGCAATAATATTGTTGTTATCATAAAAATAAGAGAATCTGGAAAGACTCTAATTACAAGCTCGACAAGAATCGCTTATTTTCTCAGCTATTGAGTCTGAATGATTGACTTGCTTTCATAGTAGTCATTGATGCCTCTTGTGAAAAAAATAACAATGTCCGTACAGCAGATAATCTGAATTCATTTCCTTGTTAACCAAAGATTTGTCTGTTGTTTTATTTTTCTTGAGTTAATCAGTTGTTGTACTGAATGAATCTTGCAGTGTCTTGAGTCGGACAAAGACAAATGTCAGCTTGATGGCAGATGATTTCAAAACATTGGTATGTTGAATATGCTGTAGTTGGCATCATATCTATTGTGGGTATATCAAAAGTTCGTCTTTAGGAAAAGACTGAGTACTCATCCTTGAATGATGACGCATCACACCATCGTTCTTCTCAAATCTTTCATTAAGCTTGTTTTCTTTTGAAAAGCCTGGTTCAGCTTGTTTTCACAGTTTGTAAACTAAATTCAAATTTACCTCTTCCCTAGAGGAAAGAGGGAGATATGCTCCCATTGACAGTAAGATTGAATCAGGGACTCATGGTTCTTTACTAATACTAATTTGGTTTTATTTTATCATGTATTTTTCCCTAAAATATTCAGGTTTGACGCTATCCACAAAAATGCCAAAAACGATTTAATGGCAGAATATTGTCAATCATTTTGCAATACTATTTTCATATAGCTGTAGATTTTCAACTGATACGTGTTGACTTGCTCATTCTTGTATAGTCCTGACATTAGTCAAATCGACATGAAAGATGTTACCTCTGATGTCAACTTTGTTTACTGTGTAGGCTTTGAAATATTCACTGGCTGGGTTTGTTGTGGGCTATCCATTCAACCTTCATGGTCAACGTAGTCCAGATGTAAAATGGTCGTGCTCATACAGTTCACCCTGTTCCACTTTATGCTTTCTAATGCTCTTTTTTCTGTAAATCAGGCAGTTCAAGTAAGACTTCTTACTGGAGAACTTTGTCAAACAGGAAAACTTGATGATCTTTGTTACACATATTGGGATGAAAATTTCACCTCAAAGGTGGGTTCTATTTTCTTCTCTGAGCATTCTTGCTCGAAGATATTAGGATAGTGCATTGCATTGTTGTAGCACACCTTGGATGATAATTAAATCTAGTAGTGTTGCTCTGTAATCTATGACTCCGCCTTTGCACTATCTTCCCATCTCCCTTTTGACATTCTCTGCTAGTGGACTGTTTGGTTGATCCTGTTTTGTGTGCTCTACAGTGTGTTGAAGCCCTCTTACATCCTCTGAATCTAAAAAATCGAGATGAGGCTAAAACAATGACAGATAAATTTGCTGCAGTTTGCATACTCCAGGTACACATGATCCAGATATTAGGGTGTCTTTTCATGTTTTCGGATTCGTTAAGGAAGATATGCAGCTCATTCAGTTGAAGTTTTCTTAATCAGCCGTAGTGACATGGACAATGTCCCTTTCCTGAACAGGGTTATCTTGACAACATGAACAGGAAACTGAGAACTGCCGACAAGTCTGAAGCATAAGGTGGTACGGCACCTAAGCTCTACTAAGCTAAACCAAAGAGCAGTGGGCCATCACCTGGTAGGTCTGATTTGTACAGAGTTTGGGTTTTGCTTTCTGTCATCTTTGTTATCTGCAAGGTTTCAATGTGACTTTGCTGCTCAAATGATCTGCATCCTTCACACTCTTTCTCTGACGTGCCATGATGATAGCACCTCTATTTATAAAAAAAATATGCAGGTATGCCCATATTTGATTCATCAAGATGTGCATGGAGCTCAGAACCGGTGCTTCTGTTGGCATCGCATGATTTTTGTGGATTCGGAGCTGGCTGCTGAGAGATAAAAGTACGAATCGGTTGCCTGGAGCAAGCAGATCTTGTGCTTAGATGCTCAGGGTGAAATCGTCATAGATGATGCTAGACGATGCTAAAATGCTGAGAACATCATGTGATGCTAAAGTATTGAGAACCTCCTATTTTAAACCCCGTCATCCGGCCCCTATCAGCTGATGAAATTCCCGATGGGAACACCCGATAATGCATTATGACTGTATCAGGGGCCCTCGCTACCAATCTGCCATTGATACGCTTGTCTAGCAATGCAGTGTTCTTTTGTACTATAATGTCCATCAGACCAACACTTACGCATGCTTAGTGTTTTTTGCCCCATTACTTAGCTCTCAATTTGATCAGCGAGTCTAGAGGAATCAGGTAAGCTGTCGAAATCGAACCGATTCGATCTCAGGATAATGATGCATTGATGCTGCACCCGTAGTCCATGGTTTTTCTCCGGAAGGGAGAGTTCACTTCTTTGATCACGTATGCATGTAGGCTGATAGCTCACCGTGATGTTAACAGTTGCCAGTTGGGTTGGCAGCCTGTAACGTTCACAGCCCTTTTTTGGAACGGTTGCCCCGTGTAGGACTCGTGCACCGTAACGGATGAGCATTGCCGTCCCGGTGGCTGTTTCCACGAGGGATGGCGTAAGGAAACTCCCGGCGATGATTTTGTCGGTGGCTCGGATCGGATAGAAAATTCGACTGTGTCAAGCAAGTTAGGTTTCACGGAGAGAATCTTGTGGAGATATGTGAGGGCGTGAGGCCCCGTAACTTCAGTTACCAAACTTTTCGTTCTGGAAGAAGAGAAGCAAAGGGAAAATTTGCAATGGCCGATACGGCAATCTGCCCAGATTTCAGAATAGAGGTGCAACCAAAACTGGCACGACCACTTGTCAGGTCACGAGACCTCATGTACCGTACCTTGCATGCACGCGAACAAGTCTGCGAATTCTGAGTTTGGAGTTCAGAAACAGTAGTGATCGAGCATGATCACAGCACGGCGATAGATACCCACTGGTTGCTCCTCCGTGCAAGTGCAAAGTCAACACAGCTGACAGACACCTCGGTGTAGCTTCGGCCGAAAGAGATTTGGGCGACCAAGAAAAGACAGGTCAGGAGCACATGAAGTCAGCGGCTGATCGTACAAGAACTCTGTGTTTTTTTCATTTCGGAGCCGTGACGTTCCATCATCAGTTGATTGGAGACATGCCACGTTGGAGGCAGCTTGAAGCTGAAGAAGCCGGGCGGTTTACGACAGTTTGATTCGGCCGGCAAGGCGGCAAGCGTGCGGTGCAGACGACCTCCGGCAGGCGCCGAGCTGGACGTATCGGGCCAAATGCGCCGGCTGCTTGCCCTTCTCTGTGAATCGCTTGGTTTTGGCCTTTTGGGCAATTTCGTGGACACATAAACCACCATGCCATGCGTGATGCGTCGAGTCTTAGACAGATCGTTTCGTGCTGATTTTGTCTGTCGATTTGCCGAGTTTGATCGGGTGGGCACTGACAGAACAAACTCATTTTATGTTTTCAGGAAATGTCGTGGCCTCTGGGCACAAACTGAAGCAGAATGTTTGCCGGTTTAAGATAACCAAGCCCGTTCCCTAGACCAGCCAGCAGGATAGAATCGATTCAGCACGAGCAGGAACGAACGAGAGGCACAGGAATTCAGAACAAAGTTGCCGAGTCCGAACAGCCACGCAGCCTTGCGTCGAACGCCGAACATGTGAGAAAAATTCTGCTTGTTGCAGCACCGATGGTACAACCACTGCGTGTTGTTCATTACGGAGATGTGATGTGACGCTGCAGCCACGTCGGAAGGCGGCTTGACGACGACGAAGCCAGCCGGTTCACGAATCACGACAGCAGATTCGATCGGCGAAGCGTGCGGTGTAGACGACCGGCAAGGCAAGCAGCGCAGCCGTTGGTTTCGGACCAAAATCAAATGAAACAGCTGCTTGACCTTCGCGGCCTTAATTGTTTATTTATTTGTTTTTATTTTATTTTTATAATTTCGTAAACATATAAGCCGCCATGATGCATGATCTGCATCTCAAGTCTTAGACAAATCGTTGGTGATGAATTCGTTGCATATTTGCATGGCTTTGACCAGATGCACACAGCACGTCAATCTGTCCGCAGAGAATGTCTTGTGCTCAGGGCGCAAACGGAAGCAGAAATTTTGGTCAACAACAAGGATAATCCTAATCCAGGCACGGTTCCCTGGCCAGTTGGCAATATGTAACAGAGTCCTGCGAATAGAAATTTTACAAAGAATTGCTCTGGGTCAGTGGGTCGTCAGAGCAGCGACGCAGACTTGCGCTGAAACCTGGGCTGTGTTTCAGATTCACCGAAAAGTACTTCTCCAACTAGTTTTTCCTATTCATCCCTATCACAGAACACGCTTTCTAATGCACTATTCATCTGCAAAAGTACTTCTCACTCACAATCTGAACGCAGCCCTGAACACGAATCCTCTGATCTCAGAGTCCGTCAGAGCATATGACCTTGTGAGGTCTAGTCCTTGAAAAGTTTGTGGATATCAGGAGAGGATCCGCGAGTGCGTCACACGAGATTTTCTGGTGGACACTTGCTGGGCAGCACGCGGCGGATAACAAACTAGTACCTGTCAGGATCCAGCGTGCAAACTCCGGCTTCTCCACTGGAACATGTATCTCATGTGACAGTGAACCAGTGACACCGACCGATGCAGTGTGACTCTGTGATCGACCACTCGCCCGGAATGATCAGCGCAGCTCGGCGGACCACAAGTCGCTAGTAGGACAGCAACGACTCCTCGGAACGGAAGTCATGGTAGACCTGATTCGACGGAGAACTAGGCCTAGGAAGTGAGTGGTACAGGACGAGATCATCGTTTGCGTGCCATCCCGCTGGTGTCCCTCAGTCGGATGGCCACGGAGCCGTGCTGTCCCCTCCCGCTCCGCGACTGGTTCGACCTGTTGCTAGTGTCCCGGTAGGTGCAGCTCACTCCACCCGAGACGAGACGGAGGGAGCGAAGAAGAGCTTCAGAAATGAGCTCGAAAGTCGCTGGATTTGACGGTACGGTGCCGGGGAAGCGCGGTGGTTTCTGGCCCTTTCGTAAAATTTATTTCACGAATAGACCTTTGGTGGTAGAACGATTTGAACAAATGGACCCTGGGGGCCGGCGCCATGTAACACGACGCCGAGGTAACACGTCTCGGCGTCGTACCTCATGGCGCCGACCATTTTGGCGAGTCCAGCCAGGCAAGACAACGTGGACGGCCACGTGGCCTAGCTCGGCGCCGCAGATCTCGGCGCCTAGCTCGGCGCCGCAGATCTCGGCGTCGAGCTCGGAACGCGGCGCCAAGCTCGGCGCCGCAGATCTTGGCGCCGAGGTGTTGGATTTGTTTTCTCCTTCTCTTTTTCTTTCTTTTCTCTCTCTCTTCCTCATCCCGCTGCAGAACATACCCGCGGCCGCCGTCGCCCGCGCCCGTCGACGCCCTCGTCGTCGCCTGCCGTCGTCGCCCGCCGTCGCCTGCCGCCTGCCGTCGTCGCCCGCCGTCGTCGCCCCCGTCGCCTGCCGTCGTCGCCCGCCGTCGTCGCCCCCGTCGCCTGCCGTCGTCGCCCGCGCGTGCGCGTGGGGGCAGACGGTGGGGGTGGCTTAGGCGGCCGGCGAGGGGGCAGGCGGCCCCTCTGCCGGCATCAGCTGCGCCCGCCTCCCCGGCAGTAGCTGCGCCCGCCCACGTCTGGTAATTTTTTTCAAAAAAAAATGTAGTTGTAATATATAGTAAATTTAATTATTTGTATAGGCAATTAGTTATATAGAACAAACTACAAGGTAATTTAGTTATGGATTTGACCTATTTATGATGTTCTTTGATCTAACAAACTAATTTAGTCATTTAGGCATAATAGGTTAGTATTAGAAATCGTTTTGCCTTAACGAAATAGAATGCACGCTATTGCCTTAAGCAAACAAATAACTCCCTTTTTTTCATTTCTACACGTCAACACCATGGCATTTAAGGCATGACCGGAAAATAGTGCATGACTCTAAATTTTTACTTCAAAATAAAATTCGTATCACATTTTTACCATTTCACTAGCTAACAACTCAATGCCAAATAGGCTTTCCAGGGCGCAATCCAATGACATATGCATAATAGGTTTACAGCGACAGGTCTTTTCAGAATAGCCTTTTCAGTGCGGCATTGATTTCAAACATGGCGACCTACTTATAGGCTTTTCAGCGTCCAGTCTTTTCATCTATAGCGCTTCACCTTATTTAATACTGGTGGGTGCGGATGCGAGGTTCGGTGGACCGGCTGGTCTTTAAATACAAGAGTCCATCTGCATCCTTCTCGCCACACATCTCACCATGTCCGGAGGTTCGTCCAGTGCGAAAGGTAGAGGGAAGGGAGGAAGGAAGGGACCTCCCATTGTGTGGGAGGGAACTGTTGGTCCTGATAAGTTTGATGAAGCAGTGGAACAGATGCCCGAGGAGAGTAAGTATGACTTTAGTAGTGATAGCCCACTTAGAGGATACGATAACCGCCGAGAAGAGTGGCCAAAATGCAGGCATGGTGAGGACTGTTTAGTACATATGCAGGTCGGGTGGGGAGAAGGAGGTCGTCGTTTGTTCAAATGCCCGTAGGAGATCACGTTATTTATATTACGGCCACCACCACTGTTAGTCTGTTACACGCCACACCTGACACGACCGTTGCTTCCGTTGGACCCGGTCTCGTTCGCATCGCATGCGTGTCGAGTTCCAACCGGTTCGTTCGTTCGTTCGATCGCACGCTGCGGGCAGAAGCGTGCGCGCTCTTGGCGTGGAGCGCGACGGAGACGCGCCGAGGAAGCGGCCGGTCGACCGCGCCAGGCGTCGCTGTCCATGGGTGCCGGCCTGCCGGGCAGCTGCCTGGTGGCGACGCCGACCCGCGCCATGCATCCACGGGCGGGGTAAGTACGGTGGGTTCGGCCCTGGCCCCTGGCGCGTGCGCGCACGCACGGGGGGATGGATGGCGAACGGGCGCGGCCGGTCTCCGGCCTTCACATGGGCGGTGGGAGCCGCGACGGCCACGGACACAGACACAGGGAGCGGTGAATCTATCGGTGGCCAATCGATCGGTCGTTCAGCGCGCTAAGGCTAGCTAGCGTAGACGCGTAGGCGCGGCATCGTCGCGTGGCTACGTTCGGCGGGGTCGTCCGGCAGTGCGCGCGTGTGCATGCGTGCGAGCGCGGCATTGGAGTCTGGGCGCGCCGAATCACGGCCGGGGGGGGGGGGGGGGGGGGGCTTCGTCCTCGTCCGGCTGGATGGCATCAGCGCAGCACTGGCGCCGCATGGGACGGACGACCGATTGGGGCGGGGGGCGGTGCTTGATGCGCGCGGTCGGCCTCTTTTTCCGTGGGGCGTCTTGTGTTGGATTCGATCGGTTCGAATGCGGCCCCAACACAGCCTAGCTACTACACAGTAGCGATCGAGTAGCTACATTGTCTGCAGGCAGGTCGATCGCGTACTTATCTACTCGAGGCGGTGCATGCTGGCGTCGGAGAAGAATCGCGGGGACACGATCCAGCATCTCCCTTTGTTAACGCATCCTCGAATGTAGGGTGGCGGACGTGCGTATAGGTTCCTCGGTCATGTAGCGGAGATGAGTCTGGATAGTGGCTACAAACAGGCAAACAGCCACGCACGGCGTGTGTACCAACTAGTACAGCAAGCGAATCAAGTGGTGGTGGAGTGCACCGGTCAACTCAAGTCAAGCAATCAACAAACAGCACAGCCTCTCCTCATACATCTTTCTGTCTTTCTATTTAGTAGAAAATAAAGTCTCCTTATGCTTATGTTTGCAAAAGCCTCTCCTAATACAGCTCGACATTACCTCCAAAACATACAGCCGATTGTACGTTTCGATCTTAATTACAATATTTGCCTTGTCGACAAAAACATATAGTAGTAGCTAATGTAAGCAGAGTCACCTCAAGACATTACTATCATGTCGCTCTTTCATGAAACACTCCAAATGCGCTCGATAATAACAGGCCGGCTGTCCCCAAGTATTCGCTCCGATCCGAGCCTCCGACAGTAAAAACTGACACTTGACCTCACCTAATCAACCTAGCTGAGTAGAGCGACAACGTAGCGTATATGCAATGCCATCCGGCTGGTCAGTAGAGAAAGAGAAAGGCTCCCATGCCCAAAATAATCCAAGACGACTTCCCTGCTAGCCTCTCGCGCTCACCAAAAGCACTCTCACACATGGGCTTTTGCAGCGCCAGTCTCGGTCAGATACCCTGAAATCAACCAACTGATGTCACTGGAAGTGCTCGATTAGGGGCAGCTGGGTAGGACGACGCAGCACGTACTGGAAAGCCAGGCAGGACCCCAAAGACTCCTTGCCTGCCGCCTAAAAGCAAGGAGATCGATCGATCATTGATCGGCAGGCGACAGCCCTCCCACGAAGTCAAGCGCTACGTGCATGAGCGCCCCCCGGATAACCTAATCAACGCTAGCCATCTACACGGCTACACCACTAGCTAATTCAACAGGTTCTCCCGGCCGGCCGCTAATCCAACAGGTTCTCCCGGCCGGCCGATCGATCGGACTAGACTAAACCCGTGAAGAGATATAACTTTACATCCATGTCGAGATGTGTTTCAGAGCACAGGCGACATGCAACGCTTCTTCTTCTCTTCTCTTCTCTTCTCTTCTCTTCTCTTCTCTTCTCTTCTCTTCTCTTCTCTTCTCTTCGATAGATCGGCGCGTGTTCAGGCACATCAGCTGATTGACGGCCACCAGAAAGGCAGCGACGAGCGAGGCGACTAACATCCATCCATCGCCCGGTCGATCGGGCCCCAGTCACGGCACGTCCCTTTCGTTCCCCCATTTGCTCCTTGCTTGCCGACCGAGAACTCGCCGCGCAAACAAACCGCACGGATTCGACGCGCCATTGGACTCTTATTGGCGGCTCCGATTTTTCTTCCGCCGGAGTTGACAGTTGACACCTCGCTCGGCTCTTCCGTCAGATCCGCGGTTGCTTTCGGGATGGAACACACACACGGCAGTGGCATCAATCAATCAGGAGATAACAAAGGGGGGTTAAGCTCGCATTGCTTGGCCAGTCCAACTCCAAACCCAACGAACGCCTCGATCGCGCTCGACTCAACTGCAATTATTCCTCCAAGCACGTCACTGCAGCTAGCGGCCGCCAGTGCCTTATAATTTTTTTTCTTTTGGTCGCCCTCAATTCTCCGTCGTTGACGAAATGAGGTGTGTGTAGACACATCACGCATATCTTCTCTTAGATAATAGGATAACATTCTGAATCGGCATCATGAAATGCAAATATATATATACATGCTGTGTATGCATGCATGTCTCTTGATGAAATACTAAATTTGTATTATACCATTTCAAACCGAGCAACACAATAAGCATTCATAATCCTTATTTATTGAGAGGAAGAAAACGATCGCTGTTAGCATATGTTTTACTTATTCTTGCATATGCTAGTTTTATAATCGGTTTAGGAGGTTGGGGGATTCCCCCCTAGCTAAATAACGAGGCAAGGCAGCCATTGCCAACATTTCCAAGGCGCAAATTGCAGCGGACCTGTTGGTCGTTTGACCATCACACGCAGGCAGTGTGTCCGGCAGGCAGGGCATCTTTGTCTCAGATCTCGCAAAGTTAAGTAATGTAACGAGGGGTAGTAGCGACCTAGCGCTATGCATGCATCGCTAATTCTGGCGTCACCTATGCGTGATGCTTTCATATAGACTAACCGGTTTTTATCGACCTGTGTTCGTGGATCGTGGTGCAGGATTGGATGGATCCATGTACTGGCTTGCAACGTATGTCCAGGTGCTGGATACTTCCGGCTGAGCAGCTAAGTGTTAGAATATGCTCTAGATTTTGACTTGGGCATGGACGATCCAACAGACATCAGGTGCAGTGGGGATTGTGCGTAATTGGTTCAGGTAGGATGGTTGGAGTGGACTTGAGGCTAGCGTCGTCCTTGTCTTTTTCTTCATTACTATAAGCTACATACTTGTATAAAGATTTGAGTCTTTTATTTAGTCTGGTTATTGCATCATCTGGACTTAATTTGAAGGATAAGGCATCATCATTCATCAATTAGTAGGTATATATTTCTTTTCAGGAGTATGAATGTATGGTTGAATGTCTCTTATTTTATTTTGTACAAACGTAACTAAATGACAGCTAGCCTCTGTGTTGAACAAGTACAAGGCTACTAGTACCTAGAAATGTTTCCTTTCTGGCTTGGTTCCTCTTTTAATTTTTTTTAAAAATGTCCCAAGAAATACAAAGGCATAAACAATTACCATAGGGCCTTATCATTTCGGTAGCGATTCATCAATCGACTAGATCATTCTATATTATTGGGTATATTATAAGGTAGGACGTATAGTATAGGAATGGTGTTCCTTTCGATCGTTTTCTCTTCTCTTCCTTCTTTTTTCTCTCTCGAAATGATTGCACTCAACAGGGAGTAGAGTAATTTGGTGTTCCAGCGACCTCATTTATAATTAGTTAGTGTCAAAGAAAAGAAATAACCACTTGTCGATGATGTATCCACGACAGGTTTTGCACATTGGGGAAATTTGGGATCACAACAATAATCCTCTGTATATTTTGCTTCGTTCCTCATCCACCGCTTCCACCACACAATTGTTTTCTTAATATTTTTTGGGGCCAGTTGTTTTCTTCTGATTCTAGAACGACCACGAAGGTTGAATAGTGAAGCTAAGGAAAAGATTCACCATATTTTCACAACTGCGCTTGTCCTTCAAACAAGAAATTTTCAGCCAGAGGTACCTGCAAAAAAAAAAAGCACGCTAGCTATCTCTGATCCGCCGAAGCCATGCCCTTGTGTTCCTTGCGAAAGCAAGTGTTCATGCATGCACCATTGGATACGCCCATGGCCATGATCGGGTTGGTTAGAGGTAGAGCATGCATGCAAAGATGCCATGCGGTTTTGGGACGCTCTCGCCCACGCGCGTTCACGCGGCGTGCGACGTCGTCGCCGCTGCGCTTTTGACAGCCTGACCAGAGTGCGCCGCACGGCTCCGGCCCACCCACCCAACCCCCATCCATGGCCGAGCAAGTCAAGTCAGTCAAGCTACAGCCGACCCATCGGCCTCGCGCGCTTCGCGGCGCGCGTGAACGAACGAACGGCTCGCCCCGGAGTAGAGTCCGGACTGAACGGAGCAAACGCTCCCGCTCGCTCGGCGCACTCCGGCGCTGCACGCGCCGCGCGTGGGCCGCGTGAGTGCTACGCGGCGGGGTATGGCAGCGCACGCGCTGCTGCGGCGCGCAGCGAGCCTGCAAGTTCCACTTCGCTCCGCGCCGTCTGTTTCGGTGGGACTCCGGCCTGGCACCGCGGCGGGGGATGGTGCATGGAACAGTCACGGCTTTCCGGGCTATACTTTCCCTGTCGTGATTTTGTGGGGAAAAGCTAACCAACATTTGGATATTTTTATGTCGTGGTTTCGTGGAAAAAAAAGCTAACCAACACCTAGATAGTCACATGTAGCGATTTGGTCTGGCGGAGAAGGTCTTTTGTTCGTTCGTTTATTTAGGATGCCACGAGTTTACATCGAACGTGCCATCAGGTATTCAGGTCAAGCCTCTCGGACGCAAGTTTCAAAGGACGACGTCGTGACACGTGTCCTCGTCAGCCATTATCCTCCCAACCTTTCTTGGTGTTATTAAGTTGTTACTACTACCGATGGAGATAACTAAAATTGACCGGAACCAGCAGTACTCGCAAATTTACCAGGACCCGTCGCTGTCACGGTGAAAACAAACTGAGGCACGAGATTACGAGAGCCTGGAATCTATTCCGCGCGCGCGGCGCCAACTCAGAGATGTTAACGTGCGTGCCAAATCCAGCCGTAGAGCCGGCGTCCTTCCCGTATAGGGCTGGATAACGAGCCAGCTCGGCTCGTTATGGCTCGGCTCGGTCTGGCTCGTTAGTATAACGAGTCAGCTCGGCTCGGCTCGTTATACTAACGAGCCAAAATGCCAGCTCGGCTCGGCTCGTTAAGAAGCTCGAGCTGGCTCGGTATGCTCGCGAGCCAGCTCGGTAGCAAAAAAAAAATCACAAATCACAATATACAAGCCACATCTACAATTGAGAATTTAAGTTTTTGTGCACAAATCACAATTAACAAGTCACAACCACTGAACCACAATTAAACAATGTACATCAATCATCATTCCTCAACCATAAGTGATCACTGATCAGTCCATCACACATTCACACAGCCCACAACCACAAATGACAATTGACAAACCATCAGTCCATCAAACCATCACCATTCACCAGTTCACCAGTTCACCACACCACACCAGTTCACATTGCACTCGCAGCAACTCGCAGAAACCTAAGAACATAAGAAAGAAGTAACAGCAGCATCAATAATTAGCTTCCTATAGAACTAAAAGAAACAATAGCAGCTGAATATTCATTTTACAGCAGCTTATATTTTCAAATCAGCAAGCATTTTATTTTCAATATACTTACATTATTTGCCTACTAGTTGCTCGCCACCACACATTTTGGAAATTCAACGGACTCTATGTTTGAACCATCTTCATCCTGAATAGAAAACAATACAAATCAGCATTATGTAAGCATATTTATTTAAGCCAAATGAGCATTGTATATTTACATACCAAAAGAATTGGAGAGGAACGAGAACCCCTTATCCAGCTAGATGCACACACTAAAGCTTGGACAGTGGCTGGCTTCAATGAACTCCTGTAGTCATCTATGGTTCTACCGGCAGTGGAAAAGGTGAACTCAGATGATACACTACTAGCAGGAACTGTCAAGAACCTTTTTGCCATACTAGCCACTACAGGGAACCTATGCGCATTCACCTTCCAGTAATTGAGCAAGTCAAAGTTCTTCTCTTCTACGGGGGTATTTGGTTCATCTAGGTAGATAAGCAGCTCAGATTTTGAACATTGTGTGGCACTAGACTCTAAAAATGATTGGAATCCACTTGGAATAATGGAAGCTAAGGAACTGCTAGTATCCTTTGAAGATGTTGCTGATTGGGTATTGCTTGAGTTGTTATCACCAATCTTTTGACGATGCATTAACTCATATTTTTGGTACAAACTTTCCAGCTCTAGTTCAATTTCATTGGTCTCTTTCTGCAGCCTTGAAGATTCATAAATTTGAGTAAAAGCGTATCTAATGTACCTCATTTTGAACCTAGGATCCAGAATTGTTGCAATCACCATAATATTGTTTCTCACCTCCCAATATTTATCAAACTTCTCCATCATTGCATCAGCCATACTCATCATATATGCATCACCAGACTTTAGTGCCTCTTTAAGTGCAATCTTCACTTGAATAATGTAAGGATAAAACACATTTGCAGTGGGGTAGGTTGATGCAGAGAATGCACTAGTAGCTGTTGCCATTGTTCCCAATATTGGTTTGATTGATTCAAACAGTTGCCATTGGCTCGGTAGAGGCTTCCATTCATACTTGTTATCTACTTCAGAGTAGTAACCAAATGCATCCTTATATGCAAGGCAACAATCTAGCATTCTATAGGTTGAACTCCACCTTGTTTTGACATCAAGAGACAGACCTTTCCCTACTTTAATTGCATACTGATTGCAAACCTCCACAAACTTATACATCCGAGATGGGGACCTCTTAAAATACTTGACAGTATTCCTAAGATCACTTATCAATGACTCTAGTGGCTGAAGTCCATCATTAACAACCAAATTCACTATGTGTGCAGCACAACGAACATGGAAATAGATTGGATCAAAGCTGGAGTTCTTTCTAGCAAGTAGCTTGGCCCTCAAATTTGTGATAGCAGTATCATTGTTAGAAGCATTATCAAGAGTGATTGTTATTATTTTGTCTTCTATTTTCCATTCAGCTAAGCACTCAAAAATAGCCTGAGCAATGACAATCCCAGTGTGTGGAGGATCCAACTCGACAAAATTAAGAACACGACATTGCATGACCCAATCAGCATCTATGTAATGAGCAACCAAACACATGTACTGAACATTTTGGTTGGATGTCCATAGATCAGTAGTTAAACTTATTGATTCTGCCTCTCTAAGACTCTTCTTGAGCAATTCTTTCTCAGATTCATAAACCTTCATGCATTCATTTCTAATAGTCTTCCTACCAATAGATTCATAGTTGTTGTTCATCCATTTCATCAAGATATTAAACCATTTATGTTCTACCATCCGAAATGAATACTCATGGACAATTATCATCTTAGCAACCAACAATCTAGTATGATCATGATCATATTCAGTAGGATTAACAATAACAGACCCACCACCATCAGGAGAAAAGCCAATTGTACCTTGAGCAAGTTCTCTTGCAGCCTTAGCCAGCTTGTTCAAATATGGTGTGCACTTCTTCAGATGTCGGTTCAGCTGCGTTGTAGGACCCCCTGGCGTGTACACATAGCTTTTGTGACAGAACAAGCACTTGGCCTTTTTCACTGTCTTCCCAAACTCCTTCTTGGATGCAACTGTGATCTCCTTGAAATATTTCCAGCAATCAGACCGCTTTCCTCTCAATACCTTGCACTTGGATGGAGATAACTGAATACCAGATTTTGATCTCTTTCCTCCTTTGTTTGTCTTTTCTGTTTTTGACTCCTCTCCATCATCTTCCTGATTTCCACTACCACCTTCATCAGAAGGCACACTCACAGATAATTCATCCTCATGGTCAAAGCTATTGTCATCATCTATATCTTCCTCTACCTCTTCCTCCACCTCCTCCACAATGGCCAGCTCCTACAACAAGAATAAGGTTCATCACTTATCAGTTATCACTCATCAGTTGCTTACATGTTTCAAATACATAAACATCATCTATAAACTTGAAACTTGCTACTGCTAATTTGGGCAAATACATTGACATCACTTGCTAATTTTTGGCAAATTGCTACTGCTAGTAAAACTCATCAATCTTGTAATAATCATTCTTCACTCATCATTATTCAGTAATCAGTAAGACAGTAACCATCACTCATCAAGCATTCAAGCATGAAGTAAAGAAAGATCTCGATTTTGGCCACAAACCTTGTCTTTGTCCACAGATACCGATATGGCTGTCGATGGGGTTGGAGATGCCCTTGTCGCTGCAGATCCGCTACCCCCGGCCATCGCCCTCCGCTTAGCTGGCGCCGACGAGGCCTTTGCGCTGCGCTTGGAGCCCCCAGCCACCGCCCTCGATTCGGAGCTTCGGGGCGCTGCCACTGCCAGTGGCCGGCGTCCATGGCCGGCGGCCTGCTCGTCGTCCTCGTCCCCCATGGCAGTCTGCAGCGACAAGGGCTAGGCGGGCCGGCGGTCGCAGTAGAAGTGGGGGCGGAGCGGCCAGCGGAGCTGCGGACTGCGCAGCGACCCTGCGTGCGGCGGCGAGGATCCTCTCGTCGGCTCGTCCCGTGGGCGGCGGGCGGCGGCCGTCTTCGAGGAACCGCTCGGGCAACGGGCGCTCGGCGGACGGCGGCTCGGGGCGTGGCCGCGCGTGTCTGCGATGCGAGGCAGCGAGGGGCTGGCCGGCTGGGTCTGGGTGCCTGGGTGGCTACTGGCTAGGGTTAGAGTGTTAAGCCGCTTGGGCCTTGGGCCGGCCGTGCGTAGGGAGTTTTTCTGTGGGCTTTGCTTTGATGTTTGCTCACTATGGCTCGCGAGCCAGCTCGAGCTGGCTCGTTATACTAACGAGCTCAACTGCTGGCTCGGCTCGTTGAAAATTTCCAAGCGAGCCGAGCCGAGCCGAGCCACTAACGAGCCGAGCCGAGCGAGCTAACGATCTTCGAGCATTTTGTCCAGCCCTATTCCCGTAACAGGCCAGGCACGCCTCGATGGGCACGGAAAACACGCTTGGCTCTTTTCCAGGCACAGGCGGACAGGAAATCCAAGCTGCGTATCCAACTCTGGCACTAGTCCAACGAACCACCGTAGGAGCCAATTACACATGCACTTTCTGGGAGGCCGCTGTCCTAATTATGCACTCCACACTATGACAGGCAAAACGAAGAGAAAACAAACAAAACGGTTAAATCCAGCCCAGCGCCCTAGTACTATACATTTCGATGAGCCCAACAAGGAATAAGGGGTAGGTGTGTTTTAGCAAACTCTATCGAGCATTTTCCAAGTTTGTAATTACATCGCTACCGTGAAATTTCTCCAAAACGTCAAGAATAAATATGCGCCGATCCTCGAAATTGTCAGCCTATATATTCCCGTCGAATTTCCAGAGTCGTGAATACAATACAATGCTCCTCATTCCATCAATCTCCAATGATCCAACTGGCATGGTTCCCAACAACACAAGAAGGGAAATGCCAATTTTCCGTCGGGTCCCTTTCACCTCCCTCCATTTGCTTGTAGCATCCCCGATTACATTATCCTCTCTGCCCAGCCACGATATACCCCCTGCTGGTAGCTGCTGCACTGTCTGCACAGTAGTGTGTCGACACATCACACATGCCTCACCCATTTTTCTGACCCCTGTCGGGCTACTCTCCACCCGATGGAATGGTATCACCCGACCCCCTCGCTTAGTTTAATCCGGCGTCATCTCCCCCCGACCGGTCGGCTAATTAACCACGCCAAAAAATTTTTAAAAAAGAACACGCATGGCATCGATCAGCTGGGCTGAGCAGCCGCGGGGGAGTACGGGACAAACCACACCCGCCGCGCCCGTCTCGTCAGCCCCGATGGCCGCTGCCGGGACGCGCCGGCCGCGAGTCGCATCGCCCCGTCCGACGTGGAGGACAGGGAGGGCCCACGTGCTCCCGCCGGGTGCGGGCAGTGACGCCCGCGTGGGCCACGCGCTGCCGGGCCCGGGCCCGGGCTCGCGCCCCCGACGTGCATGGCGCCCTCGGCTCGCCCCGCGCGCTATAAATACGACCGGGCGGGCTGCTGCAACGGCATCCGTCCCTCGCAACACAAGCTGCGAACGAGACACGCATAGAAAGAGTTGCAAGCCAGCAAGGAAACCAGCTAGCTAGAGCCCTGCCTGCCTGAGCTGCGCCTACCACCACCGTTTCGTTTAGTCGTCGTCTTTTTCTTTAATTCTTTTTAAATTTGTTCCGGCCGGTGATGGCTCCGACGGCGACGGAGGCGGCGGCGAAGGGGAGGGTGACGGCGCTGGGGGTGGCGGCGTGCGAGCGCGACGCGGAGAAGCTGCAGTTCATCGAGGAGAAGACGAGGGACTTCGACGCGGAGCAGGCGCGCGTGCTGGCGGAGATCCTGGCGCGGAACAACGGCGCCGAGTACCTCCGCCGCCACGGCATGGAGGGGCGCACGGACCGCGCGTCGTTCAAGGAGCGCGTGCCCGTGGTCACCTACGAGGACCTCCGCCCGGAGATCGAGCGCATCGCCAACGGCGACCGCTCCAACATCATCTCCTCCCACCCCATCACCGAGTTCCTCACCAGGTAGCTACACCCCTTCCAATCAAGATCAGTTGCCATGCTCCCCGGGATGTTGTTTGTTTAATCCCAATCGATCGAGCGGTTCCGGTCAATGGTTGCAACGACGACGACGACGGTGACCGCAACCGCGCGAGGGGGATTAACTAACGGGGTCGTCGGCTGTTGGTGGGTGGATTATATTGACGTGTTGCTTAATTATTCAAATTGCGCGTGCAGCTCGGGGACGTCGGCGGGGGAGAGGAAGCTAATGCCGACGATCGAGGACGAGCTCAGCAGGCGCCAGATGCTCTACAGCCTCCTCATGCCCGTCATGAACTTGTGGGTGACCCATCTCTCCTCCTCCTCATCCAGCTTCTTTAATTAGTTTCTAGTTTTCTACAGCGCGCCTTGATCAAATTGTCTTCGTCGTGCGTCGTCCGATCCGTCTCATAGCTAGCTAGCTTGCTTTCGATTGATTTGCCTGTTTTGACCCGGCCGAAGCGGTGGGGTCAAGCGACCGAGCTAACCGTTTATGGCTGAAATCGACCAAGCTGATGATGAGCTGGTGGTGCATGCACTATATTTTTAGGGCTTAAGCTAATATCTGGTTTTACTAATAGATTGTCCTAATAACTGAAATGGTGTTCGTTCATACATGTTTCGCAATCAATTTCTTTTTCTCTTTGAAAGATTAAAATATCTACTACACTACCATGGTAATTTTAATAAGCCCAGAAATTAGCTAGTGCTACAAATATGATAGTAGAAATGAACCATGTCATGACTCACGAGTCATGCGTTCGTACACGGTGCGGTGAGAAGGCTAAGCGAGCCGGCAGCTTATCGGAGGCGTGGCTAATCATTCAGACCGGGCCTAAAATAATGCGAGTTTGTATCTTAGACGCCATAGATGCCTTGGGCGTTTCTCTACTTTTTAGGCGCCAAGATTCCCCTTTTCTTATTTGTGGCATCGCCCAACTCTGGCTTGCTAAAATAAGGCCGTGGCAGCTCAAAGTCCATGGCATACGTAACCGGGAGGTTGGAGCGTGTAGCCTTGGAAACAACGCGACAAATCCAGTTGCCTTCTCGCGCTGAAATATGTGAGCTCCATCAGTGGAAGATTCAGAGCCAATCAACTTGCCTAAGCACACGTATGTGTGGTACGTCGGATAAAGTTAGTTAATTGTACTACTTGTTGCCGCGTTATAGGACCCCTGGCTGAAAAAAGAGTGACGCTGACTATATCCGTTAATTCACATTAGTTCGCACTAGCCAGCAGTGAGTAGTGATCAGTCACTTCCGTATGTTTCATATAGTTTTTTTTCTAAAAAATATTAGAAAAAAACTCTCATGATGTATTGTAGATTACCTCATAATATATATAGTATGTGCCTGAATTTCAGTCAGCGAAACACACTGACATTTGTTCACATGCATGCATGCATGCATGCATAGAGCACGAAACTAATCAAATCAATATGATGACGACGCCATCGATCAGGTACGTGCCTGGGCTGGACAAAGGGAAGGGCCTCTACTTCCTGTTCATCAAGTCGGAGACGACGACGCCCGGCGGTCTCCCGGCGCGCCCCGTGCTGACCAGCTACTACAAGAGCGACATCTTCAAGCACCGTCCCTACGACCCCTTCAACGTGTACACGAGCCCCACCGCCGCCATCCTCTGCACCGACTCGTTCCAGTCCATGTACTCCCAGATGCTGTGCGGCCTCCTGGCCCGCACCGAGGTGCTCCGCGTCGGCGCCGTCTTCGCCTCCGGCCTCCTCCGCGCCATCCGCTTCCTTCAGCTCCACTGGGAGGAGCTCGCCCACGACATCCGCACGGGCACCCTGAGCTCCAGGGTCACCGAGCCGTCCATCCGTGCGGCCGTGGCGGAGGTGCTCAGCAAGCCCGACCCTGACCTCGCCGCCTTCGTGGAGTCCGTGTGCGCCGGTGCAGCCAAGGAGAACAAGTGGGAGGGCATCATCACCCGTGTGTGGCCCAACACCAAGTACCTGGACGTGATCGTGACGGGCGCCATGGCGCAGTACATCCCGACGCTCAAGTACTACAGCGGCGGGCTCCCCATGGCGTGCACCATGTACGCCTCCTCCGAGTGCTACTTCGGCCTCAACCTCCGGCCCATGTGCGACCCGTCCGAGGTTTCCTACACCATCATGCCCAACATGGGCTACTTCGAGCTGCTGCCGCACGACCCGGACGCCAAGCCGGTGTCCATGGACGACGACCCGCCGCCGCGGCTGGTGGACCTGGCGGACGCCGAGGTGGGCAGGGAGTACGAGCTGGTGATCACCACCTACGCGGGGCTCTGCCGCTACCGCGTCGGCGACATCCTGCACGTGACGGGGTTCCACAACGCGGCGCCGCAGTTCAGGTTCGTGCGCCGCAAGAACGTGCTCCTCAGCATCGACTCGGACAAGACGGACGAGGCGGAGCTGCAGGCGGCCGTGGAGCGCGCGTCGCGGCTGCTGGCGCCCTACGGCGCGGGCATCGTGGAGTACACGAGCGAGGCGGACGCCACGACCATCCCGGGACACTACGTGGTGTACTGGGAGCTGATGGTGAGGGAGGAGGGAGGAGAGATGCCCGGGGCGGACGTGTTCGAGCGGTGCTGCCTGGAGATGGAGGAGGCGTTCAACGCGGTGTACAGGCAGCTCCGGAACGGGGACGCCATCGGGCCGCTGGAGATCCGCGTCGTGCGGGGTGGGACCTTCGAGGAGGTGATGGACTACGCCATCTCGCGTGGCGCGTCCATCAACCAGTACAAGGCGCCGAGGTGCGTCTCGTTCGGACCCATCATCGAGCTGCTCAACTCCAGGGTGGTGTCCAAGCACGTCAGCCCGGCGTGCCCCAAGTACAGCCCGCACAAGAAGTGATCAGAGAGCTGGACGCTATAGTCAGTCAGTCTGGATTATACTGCTACTGCCTCCTCCCCAGTTGCTTAATTATACTGCTGTGTTTTTCGGTTCCGGATCCTTCGTCGTGTGCACCGGAGTGGTGAATTAGTCACCAGTCACCGGGGCTCCTGCTAGTAGTTACATACTTGTCCGTGATGTCATTCCTAGAGTGTGGAAATGACGAGTGTTTGTAATTGTAAGACGATATCGCCATTCTTGGCCCAAATATCATAATAGGCCTTCTCAGTACTAGCCGCTTTATGTTTGCATGTATCTATATGTTTTATGCTTTTTTAAGGGGGGAGCGAATGACGACACCGCTTGGCTAGTTGACATGTTGACAACATTAAGGCGTACCGGATCTTACAAGTTAGCTGAGCTGGCCAGTTACATATTTCATACAAGGGGCAACAACATGATATTGCTATACTTGCTGGCAAAATGATGTGCCAAATGGTATTTAGAGTTAGGGCATTATTACCTGGTTTCACCGGAAAAATGATGAACCATATGCACTTATCAAGCATAACAGTCTGGGGTTCACGGTTTCAGAGTTCAGACAACCAGATCCAGTAGGGAACGAACCAGGCCAGCAGCACAGAAAAGGCTATCATCCACACATAACAGTCACAACGAGAAGGTCCTGAATCCCAATTATTACAAAAGCAAAAAACTTCACTCCCACTGTCCCACATATGACCATTGCCTGATAAATATATTATCTGCATTTTCCCCCGAGGCTACGCACACAGATGATACACACAGATGATATGGATATGATTATTATTTATATGCACAAGTACATGCATCCTGCATCAGTTTATAGACCGGATTCATCGCTTGGGCGCTCTTGCTCAACTTTAGTCTTGGGTGACTGAAGGTGTTCATCGTTTGAGCAGCTCAGAAGATCTGGAAGCCTTCTCAATCTTGGTCCTGGAAGTGGTCTCCCGCTCAAGCGTTTTGGTTTTATATCCTATTTTAGCAATTGAAATGTTAAGCACTGAAATATTAGAACAGAAGTATTACTTTTTTCAAAAAAAAGAACAACTATGTTGGAAACATAATTGCCAATGGCCTAAAAAGCAGGAATAGGACTAGTTCAATCTCAAAGCAAGCAAAATGGACCTGTGTATACTGAAAACAATGTCTCCCCTGGTCACCGTAACCTCTTCATGTAAACTTTTGGAACTAATATTGAAAAACTACCAAGTTGGGCTTCCAGTTTGATCTTAACAGTGACTTTCATGGGGAAAATGTATTCTATAATGTTTCGAAATTCTTCCAGTTCATAAGAAATAGTTTAGTGATGCATGCCACCGATCAAGTGTGATCAGGCTATCGACTTTCAATAAAATGGAGAGTAATATTAATCCACTGTTATTAAACCAACAATCTTGCACGGTTAAGCTGTAAGGACTAAGGAGTTATTTGGCACATATCAAACGGCAAAAGTTGATCCTATTAGAATTAACATTTACTTCTTGTGGTTCATACAGCCTACTCATGAACTCGCACAGTAACTTACTTTCTTAACAAAAAAAAAAATCTTCAGATAACATGTATGATATCAGCAGCTTATGTTATGTTAGATACTTAGATCCAACATCAGACCAAAGGAAAGAGTTACAATCTACTACGAAGTTCAAATACTCTATTAATGAACTGTTAAAAGAAGCAACAACAAATTCAATGCATAACCTAACATTAAAAAGACCAAAGAAAATTGTGTTCGGTTGGGCAGTTGTCTGCAAACCTGGTCAAATATTGCTGTAGGGATGGCAAGAGTTGTCACTGCGTTAGGTGCATCTACTATTCCAGATATCCTACCCTCACAAGGGCAGCACGAAAGTAAAAGATACACCTGTATCAAATCCACGATGTTAAGATACATTTGGTAAGCATAATACTTAATATTATAGTTAGTTACCGTACTGCATACCTGCTCCCTGGAGTACCCAAATCTGGAAAGGTACTCAATGGCATTAAGGACTGCACGTTTGTAGGCAACTGATGCATCAAGGAAATGCTGCTTCCCAGACTCATCCACACTGATGCCCTCGAATACTAACCACTCTGAAAAACACGGCTCTACAGGACCTATCTCAAAGATAGGATTCACATGAAGTGGTGTTGGACCAACTGGGGTTAAGTATTCTTTCATCCCACCTCTTATGATCTCACACCTATACAGAGCTCAGAGAATTTTTAACAAGCACGCAATAGAAAATGAATTATCCATAGCAAGATTTTATTTATCCAACTGGCGCATTCATCAGAATCAGCAATATTAGTATGTGTAGCCAGTGTGGTTCAGCAACGATTCATTGTGCTACATACATGTTGAGTGTGTTTGATCTCAACAAATAATTCATTACTAAAGCAACTCCATGAAAACACAATATGGAGAAAAAAAACTAACAATAAACTTCTTTATCCTAAGAATCCACTACTTCATATTCTACATGTTCTATCTGAGAAAGTCATTGCAGGAAGCTATGAAAATGGTGCTAGTATACTGGACTAGTGTCGTAATAAGATGTGATGGAATCTAATGATATTCAGACGCATTATAAAAACAAAATATAACATGTCGTACTGAAAAGCAAATAAGAACAAAGTTTTTTACTTGAGTTCAAGGAATCCACTCATTTCAATTGCTCCGCACAACGAAATTTCACCATCGCCCTGGGAGAAGTGCATATCACCAGTGCTCAGATTTGCTCCTTCAACAAATACTGGTAGATAAACTTTTGAACCTCTGCTTATATTTTTTATGTCACAATTCCCGCCATTCTCCCTTCCAGCAATAGTTCTAGCTGCTTCATTTGCAATTTTGTGCCATTCAGCAGTCCCTTCTTGGATCTGCAACACATTGTATTCATTACAAACATGGCACTTCGACCAACGATGTAGAAAGATATACTTTAGATTTGCTAGCTAATTTCTGCATATAGTACTCTTTACTTGTGTTATAGGGAATAAAAAAGGATTAGTTGTAGATATGCTGCTTATATGCCCTTCCCAAAATGGAAAACAATATTACTAAAAGACGGTAGCGGGTGGTTGCAATCCCTTATTTTGTTGTAGGTAATGCATTAAAGTGAAAAAAGTTTTTTTTTCGAGAATACGCAGGAGAGCTGCGTATCTTTGTATTAAGAAGAAATAAAGTGAAAAAAGTTGACCATGCCTTTCCAAGTAAGCAGTTCTCAGGGGTTGGTAAGTGAGCAAGGGGCCTCTGGTGTAGAACTTCACACAGTTTAAGAGTCTCTTGGTTTGTCTCAGCCAATCTTTTCTCCCTTTCATTCCATATATTAAGAAGTTCAACTGATGGTGCAGTTCCCACAACACCAGGATGAGTTAATCCTGGAAAACGAACACCTGGTATACACAGAATGGAATAATTGAAGGATCCAAAACTGGAAAGCTTAATTCGCAGCAACATGAAGAAACTTTTTTAAAAGCAATAGACAAGAGCTTTGCCTGGTACAACAAGAAACTTCACCTGGTATCTGAGGGGAGTATGCATAAATTCCTTCAAAATACCAAATAGCTTTTCTTGCGCTAGGGAAATGATCAGTTAAGAATCCACCTCCATTATCCCTTTCGAGTATTGCAGTATAACCCCACTCATCGCCAGGGAGTGGTCCAAGGTTGCAGATCTCTACTACTAGAAGATCACCTGGTGAAGCTGGGACCCCCTCAGAATCAACTATTCTTAGCGGCCCACTAAGATAATGAGCCTGTGGAACACCCGTAGTCAGTTTGGCTCACAATGAGCACTGGACAAAAGAAAATTAAACTGGAATCTCCAGAAGAAAAATGCTAACTTACGATTGTAAAATCCATGCATTTCATATCATCTGCAGAGTTATCATCCCTTACCCGCCCTCCACTCCAATCGACCATCTCAACACGGAACAATTCCCCTTCAGTTACATCAGCAACAGGAGGGATGTCTGGATGCCAGCGGTTATGGAGAGGGACCTTTTGCTCCCATGGATGCTTCTTCACTTCTATGGGCACTACCACTCTTGGGGTCAGAGGAGCCATGTTTCATTACAGTATCTTCTCAGGAGCTTCTTCCCTTTGAAAACCTTGTTCACCTTTATAATGGTAGCCTGTAGGATATGCATGTTGACAAAAGACAAGACAGCTAATGGTAAATATAGGACGGCAAAAAGGAATCATTCCAATAGGAAGATGCACAGGTTTACCTTGCAATAATATTCATGGGTCTGGGTTTGCTTCAGGTAACGGAGTCACTATCAGGTCCTGCCCATCCCTATAGACTAAGTATAGACTATCTAGAGCTAAGACGGTGAGATATTTCTTGTACAATGGCGCTACCAACCAACTTGGCTTGTCTTATTAGTTTGTGTTTTCCACAGGCTGCAACATGCAAAACTTAAATTTATGAACAAACAAAGTTTGCCTTCCTGCTAAACTGGACAATACCATAGAAGCAGCGATAAGGTGGACCTGCAGCATGCTAGTAGGTAGCTACAAATTTTATATTGTTGCAAGAAGCAGAATTAAGTAATAATACAGCAACTTAGTTTCTCTCAGAGCACAGTCCATCATTAATACCCATCTCCTTGACCTCTTCTCAGCCTAAAGCTCCAGCCTGCATCCTTGTTAAGATGTCAGAATAAAGCCACTCCCTGTCTTACAAGTTTGATAACAGCACATAAGGTGATGCGTTCTCAGGCTCCAATTCCACCAGTCCGCTTCATTGATAATTGAAGCTTCAGTGATACCCCAAGGACAGCCTGCACAAGAAGTGATGAACCATATGGAGCTGGACTATATGGTGGATTCACGTTTCATGGCTTGGATTGAGCGGACATATGGTCTGATAGTACTACTACTTCATTCCCAGCTCCTTATACAGCGTGTCTTGATTTCTCGGGTGCAAAGCAGAGTGATTGTATCACAACTCTTCACTCCTGCCAGCAAGCTGATTCTTTCATGTTTAGATCATGGTTTTCAGTGCTAGCTACATGCTTGTGCGAGTAATGTCATTTGTCCAGTGGAAATGATGTGTAATTGTGTATTTCGTAAGTTGGTAACATCAGCATAAGAAAAGACTTGGTAATGCCATTCTGGTAATAGGCGTTCCCTGCTCATGTTTGCATCTGAATGTTTTTTTATTATTATTTTTTTTATTGTGGTAGCGAGTGTGTGACACTCGTTCGGTAGACACCATCTGAGCAAAGACACATCAAACCCCTCGCCAGAATTCTTTCTTCCTACACCATTTCAATCAAATACTCCGGTGCAATCCATTTTTTTTTATATAGTGCAGCAGCCACTATGAACTTAGTGGCATGCTAGACTACGCATAAACCTGATAATTCGTCTGGTCAGGCCGGGTTTGAGTCAGGCGGTCCATGATCAAGTCTAACTGCACATTATAATTATGTTGCTTAGGCAACAACTAAACATTATTACACCATATCTACTCTCCCTCCCTCTCCATAACCCAAACCTACCCAAAATCCATCGAACTTGGGGCCTCTACCTGTAACTGTTAAAAATTGTCAATTATCTAACGAAGTGAACCTTACAAGTTAGGTAAAATTGTTACATCTTTCATTCAAGGGCCGGGACTGCATGATATTACCACATTTCCTGCTGACACTGACCATACCACAACTTTGTAGTAATATGGAAAATATAGCACCATTCAGGTGTCTATCCTCATACATGATGATTGCCTGACAAAATAAAGGTCTACTTTCTGGATTTCAGGCCACACAGATAGAATGATTGTTGGAAATTGGAATACAAATATAATCATTTTTTATGCATAACTTATGAGTAGGATTCTCATCAATTTCTAGATCATATTCGTATTTAGGGTACACTTCTACCACTTTGGTCTTGGGTGACAGGAAGGCTTCCATCGTTTGAGCAGCTCAGAAGATCTGGAAGTCTTATCATCTTTGGTGCTGGTCTCCCTCTCAAGTGTTTTGGCTTTATATCCTACGATAGTAATTGAAATGTTATGCACTGAAGTTTAAAACAAAAATATTAATGCAGAAGAATAACTATGAAGGAAGAATGTATATCTTGAGTTGCTTCTTACTATTAAACCATTGAAACTTTAAAAATAAAGTAACACTACCAGCAGACTCATAGACATATTTGCCTAATTTTCTATAGAGTAGAAAAGGCAAGTTCAAACTTGAAGTGGTAAGCAAACTCGGTTTGATCCTTGACAAGTCTGATCTGGTTATTGCAACTGTTTCATGTAAAATCCAGAAAGCAAAAGTTACAAGTTGTTCTTCTAGTTTGATCTTAAAAGCAACTTGGCAGGGATAAAAGTGTGTTTTAGAATGTTGAGTCTTTTGTATCACTGACTCCTATGTAAAAAATAATTTGGTGATACATGCCACTGAGGCACGGACCAAGTGAGATCAGGTTTACTCACATGATCTACTTTCAACAAAATGTGTAAAGTAATATAAATATACTCATGCTGAACAATCAATCCAGTGCCGCTCACACTAAGTAATTTGGTACACATCATACATCAGTGCCCCGATGTTTGTAGTTCTAGTATTACAAAATTTACCTTATCAGCATTAGCATTGACCTGCTATGATTGGTACACTAAATGCATGAGTCAGAATAATTGACTGCCCAGGCACTACCTTTTTTTACAAGTTAGCACATATGGTACCAGCACCTCATGCTAGAAACTTAGATCAACATCAGACAAAAGGTAACAAGTCATGATCTATAAAATAATTATCTTAACTAATCTAACAATGAATAGTGAGAAAAGGAACAACAGAAAATACAATGCATAGCAGTAAAAAAGAGCAAAGGAAATTGGTGTTGATTTGTTGAAGGCAAACCTGGTCGAATATTGCTGTAGGGATGGCAAGAGTTGCCACTGCATTAGGAGAGTCTACTATTCCAGATATCCTACCCTCGCATGGACAGCACGATAGCAAGAGATATACCTGTATAAATCCCCAATCCCCGATGTCAATATAAAATATTAATATTCGGCATGCATGATACTTCAAGATAACAGTTAGCTACCCTACTGCCTACCTGCTCTTTGGAGTACCCAAATCTGGAAAGGTACTCAATGGCATTCAAAACTGCACGTTTGTATGCTACTGATGCATCAAGGAAATGCTGCTTCCCAGACTCATCCACACTGATGCCCTCAAACACTAACCACTCTGAGAAGCGTGGCTCAACAGGACCTATTTCGAAGATAGGATTCACATGTAGTGGTGTTGGACCAACTGGGGTCAAGTATTCCTTCATCCCACCTCTTATGATCTCACACCTATTCAGAAAGAAAGAGATAATTTGGAGAAGCGCACACGAGAACATAAGTTTGCATAGCATATTTTATATTTATCCAACTGACAGTCACTGTGTCCAGCAGCATTAATTTGCATCAGCAGAGCGGTTCAGAAACAATTGATCAGGCTACATGCCTACATCGCAACACGCTAGAGTCCCAGCAAATAATTTTCACTATGCCACAATATATGAACTACGAAGATGAATGGTCTAGTGTACAGGGCTAGTATCTTTATCTTTATAAAAAGAGTAAAATACACCCGCCATACACCAACTTGTATGATTGTATCAGTTTAGTCCAACAAGTTGCAAAACGTGTGAAGGGATACATCAACTTGTTAACTATGTGCATGTACGGTCATGTGTATATCATGGAGCGTATTTTGTCTCGGTGGTAGGCTATGTTGAATGTAGTTTTTGGGCGACAATTTTTTTTATATGTGAAAGGCAGCATAGCATCCCATCGACAGACCTAGCAACAACGATGGTGCTAAAAAAACAACGAAGGTGGCGCAATAAACCTCTCTACTTTTCCCCTGACGTAGTGGTGCTAAATAGTCGTCGTCGTGTGGATAGGAACAATGCATGTTCCATGCGAATGTATACACATGAGTATTCCATATCACATAGTTATAAATTTAACATAGGTGAAATACAAATATAGTAGTGCCGATTAAATCTAAACGCTTTTGGCTGTCAAGAAAAGGTTAAATCCCTCATCAATGTTCTAGGTGAATAAAATTGAGGGAGTGATTAAATATTTTGGTCGCCCAAACTACAGTCAACATAGCCTACCACCAAGAAAATACGCTCTATGGTGTACAGGTGACCTTACATGCACATAGTTGATAAGTTCATGTATCCCTTCACACGTTTTGCAACTTATTGGTCTAAACTGATACAACCATACAAGTTGATGTATGGTGGATGCATTTTACTCTTATAAAAAAATAGTGGAATGATAATATTAAATTTTCCTGGACTACTGGGTCTAATATTCTGGTTTGACGCAATTGGCTGTTTGTGCCCATCATTAGAGGTCTGCTTGACAAATATAAGATGTCAGAAATAAATGTTTATGAAACATGACATAGCAAGTAGTATTGAAGTGTATAAGGACAGGTTTATTACTTGAGCTCAAGGAATCCGCTCATTTCAATTGCACCACAAAATGAAACTTCACCATCACCCTGGGAGAAGTGCATATCGCCAGTACTAAGATTTGCCCCTTCAACAAATACTGGTAGATAAACTTTGGAACCTCTGCTTAGATTCTTTATGTCACAATTCCCGCCATTCTCCCTTCCAGGAATAGTTCTTGCTGCTTCATTTGCCATTTTGTGCCATTCAGCAGTCCCTTTCTGAATCTGAACACCATTGTATTAATTATGGACAATGCAATTACAAACAAATAGATTCCATGAATAATTTAGATCTGCTAGATAATATGATAACTGCATATAGAACAGCTTTGCTTGTGCCATAGGTCACACAAAAAAGATTAATCATACAGATGTGATTTGACCATTTGCAGATTGAAAAACACAAATCTTGAAGCAAATGTATTAGTAGAGGTAGAGGGTGTTTCTTCATGCCTTTCCAAGTAAGCAGTTCTCAGGGGTCGGTAAATTAGCAAGAGGCCTCTGGTGTAGGACTTCACACAATTTAAGAGTCTCTGGACTGGTCTCAGCCAATCTTTTCTCCCTTTCATTCCATATATTAAGAAGTTCAACTGATGGTGCAGTTCCCATTATACCAGGATGAGTTAATCCAGGAAAACGTACACCTACAACACATAAAACGGAATTATTGACCTATCTAAAACTGCAAAACTTCACATCCACCAATAACAAGAAACTTAACCTGGTATCTGAGGGGAGTATGCATAAATTCCTTCAAAATACCAAATGGCCTTTCTTGCACTAGGGAAGTGGTCAGTTAAGAATCCACCTCCATTATCCCTTTCAAATATTGCGGTATAACCCCACTCATCTCCAGGAAGTGGACCAAGGTTGCAGATCTCTACTACAAGAAGATCACCAGGTGAAGCTGGAACCCCTTCAGAATCAACTATTCTTAGGGGGCCACTAAGATAATGAGTCTGTACAATTGTTTAGTCAGTTTGGCTCAACATGAAAACAGTAGAATAACGGTAAAACCAAATGAGATCTAGAACAGTAGCAAAATATAACTTACAATTGTGAGATCCATGAATTTGATATCATCTGCAGAGTTATCATCCCTAACCCGCCCTCCAGTCCAATCAACCATCTCAACACGGAACAATTCCCCTTCAGTTACATCAGCAACAGGAGGGATATCTGGGTGCCAGCGGTTATGGAGAGGGATCTTTTGCTCCCATGGCTGCTTCTTCACATCTATAGGCACTACTAATCTTGGAGTCAGAGGAGCCATATTTCATAACAATATCCCTCAAGAGCTTCGCCCCTTTGGAAGCTTTGTGCACCTTTATAATGGTAGGATATCCACAGTGATGAGTCATGCTAAAAGATAAAAACAATAAGACGAAATGGAATATCGCTTGGGAAGAACACAGAAATACTAACAATGGATCCGGCTAATAAAACCCAAATTATTTTTAAAGGAGTATTCCAAAAAAATATAAACAGACATGGTCTCTCACCTAGCAACAACATTATGTGTTTGGAGTTTCTTTACATAATGGAGTCACCATCAGATAAGAAGTTTCTTTCTGGGCCCTACCGTAGACCATGAAGAGCTAGAAGGGTGAGATATTTTCTTCTCCACAGCAGTACCAAGTACCAAACAACTTGACTTGTCTTATTCATTTGTGTTTTCCACAGACCAGGACATGCAACACTTAAGCTACTGGTGCACAAAATTAGTTTTCTTACACAACATTCCAACACAGCCGGAATGCCCAACCCCACAAGGCTACCAACACTACCCACTAGGGCCTGTCAACAAGCCAAATTACCTTCCTTCTAAATTGGACAGAAGTACTCCATAGAAGAAGGGATAACTCAATGATGCCTTTGTTTGCACAAAATCTACAACTTGCTATAAGGTAGATAGAATTTTACATTTTAATATATTCAGAAAGCTACTTTTAACCATTTAAGAATGATGAACAGTGCTGCAAAACTCTCCTATTGCAAATAAAATTGTTTGAGCAGAGAACAGTGGGAACACAAAATTTTACCTGGGTATAGGATAAAAATAGAATAATATTATTCATCCAAAGAACTGCATAGATGAGAGCTAAAGAGTAACTTTATTTCCCCCAAAAAAGTACCATACTTTAATGAAATAACTTAATTGCATGTGCTATCACCAAAGCTGTTCAACTTGCTAATTTTTTTACATGGCATCAAATTCATGCTTCCAGTTTTAAACATTAGGTATAGCTGGGAGTGAAAGGGCGAGCTTCCCCACATGGTACAGATTGACTGTGAAAACTCCACCAAATATTAATCACTTGCATGTTTTTCTGACCTGTCCTCTAACAGGGGCGAACCCAGGGCCCAGCGACCATGGCGCTCACCCCAGCTCCAACACGATTACTGCAAGAGGGGAGCTAGGCGTTGAAATTAGCCGCCCATGGTCACAGCCCTCTTCTTCCTTCCATGTCAGTCAATTTTTTTAGGCTCAACCAGGCTCCATTCAATGGCTGGGTCCGCCACTGTCCTCTAGCATCCCAACGCTCCAGCCTGCACCCTTTGTCAAACACTTCTTTCTTCGCCTACTCCATGACATCCTAACCTAACCCTCGAGAGGTCATTGCAGTGATCCAAACTGCGTCTGTCTATAATTTCACTTTCCAAGGCAACATTGGTGATCTACGTCAGAGTGAAAGAAAGAGCATGCTTATGTACCTGGTAATGTACAGGTTAACTAAACATCCAATATTACTCAGAGAGCACATTCCATCAAATCTCCATCACTTATATATCTGCTTGAGCTATCCTCTAGCATCTTAAGGCTCCAGCCTGCATCCTTTGTCAATCTTTTTCTCTTCATCCACTTCAAGACCTCCTCAGCCTCTAGCCACCTCCCTGTCCCAGCATACAAGTTGGCTAGCAGCACATAATGTGCTGCATTCTCAGGCTCCAACTCCACCAGCTGCAATGTCACATGCTCACTCAAGACAGAGTCGCCATGGGCCTTGCAACCCCGCAGTAGCAAGCCCCAGATGACAGCATTTGGCTGTGATGGCATTGTCTCAACAAGTCTGAGGGCATCATCCAGGTGTCCAGAGCGACTAAGAAGGTCAACCATGCATCCAAAGTGTTTGATCCCAGGTTGAAATCCATACTCACCTTGAACAATCAAGTTAAATATTTTCCTTCCAATATCAACGAACCCAGCATGCGCACATGCAGAAAGAACACAAGTCAGTGTGACAGCATCTGGCCGTACACCGTTAGCCTTCATACGGAAGAACCATTGCAGAGCTGTTTCTCCATCCTGCGCCAGAGCAAGTGCCCCAATGATAGAATTCCAAGTATAGACATTCCTCTCAACCATTTCAGAGAACACACGTGCTCCTTCTGCGATGCGTCCACACTTCCCGTACATGTCAACAAGCGCAGTGCCTAATACCACGTCCAGTTCCCATCCCTGCTTCTGCACATACCGATGGATCCAGGCACCAGTGTCGATTGCACCATGATCTGCACAGGCACCAAGAGCAGAAACCATGGTGACACGGTTGGGGGCAACAGAAGCAGCAGACATCCGCCTGAAGGCAGCCAGAGCGTGGAAGCTGTGGCCGCGGTTCCTATACGCAGTGATCACCGTTGTCCACGCGATGACGTCCGGGCATGGCATTTCGTCGAACAGCTGCTCGGCGTGCGCTAGGTCCGGGTCGCAGGCCGCGTAGCGCGCAAGGAGCGCATTCCGGACGTGGAGGTCGCGCGCGAAGCCGGACTTGGCCACCTGGGAGTGCAGGACCGTGAGGTCGCGAAGCGAGGAGAGGGAGGTGAGCATCAGCGGGAAGGTGTAGCGGTTGGGGCGGACGCCGAGGCCGAGGAAGTGGCGAAAGAGCGGGAGCGGCGAGCAAGCGAGGGCTGGTAGGGGCAGGGAGCGGAGGAGCGAATTGAAGACGAAGACGTGGGGCCGCGGGAGCGAGGCGAAGAGGGCGAGGGCGGTGTCGAGGCTGCGGAGGCGGCCGCAGGCGAGGAAGAAGGCGGAGACAATGGTCGTGTTGCGGAGGAGCGCGGGGTCGCGGAGGATGCCGCCGCGAATGGGCCCGAGCGCCGCGGCGGAGGTGCAGGTGTTGATGGCGTGCAGCGCGCGCGCGACAGCGGGTGGAGTCGGCGCGGTGGACGGGCGGAGCGGCGGCGGCAAGCCGGCGGGCTCTGCCATCACGGCGTGCAGAGTGCGCTTTGGCGCGTGGCTTTCGGCTCCCGCTCTGCGGCCGAAAGGGTGCGTTTGCGATTGCGAGCCGAACAGTTGCAGAGTTTGATATTTGGGAAAATTAGGGCTCCGTGGAACATAGGATTCTCAAAATGTAGGAAAAGAAAAAATTGAAGAATTTGAGTTGGTTGACAATTTAATCCTAAATTTAAGAATGTAGAAAAATTTTCCAGTAAAATATTTGGATGAGCAGGGGGAAACATAGGAACTTGTAGGATTCCATTCTTTTAAGATTTGTTTCTACGGGAGCCTTTGGGATGCATGATTGAATACTACCAAATCCTTTAGAACTCCTATGGAATGCTTACCTCTGTGCAAGTTTTAGAGGAAAATAAGAAAGAGGTCACCTCTTGTTAAAATTCCTATGAGTCTATCTCTCTTCAAATTCCTGCATTTCTCGTATGTTGTAACCAAAGGGCTATTAGCAAGTCTTTTTGCGTTTTCAAATCCTATAGGGTTGCAAAATATGGCCACCTTCAATCCTATACTTTTCCTATTTCTATATTTCTTAAATCCTGCATTCGAAAGGAGCCCTAAAGAGGTTGCACCTCATGTTAGATTTCCTCCCGAATTTCTATGGATTGAGTATTCCCTAGGAATTTTGTAGGATTCTGGATGTCTAATCCTTTGCTGCAAAGAGTTATATAGAAAAATTTCCTATAAGATTAGATTCCTACAAAGTTCCTCTACCAATCCTTTGTTCCAAAGGGGGCTTTAGTTTTTAGCATCGAAAGATCATGACTTCCGCAAAATACCATTAAAAGACCTCGTTTCCGTAAAATAGCACCGGAAGATATAAACATCACCTAGAACTACCACGGTTATATTTTAGTAACAACTTTGTTAACCTGGACAAAAATACATCCAACCATTACTAAGCCGCGCCACCTACTCCTCAGGTTCTCGTCCGGCTCGATTTGGGCACGCTCCTACTTGACCTGGTGGCTGGCGCTCTCCTCCTCCTCCTCTAGTCCTCTTGCGCAGCCTCGTCACTCTGGCCACTGTGACACGCTAGCTCGAGTGGTGGCACAAGCTTGGCCGCAACGTCGAGCACACCACGTTCTCCTAGAAGAAACACACAACATTTGCATCAGAATGACCGACAGCTCATGAATGGGAGGGAATAATCTGTCTTTTATACAACGATTCGCGAGGAAGCCATCCCGATAGATGAAAAAAATATGCATATTTGCAAGGGACGAAAATTGCTTGCTTTGTTCATCTCCATGCCACCGACATCGACACCTGCAACTCCAATCCCGTCAAGGTCGCCGCGGCGGACGCAGTGGTAGCAGAGGGAGGCCTTGGGCCCGTAGGCACAGCCCCGCGACGTGGGCCTCGTGCAACCCTGGTTGTCGAAGGGGAGGAACAGCAACGCCGGTGGGTAGGAGCCACATCTCGAGTAGGGAGGGAGGAGCATGAAACGCACCTGTGTTTGGAGGAGGAGTTGCCTAGGGGGGAGAAAAGCATGTCGATGATGGAGAGGAGCAACAGCCTCGAAGAGTAGCCACATCGGTAGGGAGGAGCGGCTCTATCGTGTCTTGAGTACGGCCATACAAGGGTACAAATGTCATATTGCGTCCGTTTAACGTGTAAAATAAGATGAAAATAACTTTTCGGTGAGTAAATCTAACAGGGTGGTAGTTCCAGGTAACATTTGTATCTTTCAGTGCTATTTTACGAGAGCTGTGAGCGGTGTCTTTTAATGGTATTTAACAAAATCGTGATCTTTCGATACTACACAATCAATTTGGCATTTTGGTGTTTTCGTGATTTGCATCGCCGTTTGGCGATCCTTAACCTACAAGGACAAAGCTGGCCAAAAGCTGCCTTTTTATAAGTTTATTAAGCCGTTCTATATAGAGCTTATGTCACCATAGCCAATTCTTCCAATCAATTGCTCTCAATTTTCCCATCATACCATAAACGATGCTGAAATACCTCTAGAGGCAGAACATATTGAAACTCCGCGTGACCCGCCTCTGCGGTTCCTACAGCTCCGCGTGAGACGCCCCGCCATCCCCGTCGTGTCTAACTCCGGCGGCCTCGGCCACCGCCCACTACCTCCACTACTCTAACCTACCCCTTTTCCTCTCTCTCACTGCACCCACCCGCCCACGGGCCGCCGCGTACTGTCCTGTCCGTCTAGAGGCGCCCTCGCCGCCCGGCCGTCACCTCCTCTAGGAAGAATCCCCCAAGCCAACCCTAGAACCCTAATCCGGTGGGTGACAGCGGCGTCGCGCTCGAGCGCGACGATCCGATTGGTTTTTTTCCTATTTCATCCGATCTCATACCATTCGTTGCTGCTATCATCGACTCATCAATTTAGTCATCCTATCCTCATACCGTAATCATTGCCGAGACAGACCATTAGTAGATCAGTATCAAGAAAAATTCTCTATTTAGTTGTGTGTATCACTATGTCCGAAAACGCCGCCGGTGATCCGTCAACGGATCCACCGCCGGCGTGGATCTCAGCACCAATAGTCACAGTCACCATGCCGAGAAGCACCGCCCATCCATCAGCAGATCCACCGCCACCAACCTCACCGTCGGTAACCGTTGTTACCGTTTCCATCGCGTTCTATGGGCCCGCAGAGTGCTATTATGACACAGCAAACAACGTGGTTTCGCTATTACGACAATCCTATCGTCGACTTTGTTATTATAGGACACTAATCGTTGGCTCCTTGCTATTATAGGACAATTGGTATTTTTATACATGTATTTAGTTCTTTTGTGCCCATAATACCCTTCTGCTCCCCATGTTAAAGAGATTGACTTCTGCACGTAAGCGTTTCTCTCCGTGATTTCTGTCGCTCCTCCTTCTCCTTGCACGCCGCCACGCCTCCAGGATCTCGCACGCCACCACGCCATGGACAGGGAAGACAACGATCCTACGACGGTGGCCGGCCATCTCCCACACGCATCCGCTCCTGCAATGGGCCCGACGTCCCTTGATGCCGGCGCCTAGCGTCTGGTCACACCGGATGCCCTAGGGTTGGGCACGCTGGAAACCTGATGCAGGACCCACTGCGGCCAAGGGGAGGACAGCGCTGCTGTGGACCAAGGTGCCATGGCTGCCGTGGGTGATCATGTCCATGGAGCCCTTGCCGGCAAAGGCATGGCTGCCCTAGCTGTCCATGGTGCCCTGGACGACGAAGGCATCATTGCTGGTCTCGACGCGAAGGTCGCGGCAGCCGATGATAATGTACAATCGCCAATGGAGGTCCCTACCGATGCAGGTGCCGAAGCCCTAGCGAGAGCATTGCTGCCCACTGCTCCTCATCCGGCAATGGAGTTCAATCTTCCAGTGCTTGATGTGCAAAGGTAGTGGCGCTAACTATGTCTGTTTTTTTAACCATGATAGGAGATAGTAGTAGACTGTAGTAGACTGTAGTAATATTGATTTCGCTTGTTTATAGGCCCCAAGTAAATGATGTGGAAAATATGGAAAGAGTTGATTGGGATACCATACACATAGTGGAGACACATGATGACGAAGGTCGCATTGATCTTATGAGTGAGCATAAGATATATGAGCTTTTAGGCTTAACAGATGAGGTCACATCAAATATACCTGCACAGAGCTTTGATTTCCTAATGGATGAAGAGAGGAATGATAATGAGGTTGGGCAAAACACTGATGGTGCTGCCATTCCTACTAGTGATGTCGTTCCATGTGAGATGGTCATTTCATATGATAAGAACAACCCATCAATGGAGGTAGGAACAATGTACCCTACAATGGATGAGTTCAGGCTGGCAGTGCGGCAATTTGCCATCAATAATGAGTTCAGTTTAGGAGTAGAAAAGTCATGTAAGACAAGATACAGGGCTTTTTGCAAGTCCGGTGATGAAGAATGTCCTTGCCCTTGGAGGATAAATGGGAATAAACAAAAAGGACAAGCCACTGTGGAGGTGAATATTGAATTTATTTCACTAGTTCTACTTGGTATGTAAATTAATATCAATCTCATTGATTTGTTGTTTTGCAGGTAACAGTCTTGGTTGATGAGCATAAGTGTGTGTCCAGCATGAGGCATATAACTACAACTCTAAGTTGCAAGTGGGTAGCTAGCAAGGCTGTGAGTATCCTTAGAGATGATCCAAACATTGGTGCTAAGGAACTGCAAAAGAGGTTGGAGAGAGGTCACAAGTGTCAAATTGCATATGACACTGTATGGCAGGGTAAGGAAAGAGCTCTTGATGAGGTTTATGGCAAATGGTCAGATAGTTTCGAGCAATTATTTAGGTGGAAGGCCGAGTTGCTGAAGCGATGCCCTGGGAGTGTTGTTGAGATTGATGTACTTGAGGTGAATGGTCAAATATATTTCCACCGTTTTTTTTGTGCTCTGAAGCCTTGCATTGATGGTTTCCTGGAAGGCTGTAGGCCTCATTTGAGCATAGATGCTACCGCGCTTAATGGAAGGTGGAATGGTCACTTGGCCGCAGCTACAGCAGTTGATGGCCACAATTGGATGTATCCACTTGCTTATGGCTTCATAGCTTGTGAAAACACAGACAACTAGACTTGGTTCATGGGACAGTTAAAGAAGGCTATAGGTGATCCTCCACTTCTTGCTATCTGTTCTGACGCATGCAAGGGTTTGGAGAATGCAATAGGGAAAATATTCCCAAATGCAGAGCAAAGAGAGTGTTTTTATCATCTTGTGAAAAATTTCAAGAAACAATATAGAGGGTATGGCCAGATATATCCTGCAGCAAGGGCTTATAGAGAGGACATATTCTATGAGAATATAGCAAAAATGGTTACTGAATCAGCAGCTTCAGTGCAATGGTTACAGAAAAATCATAAGTTTCTTTGGTACAGATGTGGTTTCAATCTAGAAATTAAGTGTGACTACATAACTAGTAATGTTGCTTAGTCATTTAATAACTGGATTAGAGACCATAAAGACTTGCCTGTTGCTGACCTTGCCGATAAGATCAGAGAAAAGATCATGGTATTGTGGAGTAAGAGAAGGAATATTGCATATAGGCTACCTGAAGGAAGGATAGTTCCAGCTATTATGGTTCAGCTAAAGGCAAATACTAGAGGTTTGGGACACTTAAAAATTGTACCATGTTCTAATTGGAGTTCTAATTGGAGGTGTGGGACCATAGCAATAGAGTTGAGAGGCATATTGTCAAGTTACACCAAAGGACATGTTCTTGTCTTGAATGGCAGCACACTGGTAAACCATGTCAACATGTGCTGGCCTATGTAACCCGTCAGCGGGGAGTTGATCTAGAACAGTTTGTGCATGACTACTACTCAGTGAATAGATTTAGGGTTGCTTATGCAGGAAAGATTGAGCCGATGTTAGATAAAACACAATGGCCGCAAGTTGAACTGCCATTTTTAGTTGGTGCACCTCTTGCTAAATTACCTGTTGGAAGAAGAAGAAAACTTAGAATGAAGGGATGGATGGAAGGTGGACACAAGAAGAAAGGTTCCAAAGATGGTGAAATTACCAATGACGGTGACAGTGATACTGCTCCAATGAATGGAAAGGGAAAGAAGATGGTAAGAGGACCTATGACTTGCTTAAAATGTGGACAAAAAGGTCATAGGCAAGCTAGTGCCAAGTGCCCACTAAATGGGACAGCAAAAAAGAGGTACAAACTGATTTTCTTTATCAACAAACTTGAATGAAAATGTCAATATTAATTTATTTCATTACCTATAGGAAACGTAGGCAACCTAGGAAGAATGTTACAAGATTAGCGCCAGCAGAACCCAACACCCCACGGAGGCCGACTCGAGAAGAAATTCTACGAGATAGTCCAGGAAGGGTCACTAGAAGGTAAAAAAAAATAGTAACATATTTACTGCACCTTGGTTTTTCAAAGCATCTAATTGTCATATTGTATTTATTTGCAGCAAGCTTGCGATGTTATTGGGAGAGGGCACATCTTCACGGACCGACAACACTAGTCCCGTGAGGATGTCTACCGTGGCACCACCAAAAAAGATGACTCTGAAGAGGAAGCTACAAATTGGATGATAAATTAGTTAATTTAGTTGTGATGAGATGTAAACTCATGATTTATTTCACATGTCTTGGAAGTCTTCGATCTTGTTTGGAACTAAATTATGGTGTTTTGACATAAACTTGTTTATGTAAGAATCACGGTTTTATGAGATAAACTTGTTTGTACTAAATTCATGGTTTTATGTATTAGTTATAATTGTGTATGGATCATTTTTTATGAATAATATTACATATTACACTGGTTGTGGCTACGTCCGGCCATGCACAGCCACGTCCGGCCATGCCCAGCCGGCCGGCGGCCACGTCCGGCCATGCCCAGCCGGCCGGCGGCCACGTCCAGCAAAGGCCATTTTCATTGTCACGGTTAGCAAAGGCCAGGCCAGCAGCCGCTGCAGGCCGGAGAATGTAGGAGAACGTCCAGCAAAGGCCAAGCGACAGTAGAATGCATGAGAAAGGAGCAGAAGGGTATTATGGGCACAAAAGAACTAAATACATGTATGAATTGTCCTATAATAGCAAGGAGCCAACGATTAGTGTCCTATAATAACAAAGTCGACGATAGGATTGTCGTAATAGCAAAACCACGTTGTTTGAAATAGCAAATTTCTCCACTCATAGGGTGCGCGTGGACGCCACACCGTGCCCGGTGGATATTTCACCGGCCACTCAAGTTGCAGCTGTAAGTTCTATGGTCCTACTCGTCAGACACAAGAAGTTTGGGTATGCTGTTAAAAAAAAAAGTCTGGGTACATTTTACAAACCGGTTCACAGTTCACAGAACCGCCGCATAATAACTCCATTTTTTTTCAGGGTTTGTCTCAGTCTGAGGGAAGCGCTACTGAGAGACGCCAATCGGAGGAGGCAGAACCGTCGCCAAATTCTCCGCGGAGCATCCCGATCATGTCGTCGCCGGCGGCGGAGCCGCCGCCGAAGAAGCGGAAGCTAGCTGACACCCAGGACCCAGGCCCCTCCTCCACCTCGGTGCCCGTGGCACCTCCTTCCCCTGCTCTGCCGCCTCCCCAAACCCTAGCTGCGGCGGCGCCCTCAACCTCCTCTCCACCTTCGACGGAACCGGAATCCCTACCGTCGGAGGACGAAAAACTTCAAAAGCGCCGCAACCGGGAGGAGCTGAGCAAGGTCATGACACACTACCGCCGTATCCGCGACTACATAGGGCAGCGAAAAGACTGCGGCCTCACGCCCGAGCTGGAGCAGGACTACCTCTACCTCATCTCCGCCTCCCGAGGAGGTTAAACTCTCTCCTCTGTAGTCACATCATCAGATTCACATACATTAAGACTGGAATTACTTTGTCGTTAGTTGATGTTGTGATTGCTATGAACTGGGTAAGCTTGAACGGCTCAACACTCGAAACTAGATTTGTTTGTAGCTGCAATCACAGCGGATGATAAAATTCTGGGCACCTAGTCATATTTTCCTTCAATTGTTCCTGGTTAGAGCATGGTTGTTAGTTCATATTAGGAGGGGAGATCATATGCTGGGCTTTGCAATTATTCAATAGCCTGTGAACTCAGATGTTTAACAGATGGAATCATGTAATTTGTAATCCTACATATTAGGAATATACAGCTTAACAAAGGATTTCGTGGTAGTTTGTTCGTGTTTCCCTAGTTCCCTTTGGTTTACTTTGCAACTGACTAAAGAGTTAGCCCATCTTCAATTAGCTTCTCTGGTTGTGCATTCCATTAAGCCAGTGTCTCGAATGATTATTGATTTGATGATGTGAATAATAGTGTGTACACAGACAATGATAAATTCTGCGTGAAATTCCCGCGCTAGTAAATAAAGTTTGGAAGCAAAAGCTGATTCTAATACTACTGCCTCATTGATAGAAAGTGAAGATATTGTGACATGTTTGCTATATTTGCACCTTTAAGCTTAGACAAAGCATCATTCAGGATTAAATGGTTCCATTGCTGTGTTCGCTTCAGATTTTTCTGGCTGTGCTGTGCAGCCGTAACACAAAGTCCTGTAGCATTGTTGCTTGGTGGCTGCAGCTGTGCAGCCGAACACAATGCTTGAAGACTGTCCATCAATCTCTGGAACTATATAACGTATAATCCAAAAAGCTTGCACTTTACTACAGATACCCATATTTTTTTCTCAGAAATTATGCTTCTCCACATTTTGTGACCAGTTCGATTAGCAAATAGGAAGGACGAAGTTTCTCGAAGTACACCAAAGTATGGTGTTGTGGTTCCTTTTCTTCTTCTTATTATTTTTTGGGAGGGGAGGGGGGGGGGTACCTTGTTTTCTGCATGTTGTAAAACCAATGACAACTAATAACTGCACAATCTTGAAGGATTTAGAACTATATCTGCCTTTCTTTCAGACACCTTTTGCCCATGGCATGTCAGATTAAAATGCGTCATATTTTACTGTGACTCACTTTGATTAACAATGAGAGCCTTATTTATGAATGAAATTTCTAGTGACTTATTCTTATTATCCCAGTAAATAATCAGTTTCTTCCATCTTTACAAACTATCAATCTCTTTTTCATGTCTATCTGTGCAGGTTGTGAAAGTGTACAATGTTTTCTATCTTTGCTAATCCCTCGATTTGCCTCACACTGTCCTACTGCACTCGAAGCAGCGACTAAAGTTACCATCAACATGTACAAATGCAACATGGACACTGTAACAAGAGGGAAGGATTCGAGTGCTATTGCATACAAGACAATTAGGGCTTGTATCATTGGCTTAACTGACATATGCTCTGCAGCATCTTCTGAAGCACCCAAGTCACCTGTTATCAGAGGAATCTGCTCTGAGGTTTATAGAACTGTTTTGTCCTTCTTCATTTCAACCTTTGAGGGGAAGGACATCTATCGTATCGACCCTAGAAGACGTTTAATGCTTCAGGACCCTTTGAAGTTGCTAGAGACTTTAAAGCTGGAGTCAGAGAATGCCAGCCAACCAGCATTTGATAGTTTATTTGAACTGGGAGCACTTTGTTTGCTATGCATATTTCTTTTGTTCCCAGAGAATATACTAGAAGCCTGTTTTACACTGCTTGCTTCTGCAGAATCTGATGATATAAAAGGAGAAGGCTTGTACTTTTTAAATCAGCTGACGTGTCGTCTGAACAGTAATGCTGCAAGTGATGCTCTTGATGAGAAGATTGATGGACAGACTTCAAGGACTGAAGGAAATCTGTCTGACACCAAAAAGACTGTTGATTCAAATCCTTTGTCCAATGATAATATTGATTTGGAAAATGCTATGGTGGATTCAAATGAGTGTTACATCACACTGGTATGGAACAATTACTGTTGATGCTGAATTTTGACCTTTCCATTAAATAGTTTTGAATTGTGACCTATTGAAGACAATAAAAACTTCTAGTGTACCTATTTAATCAAGGATCTGATTTTTGTATTCTGCTTACGCGCCGCAAGGTTCTGCTTGCAATTATAGCTAAAATTGACTCAGGAAGTTTGTGATCTCTAGGGGCTTTTTTTTGTTACCTTCCACTTTATCTTGTTGCAAAAAATCTGCTTTAACTTCCATCTTTATTATTTGTGCAGCTCTTTTGCTTATTTATTTTACAATCTTTTAGGTTTCATTTGCAGGCCATCTCTAGGTGTCCATCTTTGAGACAGTGGATATTATCAAGGTACAAGAAATTTTGTGATTCCTGTGAACCTGCTGTAGTTTCAGAGGTGTCATCTTGTTTGAAAGTTTTGGGTTCGTTGTCAGATCCTGTTGAGGATAAAAGTGACAACCGCAATGAATCATCAGTGCTCGAGAAACTCGACAAAAATGTCAGAGAAAACATGCAACTAGACGGACTAGTTTCTTCATCTGAGCAGGGAATGATTTTAAAAACTGAGAAAAAAGGTAATTACAGAGATAATTCTTTACAGAACAAGAATATGGATATCGATCATACTGATAATAAAAAATCAGATAGGCTGGTGGATGCAAACATGAATTATAGCAAAGGAGTAAGTGTTGCCTCTGATACAGTGCATCAAGGTACAAGACCTGATCCGGTTACGCCAAAATCTGTGTATGATTCTTCTGGAGGATCTACATCACTTACTTCCCCAGGACAACCTTTTGGGAAGGCAAAGCTCATATATTCTGAGCCATTTGATATTTATGGCGCTTATGTCAAAAGGGATGTGATTTCAGTTTCAAAAGAACTTTGGGTTGGTTCGCTGGGAAATAGAGCTGCAGAGGCATTAGTCAGATCTAAGTTTGAGGAGTTTGGTCCATTAGCAAATTTTTTATTCTATCCATCCAAAGATTTTTCCTTAGTTGAATATAGAAACATAGTACATGCTGTGCGTGCATGTGGATATATGCAGGGTTCCTCCATTTGGGGTGGTTTTCTTCAGATAAGGTATTTAGACAGACTAATAGGTAGTAAAGGATTTATTCGTGGTGTAGCTATTGGTGAAAGCCGACATATTTATGTTGCTAAAGTCAAGAGCCAAAAAGACAAAGATGAGGTGTTTGATGAATTGAAGGCAGCAGGGTTGAAAAGGCCATGTGGTGTTACTGATATCTCTGGTGAAAATGCTTTGCTTCTTGAATTCGAGACAGCAGTTGATGCAGCTACAGCAAAAGCCTATATTAGGAGCCAAGCTCCTGCAGATGTTTGTTCAAGAGATAAGAATGCACCTGGTCATCAACTCTTAGTGCAAAATATAGACAACGCAGTCCCTGACATGGAGTTAATTAATGCCTTCTCTCGATTTGGTGAGGTCATTAGGTGCCAATTCAATAGGCCTGACGGGAACTGCTTTATAGTTTATAGATCACAAGATGCTGCTGCCTGTGCGAAATCACACTTGCATGGAGCACGGTTTGGGATGAAGTCAATTATTGTTGAATCAAGGATGTGCAGTGCAGGATCTGTTCCGGATAAAACAGCGTTGCCTGTTGCTCCTTTGTTAGGCCAGAGTTTTCCTGACAACAGCATCCACCAAGAAATCAGGTCAGCTTAACCTATTTCCCTCATTTTTAGATAGATAAAACATTGGTGGCATCTTTTGTTATGTTGCATTCTGTCTGTTGATGCGATTATAGCTTCCAACCATGCAATTTTGGGATTATGCTATGTATGAATAGATAGTCAATTGCATCGGTTGCCATGGATCCTTGTTTTCATAGAGAATAAAAATAATATGCCATGACCCATGATAAACATATAGATTTTTGTGTTGGCTGCTCAGAATTTAGTCTTTCCACATATGCCATTGATCTGTGAAGGAACATTTTTTTTGTCACTATTAGCTTGTTATCCCTGCTTACCTAGATTTAAACTTGTGAAGAATCTCCTTTTGAATCTAAAAATGCAAGGCGACACAAACAGTATGTTGTGATCCATTTACTGTGCATGTGCATTATATTTGGGTAGCTATAGCTGCAATCTCACAATTCAAATGGAAACAACATGCAAGCAGGACATGGTAATTTACAACCTTTTATACTACGTTATTTGGTGCAACCATATTTGATTGGAGTGCAGCAGGTGCATGAATGTTGCTCTTTAGTTTTACATGCATTGCAAAACTGTGATTAATATGTCACTGTGAGAAACAATAAGATGCCCATGGCAACCTTTGACGTATTAAAACATGTTAATTCATGTGGATAGGCAGAATCCTAAACATTTTATATGGCCCTTATATGCCTTTACCGTCTTTCCCTCTTACCATCAATCAAATATGTTGTACTGCTCGTATGTTATTATGCTTATATCTCGGAGTTTAAGTGCTTTACATATAGAGCAACATTTCTAGTTTGGAGGTTCATCATTTGATTGAACCTACAAAACCCTGAAGGACTTCCATGTCCTGGTTCCACATTATGTGATCTCCTACAACTTTTACATGCCCTAGTGGAACATTTCTTGTTACTTACATATTCTACTTTTGGAACTGTCTGCAGGAATCCAAGAGTTTCAGGATATCATGCAGGCTATGCAGCACCAGTGGATCGACCTGTTTATGGCAAGTCTATTTCTTTAATGGAACATAAATCTTGCAAGCTTGTGCATGATTAGTTTCCAATATAACAATGTTTTGCTTGATGTGCAGGTCCACCTCCAAATACAAACAGAGCTCCACAAGGAATTCACCCTTGCCCTCCTGTTTCCACACACCGTGGTTCTGTAATACCACCACCACCTATTCAGACCTCCTTTGTTCGTCCTGTATATCATGGTCCAGGGAGTCCTTGGGAGAACACTACCCCGAATCCACCACCCTTCACTCATGTTTCTCCTTGCATGATGCCTGGAAGTAACTTCCGTGTCAATCCTAATCTTCCTTTCATACCCTCTTCTGTTCCTCCTATTGCACAGCTACCTGGAGGTTCAGCGCAGCATTCTGAGAAAATGCCACCACCACCACCTCCACCAAATGTAGCTCCTCCACCATTTAAACATCTAGATATGCCACCTCCACCTCCACTACCTATTTCCCAGCCACCTTCAGTGCCACCACCCCCACCCCCAGATTCTCCTCCGTCTCAACCTATTGCTGACTCTTCTGACCTGCAAAAGCCATGTTCTCATCCTCGATGGCAGGGTTTCCTTGCAAAAAGCAGCTTGAACTATTGCAGAGTCTATGCAAGTAGAGTAGAGTTGGATGCCTGTAAATATGAAAATGCTGTTTCTGAACCAGCGGAGTAAGGGTTACATAAATTCATGCTACTAAATATACTATTATGAATATGGTAGTTTTCTTAAAAGAATTTCTTTGTACATTCCAGATGGCCTGAAAAACTAGATGTGACAAAGCGCACAGATTTCCAGCACGTGAAGACAACTTTCTCCAATACTCCACCTAGTAAAGTAAGTTTCCAGATCATATTGCATTTCAGAAATATTTGCAGCTTAGTGTAGTTTTGGATTTTGTGTTGTCTTGATGAAATGGGAAATGGGTGCTTTGTTCATGTAGTTCTTACTTCTTAACACTCAAATTTCACATACCATGTAAGTGCCTTAAGACCATTCTGCATTTCAGGTCCAGTACTTGGAAAATATAATTTCGTTGCTAAGATACTTAGGGCGCGCTTGATAGGGATCCAGGTTCTCTCATGAAACATTTCTCTAGAATCCGAATCACTTCGTGGAACCATTTGATTGAAAGGCTGGATTCAGATTATTGAGAGGGAGGTAAAAAACAATGTTATGCATGAAAAAATTATAGAAATAAATAAGTTTTACAAAAATACTGAAACTTAGGGATGAAGAGTAATACAAATATGACCTATTTTAAATTGTTAGACTTGAAGAGGACCAGTATAAATGTTTCTAGATAAGAGGGGAGATATGAAAGGAAGAATCGGAATCACAAGAAAGAGGAACCACGTTGTAGCCGACTCACTCAAGAAGACAAAAAAAATTTTACCATTTGGCAGCATTTCTTCGGTTCCTGGCAAGAATCGGAACCGATTCTGGCTGCCAAATGAAGCCTTAGTCCTGGTGTGGGTAAATCTTTTATATGTTATTTGCATGATGAATATCTAGTTACTTTCATTAGTTACCAGATTATGACTGAAATTTCACTAATTAATTAGATCAATGCCCCCTTGGTCTGATTTGAACCTGAATTTTTTCTTGAACGATGCATGAGAGCTGTGTGCCATTTCAAAGGTAGAAAAAGAAGGAAAAAGTCTATTTTACTCCCTTCAACTATTCACTTTGTCCATCCCACCCCCTAACCAAAATATTAGCTTAATTTACTCCCTTCTCCTATTTACACCGGCTCAATTTAGCCCTTAAGTCGGATTCCCACCAGAATTTGCTTGGTTTTGGCTCATGGAAATTAGCTTTGACCGCCATGTAATCTCATTATGCGGACGCTCTATACTATCCGTCGCTCCTGACTCCTGAGCGGAGCTTTGCGCTAGGCACCAATGTTCGGCGCCAAGGCTCCTAGGCTCTGGAAGCCGGAAGCCCAATCGAGCAGGCTTCCTGACAAGGTGACCGGCAGCTGCATGCAGGCAAAGGAAAATCGTGCCCAATCTGATGAGGCTTCCTAACAAATGCATTCTTTTTGAAAACTTATATTGCACGTACAGAGTACTACAAAGCATTCAGGAGAGCAACACACAAATTTAAAATATCAGAAAAAATAGAGATTTTGAAAGCAGTCAGCTTAGGAGGGACAAATGTATATCATTCAGGCTCGGGGTCTACATGCAGCTCACATGCATTTTCATGTCAAACGAGATTGCATGGCAGTCAAAGCGCATTCAGGACGTTTGGCATGGCTCTAGAGCTGAACTCCACCGGCTCCAACCAATTTTCTAGCCAAATACCTCAACCTCCCCAACTCTGGAGCTCCCTCAACTCTAGAGCTGTAGTGCAAATGGGGGTGGAGTTGTGGAGTACCTATTTTGCTGCTCCAAAACTCTCTAGAGCTTGGAGTTGGAAGAAATTACCTACCACTGCCACTCATTACGTAGAAAAACGGTCCGTTTCTTTCTTCTTTCTTTCCCCGACCTCCCTCATCCCGCGCCGCTGCCGTCGTACCTCCCTCATCCCGTGCAGCTGCCGTCGCACCTCCCTCCTCCCGCACCGCCGTCACCGCACCTACCTCCTCCCGCGCGTAGGTGGGTCCAGCGGCAGCGCGTAGGTTTGGTCCCACGGGCCAGGCTGCGGTGTCGCTCCCTCGCCCAGCAGCTGCGCACCGAAGCAGGGGCAGCGAGCGTGGCGGCAGATCCATGGCGACGAGCACGGAGCGGGAGGTAGCACCAGCGAGGTGAGCAGGGAGCAGAGCCAGCACCAGCGAGTGGCGAACTCACAGGCCACGCGAGATGGCACTGGTAGCATCCAATCGATGAGCTGTGCCAAAAAAATTTCTCCCTCCGTAATTTCTCTTCCTCACCACCCGTTCTTCCAAAAGCTCTTCTTGTTTATCTCGCCGAGCAGCAAGAGGAAGGAGGGGTCAGAACGAGAGGATGACATGTGGGGCCATGGATTAGGGTCAATAGTGGCATGCCACCATAAAAATATTTTTTTTAGAGTTGTGACTACCCTTCTAGCCAAACACTCCATCTAAACAACTCCAACTCCACCCAGAGCCAGCTCCAGCCAGAGTTCAGAGTTGGAGCTGCTCCACGATGGAGCAGAGCCATGCCAAACACGTCCTTAGATTGGTCAAAACCATGCCATGTAAGCAAATTCTGGTGGGAATCCCACTTAAGGGCTAAATTGAGCCGGTATAAATAGGAGAAGGGAGTAAATTAAACCAATATTTTGGTTAGGGGGTGGGATGGACAAAGAGAATAGGTAAGGGGAGTAAAATGGACTTTTTTCCAAAAAAGAAAATACAAACAGGTCTAGAAAAGACCCAACCTGAGCACGAAAACACCTGAGTTTTGAAATGAAAACTGTTGAGATTTCTGATGCAAACATACAGTTCTTTTTCGTGGGTCATGTCTTGGTAGCTGATTATGGACCCTGCAGCTGCCTATGTGTTCTAATTTAGCTTTTGTTGAAGTTATTGATATCTAATTTAGCTAACGATACATAGTCTTCGCTGAACTTGTAGCCTTATAAATAACATCTTTGGGAACCTGGCTCAGCTCACTATGTTATGCAAAAAGGGAAAATTAAATCAGCCCTGTCTGTGCTTGTTGTTAGAAACTCGAATAGTGCTGGTGAGGGTGAGGAATTGTAATAGTTGGACAGGAAATTTTCAGCAGACATTACTGCTTTATTCTTTTACACCTGTAGTTTCACACATCAACAAGGTCTCTTATACCACATATTACCTTTTGTTTTGTATGTACCATACTACCATGGTGTAAGCTTTGAATAACAAAAACAAACAACAAAGCATTTTAGTATAAGCTTCATGTATAATTGCAACAGTTTAAGAGTACTTCTTATGACAAATCTAATAAACTGTGTCTGGCAAAGTTTACTAGTTTTGTTCAAAACAGTGGTTAAAGCTTTTAAGGTTTGATTGGATATACTACAACGGCATTTGTTTTTGAGAATGCAGGGATTACCTGTTAGTCTATGATTATACAATGATATCTGGTGCTAATAAATTTGTAACATGTTAGCTATGTTTTGAGATGTGTAAGTGGAGATAGCTAGTCATATATATGTATACTTTTTGACTCAAGCCAAATGACTTGGTGCTCATTGAGTGTGCAGTCAATTCAATGGTGTCAAGATAATAAATTAATAACATAGTTCAGTATGCCAGTGTTCCATTGTTAAACTTACAGTATTAAGGCTATATATCACCTACAATTAATGGAAGGGCTGATTTACCTACTGTTTGATTTCTATGGACTAGGCTGGAAATATGTTAGGGGTAGATGGCAAGATTTAGATGAAAATGCACATGTGCTTTTCACTCTGGGGAAAATGATAATTTTTTGAAGTAACCATAATTTCTTGTTTTCCGCTGTGCAGAGAGAAGTCTGTCGGCTGTTGCCTTGTTCAGATGGTGATCAGAAAGGGGTATGCTCTTATCGATACTGCCAACTACATTACCCGAACCTCATTATTTTCTTTTCCTTATACATGTATTGATGAGACAAATTCATCCAATACATCTTTTGTGTGTGCGGCTACAATCTTGCACTAGGCCTTAAGCAAACTACAAATGAAATTACTCTCGTCCCATTGTAGTGTAATTTAGTTGTGAAAAACAAAAAAAGTGGCATTTGTGACAACTGACAAAGTAAATTGTAATTTCTAGTTTGTAGGCGATGTGCTTGTAAAGTCATAGGAAATTTTGTTTGTGCGTATGTTCCATGGCAGACAACAGCAATATTGTTGTCATTTTACTTAAAAAAAACTCTGCTTCTAGTGCTGAGGAACATGATATACCATGTAATTGTTTCAACTTTGGCTATCAGATCATGTAGAACATAATGATTTTAGAGTTGCATTCTTTGATGACTGTTGGCCAATTGGTTGACTTAAATGTTGTGTATCTTGCAGTTCCAGGATTTTATATCGTATCTGAAAAACAGAGAATGTGCTGGTGTTATAAGGATTCCTGCTGTGAATTCCATGTGGACAAGGCTACTATTCATACTTCCTCCCACATCTGAGGCGTGTGGCATGCTAGCACTTCCACCTCACCCGTCTGACTGTATGATTGTTGTAATTTTGCCCAGGGAAACAACCGTCGAAGCTACATGACAATTTTGCGTACTGCATGTATGCTCACTCTGGTTTTTGAGAGCTTTGAACTTGTAGCAGTTATGTAAAAGCTGTGCATAATTGTTGGTCACCATAGTGTTTTTTTTTGTTGAAAGAAAACTGGCTACTAGTTCGAATTGCTTTTGTTTAGTGTTCCACTTCAGTTATCTGTGAACCATCACGATCTAGCTCTGCGGACGGAGCTCGTGCACCGTTCACCATTCTGTATTTCTGTGCAGGCGCGGAAGGACGGCTGTGCGCGTCGGGCAGTCAGCGAGGAATTTGGCTCCTTTCCTTTACGCGCTTAACAACTAGCCCCGGGCCAGGCGCCAGCTGCTGCGGCAGAATGCGGCGCCTCCAGCTTGCTGCACGCTTGCGTCGGGTCGTGTCCACTGTCCAAGCAAACTCAAGGTCATATTTTGACATAGTATGTCCACGACACCGCGTGGTACACGACATGGCTCGAGTATCACGCATGACGAACTAGTGCTGTGTTCAGATTGAAAATAAAAAATAATTTTACTAGATAAATAGTGCACTGAAAAGCGTGTTCGGGATGAATAGAAAAAACTTGTGAACACGGCCTAGCCATCGACGTGGAGCTGTAGATGAAATCTGCCCGCAAGGGAAACCCAAAGCGTCACATCAGCGCGACGCGGCAGGATCCGCGGGGTCCAACGCAACCATGTCCCTGTCACCCATAGCATTTCCAATTTTGTAATCCTGCCGCCACGCATCATATCACACCGTGCATTACGGACCCGGCGTGTGCGATCGCAGCCGTTCTTCGCAACTCACCCTAAAGCCAGCACCCAGCAGCCAGCCCATCGCCGCTCCGCCCGCCATGGAGCACGCCGGCGCCGCCCGGGACGAGGCCGCCTTCTCCGTGCGGGTGCTCCGCCACCTCGCCTCACGCGACGGCTCCGGCGCCAACCTGGCCGTCTCCCCGCTCTCCATCCACGCGGCGCTGGTGCTCCTCGGAGCGGGCGCGCGGGGCGCCACGCTCGACCAGATCGTCGCCTTCCTCGGCCCCGCCGGCGGCCCCGCACACGCCGCGCTCGCGTCGCACGTCGCGCTGAACATGCTCGCTGCTGACAGCTCCGGCGGTGGAGGCGGGCCCACGCTGCGGTTCGCCAACGGCGTCTGGGTCGAGGCGGCGCTGCGACTCAAGGACGCCTACGCCCGCGTCGCCGCTGAGCACTACCGCGCCGAAGCGAGGCCGGCGACCTTCAAATCCAGGGTAAGAGCTCTCAACTCCCCACCAATTGGCAATTGGCTCTTTGCTCTGCCGCTGATGCCTCACGCTCGTCTGGTTTATTGGTCCAGCCAGAGGAGGCGAGACTCCAGATCAACCAGTGGATCGAGAGCGCGACGGCCGGCCGGATCAAGGATCTCCTTCCCCAAGGCTCCATCCATGGGGGGACGCCGGTGGTCCTCGCCAACGCGCTCTACTTCAAGGGTGCCTGGGAAGGCAAGTTCGACGCGTCGCTCACGCAAGACGGCGCCTTCTATCTACCCACCGGCGGCCAAGTCCGCGTTCCCTTCATGTCGAGCACCAGCAAGCAGTACATCGCCACCCACCCCGGCTACAAGGTCCTGAGGCTCCCCTACGCAAGCAGCGGCGAGCACAAGGCGTTCTCCATGTACATCTACCTCCCTGACGCGCACGACGGCCTGCCGGGCCTTGTGCAGAAGCTGAGCTCCGACCCGGCGTCGCTCGAGAGCGAGAGGACTCTGACGTCCAAGCTGCCCGTGCGCGCGTTCAGGGTGCCCAGGTTCACCATGTCGTGCAAGACTAAGGCCACGGAGTTGCTGCGGGACCTCGGGCTGACGCTGCCGTTCGACCCCATCAGCGCCGACTTCGGCGACATGTTGGAGTCCTCGCCGGAGCCGCTCGTCGTGTCGGAAGTCTACCACGAGTGCTTCGTCGAGGTGAACGAGGAGGGGACCGAGGCCGCCGCGGCGACGGCCGTCGTTATGGCCTTCGGTTGCGCGCGTCCGCTTGCGCCGGTGGACTTCGTCGCTGACCACCCGTTCATGTTTCTGATCCAGGAGGACTTGAGCGGCGTGGTGGTTTTCGCAGGACAAGTGGTCAATCCTGCGCTTTCAGGCTAAATTCTGGTCTGGAAATTAAATAGACGTCAAGCGATTAATCCTCCTATGTTCGCTCTTGCGCTTTGTAAATGGCTGGTCCAAACTTATGAGATGCTTGGAGGAAATGCAAAAACAGTTGGAGGTTGACTCATGTTACGCATAGGTTGTATTGCTACTCTGTTGCACTAGTTTGATCTTTTTGGAGTCTATATATCTGTCGAGAATTTGTAAATTTCAATTTTGCTAGTACTATTTTGCGGGACTGCTTGAAACTACAGCAATTTTATTGTCATGGTCGGATGCACAGTTGGGGACTGCACCACAGTCAGCTGATAAATGCTTCTCACCATAAGTTGATTTTGAACCTTTAATCTGGCTTTTAATCAATGCTTTCTCATCATCGCTTGTATGTGTAGTAAGTTATGGAGTTGTCCCTTCTCTTTGGCAAGACTTTGAATTTTTCTATCCATTATCTAACAGAAGTGGTTGAAATAATATTCTGTAGTTCTAAACGGTGTTGCTGGTTTTGCTATCATGGAGCACTATTTTATTTTAATCTTACAGAATCATTTACCCTCTCAGATTGGCTATCTAAGATTAAATCGATCCGTGAATTGAAACTATTGCCCCTAAATGTTGTTTCCCGAATTGATCTTTGCTAGGAAGGCTCGATTGCCCGCTCTCTTGCTCTTCAATAGTGATGCTGGTGATTCATTTTTAACTTCAAATTGGCAAATTCAGATACGCGCAGTCTCAACTAGATTCTGCCCAACACTGACATGCAAAGTGATGCACGACAAAAATTTGAAAACAGTTATCCAGAAGTAAGAACAGGCTATTAACTTCACAGAATCACAGGACCACACCGATCCCATGTTATTGCTTTAAGACAAATTCAAACTCAAAGCATTTTAGAAGAAACAGGTATATGAAAGAACAAGAACCCCTGCTTTAATTTGTTCTATCTGTTACTGCAAAACATCAGTCTATACCAGCAGCTACGATTAGTAAGAAACAGGTATATGAAAGAACAAGAACCCCTGCTTTAATTTGTTCTATCTGTTACTGCAAAACATCAGTCTATACCAGCAGCTACGATTAGTCATAAGAGCCATCACATGCGAAGGATAGATCAGTACGTTCACGCACGCGTTTCCACATCCAAAATTTGGGCCACATTGAAGAATCGATGCACTCTTCCACGTCCAAATTTAGGCCAAAAGAGATGGGTTCGTCACCTGCCCGGCGAATACCACCACGCCGCTGCGGTCCTCCTTGATCAAGAAGATGAATGGATGGTTGGCGACGAAGTCATCCACCGGCATCATGGGCGGACAGCCAGGGACGGGATTGAAGAAAGTCGCCGCGGCGGCCTCCGTCCCTTCCTCATTCACTTCGACGAAGCACATGTGGTGGACCTTCGAAACCACGAGCGGCTCCGGAGGCGCCTCCACCATCTCCGAGAGGTCGGCGGCCACGGGGTCGAACGGCAGCTTCAGCCCCAGGGCCTGCAGCGTCTCCGTCGCATCCGTCCCGCACGAGACGGTGAACTTGGGCACCATGAACGCGCCCATGGGCACTTTGTTCCTCATGGTTCCTGAGCTCTCCAGCAGGGATGGGTTGGAGCTGAGGTTGCGCAGCAGGCTCGGGAGGCCGTAGTAATCGTCAGGGAGATATATGTACATGGAGAACACCCGTTGCTGGTGCTGGCTACTACCGGGCGTCGCCGTGCTTCTGGCGTCGTAGGGAAGCCTCAGGACCTTGTAGCCACAGCGGCGGGCGATGTACTGGTTCTTGGTGTTCGACATGAACGGCACGAGGACGTGGCTGCCGTTGAGAAGGTAGAAGGCGTGGTGCTGCGTGTAGCGGATCTCGAACTTGTGCGACCATGCGCCATTGAAGTAGAGCTCGTTGGTGAGAACAGCCTGCGTCGAGGTTGTGATGGAGCCTGCTGGGATGGGGTTCTTGATCCGGCCGGCCGTCGCGGCCTCGATCCATTCGTTCATCTGCCGCGTCGCCTCCTCTGGCTGGAATCGATCAAGCAATCGGATTAATTTGAGAGGTGCAGAAGGGCAGTTGCAGTTGGTATAGGCGAAGGCTTTTTCTTTACCTGGGATTTGAAGGGCACCGAGCGCACCTCGGCGAGGTAGTGTTCGGTGACTTGGTGGGCGTAGGCGTCAGTGAGACGCAGCGCGGCGTCGATCCAGACGCCATTGGCGAAGCGCACCGTGGGCCCGTCGCCGGCGTCGGCGGCGAGCACGCGCAGGGCGACGTGGGAGGCGAGCAAGGCGTGGGCGTGGGCGCCGGCGGGGCCGAGGAAGGCGATGATCTGGTCGAGCGTGGCGCCCCGCGCGCTGGCGCCGAGGAGCACGAGCGCCGCGTGGAGGGAGAGCGGGGAGACGGCCAGGTTGGCGGTGACGCTACTGAGGCCGTCGCCGCGGCTGGACATGTGGTGGAGCACGCGCATGGAGAAGGCGGCCTCGTCCCGTGCGGCGTCCGCGTGCTCCATGGGTGGATGCGCAGCGTGGGGGTCTCAACAATTTGGTCCTGTTGGCGTGCCGAAGAAAGAGCAGGTCTAGATGTATTGATCCACCAATCCAGATTTTATAAGCCCAGCGAGTAAAACTAAGTCCACCGACCCTTCCGTTACCTTCGTGGAGACGTTGGCACGCTTCCAGAGTTCCAGGAGATGTCGAGTGCATCACGCCCACAACCACCGCCAACAAAGTCTCCGTGAGGATTGGGAGTTGTGACCTAGCTAGTTGGATAAACTTCCTTTGTTTAGTTTGGAGAATACCGCATATAGATGCAATGCAGGGCACACGAAACTGTTCGGCTCGATCGGAACTCGATCGTGATCTCTCTCATCCTCCGGAACCAGAAGCCAATTCCACCGGTGCGCGCCGCCGCGCGCGTAGGGGAGCCGCAGTACCTTGTAGCTGGTGCTCGACATGAACGGCACGCCGTCGTGCAGGAAAAAGGCTTCGTCCCGCGTGAAGTAAAGCGTCGAACTTGCGCTCCCAGGCGCACTTGAAATACACTCATGTTAATTAATTAAGCCTTTTAAGGAAGAGATATTTTTGTTAGTATTTGTAGTAATTCTTGTATAAGGCTAAAGTAACATGAGTGTATTTTGAATCGGATAGAATTATACTATGTCTACTTCTAAAGTAACAGGAGCTTCGAAAACGTTTCCAGCACACGCAGATAGGGTCAACATTAGATGGGGTCGACAAGGCATCGATCTCGCCTTTCTTGATCCAAACGCACGGCCACATGGAAACCGAACCCTCGGATCCGCCGGCCGCCGCCGCCGCCGCCTGTCCCCGGTGGGTGATGCTGAGCCGCCACAGTGACAGGAGAGCCATCGCCGACGACGCCAAGGCGACCTCGGCCGCCTCCCACACCTCCTCTGGGCATCTCCTCCACGTCTCCTTCCCCCTCACGTCGCCGCCGCCGGCGTGCTCCACCTTGTACCACGACTGGCCGCACATTGCCGACCCCGCCGCGCGCATCCAGGGCCCCCAAATCTTCGCCTCCCACGGCGACTGCCTCCTCCTCGACGTCACGTCCGGCGACCCCGATCGGTGGCGAGACACCGTCGTAACCGACTACTTCCTCTACGAGGCGGCCGCCGGTGCCCGGCCGCCGGCACTGTTGCTCCTCCCCACCTGCTTCATCCCCATGATATTCGAGCGCAAGAAGAAGCACGACGACGAGGACCAGGATCCCAGCCCCCTGTGGAGTGACTACACCGGCATCCTTCGCCGCCGGGACGGCGAGGTCGTTGTGGCCCGGCTCGAGGTCCCGAAAGCCACGCCACGGCGAACGGCGGAGCTCTGCGTGCTTGACACGGGCAGGCTCAAGTGGGAGATCGATCAGGAGGTCCCCATCATCCACGGCGAGTCGACGGCGCGCCAAGCCCAAGAGCTGACGCAATGGTGGAAGACCGACGAGGCCGTCCCCGTCGGCGACAGGTTCCTCTGCTTCGTCGACTACCTCCGAGGCTTCCTCCTCTGCGACATGGCGGCGACGGCGGCGGCCCAGGAGCTTCGCTACGTGCCGCTGCCGTTAGAGGAGTCTCCCAATCGATTCCCCGGCTTCTACGACGACGAGCGTCCCACCACGCAAATGTTCCGGAACCTCGCCGCGGTGAGGGCCACCGCGGTGAGGTTCGTCAGCGTCGACAGGCGGTGCTGCTGCGGCGGCCATGGCGTGAGCACGTGTGAGCGTGGCAAGTTCTTGTTCAAGGTGACCACGTGGACACTGAGCCTGACGGCCGACGACGACGAGCCGCCGGCGACGTGGGTGATGGACAGCGAGCTAGAATGCGAGGAGCTATGGGCGATGCCGGGGTATGGGAGCGTCCCGCGCACCGAGCGCCTGACGTTCCCCGTCGTCAGGTGTGACGACCCTGACGTCGTCTGCTTCGTTGTGCACAGCCCCTACAGGAACGGCATAACCATGGGCCCCGAGGACAGAAAGGTGTGGGTGCTTGAGATCGACATGAGGAGCAAGGAGCTGCGGTCAGTCACCGTCTACGATAACTCTGATAGGCAAGCAGAGTACCAAGTGGCGGCACAGCTCAAATGCTTCTAGTTTGTGGTTGCTGTCAAAGCTCTAGTAGTCTCCAATTGTGGCGCATCCTCAAGCCGGGATCTCAACTTCTCAGAGCAAGATTTATGATTTCGCCCACTTGCCGGCGAGGAGAAGGCCACCGTGGATGGCATTAAATGCAGCTAAAGCACCAGAAAGCGACATCTAGCCAATAAAAACGAGCAGCAGTGCGGTACAGTACCATTTTGCCCGTGTCAGTCGGTGCTTCGCCACTCGCCCGCTACCCCCTCTCTCTCTTACCTTCTCTCTCCACCACGTCGGCATTTCGCCCGCTCCGCGCCATCCATAATACTTGCTCTCAAGCGATCAGACTAACCTGATAACCATCTCTAGGTATCAATTGATGCAACTATGTAAGGACTATAAACAACGCACGGTGTTGCCGTGCTTTGACCTTTTGATTGCCCAGTGTATATCATGATCTGGTTAATCTGGCTCCTCGCCTCAACCGTGGCTAGATCAAAGTAATTCCCACTTCCCAGGTTGAGGTAACTGAACTTCTGATTGTTATTTGTATACCCAAGGCTTCAACCAGTCATCAATTCATCATCCACACATTTGGCCGATGCACCAATTCTTAAAATGCCTTCCATATTACCAGAACGACAGCCACGTTTGGGTCATGCTCTCCTGCACGACAAACCATTCCCTGCGCAGCAATTAGATACAGCACTGGTGCGTACAACAAAACGGCAACCAAACTTCCAGAGGCAACAATATAACTCACCGATATAGAACTTGATAAACTAGAATGACACAGATTTGTTCATTACAATAATATCTAGCCAGATCCACTGCTAAGTGTCGCCATCAGTACGCATGAGCACTAAATGGAGTCAATGGAGACTGCACAGGTTAAAGAAAACGAAACATAATACTGCATCAGTTATCAGGTAACGCCATTCGAGCTTCTGAAATGCAGCAGCCAAAGCTTGAATTCTTGGGTAACAACTAGGTGCTGTCTCCCACAGGTTTTTCCACCACACCACATACGGGGTCAATGAGCGTGCTTTATTATCTTGCTCAAGGTGTGGTCAACACCTTGTTGCGACGGCGGCTTGAGCGCCTCAGTGGAGTCGGCGTTGGTGGAGCTGGCGTCACATCGCTTTTCCTGCCTTTTACAGAGCTTTCCTGTTGCAGAAAATCATATGTAAGTGGACAGCTTGCTGATGAACAAAAGTTGTGAATCAAAATCTTGTTCTCTTCATCAAATCTGTTTTGAAAAATGACACTGGCAGCCAGAAGGTATATGATATAAATTTCCAGAAAATATAGATTTAAACATATAAAATTCCAAATGAATTTTTTTTGGTGTAGCGGAAACAGATCATGAGAGTATCAGAGTAAGAGCATCAATGATGGTACTAACTATTGGTTTATCATGACAAATATCTACAGACAACTCGGGCCAGCAATTTCTGATACGAACTGAAACTGTTCCATGGAAACCAAAACAAGTAATCATACAAATGGATGTCTGTCACTATTAATCATGCTTTGAGAAATAGTTCCTAGTAATCTGACCCCACAACCCCACAGGAAAATTTAACATGAAGAAAAAAACACAGATTAGTATAGATTTATTGCAAAAAAGAAAAAGAAAACAAAGTACGCACACATCACCTAATTAATTCATCTAAAAACAATCATAACCAAATTTCCTAAGGACTTATAGGTAACCAGAGTGCACAAGTATTGAGATATGGGGCATTTTTTCTGGATAAAACATTTATCGTACTAAGCAACCACACTTTTTCCACTACAAGAGCGTTGAATGAACTATACAGATGAAAAAAATGAAGGATTGGATTTACCTCTTTTCTTCCTCCTCGAACACTAGGGGTCTGAACGATGCTTGAATTCATATGCATCTTGTCAACATCCTTTTCCAGCAATTCCGAAACTGCAGCATCTTCAGCATACTGATTCATGTTCTTGATAGGCCTTCCTCTTGAGCTGTTTGCAAATGTGAACTCTCCAAGTATTTCTACCACTGGTGGCTTGGATCTGTCTACATTTCTGTTGTTAGCATCCCCTTGCTGAAGTTTCCCATGATCCATAGGAACCTTGAGTCTGACAAAGGTTTCTGTCTTGGGCAATGGCTCTTGCACATGATCCTTAAGCCTGACAAATGGGTCCGGGTTGGGCAATGGGAACTCGATGGGAACCTCCAAGCTGCCAGGTAGACCTTCTGAAACTGTTGGTTGTGCAGGTTGCTCTGAGTAAACAGGCAGCTGCACGGCTTGTGGTGGAGGAGGCACTGGACACTGCACAATCTGATGGGGAACTAACACTGGCACTTCTGCAATTGATCTTGATGTCATGTGTTGTGGCGCAGGTACAACCATCTCTCTTGATCTTTGAAAATAACTGAACATGGCAGCAACAAAACCTGCAGCAGACAAACATGCTAATATCTGCAGTAAATGAGGTTCCATTGCAGACCACAAAAATTTTACAATAGAGCATACTGCTTTTGCAGCTTCTGCTGTGTTCTCATACTGCCATAGCTCAGTGTCAAGATTCAACTCCTCACTTTCTAAACTCTTTATGTCAATCACATTGTCACTTTCTGATTCAATTGCCCTCTCCATAGAATCCAACTGCAGCACAAGTGGATTAGAGTGATCCTCCCCTTCCTCTTGATGGACTGGTCCTGAATCGCCCTCTTCCATGTCAGCAGTGTCGGTGGAACTGGAACCAATGGAATCCAGAGAGATGTTTGCACCCAAGTAACTAACTTCACAGCTTTCATCATTCCTCTCAAAGGACTCGACTCCCACTCCTGTCTCGTGCCCAGACACGGTTTCACTGCTTTCATTCCCACTCCCCCCATGCACGAATTGATTTGCAGTATCTCCCAGCACGTCCTCTGGACCCATCATAAAAACTGGCCCTAACAATCTCAGTTCTTCTACTTCAAGGTCATCACCAGCATACATGCCCCCAATAGGTCCACTGAAATCGAGCCCATCTTCTGGATGAAGAGGAAAGGTTGCGGGGTTCATACAGTGCATGTAGAAGAACGAGCAGGCCATGGCGACAAGCAGCAGAAACAACCGCCGCGCCCACCGGCCTCGACGCGGTGGGGTCTCGTTCTCCTCCTCCTCCTCCTCCTCCTCATCGTCGCTGTCGTCGATCCCGGCCTCGGAGTCGCTGCTTCGCGGAGATGACACGGGAGAAGCCGCCGCCACGTTCGAGGCTACGGAACCACCGTCGTCATCGGATGCCACGGACGCCGATCCAGAGCTGGAGCAGTCGTCCTCCTCCACCTCCGCCGCGCGCGCCACCCGGAGCAGGATCTCGCGGCGGCGCTCGGGGTCGTAGCGCAGGAACTCCGGCCGCGGCGTGGTGTAGTTCGTCTTCGGGTCGTACGCCCCCGCGCCGCGTCCCGTGAGAGTGGGAGGGCTCGGAGCGAGCTTCGGTTGCTGCTGCGGCGGTGGTGTTGCCGCGGCCTCCATGCCGGCCCCGCCGCCGCCGTCGTTCCGCTCCCCCAGCACCTTCTTCCTCGGCGGCGACGCGGCCCACGCCGGCACGGGAGGCTTGGGGCTCGCGTTCTCGTCGGCCTCCGCGACCGCGCCGGGCCTCAACGCCTTGGGGCTCCTTCGCGGGGAACCTGCGCGAGAAAGGGGGAAAAACAAACGGAACTTAGCACGGAATTGAAGCGGATTTGAGGGGTGATGGGTCAGATCTGGTCGAGCCCTCACCTTGGTGAAGAGGTCGCTCTCGCTTGGGGAAATCCATGACGGCGCGCGTCGAGGGGAGGTGGATTCGATTCGAAGCGGCGGTGTGGGGATTTGTGGAAGGAGGAGAGGATGGACGTCCGGAGAGGATGGGGACGGGATTGAGGCTTTCGAAATTCGAACCGTTCCGTATCCGGCCGTTGGAGGGCCGCGGTGGGGCAGGTTTTATTGCGGGGCATGAAGCTTGGGCCTTTTTTACCGCCACGTACAACGGTGTCTACGGCTGCTGTCGGATAGCTTGAACTGTAAAACATACAGTTTATACAATAGGTCGTCTGTTTGGCTGTCTGCAGGATATTTAATTCAATCATTTGACACAAAGTCATGGTAATATAGTGCATACTTGATCTATGTAGCCATTTTGTTGCATACATGTCCGGTACCTGTGAAAGGGGTACCCTAACTTAGACCTAAAACTACTTGACGATAAGGCCCACAACGACATTAGCCTGGTTCTACGGCCCAGCAAAGGCCCACCATCGCAACAACTCCTCGGCACCCGTCCCGCTCGAGGTGGACGACCACCCTCGAGCATGGATGTCCGTGACGATCGAGGCTCAGCGACCTCGAGGGAGACGATCACCCTCGAGCGGGTGATTTCCGTCTCGTTCGAGGTTCGGCAGGCACGAGCTTACGGTCCAAGCTCGAGCTTGCCACACTGGGAATGACGCCCAAGGCTCTACGACCCATCAATCCAAGTCATGATGACGCCCCTCTGCAGTCAAAAAGCAGGGGGATCACTGCTTCACGCCACCACCCACGCCCCGGAGAAGACACTGGTCAAATCCACTCGCAACAGTGGACTTCTGAGCGCCATGCTGCATGGCCAGACCTAATTTGGCAGCAGCACTGTGCCAACCACTCCTGTCGGGCACCTGCAAAAGGGGCACCCCAATCTAGGCCCAAAAAACTACTTGGCATCAAGGCCCACGACGACATTAACCTGGCTCCACGGCCCAGCAAAGGCCCGCCATCGCTACGGGTCCTCGGCACCCATCCGGCTCGAGGGAAACGATCACCCTCGAGCAGGTGGTTTCCGTCTCGTTCGAGGCTCGGCGGCCTCGAGGGCGACCCCCACCCTCGAGCGGGTGGTTTCCGTCTCGTTCGAGGGTTGGCGAGCTCGAGCTTGCGATCCAAGCTCGAGCCGGCCTCGCCGGGAACAACGCCCAACGCACTGCGACCCATCGGAGTCGTCACGACGCGGTCAAAAAGCAGGGCTCACTGCTCCACGCCATCACCTACTCTCCGGAGAAGACATCGGTCAAATCCACTCGCAACAGTGAACTCTGAGCACCATGCTGCACGGCCAGACCTAACCCTGCCAGCAGCACTGTGCCAACCACTCTTTTGACTTTAGTCCTCGCCGGACGCGCTGCCACCCTCGAAGGCAACCGCCACCCTCGAAGGCAACCTCGAAGGAGGCCATGGAATGCCGTACGCAAGACACCACCCTCGACGCCGTGAACTGTCACGAGAAGAAGGACGATACGTCAGCTCCTGCCATGTCGTCAGCCGAAGTTGGAAGGCGCGATTCCCGCTCACGTAGTACGCGGCATGGACGAACAGTGCACTCGGCGACAAACACATGTACTAACACCCCGCTCCCCTTGGTCTATAAAAGGGGGAGGGAAGCCCATGCAAAGGGCAAGACACACAGAGATCACAAATCTCACGAACACAGCGACAACCATTTTACTCAGACGCACACACCGTAGCCTGGGACTTAGGAGCTCATCTCCTTCTCCCACCTTGCTTGTAAACCCCTACTACAAGCAACACGCAATCCGGTGCATCGCACCCCTGCTGGACGTACGGCCCAGTGGCCGGAACCAGGATAAAACCCCGTCTCTCACTCTCGCCGTCAGGGAAACGAGTGGTTAGCACCGCAATCACTCGTTGGTGCCGGTGCGACCAAATCAGGCACCGACAACTCCTTTGACTTCGCTCGCCTCGGGCGCGCCACCATCCTCGAAGGCGATCCTCGAAGGAGGCTACAGAGACTCGATCTGGACGCCGTACGCAAGTTGCCACCCTCGACGCCGTGAGCCGTCACAAGAAGGAAGGACATCACGTCAGCCACTGCCATGTCGTCAGCCGGAGTTGGAAGGCGCGATTCCCGCTCGCACAGTGCGCGGCATGGACGGAACAGTGTACTTAGCAACGTCAACACCACGAACACATGTACTCGCACCCTCCCCCCTTGGTCTATAAAAGGGGAAGGGAAACCCATGCAAAGGGGAGGGGACGAGACACAGGCTCACACACAACATATAGCCACACACACACGACACTTAGCCAGCGAGAGCTAGACTCAGGGACTTAGGAGCTCGTCTCCTTCTCCCACCTTGCTTGTAACCCCCTATTACGAGCAACACGTAAACCGGTGCACCGCACCACCGCTGGACGTACGGCCCCGTGGCCGGAACCAGGATAAAAACCCCCGTCTCTTCACCCACCATCAGGGCAACGAGCGGATTAGCACCGCAATCACTTGTTTGTGCCGGTGCGACCAAGTCAGGCACCGACAATACATGAGACAATACAAATTCATTCAAATATTCCTCTCTTTCGTCACCTTTTCTTTTACTTTTCTTTTCTCTATCTATCTCCTATCATTATTTTCTTGTTTTCCCTTTTTTCTTTTTTTCATTTTTTATCTTTTTTATTTTTCCTTTTTATCTATCTTTTCTTTTCACCACTGGTACTCCACGAGATCTCTCGATCCTTCTCTCGCTCGATCCCCTCGTTCTCCGCCCGACCCCTATCTCTCGCTCGATGTGGATCTTTCTCGCACCTGCCGCCCGCACACGCTTCCCTCCGACGATGAGCCTCCTCCCTCGAGCTCGCCTCGTTCCCTCCACTTCCGCATCGCCTCCGCAGACGCCAGCGCCTCCGTCACCTCCTCCTCGTCTTCTCTGCTGCTGTTGCTGCGATGTCCAGCTCGAGGAGGCAGCACCGTGCCTCTGCTGCGACGGCGAGCTGCTGCTCGAGGAGGCGAGCCTCGCTGGAGCAAGGCTGGGGACTTGGGGTCGGGCGCAGGGATGGGCGGAGAGGTGGACGACCACAACGAAAAGGCATCCGCTCGCCGGCCCCCTCCCTCTCCTCCCTCTCTGGCGCGGCGGCAGGTGATTTGGGCCTCGATTTGATCTTTTTAAGGTGATTTGGAGCTTGATTTGGACTTCTTGGTGCTCGATTTCATCTTCTTGGTGTTCGATTTCATCTTTTTAGACCTCGATTTGACCTTTATGCTCGATTTCATCTTCTTGGTGTGCGGCGTGCTGCCTCATCCTCTTGGCGTGAACCAGGAGCGGTGCAGCAGTCTCTCCCGCGCGCGCAAGGGATCCTGGCAGCCGCCGTCTCCCCGCAGCGGCTGCTGCAACGTGCGCCGAGTCGTCGCTCGGGGCTCGGAGCACGAGCTCCGCTCGTAGACGAGCGAGGCGACGACCAGGCTTCGGCGACGCGCGCGCGGGGGGAGGGGGGTTTCTGCAAAACTTCCGTGTATGGCGACGTCCGGCGACGGCCCGTTGTCCGTGCCCTTAGTTGGCAAAATAGCCAAGATGGTCCCTAAACTTATGCCAAAGGGTCAACTTAGTCCCTATACTCTTGATCCGGCCAAATTAGCCCTTCAACTATATACTTTGGTGTCAGTGAGGTCCCCAACACAGTTTGACGTGAACAACGTTAGCTATCTCAGTGACAGAGGAGGGAAAAGACCACCTGCTGCCCTACCAGCGACGTCCAAAAACCCATAACGTGCACACATTCGATGCTCAGCCATTGGAAAATACTGGTCAATTGCATTCAGCAAACCCTTATGTTTGTCTGTGAGGAACACCCATCCATCAACATCATATGGGATATTTTCAAATGTAACTGCTAGCACCTACATGATGTATTCTACGTCAAAATCAGCAAAAAGAGGAACATCCAAACCGGACCTGTGAATGAAAATGCACTGCAATCTCAGTGCCTCCAGCGGGAAGTTCCCTGAATCACAAGGCTTGCACGGCAAGGACCCCCCCCCCCCCCCACCCACTTGATTCACTCGTGGCCAGCTTTGGCGGACAGCACGGACCTCCGAGCTTTGCCTTCTCGCCTCGGCGGACGCTGGACAGGACGCGGAGCAGCTTAGGGGGCTAGCGACAAGGAGAGTGAGGATGCCCCCCTCCAGCGGCGGAGCCGAGGATGGAGGCCTGTCGGGTCGCCCTCTGCTCTGGCCATCAGCGCGGCACACCAAGGACTCGCTCGGCGGCGGCGGCGGCTTGGAATAAGATGGGGTGACGACGGTAGGGTATACAAGTCTTTTTCCCTGGTCCGTCACGGGACAGCTAACGGCGTTGACGCCGATACATGATGGGACCTACTCCCTCCGTCCCCTTTTATTTGTCGCTGTTGGTGTACGTGCCATAAGTTTGACTAGATTTATAGAAATATACGTGCAACAGTTAAATGTCCAAATATTTTTTATAAAAAAATAGATCTAAATATCTATCTAATGATATTTATATTATATCATAAATTTTAACATATATTTTTATATAATTGACCGCATTGTTTTCTCGGGAAGTGAGAAAGACAGATATTTAGGGACGGAGGGAGTAACTGACACCAAAGTCTATGGTTGAAGGACTAATTTGCCCGGATCAAGAGTTTAAGGACTAAGTTGATCTTTTGACATAAGTTCAGGGACCATCTTGGCTATTTTTCCTTTTTAGTTGCAATGGCTTGTTCTTGGCTAGCGCGACAGACCGACAGAACTTGTTTGGTGGCCCGGATGGCCCAGCGGCCGCTTGCCGGATGACCCAGCGGCTGCTTGCTTTTCATCCGGCGGTTCAGGCTTGATCAAACGGTGCTCGGCCGTGAGAATATCCTCGTCTCTTCTGTTCCGTGGAGTGTGAACAGAGGAGCGTAAATGGTTCGTGTCATCGTGTGAATGCTGCAGCCCCAGCCCCACGAATGCTCATGCTATCTCTATACCAACATTTTCCGCATCCGTCAACCAATATATCTCGATCTCTATACCAACAAATCTATATCTCTATACCAACAAATCTATATTTTATTCAACCATCCCACCAACTACCATCTTCTCTTTCCCCTCTTCTCTTTTTCTCTTCTTTTTTTTATCTCATTTCATTCTTTCTCTTTCTTTTTTCATCCTTTTTTTTATTTTTTTTCTATTTCCTTCTCTCTATTTTTTCCACTGACACGTCCGTCTGAAAGTATCTCCGTCTCCCTCGGTCTCTCTGTCTCTCTCCCCTACCATGTCTCTCTCTCCCCCAGTCTCGATTCGGTCCGGCAAGTACAGGTCGTGCACGGCGAGCACAGGTCCCTGGGCTCTCCCGCTCTCTCCGGCGACGGCGAGCAGGGTCCCCGCGAGCTGCTCCCTCCATCGTGGCTGCGAGACCCGTGGCCGAGCTGCTATGCAGCGGTTTGATTCGAGCTGTTGCTGCTAAAGCTCGAGGTTGGCTTGATTTGAACGTCGACGAGAGGAGGAGGAGGAGGCTCTCGGTCGCGGCGAGCTGCTGCCGGCGGCGCAGAATCAACCGGCGGCAAGCTGGAGCCCTCGGCGTCGTGCTCCCATCTCCCTTTTCCTCTTCTTTCTTCCCCTCTCCTTCTCTGTTCTTGGTGGCCGCGGCGGATTTGTGCTCGATTTGTTCTCGGTAGCTCGATTTATTCTTGGTGGCTCGATTTACACTCGATTTGGTGTCGATTTGAGGGATTTGTGCTTCATTTGTGTTTTCTTCTCTCGATTTGTGTGGGATTATTGCTACGAGGAGGTCCTCCCCAACCTCCACTTTCTCTCCTCCGGCGGCCAGCGGAGGAGGCGTGGCCTCGAGCTCTTCCTCGAGGGCGGCCTCGATCTCCTCCTCCTCCTCGGCCTCAATTCATGCTCGATTTGTTCTTGGCGTATTCGATTTGGTCGAATTGGTGGCTATGGCGGATGTGTAGTCGATTTGCTGCTGCTCTCCCTACTCCTCTTCTTTCTTCCCCTCCCTCCTCTGTTCTTGGTGGCTGCTCGGGGGTTGCTGCGCCGGCGAGCAGCAGGACGGCGGATCAGGCAGAGGAGGCTCGAAGCGGTTGTTGGAAGCGGCGATGGGAGGCGAGTGGGTCCCATGCGACGCCACGTACACGGATAGGGCTCTGTCGCTATGTCGCCAGGTTTGACGATCATGGAGCGACCGCTAGCGTACCGGTTCGCTGCCAGTTCCACGCTGCGGGGATTTTTACCTCTATTCCGGCCTGGAGGCGGGGATACAGGCCACAGTGCTGATAGCCTCGGCCTGGAGGCGGGGATACAGGCCACAGTGCTGATAGCCTCACATAGTTAGATCTAAACGATTTTTTTTAAAGATAGCAAAAGCACTCTTATGTCATATAAGAAGAAGCAGCATTCGTACATAATGCGCTGAAGCGAACCCAACGCCACAAACAAACGCACACAATACAACGCTACACCATCACCACCTGGGAGAGAGCTAAAAGCAAATTGTCGAAAACCACGCCGTTGACAACAACGTTGTGCCATGGCAAAGCCGCAGCCCGCTGCAAGCCCGTGCAGCAACCTGAACTCCTCCACCATGAGACTATCTCCCTTGAGCCATGCACACATGATCGTCGAACCCCCTTGCTCCAACGAAGCATCAGCAGAATACTCTTTGTTGACACCAATTTTGGCTCACCCAAAAAATATATGTGCATTCGTACCAATTAACAAAATATAATGCATGGCTAAATTCCATCGAAATAAAAGTGAATAAATAATAAAATATATCCATATTTCTAGAAAAAAAATGGAGGTAAAATAATATTACCTGAGGAAATTAGCATACTAATATATATATAAATAAAAGTGTATCCGTACCTAAATACGGCATCCTCATGTAAAATACGGGGCCACCGGTGAGCAACGTGTTGCTTAATGGAAAAGAAAGAGAAATCAAATAAGATGTGTATGCTTCAAACAAGCGCAATAAGATGTGCACGTAGACATATAACGTGCAAATCATATTCAGAGTAGGAATAAATAAAAATACGTGATCCAAACGCATGGCCAGTCAAGCTAAAAGAGTGCCGATTGGCATGCAGCATGCGTATGTATACAGGTCACGCCCCGTGGTACGCGTACGTATAACCGCTCAAATACAAGACTATTTCAGTGAATATATAAATAAACTAAAAATAAAGAAAAGACCAAGTCCAACGTGAACTGCTAGGACTATGTCTTCCACGCGCTGCACGTCCTCTTTACCTGCGCGCGGGTTATTCAAAGTCAGGCGCCGCCGGCGCTGCTCTAGACTGCAGTTAGCGAATTTCAAATTGAAAGAGCGCCAAGTTGCCGACGAACTGCTCTTGGCCCTGGCCTATATATAGCTGCTCATTGGCAGAGGCCAGAACGACCCCGCTGCTCACACCCCGCCCCGCTCCCACACACACCGCCAGGCTGCTGCGCGAGAGGCTACCAAGATCACGCCGCCATGCTGCTGCAACGTCATTCCTCCCTGATCCAAGCACCGGCGAGGAAGAAGAAGAGCAGGAGAGCGACTCATCCAGTAGTTCGGCACGAAGCTGCTGCGTCGAGAGGCCCGGCAAGGTGAGGAGCTTGATGGCGTTCCTCTGATCTTCTTCCAGGCATCGTATATATCTTCCTTTTCCCTCTCATGTTATCTCGGCAAAGGTAAAAAGAGCCAGGAGGCATTGCCTTCGCTCATGGTAAAAAGACTAGTGGCAGCAACACCGTTCCCTATGAGATCATGTTCTCCCAGTTGTGGTGAAAAGAGCACGAAGGCAGTAACGAGTCATCCATGGCTTCTCTGTCTTGCTGGTAAACAGATCAGCAAGAGCGCCATGAGCCCTGACGGTGCCCCGGGCATTATATCCTGGTAAACAAAGGTGCACAAGAAAGCTAGCCGGCAGCCGCAGCGCCGTGCCTTCTTCATGGCTCCTGCCTGCTGGTGAGAAGTCGGCAGCAGTGCCATGTCGTATGCTCTGGTTCAGATACAACCTTGACTCCACTCCGGTTGTGGTTCCTTGTATAAAAAGGGTTCGGACGCTATTGGCTCCATCCCGCTGTGTAAAGTTGATTTGGAAGCATGAAGGCTCCATTCAATTGAAGTTCATGGTATATAAAATTGGGTGGTTACATGATGATTAGTCCAGCCCCGGTTAGATTGCTATCATGCGTAAAAAAAGATGAAACTGCCTAGTTCATATGTTGCTGCATATGTAAGATGATCTGTATGTAGTTCATATAAAATGAAATGCATACAAACGTATTTGTCTAGCATGCGTACGTAATGTCAAATTAACAAAGAACAGTGCATATCGTCATGTGCATGGGCGTCATATAAATCATCCCATGCCAATAGCACTGTCATTTTGCACTAACTGGTTTTCACTCACGTAGAATCATTTAGCACACGAACATGCTATATCATGCATGCTTCGCATCTACGGGAAATCATGATGCATCATATTATAAAATAACCAAATTAAAAGGCCATGTTTTTGTTGTACATCCACTGTATACAGATCATGCATGGGCATAAATACCAAGTCTTCAAGTAATAATGACCTCTGGTTAGAAACATGACTCGTTTGCAATACTATATCCAAAGTAAAAGAGATCCATACGAACATTGATTGGTCTGTATATAGGCCACCTCATTTTGCATTGGCATTATATTAAAATAACAAACATTGCCAGTGTGCATACACATGAGTACCCCCTTTGATTGGTGCCATGTTATGATTTAATGGAGTTAAAATCATCGTGTATCTCTCTCAAGGAAAAATAAATAAACTATGTGATAATAAGCCAGACACATCAGCCATAGTGTATCTAGTGTATTGGCTATAACATAGTAAAATAAATGAATGAAATGAAACGTTGGAGCTCTAGTCTTCACGTCATCAGACTGCAAGTAAGCCTTTTTGCATGAGAATACCATATGCTTCCATGCATGCTCATCAAAATTAAACTATAACAGGGTATAGATTGCACTAAATAGGCATCTATCATGCTATCCAAAACAGCATCTTCTCATTCTAAATAATTGGATCATAAAGTCCTGTCGCATGGCATTCAAGCATGAAAAGCATTAGGGAGATCATCCCCATGCCTCATCAAAATAAATATGAAACACAACCTTGTCTTGGTTCTGCACCGGAGTACAACTCAGCCAGGCAACAACTATGCCAAAGCTTACAAAAGCACGCTGCCTGCATCATGTTGCAATCAATATGAGTCCATATCAACTATATGCTTCGGTCTGCTAAGAAAATCAGCAAGCCCAAGCTGTTACAAAATGCATATGTGCTGAATCATGCATAAGTGTCAAATAACTTGCATGGTCATGCCACGCTTCAAGTCTACGACAAGATTTCATTCATGGAGTCTAGACTAGGCTTTGTTAAATATATTTCATAGTCATGTAATAGGCAGCCATATGATTTAATCTTCCTTTTTATATGTACCATGTTATTGGAACTCTTAATCAGGGGTTTTCTCTACGGAGATGTAATTAACATAATTTTTATGAATATGTAAGAATTATGGAAGTGTGTACTTGCAATACCTGATTTCTTACCATGTCCCATTTAGATTAAACTAAAATTAAACTTGTCTCTGCTGACGCGGAGGCGGACCCTTCGTCCGGCCGTTTCCCCGCCATCACTCTTGTGCGGCACCAATGCAAAACAGTAATCCTGGTCACTCTGCATGGGGGCCTCGCCTCACCCACCACTTCACTCCTCTAACAAAGACTCAGATATCTGAACCCGCCTTGAAAGCATCGCATCCGCCCAGGCATCACCGAGGTTACCACTGCACCGCATGCGCTGCACACGGGCCAGCCAAACCACCACCACCACTGCCACCAACCGTGCGAGGTCTCCACATGCGACGCCTCCAAGGAGGGCGCGACGCCGATGACGTCGTCGTCGCACATCCAGAACTGGACTTGGTTTTCACCCCGAGACCTCATGCTTCTGAACACGGTGCCCCATAATGATGCCCCCAATGGGGAGAACGACGCCACAAGACCGTCGGCACCACTACCACCAGCATCAGCACCAGTGAAGGCTTTCGCCCGGGTCAGCACTGTGTTAGTCACACACGAACGGGCAACAAAAACCCACTCCCCCTCGCCTCCTCGACATCTTTGCCGGTAAGATGACCCGACACAACTTGAAATGCCACTGTGGCACCACGAGGGCGTACCAAAGCTGGGAGCACCCCAGCCCAAAGCCACCCAGCCCCACCACCAAAGCAACGCCAAAACTGCAAAGTCGTCGAGGAGAAGAGAAGCACCACCCAACATCTTCGCACCCATGGCCCACACGCAGAAGACCGCCAGCACCGCCTCCAGACCAACATGGCCCGGAGAGGCCAGCCTCGACGTCGCCCCCTGTGTAGGGTTATCCGCAGCACTGAGCAGACGCCCCTGCACCTCGCAGCCCATCGCCCCGGCCGCCACCACCATCCCTGCACAAAGCAACGCACATGCACCACCGGTCCCTGTGAAGCAGCCTCCATCCCACAGCTGCCACCAACGCCACCCGCGTCGACCACAGCCGCGCCAACCAACGCCCGCCGTAGCTGCCAGACGCCCGCACTGCGCCCCGCCAACGAACATGCTCCTCCGCCGCACAGGCACTAGATCCAGCCGGAGTAGCGCCAAATCTGTGGCCCCAAGCCTCCGCCGCGGAGGCCTGACGTCGCCTGTGGGGAGCAGCGGGGCATCCCTCCACTGCGGTGCAGCAGCACGCCGACGACGTGCCGCCACCCCCCCCCCCCCCCCCCGGAGCCAGTAGGGCGTCGCACTGCCCTCCACACGACCAAGAAGGACGGGCCACCTGCCCTGGTAGCCGTCGCGGCCGCTGCAAGGAGCAACCAGCAGACCCGGCCGCACCAAGCACAGATCCGGATGTCCCCGAAGCAGATCTGGCCGCCGGCCATGCCTAGCATGCCGAAGCACCACCATGCCGCCCAGACCAGGAGGAAGAAAGAGCACGTAGGAAGAAGAGAAATAGAAGAAAGGAGAGATGTCCCCGCCGCCGGCCTCCTTGCTGCGCGCCAGACTTCTGGTGGCCAGCTCCGGCAGCGGCAGCGGCATGGGATGTGGCCGACGAAGCTAGGGTCGCGGATGAGGAGCCGCCCGTGCCGCTCCGTGCGAGAGCGACGCGGGGGCGGACCGTCTTCCTTGCTTAAGATCTACCAGATCTAAACGATTTTATTCTATCCATTTCGACCAGATAATCTGAAACATATACTTTGAAAAAATAAGTAGAGACTACATTTGGGACCACCGACCAAGAAGAACTAGAGACGAGAACATCATCACAGAAAATCTGAAACATATACTTTGACAAACATAAGTATACCTCAAAAACTGAGATTGCTAGACTGAAACGACTCTGGTGCAAGGATATTTATGGTGACCTAGGTGGCAGGTAATCACCATACTTTGTGATCCGGTTACAATGTGATCTAACATACTTTTGTCACTGATTCCATTCTATAGACCGTGGCAGTACAAATTTACAATTACACTGACCTCATTGGCACCGTCTGATTCGTGGCTCCGACATTATCCGCCAGGTGCTTGCAAATATACTTGCCGCTTGCCTCTTGAATTGCAAGCACCAGCACTAGAAAGATTGTTCCCACGACGGCGGTCAGTGCCAGTGCCGACTGAAATGGCATATTTCCGAAAGCCACGTCGATAACAGTGACGAGAATGCAACACAGCACCAACACACTAGCATCCTGCAGAGCGACACAGACACAAACGTAGCATTAGGGTCTAAATTAAGTGCAAATAAGACGCCACTCTGCCAAATATTCAAAGACCAGGGGCGGACCCATGTAGAGTCCAGGAGGGCACATGCCCCCCTCAAGTTACGAACGCAGTGTAATTTGACATTTTGCTACTGTACAAAATATTATAGCGAGACTATGGGCCCTCGCTTAATTTTTGCGCTAGGTCCGCCCCTGTCAAAGACTGAAGACGCTAAAAACATGAATCGAAGGCCAGCGCATGTGACGAAGTAAACACACGACTTACAACGTAGCACAAGACGGTTTTGAACTGCTCGGCTTCCTCCGCATCCGGCTTGCCTCTCGAGATCGAGCTCCATGCCAGGGCCTCTCCTCCCTGGATATAGTTGTATTCCGCTAATGGTGTCCCTGCGCGGCGCTACCCTACCGGTGCCGGCGGTGCCGTCTCTTCGGCAACTGCAGAAAGTCAAGCAAATGTTCGTCCCGTCCTGACCCATGTGGCGGCAAGCTCTCCCCCGCAGGCATAAGGCTGTCCGCACTCGTGGTCCTCTATTTTCATACCAAAAAGAATATTTTGTCCTGGTCATCGAGATTCCGTACTCCATCCTAACTTCTCCCGCACCCATGGTACTCTATGTCTCATACCCTATACTAACCTATCTATATTTTATTCAACCATGCCCAACTACCATCTCCTCTCTCACATTTTCTTTTTCTTTTCTTTTTTTATCTTCTCCCATTCTTTTTTCTTTTCCTTTTTCCCATCTTCTTTTTCCTTTTTTTTCTCTTTTTATTTTCTTTCTATCTCTCCGCTGGTCTTTTCCTTTTTCCCATCTTTTTTTTTTCCTTTTCTTTTTTTCTCTCTTTTTATTTTCTTTATATCTCTTCGCTGGCCTTATCCAACTCTGTCGATCTGTTTCTCTCTCGCTCTCCCCTCGCAACTTCCGCCCGTATCTGGGGCCTCTTGCCGCCGGCGGAGCGTGCCTGCTGCTGGTGAGGATGTGGCCACTGGCCAGAGCTGGCCAGCAGGGCCTCGCGTCGCTGGAAACGGCATCGACGGCGCGGGCGGACGGAATCGACAGCGCGCGGCGGACGGCATCGACAGCTCCACGCCGAGACCATGGTGGCGAGCAGGGTGTCGGCCGTGGGATTGGCCTGCTGCTGGCCTTGGGCGGCGCGGCGTGCTTCTCCGCCTCCCTCTCTCTCCGCGGAGGTCGATTCGTGAAGATTGGTTCGTTTTCTTCTCTTGCGATTCGATTGGATTCTGGGTTGTTCTCTTCTCTTGCGATTCGATCTTCTCTTCTCGGTGCCTCCGTGCGTGCAGCGGCGGCGGGATCCCTGGCCTGTCGGCCGGCCTCCCTCGTCTCTCTCCGGCCGTCCCTCGGTCTTGAGCTCTCTCTCCGTCCGCCGGCCACTGCTCCCGTGATGCTCCGACCTCCGGCGAGCGATGCGGCCTGCGCGCGGCGTTGGACGGTTGGCCTGCGCGCGGTGGGCCCGCGCCACGTCGCGCGTTGGCGCACGGCCGCTATGACGCCAAGTTTGGCGTTCCGCGAGCCGTGCGCGAAGATGGCGCTCGCTTTAGCGCACACCGCTGCAGTCGTTTTTGCGCTAAACTCGGCATGCAGAGTAGCGAAACTTTTACCGCATCCAGTGCGGACAGCCTAACACTGTAGATCTAAAATAAAAATACGCTGTAGATGAATAGTGTTTTACCGCATCCAGGGCGGACAGCCTAAGTGGGTGTTTAGATTGGAAAAGATTCTCCGAAAAACACTGTAGATCAAAAATATACTATAGATAAATAGTGTTATGTGGAAAAATTAGATAAATAATGTTTTTTTGGGAGAGGTCACCCTAAAGGGCTAGGCCCTGTTGCGTGGGACGTGGCCCGTGGGGGACGTGGAACAGTTCAGAGTCCGATTCCGAACGCCAACACGCACGGACGATGCGCCGAAGCCGGAGTTCGAATCCGAACGGCTGTCCCTGACCGGTCAAGCTCACAAGGGAGCTCTTTGATTTGTGCGACCAGCTGTCGTGCTATACTGATATCTGCTATGTTATCAAATATCCCCCGGGTCGTTTATTTCTTATTATCTATTTTGTTGCCTCGTTTACAAGAAAGCGATCTTCTGGTAAAATTGGAAGAGTTGGGCCGGTATTGAGTCTTGGGCCACATAAACAATTTTATAGGCAAACATTTTTCTCTAGCAAGCGTTTGTGTGTGGCACGGCTGCCAGCGGCACGCAGCTGGAGGTGAGGTCGGTTTGACCTCCACTTTTTTTAGGCTAAACTGAAATCCCTAGCACGGTGTTTGCCGCGCCTATCTGGAGTGAGCCAGTGGTATGTCTGGAAGTAGTTCTTATGGTTTAAACATAAATAAATTGGCTGTGGTATCTTTTTGTTTTCTATCTTTCTTTCTTTCTTCTTTTTAAATTTGAAAAGATTGAAGCCACATTGGTCATATTGTAGATCAAAATGTTCGTATAACATATTACCTGAATGGTTGCTATATCAAAGCAGTATTATTGGTATGATTAAATAACAATGCTTTGGAAGCATCTATGAGAAGGGTAGAATATGAGATTGATGATATCAGTATTGAGCTACAAGTAGCGCTTCTGCTAAAAGTTCAGTAGCACACCAGTACACCACCAATTTATTATACATGTAATGGAAACATCTATAATTCCTATTTTGTTATGTTGCTCAATGACCTATGAGAACCACATGCAAACAAAACATCTTCATTTTGATGGAATTAAGATAGAAATGATCAAAGAGCTGAATCCAGGAAATAAAGAAGCTTATTTTAGCATGGAAGATAATGTAAAGAATTAATCGGCTTATATGACACAAATGAACTTAATACAACTTACATTAACAAAAAAATAGATCATATTTCAAGAGAATCTTTCGAATTTGGAATGGAAAAGAAGTGTGAGGGAGGGTGCCTCAACCTATTTCAGAGATGTGTGGGCTTCAGGTTGGTCTATGCTTCCTGCATATTGGTGGAGTTCTTTTCAGGGTGCCATCGCATCGAATGGCGACTGTCTTGGAGAGGCAAGAGGGGAACAGAGGTGAGCTCAGCTAGCGGCCTAGAGTAGCATGGTAAGGAGGTGGGTGAGGCGGTCCAGGGTAGGGTGGTGTGGGCCGTGCGGCATTCCATTGAGCCGATCGTGGGCGTGCGAGTTGTGTGGCTTGTCCGCTCGCTACCAAGGTGCCCTGCTGGTGCCTGCCAGTTCTTCCAGAGATCCCGGTGTCGGAAAACGGGCTAGCTAAAACAATTTTAATCTACCATGTAAACCCAGAAACCTTACGAGTAGGAGATCATATATCGTTACCACTAAACGCGCGGATGCAGCGGAACCGTCTCGGTGTAGGAGAGCGCGTCGATGTGGCCGGCAGTGCAGTTGCAACGTCCGTCTGGTCCGGCTCGTCCTTGTGCTCCAAACGTAGCACCTCCAAGGTATCCACATGTACGGGGAGGATATGTCACAGTCCGGACTGCTAGGTCCGCGAGAGCAACGGGAGGCGCGAGCGTGGAGGGTGGCGGCGGCAGCGGCCAAAAGGTTGTGGAACCCTAGCCCCTCCCACATATATATAGGGGTACTAATGGGCTTCTATCTCATAGGCCCAATAGAAACCCTAATCTCTCATGGATCAATATCCCTTTAGGCCTTTAGTGGATCTAATCTAATCAGCTCTAGGACATACATATCCAACACCCGGTGCCAAGGACGCGGATAGTGCTGGGTCTCCAACTAGTACGACGGTCACAAATTTTCCACGCCTCCTTGACACAACCAGTACGACGGTCACAACCAGACGGTCCAGGTCTCCACTCTGGCTAGGCACCATATCTGACTTTGAATCCAAATTCGCGTGTGCCCAGCCCCTCCACAGAACTACGATCGCGAAAACGACCGAAGGCCTTCCTGGCTAGGATCTCCCTCGCCTCGCGATCTCCTCTGATCAGCAACGTCCTGACACAAGCAAGGATCAGTCTTCAGTCCACCTCCGTGGCAGGCATGACACCGAGCCTGCAACGTAGCAGTCGGTTGGTCAAAGAGCCGACCAACTTGACTATCCGACCATCCAAAAATGATGAGATCCTAACGGTGAAGTGGCTAGGTCTTCTGGGCGGTAGAAAATAACGACGACATCGACGACGCTCAATGAGAGTTAAACTGGTTCTTCAAAGATATTGTGGAAGTCAAGAATTTCCCAGCCTTGAGGGATCTTTTTCCGGTGGCCAGAAAACTATCTGATGACGAGCTGCTATGAGTAGCCAGGTAGGCCGCCATGATTGGCACTAGAGAGCTGTAGGCCTAGCTTGTCCTTTTCCTTGTCGGCTCTTTTGACAACCTAATTTTAGGTTGTTTTGTGTTTTAGATTAATCATTTGGTTGTTGTAGTTTTTGAAAGAGAGTTTCTAACATTAAGTCACTTGTAAATCGTGTGCAATGTCCACTTATAACCTCGTCTATGTGTTACCTTCTTCTTAATATAAAGATACGCAAATCTCCTGCGTATTTAAAAAAAACTTCGTTGTTGGTTCCAAACTAGATGATTCAGTTGTTTGCTCGAACCGTCTATAATCCTCAACATCGCTGTGATATCTGGTGCAACCATCACATCCGTTTTTTATACCAACGACGATGTACGCGGGTCCTAAAAAGTTTCAACTCGGTTAAGTCCGCGTCCTCTTTCTCCATCCTAACACGGTGCCTTATCCTCTGTCTCTCCACTTCTCTCCACGAGCTTGGCGGCCGGTGCCCGGTGGAGGCCGCAGGGCGGCGCAAGCTGGGCAGCCATGGAGGCACGAGAAAGCAACAACGGGCAACGGTCACGAGGCGACGGCGCCGCGAGGTCAGCTATAGTATGATCCAAGCGTTATATTCACATTGAAGGGAATTATTTGCCATGGCTAACTTATTGGCGATCAAATATAAAAGCTTTGGCCAAGTTTTGTACATCCTGACATTAGCCACGCTAAAATTTGGCTTGGTCGGCCTCGTGCGGCTACACTAGATGGATCACTTCACAGTTCAGCCTGGCGACATTGGATGTGTTCGTTTTCTGGCCACGGTTACCACGTCACTATACTATAGCCGTGGTGGTTGTGGTGCCGGGAATCGGCGCCACAACTCTATGGTATGGCTAGCTAGGGTTGGGAAACAAGCATACACATACACATACACATCATACCAACGGAGAGCATGAGAACACATCCGCATCTCCTCTTTCTATGTCGCATGCAACAACGAATCAACGATCGCCTTCCTCCATCTCTCCTCCCTCTGGCGCGCGGTCCCTTCTTCGGCTAGCGGCGACACGTGCACACATGGAGCGAGGCGCGTGCGGAGGCGCAAGCGGACACACGGATGATGGCACAAAGACAGGCCGTATGGTGCCAAGGTGCGAAGGCAGCGCACAGGCATGGATCCAACAGCGGGCGACACACATGTGCGTATCTAGCGGTGGGCGGAGAGGAGCAGCCACATCAAGTAACGACACCCTGGATGGGCTTGACGGGCCGTGCGTGGATAGCTAACTTTTTCCAATTGACGGAGGCGGGCATATAACCGCCTACGAAAATATCTCATTAATAGAAACTTTGGCTCAGAGGAGGTACGCAAAAACGTATCTAAAAATTAATCTTTTCCGCCTTCAAAAATTGATTTTTATAGTGATATTAAGCTTGACCAATTATAAACAAAAAAAAATCAATATTTATGATATCAAAATATCATTAGAATAATTATAAAATATATTTTTAAAATAGATTTATTTAGATCCATAAATATATATAGAATTCTCAAAAATTAGGTCGAACATGAAACTTTTTTATCGGCACATGTTTGTTTTGAACAGAGGAAGTATGTAGTTGTGCTTGTAATTAGTCATAACTTACAAGCTAGTTAGTCAGTTTAGTGATGCCATACAACTCCACCCTGCATGTCACATCAACCTACAAATGTGAATGTTCGAAACCCATCTACTCCTTCCGTTCCTAAATAAGTGTTGTTTTGGGTGTTCGTGCTACGTGTTTACCTGAATTTGTCGAAAAAACATGCATTTAAATCTCTAAATATTTTTTATAGAAAACTGTATCTAAATACCCGTCTAATTATTGTACCATAAGTTTTAGTATATTTTTATATAATTATCCAAAGCTATTTCTCTGAAAATGAGAAAATCAATTATTGTTAAGCAGCATAAAATGAGATGGAGGGACTATACCAAAGGCCAAACAAACACCATCAATGTAAAACATCATGTGACAAGCTAATGTGTATAGCTCTACTAAAGATGAACGAGTAGACAATAAGATTTATTCTAAGCAACGTGAAGTGAGATTTTGAGGACAAGATATACATTTCTTCTTAAGGCACAAGCATTACAATACAAGGATATTATACCAAAGGTGGCCTACTCACAATATATCAAATGCTAGGTACTCCGTATATCTTTTTGCTAAACTAATTAGGACACCAGCGCCACGATACAAGCAATTTTGTCTATGTTGTTCCAGTCTTCGCCCATGACATTACATAGACATTGCTTAATTCGTAGCCCTACCATTCTCCGGCTTCTCCGCCACAAGCTCTTCGATATCACGGTCAATCCACGACATGACCAACATCATTACCAAAAATATTTGGAATCCAACGAAGGTTGTTATTCCCACCGCTGGCCAAATTGGAATCTTCATGAACAAGGTGATCGCAATAGCGAGGAAGACGCCTAATAGCACCAGTATCCAACAACTCTGCAAAACAATGAACATAACAGGAAAGGTTTAGAGCATAAATGCATAATCCAATGACGTATAGCTGAAAGCAATTGTTCTGAAGTGAGAATTTAGAAATTTTGAGATGATGCTGTACTTACAGCACGGGCCTTGGTGTTTCCGATGTCTTCATCCAAATTCACCCTGCTCCCGCTTCTTTGAGTCTGAATTCCTTTCTCAAGATCAATAAAGGTTGCACGCCTGGGTTCCTTGGGCTTGGTCCTACCTCCATTTTCTTCTATTTCAACTACCACCACTCTCACCATGTTTTCTCCAAATTTGCTGCGATATACTGACCTCTCTAGTACTTGCTGGTAGCGCTTCTCTATTCCTACTCCTGCGCACGGACAGTCCGGGGCTACCGGGGCAGCCTCATCCCCGGGCGGCCGTAGAAGAGGTCTGGGGTGGCGGCCGGCATGGCGGGGGTGATGAGCGCCGGACGGAGGCGGAGGTGGCCGGAACGCGGTGGTGGACCCCCGGTGGGCGGCGGCAGCGGCGGGGACAAGGGCGTAGAAAGGTTAGCGTGCGGGCGGGCGGCGGAGGCGGCCAAGGCCGCCGGAGCCGAGGTTGGCGCAGGACGCGGGGGCGACGGCGACGCGAGAAAGATGTACAAGAGTCCGTTGTCGTATTCATGTTGGAAATCGACCGCCCGATTCGACCTCGACGGACGACCGCGATTTTGTGATCCCCCTCATCGTACCACCGGGGAGTAGAGAACGCATCCGTATCTCCTCTTTCTGCATCACAAATCACTGCGAATCAACGATCACCCTAGTTAGTTATCCTATATTTCCTCCATCCCAAACAAAAACATGCAACTCTAGTGTCATGTTTGAGTATACACTTTAAAAAAAATATTTTGCAAGACACTTCAAGTTACGCCCCAGTGGGCGAAAATTCGTCCACCTCCATTAATCCTAGGCATTAGCAGAGACGAATACTTTTTATTCAAAGAGGCGTTTACATCTGACCATGTTTTTTGAAAAATAGGTCAAACAAGAACCATTTTGATTGGCACGTAGCCTGTAATAACATGTTTTTTAGAAAAATAAAGTATGTAGTTGTGCTTGTACTTAGTCATCATTACAAGCTAGCTAGTCCGTAAGTGATGCCGTACAACCCTTGGTTAGTTAGGAACCACCCTGCATGTCACATCAACCCAGGAATGTTCATGTTCGAAACCCATCTATATCATAGGCCAAACAAACACCATCAACGTAAAACATCACGTTTCAAGCTAATGTGTATAGCTCTTCTGAAGATGAACGCTACGGAGTAGACAATAAGATTTATTTTAAGCGGCATAAAGTGAGATTTTGAGGACAAGATATACATTTATTCTCAAGGCACAAACATTACAATACAAGGATATTATAACAAAGGCGGCCTACTCACAATATATAAAATGCTAGGTACATCTTTTTTTTATAAGCATGCTAGGTACATCTTTTTTTGCTAAACTATTTTGCGCACCACCAGCACGAAACATGCAATTTTGTCTGTGCTCTTCCAGTCTTCCGCCATGACATTACATAGACACTGCTTAATTTGGAGCACTAGCATTCTCCGCCATACGTTCTTCGATATATCCGTCTCTACACGATGACCGCTAGTATTGCCAAAAATATCTGGCCTCCAGCGAAGGATGTTAGTCCCACCGCTGGCCACACTGGAATTTTCATGAACAAGGTGATCGCAATAGCGAGGAAGACGCAAATTAGCACCAGTACCCAACAACTCTGCAAAACAATGAACATAACAGGCAAGGTTTAGATCATAAGTGCATAGTCCAATGACGTGTAGCTGAAAGCAATTGTTCTGAAGTGGGAGTTTAGAAATTTGAGATGATGCTCGACTTACAGCGCGGACCTTGGCGTTTCCGATGTCTTCATCCAAATTCACCCCGCTCCCGCCTGTTTGAGTCTGATGAAGACCTTTCTCAAGATCAAGAAAGGTTGCACGCCTGGGTTCCTTGGGCTTGGTCCTAACTCCATTTTCTTCTATTTCAACTACCACCACTCTCACCATGTTTTCTCCAAATTTGCTGCGATTTACTGGCCTCTCTCTAGTACTTGCTGGTAGCGCTTCTCTATTCCTACTCGTGCGCACGTACATTCTGGACAAGCGTAAATCCCAAATACGTGCAGCCCAGCTGTTCTCCTGTGGCCAAATTTATACAGGGCTGGGCTGTCTGGCTGCCGCGTGCACGGGCCACGGGACGAGTCCGGCTCGGTGACTCTGAGCGCCGGCGCGTTGCTAAACCGAGCTCGATTCGGCCTATAATTGTCCGAACATGTATTCTGGCCGACGTGGCTCTCCCGCACGCAAATTTATGAAGGCCCAGGCGCCCAGCCGGCCAGGCCTGCTTCTCTACTCGAGCCCGATTCCGAACGGACGCGCGGAGACGGAGAGGATGCGCCAAGCGGTGCGCCGCTGCGGGAGAGACGGCAAGATGACCAGATGTCTGTTCGAATCGTCTCAACATCATCCACATATGCTCAACATCACGCCCGGTTCGAACCAGCTGTGATATCTAGCGCGACCATCATGGCCATTTTTTTACACCAACGACAATGATATACGCGGATCCGAAAAAAGATTCTACACGGTTAAGTCCACGTCCTCTTTCTGGGTCCTCAAGCGGCGCTTTATCCTCTATAGCGTTGCCGTTGGGGAGAGTATAGAAAAACCTGCACTTCTCCATACCATATTCAGGATTTAGTTGCCCAATCTATACCCTCCCCGATTTTGCCTGTATCCATTTGCCCATATCCATTGAGCAATGGATGATTAATTAGGTAAAGAGCCTGCTGAAACGCTGTTTGGGAAGAACCGGGATTTAGATTCATTTGGAGAAGATCCGAGATCAAGATCGATTAAGAGGTAAATCCACACAGCTCAAGAGCAATTCCAATAACGGAGGCACAATCCAATCAAAAATCGAAAGCAATCAACGCCCCTTGCCCTCGGTAAAAAAGAGGAAAGAAGAAGGAACCTTGAATCTTAGATCAAGACAAAATCGAAGAGCTCTCAATGCGGTCGCGGAGCATCCAAACCGAAGACCAGAGTCCAGCGCCGCACACGAAGCACCACCGAAACTCGTTACGCCGGGTCTCGCGCCGCCCACACAGCGTTGCCCCGGCGCGGAGGTCGCGGTCCGACTTGGCGCCACCGCTGCCGCTGGATCACCACCACCAAGTAAGGGGCTGATTGGTTCAATGTCAAAATTGTGGCATGACCACGTTTTGGCAAGCCAAAATCTTAGCAAAAAAAGTTGCCAATGTTTTGATAGAATATATGTGAGATATAGGCACCAAACCAAGTGCTGGCCAAAGAATTGGCATTGCCCAAGTTTTGGCATGCCAAAATTTAGGTATTGAACCAATCATGCCCTAAATGCCCGCCGATCACCGCTCTTGCCAGTGGCGCCGCGCCTCCACTCCGGCTCCTGAGACAGTCGGTAGAGACGGTGGAAGTCAACCAATCGGCAGTACGGCACAAGGGAATGGGTAGAAACGGGGATACCCTCCCCCATACCTTTTCCTCACGGGTATACCCGTCCTCTCCCCATTCGCGAATGGATAAACTGTTTTGTGACCATTCCCTCCATGTTTCACCAGGTATAGATTTGGGGAACATGTAAGGGTATCCAGCGGCAAAACTAATCCTATATCTCTCCACTTCTCTCCACAAGCTTGGTGGTCGGTGAGGCGGCAGGGCAGCGCAAGCTCGGCGGCCGTGGAGGCACAGGAAGCAGCACCGGGCTGTGGTCGCGAGGCGACGGCGCCGGAGACGAGGGCAGCTACAGTGATGCATGGTCCAAGCGTTATATTCGCATGAAGGGAATTTTGCCATGGCTAACTTATTGTCAATCTAAATATAAAAGATTTGGCCAAGTTTTTATTACATCCCTGGACCCTGACATTAGCCACGCTAAAATTTAGCTTAGCTCTCATGTAAGGATCATGTAAATAAGCATCGTGGGCCTGGTCGGGCTCGTGTCGCTACACTAGACGAATGGCTTCACAGTCCAGCCTGGCGACATTGGACGTCGTTCCCGGCCGTGGCTAGCCATGTCACTGTAACCCTGTGATATGGCTAGCTACGGCTGGGAAACAAGTAGACTCATCATACGAAAAGCTAAAACTACGGTTGGCCGTCAGGAACCGTCCTGGGCGGTCGACGCTGCTGTCGCCACCGCGCGTCGCCTTCACTGGGTTAGAGTTAGGGTCCGGGGCTACCGGGGGAGCCTCATCCCCGGCGGCCGTAGAAGAGGTCTGGGGTGGCGGCCGGCATGGCGGGGGCGATGAGCGCCGGACGGAGGCGGAGGTGGCCAGAACGTGGTGGTCGACCCCCGGTGGGCGGCGGCAGCGGCGGGGGCAAGGGCGTAGAAAGGTTAGCGTGCGGGCGGCGGCGGAGGCGGCCGAGGCCGCCGGAGCCGAGGTTGGCGCATGCCGCGGGGGCGACGACGACGGGAGAAAGATGTACAAGAGTCCGTTGTCGTATTCATGTCGGAAATCGACCGCCCGATTCGACCTCGATGGACGACCGCGATTTTGTGATCCCCCTCATCATACCAACGGGGAGTAGAGAACGCATCCGTATCTCCTCTTTCTGCATCACATATCACAGCGAATCAACGATCGCCCTAGTTAGTTATCCTATATTTCCTCCATCCCAAACAAAAACATGCAACTCTAGTGACACGTTTCAGTATACACTTAAAAAAAACATTTTGCAAGACACTTCAAGTTACGCCCCAGCGGCCGAAAATTCGTCCACCTCTATTAATCCTAGGCATTAGCAGAGACAAATACTTTTTATTCAAAGAGGCGTTTACATCTGACCATGTCAAAAAATCAATTTTTGGAGACTTACATTTTAATACATCCACCTTCAAAAATAATCTATTTTGGAAGGCGGATGTTTTAATACATCTGCCTTCGAAAATTGATTTTCGGGGGTGAATAACCTATAAAGCCCTCCTTTGAAAAAGGAAAGTCTTGGCAGGTTTAACTCGGCCCAATAATCATACCTCATATATAACCAACACCACAGGAATCACTAACCCTAAACTCTCATCCTATCCCCCCTCTCTCTCACTCTCTCAAGCTCACGGCTCCCTCCTCTCTCCTGTGAGCTCACGACGGCGGCGGCGCCCTCCCTCTGTCCTCCTAGCTCACGGTGGTGCGGGCGGAGCGACGCACAGGCGCCAGCACGGAAGCGGGCTGCAGCGTTGAGGTGCGGAGTCGCTGACAAGCATGGATCCAGCGAGGAGCAGCCAGCTCCGCCCAGCGATGCGTTAGATGGGCTTGGCGGGCCCGCCCTATTGTTTTGATTTTTTATTCTTTTATTAACGCAGCTGGACACAAAACCGGCTCTGAAAGTGCTTCATTAACATAAGCCTTAGCTCAGAGGTGGTACGCAAAAACGCCTCCAAAAATCAATTTTGATCGCCTCATAAAATTATTTTTTAAGTAGTGATATTAAGCTTGACCAATTATAGATATCAAAGAAATATCATTAGATTAATTATAACATATATTTTTATATAGATTTATTTGGTGCCATAAATATAATTACAATTCTTGAAAAATAGGTCAAACAAGAACCATTTTGATTGGCACGTAGCCTGTAATAACATGTTTTTTGGAAAAATAAAGTATGTAGTTGTGCTTGTACTTAGTCATCATTACAGGCTAGCTAGTCCGTAAGTGATGCCGTACAACCCTTGGTTAGTTAGGAACCACCCTGCATGTCACATCAACCCAGGAATGTTCATGTTCGAAACCCATCTATATCATAGGCCAAACAAACACCATCAACGTAAAACATCACGTTTCAAGCTAATGTGTATAGCTCTTCTGAAGATGAACGCTACGGAGTAGACAATAAGATTTATTTTAAGCGGCATAAAGTGAGATTTTGAGGACAGGATATACATTTATTCTCAAGGCACAAACATTACAATACAAGGATATTATAACAAAGGCGGCCTACTCACAATATATAAAATGCTAGGTACATCTTTTTTTGCTAAACTATTTTGAGCACCACCAGCACGAAACATGCAATTTTGTCTATGCTCTTCCAGTCTTCCGCCATGACATTACATAGACACTGCTTAATTTGGAGCACTAGCATTCTCCGCCATACGTTCTTCGATATATCCGTCTCTACACGACAAGACCGCTAGTATTGCCAAAAATATCTGGCCTCCAGCGAAGGGATGTTAGTCCCACCGCTGGCCACACTGGAATTTTCATGAACAAGGTGATCGCAATAGCGAGGAAGACGCAAATTAGCACCAGTACCCAACAACTCTGCAAAACAATGAACATAACAGGCAAGGTTTAGATCGTAAGTGCATAATCCAATGACGTATAGCTGAAAGCAATTGTTCTGAAGTGGGAGTTTAGAAATTTGAGATGGTGCTCGACTTACAGCGCGGACCTTGGCGTTTCCGATGTCTTCATCCAAATTCACCCCGCTCCCGCCTGTTTGAGTCTGAATACCTTTCTCAAGATCAACAAAGGTTGCACGCCTGGGTTCCTTGGGCTTGGCCCTACGTCCATTTTCTTCTATTTCAACTACCACCACTGTCACCATCTTTTCTCCAAATTTGATGCGATCTGCTGACCTCTCTCTGGACAAGGACAAGCCTAAATCCCAACACGCTTCTCCACTTGTAGCCTGAGCCGTTCTAAACTTCTAATCAATGATTTTCGACGTGGTGCAGAGGTCTCCCTGCGGCCAAATTTATACAGGCACGTCTGGCCGCGGCGTACGCGGGATGAATCCGTCTCGGTGACGCTGAGCGGCTGCGCGTTGCGAAACCGAGCTCGATTCTGTTACGAATTATCCGAACATGGATTCTGTTAGCTTTCGCGTATGCTCGGTTTCGTGTCGCTCCTCGCCTCCTCCGACCCTCAAGTCGCGAGCGTTTTTTCCCACGCGATCAGGACGCTGCATCGAGAAGCTTGGTACATCTGCTGCGATGCCAAGCCTCGCGAAACCGGCGCCTTCAATCTCCATCTCCGCTCAGGCGCTCACGAACCGGAATCTGCGCACGCGGCCACGCGGAAGCAGTCGCCGCAGGCGCGTACGGGCCGAGCCCACGCCATGGAGCAACGCGCCGTGGTCGGACGGATCCATTTCTAGCACGGCGTCGCAGTCGGCGAGCGTGGGCGTAGGCCCGGTGAACGAGCACGGAGTCTCCTATAATGAAGGGGCAGAGCACCTGCCATAACTTGCTCAAAAAAAAAAAAAAAAAAACGAGCACGGAGTACGGTCGTTGCTGGCGGCGACGGTGACGGAGATCTGGGAGCGGAAGGGCGGAAGGTGGTGAACTGGTGATCCCTCCAGTCCTTTAGGAGCTAGCAGCTCCGTCGCGCGGCCGCAGCTGTGCAGCTGCTGTCCTGCTGCAGCGTCTCGTCGTGGAGGCTCTGCCGTCCCGGACTCCGGCCATCGCTTGGGTACGTGTGGAACCGTGGGTTGCTGTGTCTTGGTCGCGTCGCAGGTTGGTGGCGGCCGCGGGGTGTGAATCGCCAGCGCGAACATACGAGAACGGAAGGGACGGCACGGAGTATCGCACGTGCGGGCTGGCCATCGCGCGAGCAAGGGCCGCAGGCAAGCGGCGGGGTGCTAGACCATGGCGGATCGGAGCTCTACGCGAGATGGACGGACCAGACGTTGAGAATCTGACATGTGGACACTACTTCGATGGAGGGCAAAAGGGTCATTTTATAACCTATATCTTCCCTGAAATAAGATAAATTCTTGTTTAGTTGACTACGAAGGAGCAAATGAGCTAGATTTCACAATGGTACTCAGGAAATTAGATTATTTGCAGTGTGTCCTGACATATTTAGTGTTATCGTAATGTTCTACAACAAATTTTACCTTTAAATATTCAGTGAAAAACAGATAGCCAGTGAAACAATTGTTCGGCTATGAAACATTAAATATTCAGTGGAAATCGGATAGCAAGTGTAATTTTAGAAACCCCAATTGTATCCGTTGGATACGAAATGTGGAGTCCAGATGACCCTCATGTGAATCTTTGTTTAGTTGGTAGAGATTGGAGAAAATTTCGTATAAAAACTTTACTGTAGCAAAAGTTTGTGAGGGGAATCGCAGCTTTTAATGGAACGAAAAGACTAAAGAAATAGTAAATATCCAGGAACTACACAGTTGCCTAGTAAAGTTTAGGATTTGCTCCACGCCCTCTACTTAGACCCTGTTTGGAACACAAGAATAAAAAAAACATAGGAATAGGAAACGAAAGAAGGTGGAACAGATGAATGGAAAAACAGAAGAAAGCTAAAATGTAGGTGTTTGGAACACATGATTTTAGAGCATAGGAATTTCAGAACCATGATATTTTTAAAAGAAACTTAGTGCTTAATGGCCATGATTTTGGACGTTAGATTATATAACCTGTCACTCTCTTACATGTGGGCCTAGTCTATAAACCAATTCCACTCACCTCCTTCGCAAGCCTCACGCACGAGTATCGGTGCCATTAAGGTAATTGCAAGGGCTTAACCAAACCAGGGAGCAAGCTAATCAGGGTAGTTAAGTACCCGACGCACAAGCGGGAGCTATATAGTAGACCCTTGGGTTCGACTATATTTTTCTTTTGTTTCCTTTGAAGTTACAGGTAGTATGGACCTTTCCTCTGGAAATGCTCTCACCGTTTCCTGCGTATGGCCCTTTCCTCTGGAAATGCTCTCACCGTAGAGCATGGGTTGATGTACTAGTATGTCTAACAGGGATTCATCTATATGCTGTGACCGGAACACTGGAGAGAGGTGTCACTTGGAAACACACCTATATTTGACTACTTGAATCGCTGGAAGAATGGACCGACCTGCTTCGTGAATGATGCTCTAGGGAACAATCTGAGTCTCAAACTCCCGGTATTAGATATACTGAACGTGACGCGATGACAGCCCAGCGGAGAGACAGCCACCTCTCGTTGTAGCAAATCCTTTTAGGACCTGTCCCGTGCTATAAACAAGATTGCAGCCACTGGTGCCCCGGACACCCTCGCCATAAAGAATGTTTCCCTTGCTCGCACAGTCGCACTATAACACTGAACACTGGCTGATAACTCAGATCCCTCCATATGATGACCAATCGAGGTGGTAGGTAAATTTAACAACTGATCATGGCAAAGCAAGCTTCAAAAGGTCAAAGTCATCTGGGGCCCAGGGCGATGGCACATTAGCTACTGTAGGATGCTAGAATGCCGAGACTCATTTTTGGATAGGGTGTCAGTATAGCTGGAAGCTGTGCAGTACCCTGCCCGTGTTTTTGTACATGTTGAGGCTGGTGAATAGTTGTGCAGAGAGCACAGTGTTGGATGTGTTGGATGTGTTTGGATTGGAGAAAGATTCTTCGAAAATATACTGTTTATCTAAAAAATACTGTAGATGAATAGTGTTATGTGAGTGGGAGGGATGAGATGAATAGAGAAAAGTTGGATGAATAATATTTTTTTGGGAATCATCGGGGAACTAAACGGCTATATATATATTCTGGGATGGGGTGGGGAAATAGTATTTTTTTTCTCTGGGATACGTGTTCTGTGAGGGGATGAATAAGAAAATGAAAAGTATTTTTTAAACACGGATGTGTTTTGGTTTGGAAAAAATTCCAAAAATACACTGTTCATCGAAAAACACTGTAGATTAATAGTGTTATGTGAGTGAAGGTATGAGATGTACATAGAAAAGTTAGATGACTATTTTTTTTAAATTGTTCGGGAACTAAACCGAGCCTAAACAAGTGAGCAGATACTTCTCATCGTCTGATATTTATTTTAGTTGTGTCAGGACTCTACTACTAGTTAACTTCTGAACCAAATGCTACCTGATGTTCCAATCTGCCAGGCACTAGTTCCATGACTTCAACCAAACGCATGGCATAACTTGACGTGTGCCTGCCCAAGCAATTTTGTGAGTGCTAGCACCTAGCAGGCAGCCCACGGGCAGGTAGAGCCAGGCAATTCATTGAGGACTCCACCCAGTTCGCCCAACATGCGAACCCTGAACGAGGTCAAAATGGCAAGGCATATATGGTGCATCTGGTCCACATGAGTCTCATATTGCAGAGCAAATCCCACCATGGGAAAACTGCTCATTTTGCCAAGCTATAGGATTGTAGAAAGTAAGAAAAGAAAAACAGCAAAACGTGCCCAAACAGATAAGCATGCACATAAGTTGGCTGTCTGTCTAATCATTGATTATGTTCTCAACCGAATAATCCCCTAGTACCTTCTTGCAATGCCTTAATTACATCAATACTATCTGCAATGATCAATTTACAATCATACAATATGCCTTGATTTGATTACATTGTTACTTTTTATATAGCAGCATTTAAAATACATTGCTCCACCCCAACCTCGAAGGAAATTCCACATTAATAGCATCATCGTTAGTTATAATTAGAGCAGGCTCTACATCACCCATTGCATTCAAGAATAGAAGTACTACAACTAGTAATCATCACAGGCTCACAACAGATAAACATAGAAGTACTACTACTCATGCTCATGACAAGTTCACAACAACGGGGTCACAACAAGGTCCTACTATGACAAAGTTCACTAACACAAAGGTACTACTCCTGCTCATGACAAGTTCACAACAAATGGAGCCACAACAAGGTCCTACTATCACAAGTTCACAACTACTACTAGCCAACGATCACTCCAAGAAACACGACTGAGTCAAGTCAGAAGCACTAATAAAGTTGCAACCGACGCAAAAAATGCCAAGCAGCAGATGCTGCGGCTTATCCTTAATGGCTTATGGTGCTTGCCAAGCAGCAGAGGCTGCGGCTTATCCCCTAATGGTGCTCGGGGTGCTCATCACCACCAGGCTCGTGGGCGCCCTCCTCATGGTGCGCACCGCCAGCGACGGGCTGCTCGCGCTCATGGTTCGCGCCGCCAGCGACGGGCTGCTCGGGCTCCTCGCGCTCAGGCTCCTCCTCCTCGTCCTCCTCGTCCTCCTCCAAGCGCGCCGGCAAGACAGCGGCCGCCACCTCCTCCGTAGGGCAGCACCTGACCAAGTCACGCAGAATCTGTCCAAACAGAGTACAAAGTTCGATCATCAATACGAATCAAGCGCCTCGCTTGAAGGAAAACAGAGATGCCAACTTACCCGGGGATGAGTGAAGGTGCGGCCCCAGTAGAAAAGAAGAAGTACCAGAAGTACAGCAGGCACGGAGCATGACACGGCCAAAGGACTGTGCACAACCAGGGACTCCCTGACGAGAGAGCCTATGCTGCACGCTGCTCTCCCTGCGACGACCACGTTGCCATCGCCGGCGATGATGCTGATGCCGGTGAGAGCGTCCGCTCCGCCCCCGGTGATGGAGAACGTGCTGTGGAGGCCGTCCCTCCCCTGCTGCTGGAGGAATGGGCGGAGGCGGACTTGGCCGTTCTGTGCCATGGCGACAGAGGAGGGAGGAGGGAAGCACTAGTCACGGCACGGTTCTCGAGAGTATGGCGAGACAGCGACGGTGGCTAGGCATTAATTTATAGAACTGCTACAGACTGGACGGAGAGGAGAGGGAGGATGACAGGCGGGGTCTAGCTGAGGGTGGAGGTACTGTAGCATTTTAACATTTTTCTAGAGGAGATAGGAGACACAGGCTTCTTGAGTCTTTTTTTTCTTTTGAACTGGGGCGGACGACGGTACGGATGGATGGATTGAATAAGACGTGGTGCGTTTTTACAACGAGAGAATCTTTGTTTTGTCAGCTTGTGCAGAACGTACGAGCAATGGCAGCTTGTGCAGAACGTACGAGCAAAAGAAATTCATCTTTTTTCTTTAAAAAAGCAAAAAGGACTAGTCAAAATTTGAATAGCTCGTTCCAGCACCGATGCACGGTTTGGCAGCTTGCGCAGAACGTTGTTGGCGCGGTGGCGCCCCTGTGCCCTACTGCACGCCGTCCCCGGGCTTCGACTCCGTGCGTCCGGAGTCCGGTCTGCAGCCTGCAGGGAGGCAGCAGGGCAAGGGCAACCGGCCACGCCGCGTCGGATTGTCTCGTCGCATCGCCGGCTGCCGGAGCATCGCCGTGTTTCAGTTCGTGATAGGCTTGGAGGCCATGGTCCCCTCCGCGTGGTGGGGTGCCCCTGGACGGCAGGATGCCTTCAGAATTCAGATCACCAGTCGGGGAACCTTGGTGGTGGTAGGTCCAACATTTTCCATGGATCCAGTAGCCGGCGAGCTGGGGATCAGTATCGTACTAGGAGGATGCAGCAGGAGGCAAGGTTGGCTGTCGATCAGGCCAAGAAGAAACGAGACAATACAAGATTAATATACCAACTGACTAATCGAAGAAGAGGTGGCATAAACTATTTTAGAGCTAGAAGAAAAGGCAAACCGACTAGTATACAACCAATTAAATAATCAGAAAAAAATGCATGCTATAGTAAATAGTGCATTGCAAAGCAATCCAGCCTTTTATTTTGTATCCGGATATGGTGGAACGGGAAATACATTCTTATGGAATACACCAGTCTCATATCTAAGGGCAAGAAAGAAGATTGTCATAACAGTAGTATTCTTAGGGCAGCACCTACCCTCGAGCAGGAAGGGTTTCCATCTCGGTAGAACCACCCTCGACCAAGACCTGCGCGAACCCTCGACCTCGACACCTCTCACTCCACGTTGCGCTGCCTGCCAACATGACGGACGCATTAAATGGCAAGAGTCACCGCGCCATACTGCGGAAGTGACCGCGGTCATTTCCGCCTGCACCAGGCGCTGGGCCATCCTGCTCCGGGCCACTGTGCCAACTGCTCCCATCATCCTTATCAATAGGGGAGCCTTTGACGATGTATGGGGCAACCCTCGAAGCTCCGTACTGACGAGGTCGGGACACCGGTTCTGGCTAAACAATAACCCTCGAGCACCAACTCACCGCCATTCAGGGTCCAGGTCATCAACAGCGACGCCGTCCCCTGGAGCTGGTACGCGCGATTCTCGCTTGGCAGCCCGAGCATCAGATCAAGGCCCGGAGGACATGTCTACGCCACGGCGTCCCTACAGTGGATCAACAGTAGTCAATACTTTCCAAGACACATTTGTATTCTCCCTCTCCTCGCTTGGTCTATAAAGGGGGGAGAGGGAGCCGTAGAGAAACAAGGCTCCACGATATTGGCAGTAGACTTAATCACTACTAGCTTGGGACTTAGGAGCTTCTCTCACTCTCCCACTTGGCTTGTAACCCCCTACTACAAGCTTCCCAGTGCAAGGGACTCGGTAAACCGCATCGGCTGCTGGACATACGACCTTATTGGTCGGAACCAGAATAAACCCCTTGTGTCCTTGAGTTCACCTTGCAACACCGCTAGGGCTAGTGATTAGCAGCACAATCACTCGTCGGGTAGGGTCGGCCAATCCTGACACCGACAGCCATGTAGGACAAAACCACCATAAATTGTAGTTGAGGAGGTTTTGCTACCAATTTTTGTTGTCTAAGGAGTTAAAATACCCAGTTTTACAGTTTAGGGAGAAAACATAAACTCGGCCCATAATCAAAGAGGTGGAATGAACACTAGCCCATTTAACTAAGTGCCGGTCCCATATGCCCCAATCGTTGAGGGCACGTCGTTCCCCTCGCCTGTCCAGGGGCTATGACAACTGGAGGCTGGCGCGCCATCACCCGTCGCCCACCGTCGCACAGCTGGGCTTGGGTTCGTTCCGGTTTTGTCAGCTTGCGTAGAATGCACCCATCGTCAGCAAAAGGAAATTCATCTTTTTTCTCTTTAAAAAGGCAAAAAGCAAGAGTCTAAGTTTGAATGTTGGTTTTTCTTTTCAGTGGCACATTCCCAAAAGATGGTTTTGTGCACCACACACTGCAATCTTCATTTTTGTGTGCCGGACACTCTAAAAACACGAATTAGCCTGTAGCACACTGGCTGCATTAAAAAAAAGATTTGCAGCCAGGGGAGGAAGAGAGTGCCTGGTTAATGGACTGTTTTGCCCTTGCTTCATTTTTTGCTGCAGTGAGCTGCTCTCTACTATGTGTATGCTGCTTTGCCTCTACGGAGAGCATCCTAGTACGCTGCTTGCCTGCTAGATCCACCTTGCAAGCATGCTCAGCACGAGAAATCCTCGGGAGCGAAGAGCACCCGTATCTCTTTGGTTGTTGCGATCGTCCTCGCTGTTGTCTCAAATTCAATCTTCAGTACTAAACGCAAGATGTTCGTCCCTTCTCTCTGTCACAGGCTCACAGCTCCAATCCCCTCTCTAGCTGCATGCCCCTTACCTTACATTGAGATGCAGGATATACGTGAGCACCACAGGCCTTTGTCATTTCCATCACGCCGTCCAAATCCGAGTAGCACTCACCACTCAACAATCCATCTCTCGGTGGACAGATTCAATCAAGTAACAAAAGCGGAAACAAAATATGTATGAAGATGAAGACAAAACGATCACAAAAATGCTAGTTATGGCGGGCAAGATAACTGGTGCCAGTCCAAGGCCATGGGTATTTTGATCTTTTTACCGGTGTGATCTCTAACCTTAGATGTCCTGTAGGCGAAACCAAGGAGTAGGATATGCTGTGCACAAAACTACACATTGCGGGTGTCCCTGGGTGTGTTTAGATTGTAGGAAAAAACACTGTAGCATAAGAAAAACACTGTAGCATTCGTTGGGAAACGTGTTTTGTGAGGGAGGAATAGTGAAAAGTTGGAATGAATAGTGAAAAGTTGGAATGAATAGTGAAAAGTTGGGAATCTGAACATGGCCTTAGACAAAATACCCTTGAATGTTTGATGCCAATTTTGTAACGGGCTGATTCTGCTGGAGGTGATACTAGCTTCCAAAAGTACAACATGCTTTGTTGGCGCCTAGTACCCCACTGCACGCCGTCCCCAGGCTTCGACTCCGTGCGTCCGGAGTCCGGTCTGCAGCTTGCACGGAGGCAGCAGGGCATGGCAAGGTCCACCGGTCGCATTTTGGCTGTGTTCATGATAGGTTTGGAGGCCATGGTTCCCTCCGCGTGGTGGGCCTTAGCAAAGTTCACTTTCAAGTCTGGACACTGTACAGTATGAACACTGTTTTTTCCTTTCTTGGCTCCTTTTGCAGTTTTGTGCTGTAGCTGCTCAGCCTTCTACAGTGCTTGGCTGCAAAAAGAGGCTAGGACGGTACAGTAGCAGGCACGGACGGTACCAGCTCTTCCGTTCATCGTCGCATCCCCGGCCGCGCCGTGTTCCAGTTCACTTCATGACAGGCTTGGAGGCCGTGGGTCCCCCCGCGCGGTGGGGGTGCCTCACTGCCTCTGGACAGGGGCATCCGATGCCTTCAGGCCTGGCCGGGGAACATTGGTGGTGGTAGGTGTAGGTCCAATTTTTTCCAATGGTCCAGTAGCTGGCGGGCTGGGGATAATATCGTACATTCGTACTACTACTACGGATACAGCAGGAGCAAGGTGGGGCGTGGAAGTGGAAGGTGTGGAATCGTCGATTTTGCGTTGGGGCGCCGGGGGGTCGGTGTTGGCATCCACGTGTCTAGCTGATTAAAAATAATCAGATGACAAACTACAGTAATCATTTGAATTCAGACTCTCATCTTTTTAAGCGGAGCATGAGACTAGTTTAGAGGACCACGGTACACTCTATCCTACAGAAATATAATAATTTAAATTTTAAAAGCAAGATCTAAAATCGCCATATATTTATCTTTCAAAACAAAATCGTACCAGTTAGTATATTTAAAATTTCAGAACCCTATTGATATTTCAAAATATATAAATGGCCATACAAATTAGTATGTTATGCACAAGATATATCTTTTTTATATATTTCTTCCTAAGCCCATTAAATTGTTTGTTGCGATAAAACATCATTGGGAGTGTTCATGAAAATTATAAAATTTTTTAAATGCAATCAAATGTAATATATATATATATATATATATATATATATATATATATAATCTATAAACTAGTAATCTGTATAAAACATCTGTTGCTTGCAGGTGGAGCAGATCAGCCAGGCAGGCATGCAGGCCGCGACGTGGTGGGAGCTCGAGTGGCCAGAAATCAGGACACGTCACACCGACGCCGCAAAAATGAATTAGCGGGAGCTTGAGTGAGCGTAAGAGGAAGGGTAATCTTCTCCCAGATGCAGGTGCCACTGCCCCCATTCGTGAAAGCATCTGCACCGAACGCTGTGAAACTAACCCCATGCTTGACGAAGCTGGTGGGGAGTTCGCTGCTGCTTGAACCTTCCTGCGCGACAACCGTGCTCGGTGGAGCCAACTTGTGTCAAGGAGGGCTGGTCTGCTCTTGCACTGCCACCACTCAACCGGGGGGGGGGGGGGGGGGGGGGGGTACCAAAACATGGTCTGAGACTTTGAGCAAACGGTTCTGGAGATAGTTGATCAGGATGCAGTAGTCAGTTGCCTTGTCCGTGAAAGTCATGCTGCCCTAGGTACAGTCTTTCAAAAAAAAGAAAGCTGCCCTAGGTACTGATCTGACCATCAAAGGTGTGTGGTGGTGGCCGGTGCAGTGGACGGTGTAGACGTGACAGCATTGAGGTGCTGAAGCAGCAGCAAAAATGGTGATTTGGAGGGGGAGCCGGCAGCCAATGACAGCCCGGCCCCTCTCGCAGGTCTCAATGATGCGGAAAAGGGCAATTGGGCCGACGGAAGATGAAGGGAGTTGGTATCAGCCCATTCAACGTAACGATTCAGTGCTCAATCAGGCCCAAGTGCAGCCGTATTTGACTTGAATGTGGGCTGTGAGAGCATGGAGGAAGCTCCTTGCAGTGAGGCAACACAGGGAGGAAATGAAGTTTAGATTGTAGGAAAAAACACTGTAGCATAAGAAAAACACTGTAGTATTCGCTGGGAAACGTGTTTTGTGAGAGAGGAATAGTGAAAAGTTAGAATGAATAGTGAAAAGTTGGAATAAATAGTGAATAGTTGAGAATCTGAACATGGCCTGAAAGAATAATCCATGGTGAAGCTGAAGGAGAATTAACGAGGGCTCACGTCCACTCTCCAGGGGGCGTCGTCAAATTTAGTGTGCCATTAAAGAAGTCCCTCTTGTGTGACCCAGTGTCCAAAACTAAACGTAGTCAGGCCAAGAAAAATGCTACTGCTAATACTGGGACTGCGAGGCGGGCATATGTTGGGTGAAACATTTGTGACCCCTATGGAGACATGGCTGCAGCTCTGGGAATGCCAGAGGACTTGAGGCGTGGATTGCCTGAGTGGCCTTGCAGGAGGTCGACGCTTACTCCAGTGCTTGATGGACGGCGAGGGGTGCTACATCATGAGCACGTGTATCTTTTATTTTAGTGAAAAGTCTATTTTTCACTCTCCAACTATTACAGTTGGAGGGTGAAAAATAGACTTTTCCCTTTATTTTATATGTGTAGTCCTTGTAGTTCTAGTGTGATACCCAATGTGTTGGCAGTGCAGTGTTTTGTCTGCGAGAAGGGCTCTTGTTTAGGTCTTCTACAGCGCACAATACTAATGTATACTGGTGTTTTAAAAGGACCAGTATGTAAACATCCGACAGTTGAGATTAATTGCATACTATACAAAATAGTCCTAGTGATATGAGTAGTATATGAGAGTAGTATGAGTGGTATAAGGGTAATATGGGAAATGAGTTAAAATAGCATTACTGTAATATATAAAAATAAATAAAATTTTGTATACTATAATACTAATTGATATTGTTTATTTTTTCAGTAGAGAGATATATTGTCGCACATCTCGAGCTCCTTCTTCCTACGTGTCTGCGTTGACCGTAACTCCGGCGACGTCATGGTCACAGAGGGCAGCGATCGATCCGATGCGGGCGACTGGCGGCAGCACGCAGCGGCCACGGTAGCTGCGCCTGGATCCCGGCGGGGCATCCCCGACACTGGTGACATCACCGTGAGCCTAGTCACGCGGCCGACGGCTGCCGCTGCTGGATCCGGGCGGGGAACCTCAGCCATCGTCCATGGCTGGTCACCTGTTGCAATGCTAGGTCTAGTGCTCTACTACGCAGGAGCGACGAGTGGCGCGCGGCGAAGTCGTCGCCAACTCGCCCCGTCCGTCCGAGAAGATGAACAGGCGAAGAAGTACTCGTGGGCTCATGGGCTGTGGGCCTGTGCCTGAGTTGCTCACTCGACTGGTCCAAGCCCAACCAAAGGCAAAAAAACAGCCCCACTCGGCTCTGCTCTGCTCTGCTCTGTTGTCTGCCTGCGCTATATCCTGTTGTGGTGTGTGTGCGCAACGGCTGCACCTTAAACCTCTTCATCAGATATATATGGACGGTGCAAACATTGCCTTTGCCACTACGGCCAGCTTGTCCATAGGGACCATGGCATAACAAGCCTTTTCTTATCTACTCCTTCTGTGGTTATATCACAAGAGGCACAGACAATTCAGATCAAGCGTTTCACAATAAAATGGCAAACGCAGACTTTCAGTACAGACTTTTCAATCAGTGAGCCATAAGAAACAGGCCATGTGAAAAGCACTCATCAGAACAGAGGATTACCACAAAAAAAGCACATGACAAAAAGTTACTGCAAGCAAAGAAAAAAACTTCAAGACACGAGAAAACAACTTAAATTATTGTCCTTGCTCCCACAATAGAACAAAATCTCTGTTGATCAGCAGTAACACATAGCAATCCTTCATCATTTGCCAACATAACAGCAGACGTAAACCCTCTTCTAAACACCCTTCTGGTCTCCTCGTTCTCTGAATGTACCTCTCCAACCACCATATGACATAACTTAGCAAAGGGTATGTTATCTGCTGAAAAGGTAGAAATGTTAGTAGCCTGTAGGTCAACCTACTTGGCTCATGTGATTTCTACAAAGTACCTGCAGCACTTACTTTAGTTACTACCCCACAATTCGTGGTTTGGCTTCCACCTCTTGTTCAAACTCTCGCTCCTCTGATTGCTTTGCATGCTCAAGAAATGCCTCCCTCTTGTGATTTGTGAAAGATCGCAGCCCACTCTCTCCTAAGTTCATACATCTTATTTACTCATAGGTTATCTTCTTTGATTTTATGAGTTGCTCTAAACTCTCTCCAAAGGCTATCGAATTCATCAACCTCCACTGCTCTGCTTCCATTTTGGATTACTGCAATAAAATAAAATAAAAATTGTCACTTCCATTTCATGAGCGTGTAAAACACAATTGTAATCATGAACATCATTTGACATATGCTGTACAGCAAACCTGAAAGGCGCCAAAGAATTAACTAAGCTTCCAAGGGCAAATGCAGTCTTACTGAACCAGCACAACCACAGGTAGCATCGAAAGTGTATTCAGAGATGTACGTTTAGTTACATGTACTATGATTGGCATTGAATCTGCATCAAGATTGGTGCTAATTCTTAAATTGTAAGCCACCATATGGCCTCTCTATTTCAGATCTTTGCGTGAGTAATATTCCAGTGTTTATCAAATGAGCCACAAATAATTGATTTATTTTCTCTCTTTGGTTTCGAATCATATATATACTCCTATGTCTTGTAGCCGTGAAGAACAAAGTTGCTCAATGAACAGAACTTAAAAAACGTGGGCAGTCAAATAAAGCAGTCTGACTCTGTAAAGAAAACCAGCAAGCTAGGTTGGGTCACAAACCAGTGCAACTGGAGCAGCACGGCCGCAGCGCGGTGCATGCCGGCGAGCTCACGGTCGTTGTCCAGCGCAATAGGCGGAGAGGAGAGATGCGCTCTCTGGGAACCACAGCGACGGCCCAAGGCGCCGCCATGGGGGAGATGCGAGGAGAACAGGGCAGCCGGACGCCAAAGAGGAGTGTATACCACAACGACAGTCAGGGTGAGAGATAGGGAGCCGCGACAGGGGAGAGCACAGGCGCCACCGGGTGGAGATGTCGCGCCGCCGTGGGGGAGATGCCGCGCCGCCGGATGGAGATGCCGCGCCGCCGTGGGGGAGATGCGGGGGGAGATGGGGCGTTGAGCAGTCTCGCCGCCGGGGAGGATGCTGTGCCGCCGTGGCCCGTTGGAGCGAGAGCCGTGATGCTGCGATGAATGGGGGAAAGGCTGGATGCCGCCATGATGGGACGAAGAGGTATCAATTTAGAAATTAGGAGTGGAAAGTATTAAATTACCTTTAATTAATGGATGGTCAGATTTAATTTATACCTCGTACTACTACATACTAGTATTGTACGCTGTAAAAAAAAGCTCAAGTTGTAAGCGATCTAGTGACGCAGCACAGCGCCACTATCGAAGCTCCGCAAGACACTAAGCTTGAGAGTGTTGACAGGCAGGTTGTGATTAACACCTTGGGAAACATATTTTGTGGACGACTTCGTGGCTTTACCGGCGCAAGAACACGGCTAGGTATACTCTTTGTTGTGGATGAAACGTATTACAGAATTAACTCGGTGGAGCTAGGGGTTCACTGTGTCATGGCAAACATCACAACACCCACGGACCCACGGGGGTGGTACAATGGAGTACTCCCTACGTTTTAAAAATCCAGGATGACTAATAATTTAGAAAAGATGGAGTATAATTATAGTTTAGGGTCCTCAACAGGACAATGAGAAGTTGCAGTTTCTTGGAGATAAGGTGGATGCAGTAGTGTGTCACTGATAAATGGCTAATTTTGGGGGACTTTAACATGATTTTGCAAGCAAGTGATAAGAGCAATGGCAACTTAAACAGGAGACTAATGGGAGCCTTCCGCGATGTGGTCAGGACTTGGAGCTCAAAGAGCTCAATCTTAAAGGACGGAAATACACATGGTCAAATGAAAGGAATCACACAAGAATTGATAGGGCGTTCTGCTCGTTTGGTTGGGACCTCATGATGCCAGATGTTTTTGTATAAGCTCTGTCGTCCTGGGTCTCTTATCATTGTCCTCTTCTGATTGGTGGATGTGCAACAGTGAAAAAATTTACAGGGTTCAGATTTGAAGAATTTGTTGTCGGGTCCACGTATGAATCCAGACCTGCAAAACTGCAGGGAGTAGACGACTGACACACAGTATCATTTTCAACAAATTTTAGTAAATTTCGTTGCAAATTTATTGTGTGAACGTGAGGTTTTAGCTACAGGATCCGACTCTTGATGTGGTGCTCATGTGTGAATTCTAGGCCCGTAAATCTGCACGAAGTAGCTGATCGACACACCGGATCATTTCCAGAAACTTTTAATCAATTCACTAAAAATTTATAGTGTGAACATTGGCTGTTAATGAGGGCCTATATATAGTTGTAATAGTAAATGTGTTGATATTGGATCTCTTGTATGGATTTGAATTTCAAAAGAGCTGGATTTGATTGGATTGGGCCTGAGGTTCATTATATTAGGATTGGATTGGTTTTTTTTTTAAATTTAGTTGGATGTCTTAGATTTATATCTCAATCCACCTTGACATCAACAACAACGATACTGCCCGCGTCAGCGCCAACCAGTCAACCACACAGTGGATCCCGGCGGCGCCCGCGCTGATTGCTCCTACAGTCCTACATGCAGGACCGGCATGCCGGAGCCAGCAAACCTTGCCAGCGCGCCGGAACCCCAAGAGAACATCTCCCCTCGAGCAACAACGATCTTTGAGTTGCTGACGCCTCGGTTGCCAGCGATGGCAACGACAGAGCGGGCCGGCCCTGATAACGAAGGTTAGCCCATGGTCTGATGGCCGTCAGGCCTCCACGAAGGACCGGTGTCCACTGTCCAGCCATTTCTTGTTCATGTGGGTGTAGCAGCCATGTGTGAATTTGTTACTTTTTTTTTGTTGAGGCAGTGTGAATTTGTTACTTGTGTGGGTGGACACTTTACTATCTAGTTTATAAATGCAAAACTTACAAGAAGTACCAGTTTCCCAGACGGCGAGCGTCCGCCAAGATTAGTACCAAAAGTCAAGAAAAAAAAATCCTTGACGATTAACCATATCAAGCATATTGCGCCAAGGAAATTTTTATTTTCCCAGATTTTTTTTAAAAAAATGCACTAAAAAATATAAGTTCTTTGGCACGAAAAAAAAAACGAAAACTGCAGCCAAGGAAACAAAGCTAGCTGCCCCGGTTAGATTTTCCAAATAAAGCGCAGCTAGCCTTTGTCATCGGGGACGCGAGAACTAAATTTCACGTCTCCACGAAACAAATAAAAAAACAGTACGGCGCATCGCATGATGAATCCGGCAATGTTCCGTCGTGCAGGAGGTTCCTTCGCGCTGGCGATGTTCCGTCGCGCAGGAGGTTCCATCGCAGGAAACGGCGTCCACTTTATTTGCTACTTAAAGTGGCTTTGCTGATCTGTAAGCCCATAAGCGTAGAAGCCTCATGCCCGCTTGGGTGCGCACACTTGACACTACGGTTACCTTACCAGTTCCAACACTACACTACCGGAAAATCGTTGTTCGCCGTGAGCCAAAATTTTTGCCGTGAGCTAAAAACCGGGCTCACGGCAAACAACTTTTTGTCGTGAGCCTAGAACGGAGACTCACTGCAAAAACATACTCACGGCAAAATCATCCTTTGCCGTGAGCCCAAAAGGAAAAGCTCACGGCAAAGACGAGCACACGGCAAAAGAGCTCTCTGTGCCGTGAGCTAGACAATAGAAGCTCACGGCAAAAAGAGACTCACGGCAAAAGCTTCCTTTGCCGTGGGCTAGAATAACACGGCTCTCGGCAAAATAATTCTTAATTATTTAAAATTATTCCTCCCGTGACGGTAGTAACGGCCGTTAGGGCCACAGTTTACCGTGAGCACAATAAGGCTCATGGCAAAGAGCTTGTTTGCATGCTCACGGCAGAAAGGTAGTTTGCCGTGAGCTTTTTAAAAGCGCACGACAAACATCGTCTTTCCCGTGAGCTTTTCTAAAGCTCACGGCAAATATTAACTTTCATAATTATTTTAAAATATCAAAACATAGTCTAAAAATTATAAAATTTGTGGATGTCTACTTGTATCAGATACATTGGTTGTGGAGAAGGTTTGACACGGTTTCGCATAACTTTGTTTCGTACGATGCACAAAATTGAAAATGTCCGTAGAAGTTTCATAAACATGAGAAATGATTTCTAGTTTTTGAAGTCAAAGTGAAGCTTAAGTTTGAGTTTGAGTTTAAAACATTGTGTATATGATATAGACACTATAATGTGGTCTTTCTTAAAGTTAGTAATTTTTTTAGATATATTTGATACTTATTTGTATTCAAAATATGCACGAAATAATGAAAAATTGTTAATACGTGAACAAAATAATGAAATAATAAGCAAAAAAAATATGGATAAAGTTATTTAAATGAAAGTCCACAAAATAGTTTGATCATTGTAGTGACTTTCTAACAGAGAAAAAATATGAAAAAATGTGAAACCAAAATAAAAGGAGGGTGGTTTTCAGGTTTGCCGTGAGCCTTCGAGGAGGCTCACGGCAAAGAACATGTTTGCCGTGAGTATCAGCCTAGGCTCACGGCAAACGTGGTGTTTGCCGTGAGTCTCCCTTAGCTCACGGCAATCGTCGTTTTTCGGGGCAGAAAAAATAGCAGAGAATGAAATTTAGTGGAGAAAAATAGAATAAAATATAATTTAGTGGGCCAAAAGAAAATAATGACACGTGGGGGGCTTTGCCGTGAGCCAGATCCGGCGGCTCAGGGCAAACCATCAGCTTTGCCGTGAGCCAGATCGGGCGTCTCACGGCAAAGCCGCCAGTACCGCCACACAAGCAATTTGTTGAAAAAAATAGAATAAAATAAAATTTAGCGGGAGAAGAGGAAAAAAAAAAGACACATGGGGTCTTTGCCGTGAGCCGCACGATCTGGCCCACGGCAAAGGCCTCTTTGCCGTGAGCCGTCGGATCTGGCTCACGGCAAAGCGGCGTGTTTGCCGTGAGCCAGATCTGCGGCTCACGGCAAACCATCCAGTTACCATTTATCTAACTTCCCCCTTCACCCTACACTACACTTCACACACAGCCTCCCCCGTCGCCAGCCGCCGCCGCCAGCCGCCGCCGCCGCCAGCCGCCGCCTGCCGCCGCGCCAGCCGCCCGTCGCCAGCCGCCACACCAGCCGCCTGCCACCGCGCTAGCCGCCTGCCACCGCGCCAGCCGCGCCTTGCCTGCCGCGGCGGCCAGCCGTGCCAGCGCCTGGCCTGCCGCGCCTCCCTCGAGAGTCGTTGAGGATCCACCGAGAGTTTGGTTGCGAGGTCCTAGCACACTTCCGAAACGACCACCTCCTCACAAACTCCCGGTGATTAGGCCCTATGGGCAGAAGTAAGCACTTTTGACTCGATCAATATTCTTCATATGATATACTGCAAATCTCAATAAAATTAATCACATTTCAGGAGTTGGGAGATTGTGGGCGCAGGTGATCATACACGCATTGTCAATGGCATACTAGGCCTTTTGTGCAGGGAACACTTCCCTGGCATGGTTTTGCATGGTGGTGTGTACGAGCCGGCATTGACTTTTGAACACTACTACTCAGCGGTGGACCAGCGAGATCTTTTGGACAGGCTTTATGATAACGTGGCGGAGCGGGTGAAGGGCGAGTTATGGGTAAGTTGACCTCACACTATATTACTCTATTCATTGCATTTAGAGCATATAAGTATTGTATGTACATGCAGGATTTCTTCAGGTGCGAGGATGGATATGAGGGAGACGCGCAGGGTAATGCTCATAGAGCCTGCAAAAAGGTAGTGCATGACATGCATTATGAGGCGCGCATCCAGGCTATCATTAATTACCACGCAGAAGTGCTTCACACGAGGGTCACCAAGGAGGAGACAAGAAAGATGACGCTGAACAGGGGGCAATACCTCCAGGTAACTAACAACCTTGAAGACTCTTCTTTCCTGAGAATAAGCATGCTTCATTTGATATTCTGCGTTCAATTTATGTCTTGTAGGCGCTTGTTAGTTGGTGTAATAATCACGCACAAGCCTGGGAAAGAATGGTGGATAGATGATGCTCTGTTGAATGGCTGGCGAAGCACAACCTTGCCAGGGAAAAGCGTTTGAAGATGCAAGGACTAGTGCACCATCAAGGCAACCGAAACCTCAGGGCATTTGTGAAAACATGGGTAAGCGAAACCTTTCTTTGCTTTGATGTTAGACATAGTAATAGATATCTAACAACTTTACACTCATTGTTTGCAGTCTGATTCACATGGTGGCCAGCCTTGTGGCGAGGTGAAGGCGTACGCTTTAGCTCACATGGGCAAGGCGACGGCAGACACTGACTTCAGCATGGAGACACCGGCCTCAGCGTACACCAATCCGACAATCGCCCCACGGCTTAGTGCATACACACAGAGGGCAAGGGAGGTCCATGGGTCGGAGTACGATCCAAGCACCCAGAACTTTGATGGGCGAATCGTCATGGAGGTAGGAGGAGGCAAAAAGCATGGGCGTTACTGGATGGGTGACGGCACGATCGACTCGGCCTCGACACCAAGACTCTCCGAGATTCGAGCAAGGGCGTCGAGCGGAAGCGATGCGATACGCCCAAGACAAACCGTTGACCAGATGCAGATAGCGAGCCTATAGGTTGTTTCTGTTTGCTTCGGGCTTTTTTAAATTCTGATACTATTAATTTGAATTCTAACATATATATATTACGTTGCAGGCCCAGCTACTAGAAGAGAGGAGCCAGCGGGAGGAAATAGAGGCCTCCATGAGCCAGATGTACCTTTGGATGCAGAATGTGGGTGCTCAGATCTCTATACCTCCGCCACAGATTCAATTGTACCCAGGGCCTCGTCAACACACACCTGTGAGTATATATGAATGCTTTAGTTTGTATGTTGGTAACTTAATTCTTTCCCCACATGTGTAATATATTATTCTTTGTGCAGGGTTTATCGGCGGCATCAAATGATCCTGCTGCTAATGTGTCGCCTGGTGCTACTGTGTCTCCTTGGGGGACTTGGGGATCTCAGCCGACGCCACAAGACCCACCTGCTACTATGTCACCTTGGGGGCATTGGGGCTCTCAGCCGTCTCCGCCGCCGGAGGCAAACCCACAGGATCAGGATTTATCCACACCCTCCCCCTCCAACCCTTGGGAACGAAGGCCGTACTACTAGGTAGTGAACTTGTGGTCGTTTGATTGAACTTGATAATGCCGTGGTTGAACTTGGTTTGGATGTCGTCGAACTCTATTGTTTGTCGTTGAATGTCGTGGTCGAACTTGGTTTGGATGTCGTCGAACTTCTAGTTTTCCTTTCTCGTTGTATTAACTATGTGTGGTTGTGGAATGTCTATATAGACTGTCTATAATGCTTATTGTGATGACTATGTGGTTGTGCAATGTATATCTAAATTGTCTGTGTGATACATTTTTGATTGGGGTATCATATAAAAAAACAAAAAAAATAGGGCCAGGTGCCATTGTTTGCCGTGAGGAAATGACCCAGGCTCACGGCAAAAGGCTCACTTGCCGTGAGCCAGTGGCTCAAGCTCACTGCAAAGAGCAATTTCTGGGATTCTCTGGGCTCTTTGTCGTGAGCCATTGTTATGCTACAGTAACTCGTCATTAAAAATACGCTAATGGTGTCACATATTAGGTTTAATAGATTCGTCTTGCGATGTAGAGTCTATATGTGCAATTAGTTTTATAGTTAGTCTATATTTAGTACTCATAGTTAGTCTCAAAAGGATGGATATGTGACATTTCACCAACTTTTTCACCAATTTTTCACCCCCAACTAAACAGGGCCGTAGATCGAGATTACATCTTGATGCTAGTACATCTTTTGGTCTCTTTCTTCAATCTTGCTGTGGTGGCCAAGGTGATCTCTTTGCGGTTGTTGAACTTGAGGAGAGCGTTTTCAAATTCTCAGTTGCAAACAAGCATGCTGGTTTTCTTATCTATCAACTACATTACTTCCAATGCAGTGCACTTAAAGTCTTCTTTCACCCGTGAAATGAGAGAGGATTCATTTCCTCGTTCTTTTATTAATTTAAATTGATTCGATTCGGGAACTTAAAACAAGGAGACTAAGATGTCAGAAATCTTCGTGTCCAAAGGTTGTTAAAGAGCAGTCCTTTTTCAATCTAAGATTGAAGAAAGGACTTCACGAAGAAATATCAATATCTTTTGCTAGAAATTCTGCTGTTTTGGATAGAGGCCCACGCTATGATTGGGAGGAAGTTCGTTCCAAAAAGAAACCACCCCATAAGGATAATTTGAATCAAACAGTCCCAGTGAAGAGTGTTTTTAAACGCATCTTTTCTGATCTTCATGCCTCTGGCACCAGCCAATCTATTGCCAAAAATCCATTTTCTCGAGATTGGGTTTTTGATCGATTCTTGATTCTGCTCTTTTAGATCATAGTATTCTTTGAAAAAAAAGCTTACACGGACCACAGCCTATCTGGTGCGCACACTACGGTTACCTTACCAGTTCCAACACTACTGCAGTATTGGCAAAGCAGAGAGGTTAACAATAGCATGCACGCAGTACATGACAACCCCCCAGAGCACTCGCTCAATACACGGACCACAGACTCTCTCGAAGCACACACGGGCAGCACGTCCCAAATTCACGCACACGCAGATGACCCACCCACGAAACAAACCGAACGGTTTACAGGTACACCGTACACGAATCGATCAAAGTGCAAAGTCGAACACCAGCAAAAAAAAAAAAAGGTCCTGTACGGTCCTAAAATTAATCCTGGCTCATCATGCGGTGGAAGTCGTGGAAGTCGAGCTCGCCGTCGCCGTCGTCGTCGTAGGCGCGTATCATCGCCTCGCACTCTGCCACGGACGGCTCGTCGCCCAGCTGGCTGAGCACGCGCTGCAGCCCGCGCGGCGTGATCCTGCCTGACCCCTTGACGGCCTCGAACGCCTCGAACGCTCGGCGCAGGTCCTCCCGCTCCTCCTCCTCGCCGCCCTTGCTCTCCACGATGCGCACGAAGTCGTCGAACCCCAGCATGAGGTCCCCGCCACCGTCCTCCAGCCCCAGGCCCTGACCCAGCGCCACGCCGCCGTCGCCCATGGACGCGAAGAACTCGCGGAGCTCGCGGCCGGAGATGAGGCCGTCCATGTCGCGGTCGAAGTGGCGGAAGATCTCCCGGAGCTCCGCCATGCGGTCGCGCCCGCGGGAGGTAGACGAGGACGAGGCCGACGCCGAGGCCGACGACGACGACAGCGACCGCGCGCCGCCGCCGGCCGTGGGGGAGTCCGGCGGGGACGAGACGGACGTGGCCTTGCACTGGCCGCAGAACAGGCTGGGGAGGCTCAGCTTGAAGCTGCCGCTGCGCTTCGGGGAGGACAGCCGCTTCGATGGCTTGGACACCTCGATGCTCGCCATTTTTTTCTGAGCGAAGCTGTGTGAATGTGTGCGCGAGCTGAACCTTTGGTGCCGGCGAGCTGGTGAACACTGGCTGTGGAAAGAGACAGTGCGGCCGGGTGGGCGCGTATATATAGGCGAGGAGAGACGAGGGAGGGGTCCACAGCGCAGGGCAGTATTTTACTGTGGGCTGTGGGGGAAGTTTCACGGGGCTTTTTTGTTTTTTCTTGCTTTCTGTCGGAACTCGTAAGGATCATGGAATCATGCAATGGTCCACTGTGAATTGGCGATCCAGATAAATTAGCACAGAAATGAAAGCACCAGTTGACAGTTGCTTGCTACTGCCAGTTCGAAACCACACAAGGGACGGTAAGAATAAAAAAATACAGACGCTTCGGTAGTGATTTGAGTCTGGTGGCAACGGAGGACGCATGCATTTCTTCAAAAGCCAACAGCACTAGTACAGGTTAAGAAATCACACTGCCATCTGCAGAGTAATAATTTTACATTTGAAAACCTTGGCTAAATTTGTAGGCTTTCAACAAAAAACCATTACACTAATGAGGGTATATTGTTACTTTGAGCTTAGTTATATACAAGCGGGGACTCATGAACCAATAACGGCATATTTGTCCGATCGATGGGGTACTCCTTTGAACATGGAGAAAATCGTCAGAAGCTAGCTAGGTGTTCCATTCTATGCAGTCGTGCGCGTAGCTATCAGATCCTTCGATCTTGGCAAAACAAGCCAGGGATATCCCTGCCACCAAACCTAAAGACTGCTACTAGAACTTTGCTCCGGGTCGCTAGGTTCGGTTCATGTGTCCTCACGGCGTACGCAAGCCTCTACCGCCACGACTTGCATAGTTTGGTTGTTTTTCCTCAGCTTGTACAATGCCAGTAGCTGCCAAACGCTAACTTACTACTCAAACCTCCTAGATATAATTTCCTTTCGCTTGGACCGTCTCAGTCACTAGAAGGTTATCATCAGATTAATCAATTAGTACTTAGCTGATCACATACATGTTTCCCGCCACATGTTTATTGCATTTCTCACGCACTCCTCGTCTCACTGATGATCTCCTTCCTTTGCATCAGCATTCACCAATCACCACCGAGCCCGGCCGATTCCTCTCGTCCATATTGCCAACTGCCGACCCGGGTCTCATCTGCTCGCCGCCGGTGGATCGGATGCGCCAGCGCCACAAGGATCATAGTACGTACCTGAACGCTTGCTTACGCACACACAAGAAACCATCTTTACTTCCATGCAATGATGCAAGTTGCGAGTAGAAACGTAGAGAAGTAGACAAGTGCTGCCTCACCTGAACCACTTTACTGCCCGGAACGACGTCGAGAACTCACGGTGGCGCAAGTGGCCGGCGTGGGGAGGCGCAGGAAAACGTCAGGGACGAAGCTTCCTGCCGCCTTCGTCCCGTGATAGATAAATCTACCTCGATCGCGAGCGCTCCTCGTCTTTTGTGGTGCGGTGAGGTGCGGTTCGGTTCGCGCTGGAAGATAGTAATTAAGTTTGCATTGCACGCAGACGTAGGAACTGGAAGTGTCACTGGCCACTCTTGACAGCCGTACGTAGTGCTCGCTCCTACGGCAGCAGGCAGGCGTTTAGCCAAATCGGTCCTGGCCAAGGAGGCAAGGACGAAAGGCGGGTTGTAAATCGACGGGGGTCAGCTTCCATTCTCAGGAAGCCAGCAAAAAAACGGCCGTGGAGGGAAAAGAAACGCACGCGGCGTGTCACGTCTAGCTAGTCGTCCACGTCTAGATAGGATACCAAAGCGACGTGATTCCGGTGAGGTTTACGTTTTACCCGCAAGGCTTTACCCGACCCAACACGACGAGCGAAAAGCCTCGGCGCGCTTTGGGCCCTCCCCCGCTTTGAGGAGAGGGCTCGCCGCGCGTGTGGCTTTCAGGCTTTGGAGTTTGGAATGGGCGAACTGAAACTGCGTGCACGAGCGGGGCGTGTCGCTGGTTGGTGGAGACGAGGACGAGATCCCAGTCACCCAATGGGTGCTTCGCCCAGAGAGGCGGGCACGGCCCTGGCTTTTGTAAGTTTCGACGCGCGCGCCACCCTTTTCCGTCGCGCAGGCCGTTGGCTGGCTCGTTGCTTCGTTTGCTGGTGCCCATATGCGCTTCAGAGCAGAGCCGAGAGTGCTTAAAGAAAGGAGAGCAGCTAGCTGCTGCGTGCTTTGGCGTTGCTGGTCCTGAAAGCGTCGCCAAGGATCAGCGTGCACGGTCGCCGCCTGCGTGTGCAGGTGCAGAACGCAGAGCGGATTCGAGGACCATTAGGCAAAGGTCAGCTAGTTTTCCTGTGGCACGTACTGCCCAAGACCCCCAGTTGAAGATGGTTAAGTTGGAAATGATTAGTGCAAGTACACCTGTGATCCCAGCCTCATCTAAGATCTTTGTGCCTTTCTACCTTGGTCCTTGGGACCTTCTTGGGGGCGTGGTGGGTGTGGTCAGTTTCGGCACGCGGGTACGGACCTTGAACGCACGCCGTGCGTGGTGAGGGCTGCAGCCTGCAGTGCAAATCTGATGAGATTTGAGAACCAGAAAAACATGAACCCATTTCGGTTACGGTTGGCGTTGCTTTATGCACTAGATGAAAGGTGATCAAGTTTGTTTTTTTTTTAGCATCCTGAAAGATGATCAGGTTATGAGGTTGCAACATTGGTCTGAGCAATATAGGCCGTTCCAGCCCAGCCCAGCGAGCCGACACAGAGCAATATTTAACGTAACTAGCTCAAAAGGCAAAGTATTATTACCCAAAAACCAGTCTTTTTTTCCAGCAGAAATTAATTTAGTTCGAAGATAAATTTGGTTTAGCTGTTTTCCCACAGGAAATTTAAACAATACATATACACGTGTTGTTCATTGCGGTCCGCTGGCTGCGCGCCTGCGCCGCTCGGTTGTTCACTTCTTATCGTGGTCCAACTTTTTTTTTAGGAACTTCTCGTGGTCCAACTGATTTTATTGGGCTTGTGGGCTGATCCATATCAGGAAAAAAAACGCAATACGGCCCGAAGCCTCCCTCAGCAAGCACTTGTGTTTTCCTACTCGATGCACCACGCAACACAAGACAGGGCGGACTCGGACTTCCGACTTCCATCCGACTGACATTCCCAACCCAAGACACTAGTTATAGTCCATAAGATCAACTAGCACTAGACACTACCCTTCCAATGCAAACACTACTAATCAATACTTAAATTTAATATTACCTATCTCTCATTATGTCTTGGATGTTGTGTAGAAACCATGTCTCATGCAAGACCCAGTTTCCTCCTCTTTCCTCATTTATTTCTTTGTCACATCATCTTTTATCCTAGGTGGCAGCTCATTTAATTCTATGGACACCATCCTAATCATTGGGTTGGGCCTGGCCTCAACAGGACGAACCGACGATAGGTGGCTGGTCTCCAAGTCCGAATGCTCCATCATCGTCCATCGATCGATACAAGGCCAATCCCAATCCAAGGATGGTGTCCATAGAATTAAATGAAGTGACACCTAGGATAAAAGATGATGTGGCAGAGAAATAAATGAGGAAAGAGGAGAAAACTAGGTCTTATATGAGACATGGTTTCTACACAACATCCAAGACATAATGAGAGATGGGTAGTAATAAATTTAAGTATTGATTAATGATGTTTGTATTGGAAGAATAGTGTCTGGTGCTAGCTTCTTGATGATATAAATCTTAGGACACTATGACTATGACTAGTTTCTTGGGCTGGGAATGGTCTAAACCCCCGCACCCTCCGCACAACTTCACACAGAAATCCATCCACGCGCGCGTTCACCGCCTCCTGAAATCTTTCTCCTGCGGCTCTCCGTGATCGCCATTCACGATCCTGTTCCGTCCTCCCAGCCCAAGATGTCGTCGTTCCAGCCTCAGGACAGCGCCGCCGGCTGCAGCTTCTTCGGCAACCCGGCCACCCAGGGCATGTGCTCCGTCTGCTACCAGAAGCACCGCAGCGCCGTCGACAGCGGCTCAGGCGCCACCGCTTCCACCACGGCGTCCGAACCCGTCGCGCGATCCGCGTGCGCCGCTTCCGTGGTGATCTCCGGCGCCGTTGCTGCTAAACCGGCGGCGCCGGCCATAAGCGTCTCTGAGGCCGTCGTGGCGTCTTCCTCCTCCTCCTCCTCCTCCTCCTCCTCCGCGTCGGAGGCGGCGACGAAGGCGGAACCAAACCGGTGCCCGGCTTGCTACAAGAAGGTGGGGTTGACAGGGTTCCTTTGCCGATGCGGGAAGACGTTCTGCGGGAAGGCGGAACCAAACCGATACGCCGAGGAGCACGGCTGCACCTTCGACTTCAAGGGCGCCGGCCGTGACAAGATCGCCCGTGCCAACCCTCTGATCTTGGGAGAGAAGCTGATCGGCAAGATCTGAATCGTCGCGCTAGAATTGAATCCAGTCCAATATTAGCATCTGCGAGAAGAGCGTCTGACTAGATTTGTGCGATGTTCTGTTTGTAATTAGATCTAGTTGATGTTTGAGACCATGATCAACATTCATATGTATTTGTTTTTCAACTTTTCGTCAGATCAGAGATCGTGTCTGCTTTCTCGATCTGGTTTGTTTTTTGTAAGATAACATCAGGAGTACGTTTATGAGTAGATTGGTTCGATCTGGTTTGTTTTTTGTCAGATACTCACATAACGACTCAGGAGTGCGTTTATGAGTAGATTGGTTGGATCAAACGTAGCACGCTCACGGCACGCCCTGCGTTTCTCACCTTACTACCAAAGTACTAGCACTACTAATATACACCTCACACCCATGATTCCTATGGCGGAAAATAAGAAATAATTTTCTGTCAGACAGGTCCCGCGATGTTTTCACTTGCTCCTGTTTCTTGATTCCGTGGCAGCTCAACCTTTCCTCCCCACACCCGTATTCTCTCTTCAGCTAGCATAGCCTGCTTCGAATGTTTCAGAGGATCAAGATTCAAGAGGCGGCAAAAAAAAAAAAAAAAGAGGATAAACGAGCTAGTACTGTACTTACCTCTTTCTGCCATTTGGTTCTGATGAGGATCACAAACAGAATCACAGTCTGTAACACCGTTCCAATCAACACGCCCACCCAAATCCCCTGCGACAACATACAAAATCAGAAAATTGCCTTTGAGAAAGGCCACCAAACTGCAACACCTCGAGTCTTCCAGGCATGTCTTACGGTCGCATTGAGCTTTAGCTTGAAGCCAAACACGGCTGCAAGGGGCAGGCCGACGAGGTAGTAGCAGCCGATGTTGACGAACGCGACCAAAGACTGCCACCCGGCACCGATCGCCACCCCTGCAAAACCATCAACGACAGAGCATGAATGAAACAGCTGCGTGCGGCAGTGTTTTCTCTGAAAAATGTTAATGTGCGATGCAGATTCATTTGTAGTACCTGACAGCACCGGTTGGATGCTGTTGAGGAATATGGTGGCAGCCAGGAGGTACCCCAGCTTGGCAGTCTCTTTGATGACCGCCCCGTCGCCTGTGAAGAGCCGAGGCATCTGCTTCCTTGCCGCCAGAGCGACCGCCGTGAAGATCAGCCCAATGGCAGCCGATGTGGTCGTGGCGACGACCACTGAGAACTTGGCCGCCTTTGGATGGTTGGCGCCTAGCTCGTTGGAGACGCGAACACTGACGAGGAACGAGAAGGAAAGGAAGAGCTATGTATGTCAGTGGTCAGTACTGCCATCAGGTGAGAGCTCAATGATCTCTTCAGAAATAAGGTGCAGTGAAGCACAAGCAGTTTTGAACATTACCTTACTGCAGCATTGAAGCCAAGCGCAACCATCAGCGTCCAAAGCTGATAGTTCATGCTGTTACAACAAGAAAAAAAATATATAATTTTTGACTGAACCATCACAATTTACGTGGTACACAGACCTGACAACGTGTTGTTAGAGAAGAAATGCGCAGGCAGATGCCACTAGAACTCAAGAAGAACCGAAACAAAAGTGGCACTGACCATATGGAGATCGCCCCAACTTGAATCTCTGGGTTCTTCAGGCACCCCACCAGAATGAGCACTGCCGTATAATACCACATCTCTAGGCTGTACCAACCAAAGACGCGTCAATTATTTTCGATGCTCTGATGACAACTGAGCTCAAGGAAGAAGCAGCAGCCAAGGATTCCGACACGAACCACAGCATGACAGCCGATGCGACGGAGAGCTTGACGAAGCCGCCGAGGCTAGCGAACGCCTTGCGCGAGAACCCAGTCCACGCCTCCGGGAATGACCCGCCGACGAGGTACACGAACTGCGCGGCGTTGAGGAGCCACCACGAGGCGTCCCCGACGAGCGCTGCGCCGAGCATGCCTCGCCCGAGTTTGGCCACGACGACCCAGTTGAGCAGCGCGTGCGCGGCCAGCACGGCGCCCGAGATGGCCGTCATGACCCACACCCTGCTCTGCGCCTGGAAGAACTTCTGGATGGGGAAGTTGACCGCGTACGCGAACAGCTGCGGCACGCACCACCGCGCGTACCGCCCGGACACTGCCGAGATGGCACTCGACTGCCGGAGCAGGCGGAGGATCGGGGACGTGAAGATGTAGAGCGGCAGCAGGGCGAGTGACGTGGCCAGGCAGATGATCCAGGAGCGTTGCATGTAGACGCCCAGCATCTGGAGCTGCCCGGCGCCCACGGCCTGCCCGCACAGCGTCTCCAGCGCGCTCCCCATGCCAAGCTGCGACGCACGCAACGTGCTTATTATTAGCTAGTTGATCAGAGATTCAGAGACGTGACGCGCTGTAGCGTATACGAGCGAAGGGATCGGTGGTTGTTTACCAGGAGGCCGAAGGCGAGGCCCTCGATGACGCCGTTGACGATGGAGACGGCGGCGAGCTCGACCTTACCGATGTGGCCGACGAAGGCGGCGGTGACGAAGGCGATCAGGAACTGGAACACCGAGGCCAGGATGACCGGCCCCGCGACGAGCCACAGGTTCTTGGACTCGCCCGACCAGTTCGTGCGTCCGGACGCCGGCGCCGACGCCATTGCTCGGTTCCCAAGACTCTTCCGGCGCATGTAACGAGCGAACGCTCCTCGATGTGCACGTACACGCACCGGGAGGCGCAAGATGAGGCAGTGCCTCCTTTTGTACGTGCAGGTCAAGGTTGGGGTCCAAGTTCGCAGCTGGGTTGACACCGAGCAGAGCTAGAGCTACGGCTGCTGCCTTGCTGCGCGCGACGTGGACCGAGGGGTTGGTGCCCGCAGCCATTGTGGATAGAGCTCGCGCGGCTCCGGAACTCGAGCCACAGCCAGCTCTTATCCGACGATTCCCCAGCGCGGAGCTGCTGCGGCGGCCCGGTTTGAGGTCTGAACTCTGAACGGAGGAGGTGCGGCGGGCAGGCTGTGGCAGTTCGACCCGGATGCGCTTCAGGTGTACGGCCTGTGAGCGTCGTACGAGTCAAATTGCGTCGGCGGAAGCAGAGTGTAGTGTTCAGGGTTCTCCTCTGCTTCATGGGGTGGTTTCAGTTTCGTCAGACTTTTTTGAGGTTCCATGCGACCAATTGGCCTGGGCACCAACCAACCTTACGTCCCCTTGAGCATTTCATCAGCGTGCTCCCAGCATCCGCAGTGCAATGAGCAAAGCTCGATCAGCGGAAATCATATTCTTCTTTCTACCAAAATCTATGTCTGAACCCACATCTAGACTAGTCGGTTTCGAGGCTACAGCTCAAAGTGTCAAGCGTTTCCTTCCATTATTTCCACTCTGAAAATTCTTCAGACACTGATAACTGGTCCTGGCACTTTGAACCCAACGGCGTAATCAGGAGGGTAATATAAAAATCACTGCTCTCGTTTGATATTTCGGCACATTTTGCGGTTGTAATATTGAACAAATGCTAAACAGAAGAAATCTGAATTAAGAGCAAGTCAAAGAAGCACAATGCCTACTGCAGCATCAGCATCACGAAGAGCTGTAGAAGTTCAAATGGTCTAGAGCTCCATACCTCAATGTGGATATGCTCATGATATTGATCCAATATCATGAGACAGAACTCCATATCTCAAAACTCATGAGCATAAATAGGTTTTCACAGAGTTCCAATGGCCTAAACAATCTAGAGATGGAATAAATCAAGCACATTATTACAGCAGATTCTAATAACTATCCTTGATTCAGGTTTGAACTGCACCGAGTGCTACATTCTCCGAAACACAAAATGCTGAAGAGTATGACTACTCATCTAGCCCACAACATAGCTGCATAATCAAACATCAAAGATCAGAGATACCCATCACAGATGCTACTAGAAATTTTTTCCGATTCACCTGCCCATTGCACCAATATGCACCGAGAAATATTTTAAGTTATATCTCTCAAGTGTTACAGTGAAATAATTAATAAAAAAGATGGGTGAAGCAAATTATTCGCCATCTTGTTATGGTTGAACTTTCGCATTCACAAAATAGACTCAATATGCCCATAATACACAATAATACAGCTTGAAATTCATTCCTCCAGACAATGCTCAAACAATAAAAATTTGAGATCTATGCTTATTCATCAGTTCAATGAACATGCCCACAACACAGATCTCTACGTCCTAGGCGTAGTCTGTCCTTATAATATTCTTTTATTTATTCTTTTGCTAATAGATCTCCAGAAATGTTAGTGCCTGCAGGTGCCCCAGATTCACCGAGTAGCACAGGGGGTTCATGTTCTCGTATTTGAGTGTTGGACTTGATATACACCAGTTATACAGGAAATATAAGTTCCTATCCAATGAAAAATAATTGGATGCAATTGCTAAGTACACATTTATCAGAAAGCCTATAGAGTATGTCCAGAAGTTAAGGTTTATGTAGAGGCCATCTTTTAATTCAGAAACAGCTTAAGCTACAAATTGGAACACAAATAATGACGTAATTCTCCTTTTACATGAATATAAAGGTTTCAAGTATGACCTAAATAATGCAGGAGAAAAGTAGTGACATATTTTTACTTTTCCATGATTAAGCAATAAAGGATTCATGTATGCCCTAAAAATGCAGAGAAAGTGTATCTTGCAATGGTTATACCGCATAGTTACCAATGCATTACCAAGCAGTAGGTAGCAAGTGAAGACAGAATAACCTTGCATGAAAATAAGTACAAAAGATAGTATAATTTTTGCAACTTCATTGAAAAAATATTAACACTGCCACTGTTCAAGGCAAGAGCACAACAAATGCACTTATAGACTTTGATGGCAACTTTACACAACGAAAATACCAGCTGCCACCAATTATCACAAGTACTATAACCAGCCGATGCATCATTCTATTTCTTCTCTCCACACAATGCACCATTCTATTTCTTCTCTCCACACTGACATCAAACCGTGGGAGCTATCTAAGATGCATATGTGCAACCATGCTAGAACTAGCATGCAAACTGACAAGGATCAGAAATATCTTCAGCGTGCATGATCTAAAACGCGATCAGGCTGGCAATTACAAGCACACCAACAACCAGAAGCAGCACTTTCAAGTAAAAATCAATCTGCTGGCCTTGCGGCGCCTGGCGTGGGAAGCCATACCCATGCCACCCATGGAAGGAATGGCCATAACCATAAGGAAACCCTGCGGCAGGTCCATAGGCAGTAGCCTGTGGGAAACCATGCACCTGGAAGCTCAGCAAAGGAAACAGCCCTCCAATGGCGGCCGAGAAAGTGTAATTTCCCCACCGACCCCCAGCCACAGGGGCGCCACCAGCACCACCCATGAACCATGGGTTCTGCTGCTGGTAATGGTTGGTGTGGTCAGGCTGCGGGGCGGTGGACGGCCGCTGCCCAGTCGGCCTGCTGGGGATCTGAACACCCGCCACGGACCTCGCCCGTGGAGCGGCCGAGGTGCCACCGCGGCCGTAGAGGGGAACAAGCTTCCCCTCCTCGACGACGGCCTTGCAGACGGGACACTCCTGGGAGTGCGCGTGGACGTGAAGCCACTCGTAGAGGCAGGGCCAGCAGAAGAGGTGGCCGCAGAGGGTGACCACGGGGTCCTGCGCCAGGTCCAGGCAGATGTTGCACTCGAAGCTGCCGGAGTCCTTGCTTCCGCCGCCGGCGCCGCCGCTGTTGGTCCTGGCCACAGGCTCGCTGCCGCGGCTCGCCATGCCGCCGGACTCCGATCTGCAGGATGGGGATACCACTGACTCAAGGCACGATCCGACGACAAGAGCCAAAATAGGACAAGCAGGAGCCGCCCGCCCCGTCGCTACCCCAACCTAAATTCCCCCAATTTAGTAATCCTAATATTGAACGGTGCCGATTCCGATCCGACATTTCGATTCTACAGCATGTGGCTTTGAACTAGAAATATAATTACAAAACTATCCCCACAAAAGAAGGATTGAATCCGACAAAGGTGCTCTAAATGTTGCCAGATGCTGCCCAACGCGTAGATCGAACGAGAACGGATCCGAAACCGCAATGGAACAAGAGTCGCTGGAGAAACGTACCCGAACCCGTGCGAAGAGAGCGGCGACCACGCGTTATCACCGGACATCACGGGAGGCCGACGAGGAGCCCGCCGACGGGAGCGAGGAGCCGGAGCCCGGCGGCGAAGTTTGGGGGCGGAAGGGACGGGAAGGGTTGCGCGCCTTGCCGGGAATTGATGGCCCGCCGAGCCGCCAACTCGATGCGGAGCGGGACGCTTCGCGAGAGCGAGGGGAGCGGGTGCGCGTGCGAGTGAACTGATGGAACACGGCGCGCCCTTGCCGCCGTTTTCTGTTGGGGGCTCGGGGCCACGGAAGCAATAGGGGCGCGCAGGTTCGTCCGATGCACATCGGAAGGATGGATGGACCGTGGTTTCTGGTCGCGTGTTTTCTTCACCCCACGCGTCGTTGGAGTTGGACGCGGCGGTGTTTCTAAGCTAGTGCACGGCAGCACGGAGCACGGCTGGTGTTGGCCCATCGAAATGTTGCGCTCTTTTCTCTTGTTTTTCTTTCGATCTGCACGGCTAGATGCTTCACTTTCACTTGTGAGAAAACGAGAGTGGGGTGAAATTTTCAGACAAATAACTGTAACGAATTAAAATTAGATCGAAAACCGGAGGAAGCTTAAAGAGTAAGGTTGAGGAGCCATACTGCCATTCCCCCTTTTTTTTTTTAGAATTAAAGGGCAGAGCCCCAGCTTTCTTAAAAGCAGAACCGGTTCAAACGTTTACAGCATAGCTCTCAGTGGAGCAGAGAGAGTTGGGAAGGGAAACAAGTTTTGGAGAGTAACACACTTATTTATCCTGCTTGTGTATAAAGAAAACTTATCGTGTCCTTAAAATCTTTTGTGCCCATCTAAAAGGATATAATTTGTTTCCTATAATTTTCATGAATGATGTAACATAATAACAAAGACAATTATATAAAGACACAGTTAGTCTTTGTAAAACTCGCAAATGTTAACATTCCACACATGCACACTCACTTCTTCTTCCTATACAAACACACACTCTCGTGCCCCATCTACAGGGGTATGTTCGAGAAACTTAGCCAACAAATTCTTATATGACGAAGTTAATGGCTGCTAGGTGCAAATGTTGAGCTCGAGGCCACCAGCCACGCTAGGTACACAATGATTTTATTGTAAATGCTGATTATGTAGAGAATTATTTATGATAATACTTTCAATAACATGAATAGAGACAAAAAAAAAAACTTAGGCCTCAGCGTTCAAATGTATTGTGCACTGCATCAACTACCATCATCGTTCCTAAGTTGTTTAATGCAAACTAGGTGGGGACTTTTAGTCGCTGGTGGTGACACTTACAGAAAATTACAGCGCTGCTTAAGGACAGTGTTTCAGGTGGGACGAGCACTTTTTAATTCAACTATTAATGCGATCGGACATTTTCGCTAGCATACTTGCAGGTTATTCACGACAAAAACAAAAAACACCATCCTCTTTCCAGAAACGAAGTAAAGTAATTCTTTGTGTTACGCTCATGATCGGTGACAAAACGGTGAAACGTAAGGCTTGATGATGAGTCAACGAACGACCTCACACATACGCCACACGGCATGATCGGTGAGACGGTGACAAACGGTGAAACGTAAGGCTTGATGATGAGTTGCACACGAACGACCTCACACACACGCCACACGGCATGGTGCTACTGCTAATTGCTTCCTCCTGACGATGACAAGCATCAGAAAGCAGGTAGACCGACAGGTACCCCAGTGTAGAAAAGATCCCAAGTCGATGCACTTCCACATCAAAATTATTGATAAACGCGGAAAGCCGTCTCTAACACTGACGAGCACTCGCAGCTCGCAAGCAAAGCCGGCAGGCCGCGGCGTTTTTCTACCGAGGAAACAATAAAATTTTGCGACGCCGCGCTCAGCAGCGAGAAATGTCAGTGCACGCGCGGTGAGGGAAAAAAAAAACTCGGGCTGAGCAGATAGGAATCACCATCCCGGTTACAGTATGCTGGCCATCCTCTGGAATGGAAGCCAAAGGAACGTCACCCCATCCGTGCGTTGAAGATAGGTCGATCGTTCTGGAGTCTGTTGCTTCCAGAACGTTGCGTGGAGATGCTGAGATGCATGTATGGTTCAAACAAAAGAGATCATTTTCGTGCCACCACTATCACATTACTCTCCTCCCTAACCTCTTGCCGTGGCCACTACTGGCGCCCCGTTGAAATCATCTCCCCGGGCGCCATTGCCGGTTGGCCTGCCGCCATGGATCTTGATGGCCGCTGGACTGCTGCAACCCTGGCCCTGAACGGGAGTCGAAGAACACCTAGAAAGCGAAATCAGTACTCTGCAGCGACGACTGTAAAAATCACACGAGACGGGAACAATGATTGCTTGATAGGATCCCGTTTTCAAGAAACAGAGCAAAGACTGAATCACCCATTGTTACTGTCGTGCACAATTGCAACTGCATGGGGTCTCATTCGACCATTTCAGCCCAAAATCCTGATTTTCTAGACTGATCACTACGGTTGTGCTATTACAGAGGGCGTAGTACGAATGCGGCAGCTTGTCATAGTAGCCACTGCAAGCAGTCTGCGCTTGTCACCTTGTGGGTAATTTGTGGCAATCACGTCACACACACGCATAGTTTCTTGACGATTCACATATGATCTCGCATTTACCGTAGGATAATTTACAAAGCGAGGCGGGAAAGAGAGAAAGAGTGGCGCGATCTAGACGCGCCTCGATCAGTACAGTACGCGTCGCACTCGCAAGTGCACCCGCCAGCGCGCGAAGACGCCGTCGCTCCCCGTCCCCGCCCTGAAGGCTCCAAACCCTGCGCGGCGCGGCGGCTTCATCAGCGAGGAGGGCACAACGGCGCAGGCGCCGTCGGGCCCGAACTCGCACGGCTCGTCCTCGGCGATGGTCCCCATGACCGCCGCGGGGCCTCCCTTCTTCCGCGTCGGGGCGCCGCCGCCCTTCTTCCCGGCGTCCCCGTAGTAGCCGACGGTTTCCGCAGGCTCCGCCGCGACGCGCCTCTGCTTCGCACCGGCACCGCCCTTCTTCTTGTTGCGCGCCGCTCGCTCGGACTCGGCCGCGACGCGGCGCTGGTTGCGCGCCACTGCGGCGCGGACGAGGTCGTCGGCGTCGTCCGAGCTGACCCGCGAGCGCAGGGACGACGCCCCGGCGAAACCGCGGCCCACGACGCCGGCGGCGGACGCCCCCGACGGGACGCGGCGCGCGCACCGGGACATGCCGCGCACGTAGAGGTCGCAGGCGGAGTCGCACGCCCGCGACAGCGCGCGCATCGGCGCGCCCAGGCACCCGCCGCAGCTGCTGTTCTTCTTCTTCATCCGCGCGCGCGGCTGCCTGCGTGGACTTGGCTTGCGATCCCGAGCCGAGCGAGCGAGAGGGAAGCACGAACACTACAAGCCAAAGGCAAAGCTAAAGCGTAGCGTGTCTATCAGACAAGGCTATGAGGCTCCCGTCCCGGGCTCCCGGCATTTATAGGGAGGATGTCAACGCGTGGGCTACGTTCTATAAAAAAAAAACGAAAAAAAAAACGCGAGGGCTTAGTCGGCGTGTGTGGGAGCAGGTGCCAGTGATGAGCACAATGATGGTTACCGTAGGTGTTTTGTTTCCACCGGGCTGCCTGTAAAAATTGTACGTGCTCGTCTGAATGCGGCAAATCCCTCACATTTTTCTTTCTCTGAATGCTGGATCTTTGAACAAGTAGCAGCGTTTTGTTTCGAGGAGGATGAGCTTCTACTTTGTTTAACGCTGGTTCGTTACGGCAGATGGCGTAGCCGTGTGGGCCGACGGTTTTTTAGTACAGGCCGATGCAGCGAAGTGGTCAGAATTTGGGTGTATGCTGCTAGAAGCAGAGGGGGATTTGTCCACGTTTTTGGGGATCGAGTCGGGTTTGAGCCGGCCAACGCGCGCGGGCGGCGGCTGAATGGCTCATTGGTGCACGGATGCACGCATGTGTCAGCCGATGAGCCGAAGTTGATGCCTGTGCTCTACTCTACTCCTCCAGAGACCACAACAGTGTTGGGCTTCTGGCTGCAGCGCTCTTCTTTCAACACTGGCATGTATTGTAAGCAGCCAAGCAGGGTTGTCGAGGGTCAACCACGGAAAATGATCCGTGGAAAATTTGAGGCTGTGTACTAATCATGCCACGCCAGGGATCGCCGTGAATCCGCTGCTCGTTTTGGAATTGTCAAGCGAAGGGCGAAGAATAGAGAGGAAAGTGGCACAGCTGCGGTCATGCGCGAGTAAGTGCAGACAATAATGGGGATGGCTATGGCGTTTGATTTTGATTGCCACGACAAACCGGAGACGGAGAGACAGAGAGCCGACTTCAGACTTTGCACAAACCAGTTGACTACTTGAGAAAGCGGAGGCACAGAGCCGACTTCGTTACAAAACCAAACGATAAACTGCTAGGAGGAAGCTAACAACAGTATTTGACAAAGGAAGCCGAAGTTCTAAGGGAAGCAGTGCCGGTGCTTGAAGCGGTATTTGAGCCAAACTGATAGGAAGTATTGAACTCATTAAATATATGAACATATCAAGTGATAGGTAAAGCTCCGCCCTGATGAAGAGAACGCCAAAGCACTTACATTGTTAATGTAAATTGAGACTTTTAGGTGCATATCCAATGAAAAGCTGGCCAACTATTGGAAACTTGAAAAAAAAATATCAACTACATGCAAGTTTATATTGTAGTTGAGTACAAAAATTCCAAGTTTAAACCCAATCGTATCTGTGAGGCAAAACATGCCACATGGCAGATTTCAAACACGGAGAAATATGCATTGCAAGTTTTCATTTTTCATTCTTTCGAATTGAAATTTACATGGAACGTAACATGGTCTAGCCTATGGTGGGATTTATTTGAAAAGAACAAAGTCTATTTAACACCCTAGACTTTAAACCACTCACTTTTTTATTTTCTTAGTCCTGTCTTGCTATTTTTTCCTTAGTGATATGGCCGAGAGCATGTTTTTCTATTTACTCTTTATTAGTTTGTACTATGGAAAAAATCGTCTGGTACATTCCTACCACTCCTTATGCATATAACTTATATAAGCTAAAATGAAAGCTATACCAAAATAAGCGCTATCCAACATGCACTTTTAGTGGATATTCGATGCATATTTTGTTTTGCAAAATCAAATCTATTACATTTTCTTGTAACTTAGTCTTTGTGGCTACTAATAATATCTCTATTAGTGGCAATAGAGCACATCAACTATGAGAGTTTCCTTGTTCTAGCAATTTACAGTTCACACATAAAGTTGAGAGTTAGATCAACACACACAGATTGTTAGATTGTCCACAACGGTGCATGAGAACAATGCTTGAAACATAAGAGAGATGATTTTAGCATTGACGCAACCATTGCACAGGCTGAAACAAAAGAAAACATCCTACTCAAGGCATGTTCAGGCCTCAATGCTGGCCAAATAAAATAGACTTTACCTCATGTACGCGTTGCAATAGAGAAGAAGAATTGGACTGATCAATGGGTCCCACCATAACTTTACCCCGGTGCCGACCGTTGTAGGGTTTCTTTGGACTTAGCATCGACAATTCGTGTCAGAAGCTTTTATACTTTTTGGCATCGCACCGCTGTGGACAGTGATCTCTTCTGCTCTTCTAAAACCATACTACTTAGTTATTACAAATTCACATCTGCTCTTCTAAAACCATACTACTTAGTTATTATTACTCATTCACATCTACGCCTAGGACCGTCAAATGGCTTACTCGAAATGTGGCGCCAGATCACGACCGTCGATATTTTTTTTCAACCACTATGCAACCGTGCCGAACATCCCTGATCCTTGCCTAGTCGCCTTCATTCTTCCGGGTTACGCCGGCCGTCACGCTCTTCGTTCTCCGCCACTCCAATCTACCTACCGCCCCCGTTCCAGTGCTCCACCGCCCTCCAGACTCCAGTACGCACGCTCGAGCTCGCCGCGATGTCATGGCTCGCGCGCTCAATCGCGGCGACCCTCTCCTCCGCCCACTCCGACGACGATGAATCCGATTCCGCCTCCGGCGACAAGAGCCCGCCGCGCACATCCGAACCCACCAGCGCTGACGCCGGGGAGTCCGACGAGCAGCCGGACACACCGAGCCGCGGCGTCAAGGGCGACATCTCGGAGCTGACCGAGACCCTCACCCGCCGGTTCTGGGGCGTCGCCTCCTTCCTCGCGCCACCGCCGGTTGAGGGCGAGGCCGAGGGGAGGAATGATGAGGACGAGGAAGAGGAGGAGGAGGAGGCGGCGGCGGCAGAGGGACCTCAGTCACCGCGGATCGACGGGATCCGGAGCGACCTGGCGGAGATAGGCGGAAGAGTGAGAACCGGCATCTCGATGCTGTCAAACGCTGGCGCCGTGGCGGAGATCTCCAGGATCGCGTCGTCGTTCCTGCCGTTCGGTCCCCGGGAGGAGGAGGGGCAGGAGGAGGGAGAGGCGGTTGGTGTGACAGAGGAGGTGGCGGAGTTCGTGAGTCACATCTCCAAGCATCCGAAGACGTGGCTCGATTTCCCCTTGTTCGTTGACGACCGGCAAGCAGATGGTAAGAGCAACTGGCATCATATTGGAGTGCTTAAGCAATTTATTGTGATGCTTTGATAGTATCGGTTCATCAATTGTCAAACAGTTTGTTTTTGCTATCTTTTCGCTCATTTCATCGCAATAGTAGTGGATAAGCGAAGATTTGGAGGGTTGACTTTAATAGCATTAACTTGTTTGAGTGGTTAATCTTAAGACCGAAATTATGGTTTGGGGAGTGTAACCAAGTCCATTCATCTTAAGTTTAGCATCTGAACTCTAGTCAGCTATAAGCTGCATTTGCTAAGCTTTATTTAGGGAGAGTACCAGTCATGACTTCTCTCTGCCCACTGCTGAGGATCATTGTTTATGTTGGAATCGGAGTATATCTGCTTATGTTAACAGCGGTTTTGTCAAGGAAGTGTTGTCTGACTTGTGTTTGCATCTGGTTGTGATGTTGCGTAGATGTCGGCTGAACCGAATCACTGACGCTATATGATACATTTTGCCAGTCATTTTTAACATACTTTTACTCAATCTTGCATACCAGAGCAGCTGTTTTTGGAGTTGACAATTATAGGTTCTACATATGAGTTGAATGACAGTTAATTTTGCATGTTATACCATCATGGCACCATGTATGATGTATGTCACATGTTCCTTACTGTACTAGATTGATTTACTCTGGTTCTTACTTATATATGATATGCATCTATGTTTTTAGATTTTGAACTGTCAGACGCACAGTATGGACATGCAGTGGCTATTGAACATCTTGTGCCAAGCCTGTCATACCTCAGGACTGAGCTTTGCTCTACCAATATGAGTGAAGCATGCTTTTGGAAGATCTATTTTGTGCTTCTACATTCGAAACTCAACAAGCAAGATGCTGAAATTCTTTCAACACCACAAGTATACTCCCTTTCCTTTATTCTTTTCCCCCTATTTATGGGATTTCTTTATTTTCATTTGAGTGATTATCATGTTCATCTATTGTTTGCTGCAAACTACAACTATCCTAAAGAAACATATGCTTATAGAGTTTTTTTTTTATCTCATCAAATTACTTGCTTATGGATTGTGAACTATTAAAGTCAAGTAATGGTTTCCTTAGATTTGAGATAATCTATCTGGAAACCATTTTCTACACCCTATTGGTGACCATTTAGTTGTCGTATGATCCTGAACCACTCCATTGTGAGTAAGCTGAGCTCAAATTGATTGGTACAGACCTGAGGATGGGCTTAATGGAGGTCAAATTATCTTTGCAAAGTTGGCTAGCCTGCCTTTTATATACTGTATCCCATCCAACTGATTACTGGATGAGCTTAACTCTATCTGTAGAAAATTAGATGTGGATCTTGTGGCTGCAGGATACTGTACTAATATTGCTATTACCAGCTACTGAGGATCCATACATCCAACATGCATCATGTAGGCATTCTTGCTTGAAGCCTAAATAACTTATTTATTACTGAGTTATTGGGAACACAGTAACATATAAAGATTATGGGCTGAACTAAGCCCGACAGTGCCATCATAGTGTAATAATTGATGCAAGAACATAAGGCTTGATGCAATGATGAGTATTCAACAGCATATGCACACAAAGATTAATGATTTCTCTTGATGCAAATTTCTCCATCATATTTAACTTTCGTTGATCAAGAACATTTTGTATGCCTATTCTCAAGTTCCATCTGTTATCAGATAGAGTAGGGTTTAGACATCTATGTTCAATATTGTAGTTTCTTTTGGATATTCTTGTGGTGGGGATATACAATTTGATTTCTGAAAATTGAAGCCTTCCAAAGGGAGATCCCATTTTCTAAAATGGAGTAGCTTCATGCTGGATATCCTTCAGTGACTACTCTTTTTTTTTTCAACTAAACTGAGTTCTCAAATCTAGTCAAATGTGCATATGATTCATAAAACCATGCAGAACGCATTTGTTGTGATCTGTCCTTCAGCCCATGTTTGTCTGCGGATGACATAGTCACATATTATGTGCACTCTCATACAGTCATCAACCCAATAATTACATACCATCCATGGAAACTATGCTGAGAACTTTAATATATTTGATGATAAATGTGAACTTTGGAATTGAAGTTTCTTGCTGTATTTAATTAATTAGGAATTAAAAGTGTGCATACATAATTGTTGTTTGATGTGCCCTCCTAAAATTCTTCTGTTCCATGCAGATCCTGCAGGCAAGGGAAGAATTATTGCAAAGTTCAACAAAAAAGAACAAAGTATCATCAGAAAACATGAGTGCTCCCTCTACACAATCTGAAGATAGCACACTGTTGTCCTCAAGCATCCAAAACGAAAGTGGAATGTCCAAAGCTCCATCTGTCCAAGAGTTGACTTCTGATCCAGTGCCAAATGTTGAGGCTGAAAAACATCCAATTTCAACCCCGGAGGCAGAAGTAATTGACAAGACTGTAATTCAAGAAGAGCTGGTGGTGAAAACTGAAGTCAAGAGTTTACCCACAGAGAAGTCTAAACCGTACCCAGCAGAGGATGACGATGAACAAGAAGTAGATGATTGGCTACAGGATATGGATCATGTGCCCGGCAAAGCAGGCAACACTGCTTCAGCGGTGGCGGAGGAAGATGTGTCCTTCAGTGATCTGGAGGATGACTAAGGGGACTGCTATTATGCAATCAACTAATGGAGCTAGATGGTGGTTCCATCAAGAACACTGGCTGCTACCTAAAAATAGTATGTCCGTATGGCTGTGTCATAGCCTTGTTTCTTGATTGAAGTAGCTGCAACGTAGATAGCAATGTCTCTGAGGCATCCTTGTATGTTGATGCATTTACGAAGTCAGTCTCTCTGTACATAAAGTTGCACATGTTCTGCTTTCCTGCTGTATCACCGCCCCTGTAAACTGCTGTTGGTTTGGAATTCCAAAAATGTAATATATGAGAATCATCTGTAGTCCATAGTTGTCTTGTCTACCACGGTACATGTCAATGAAAGGAATGCTTCACAGGTTCAACACTAGGTGCAGGGAAACGTTATGCTCACAATCAATCACAGTATATTCGACAATTTCATCTTTAATCATAATTCACATGGACGAACCTGGCCAGGCCAGAACTGTCTTGTGTTAGAATGATTTCACTTAAAACTTTATGGCAACCTGATCGAACTATCGAAGACAGACTGAGAATCCATCCTTACGATAATAGATTGGCAGAGGCTATCTGCCGTTGTACACGCCTTAACCATGCATATGTCCAGCAGTCTCTCAATAACTATTTCTCAATAGATGTTATTGGATAACTATTTCTCAATAAGATGTTATTGGGATGTCTCAATACCACTTTCATGAATTATCGGGAGAGGCTAAACTCACTCAATAATTATTTCTCAATAAGATGTTATTGGATAACTATTTCTCAATAAGATGTTATTGGGATGTTTCAGTACCACTTTCATGAATTATTGGGAGAGGCTAAACTCACTTTATTTGAGGAGAGTTGGGGCGGATTTTTGGGTTGTATAGGGAGACTGCTAGAGCACTTTTTTTTATCACCAACTCGCCCAATATGACAGTTAGATTGGGAAAATGGAGACTGCGGAGATGCTCTTATGTAGTACGCACAACATATGGGTCGATGGCCGAGTTTCTCTCTCGTTACCTATGGAGAACATATTATGCTTTGAAAATACTATGAAGTAGCACAAAAGTGTGCGCACGCATATTCACAACAGAATGCAACCTGTTCTTATATGTGCATTTCGCATTATATTGTAGACTTTAAGTTGGATTCACATGAATATGCAGAAAATAATTCACTGTTCTAAATAGGGCTGGGCTAATCAAGAGCAAATACACTGGTACACTAGCCTGACAAACCTAAAGCATTTCCACTGATACAGAATATCCAACCGAAGTGCTCAGAAGCGTGCCGTGCATGAGTTTCTTCATCAAGATTGCCCTTCCTTGGTCACACCATATTCTTCGACAAGCTTCGTTACTAGTCCCATCAGATCAACAAATGCGCTGAATGATGCTCGCAGAAACCGGGCCTCTACTGCTGCAAAGTGCCTGAATTCACAAATTAGAAGACTTCAGTCTTAGCGTTGGTACAGCAATGCATAGCAGTTGGACTGGGAGAATGGATATACTAACACGGCAAGCTTGCTGCCTGATAGAGTCATCTCCCTCTTGACCTTGTCAGGCTGCAACTGCAATACAAAGCCACAAAGTCGTCAGTTGAGTTCTTAAACACAGATAATTTTTTAAGAAGTACTAGTAGAATATGGCTACTTTACCTCCTTGTCAACCGCTAATGTTTTGTAGACTATGGAGGCATGTTCCTCCGACCCATAATCAACTTCAAAGTTACTGCCAAACAATATGTCAGTGTTGCTCTGTGCACTCTACCCATGCACAGTAGGGGTAATATTTGCATAAAGTCATTGCATTTTCTAAATAACAGTAAAAATCATATCAGTGATCAATAGAGCAAGGCTTTGAAGGGCTAATCTGGAAACCAAGCAACTGATACTGATATTAAGCAAGTTAACTCCTAGAATCCTAGTCCTTCGATATTCATAATAAGGCTGGGTGTGCCAGTCTCCATAGTGCTTAATACATGGAAGCTGTCCAGATAACTCACTGCTTTACTGGACCTTCATAAAGACATCCAAGACAAGACGGCTTGTGTTTTGAATACATATCCTGCTTAACTAGGAATAAGCAAAAGGGTAGTGTGCCATCATAATTTCCAAAGAAAATTGTATATAACTCTGTTTATTTGGTTGCCTTAGTACTATTGTTTGATTTCTTCATATACTTACCTTAGTTAGCATCTTAACAATTTACGAAACAAATTATAACATGTAATCTAACTTTTTTAATAGTGTCGACGGTGACCAGCTGCTTCTGCTACGGCACTTCATGTTGCTGGAAAAAATGGCGTGCTCTGCTAATACTATCCTCCAACGAGCTCTCGATTATGTGCTGCAGCCTCAATTTTTCACGCTATGGTTACCCATAGATCCCAGGGAGTCGTTTTCTACCTAAACATGACGTTACTTTCTTTATGAACATCCGTCGAACACAAAACAAGCATACGGAAATAGAATCACTCTACACAGCACAGCAGTGGTCAGCACAAAGGAACAGTAAAGGAAAATTGCCTGAGGAAGCAAGCTACCAAAGCATGCGAATAGACCAACTGACCAAGGGTGACCGACGATGGTATGCGAATCTGACTGCATCGACACTCGGCTGGCCAAGGCCAAACACGGGGAGAACGGGAGACAGCCAGGGAGGGAGGACTCACCAGGTGAAGTCCCAGCCGCCGGAGGAAGATGCTAGCGGAACGGAAGCGGCGGCCATCGCGGCAGCGGGGCGTCGGACGCCTGGGCGCAGCGCGGGAGATGAGAGTTTTGGAGGGGAAGGCGGCGCTTGGAGTTCAAGCGAAGCCGGCGGCGACGCGTCGTGTCATGTGGCGTGTCTGGGGGGTTCGCCGGACTACAGGCTTTGTGGGCCGTGTTAGCGTTTGCTCATGTGAACTGGGCTGTCCAAAGCCGTAGCGTCGTTGGATGGGCCTATCGTGTCGGAGCATCCAGCCAGAGCCAGCCCAGACGGCGCCGTCTTTCTGATTCCATCTTGGCAATCTTGGCACCAAACAAACGAGAGTGATCGACTGAACGAGCAAGAGCAACGCTTCAGCCTTCAGGTCCGGCCTTTCTTCCATTACCCAGGACAAGAAGAAAGCATTCCTGCAGCTCAGCATCGGTATCACATAGGAAAATCCCGCTGATTAACTAATCCCACTCCTCAAGCACTTTTTATTTTGAACCGAAACACTCAAGCACTTGAAACACTGAATAATGCAGATGGGAAAGATAAATGAAATTGTAGTCTATCATACTTCAGATAGGTCAACATTCCACCCTTAAACAATACTTGCCCTCTTGCATTCACAAATAATAAGGATTCATAATAAATAAAATAACGCAGAACTAGTTCTGTTAGCTGGGTTCGAAAGGCAAAATCTTCTATCCACAAGTGAGCACAAGAAACGAACAAGTATCACAGTATCAGTAGTTCCATATGCATTCGTAGCCCGAATTACATGGAATCCAACAGTATCTCTCCTTTGAAGGTAAACTGTCAAGTAAGCAAGAATAACCCATCTCACCATTGAAGATTCTTACAAAAGAATTAGGCCCCCAAGCTTTTCACAGTCCAGAGTCCCGAGCCATATATCTACATTCTACAATTCCATGTTTCACCATTTCAGTATCCCTGATGAACTATAACCCCTCATAACCAGAATCAAATCTTAACGTGTAGTCCTGTATGCATCCAGTCATGTACCACGCTGCCTTCACCTGAAGTGGTCTTGGTCGGCATAACCCGCTCCCACAAAAGCAAAATCCATCACCCAGTCTTCGATCACTCGACTTGCTCGCCGATTAGATCGAGACCAACAACCAAGAATGAGACCCCTTGGAACAGAAGGAAATAGAAATGTATGCCTTGGACCGAAAGAAGGCTCCGAGCTGCGGCTGTTAAGAGAAGGAAGGAGAGTGCTAGCTCCTTCCTGTATATTCTATTGTGTTTCTTCTTCACAGAGTCCTTTTTGAGATGTGATGACTCCTTTGTTAGGGAATCAAGGTTGGGTGCAGATCCTACTCTTTGTTGCTTAGATTGCTTCTCAACAAGGGCAACAAGATCACCCTCCGAAGAACGGCCTGATTTCTTGGTGACAACCCACTCATAGGCACTCCCGAACTGGAATAAGCCAGAAATCATGGCGTTGAATTTGGTTACTGACATGGTATTCTCAAATAGAAGATAGGGAACTATAAATGGAAAGGATTTGGGGGCTGGGAGGATGTTCAGCAAGGACATGGTTGCAGGAATGTAGCACACAACCCAAGCTGGAAGCTCAGCTTCAGGAATAAACATCGTCATGGGAAGGATGATGCAGAAAAGAGTGAAGGAGTAGAAGGGTAAAATAAGTTTACGAAGGAGAAAGAAAAGAAATATCAGGTTGAACTTCTTCCAAAAACCAATCTGCAAGGGATGAAAGAAAGGTCAGCCGCAGACAATGCTCCAAAAAATGTTACATAAAAAATAGGGAAAAAAACATGATGATCAAATGCTGAATATATGATGATAGAGAACTGAGTCCCGGAAACTAAAGAAATATACACATCGGTAAGTGCTTGAACTGTTACATATTATCTTTGTATTTCAATATAATTTTCTTCCATACAAGTGCACTGTGCACAAACGCGGTTTGTTTGTTTGCACTTAAATCAAATTTAACCAAGGTTTACTTGTTACAGCTAAATAAATTTCACTGCAGCATTAGACATGAGCACGAATACATAGACAACGAGCCTCAAGAGGATAACAACGTAACAAGCCAGAATGTCAAATTGGGATACATCTAGTTGCATATTATAACAGGAAAAAAAATGGCACTGAAATATGAAATAATCTAGCCAAAAGAATTGTCTATATCCCTTTTCTGTTTCTTCAAAATAATCCATGGTATCGTAGAAGGGCTTGAAATTGTGGGGGAACAAGATAAGAATCATGCAAATTTCACATAAGGAACCACTTGTCTCGAGAAACCTATTTTCAGTCCACCATGCTAAGTTATCACATTGATTGTAGTTACAATATTCTGAAACAAGAAAACGGGTGATCTAAACCATGTGTGAAAAGGGATCATTTGAAATCGATATTATACCAAGCAGTCCAATTTTTTAAACATACATACAGGAAAAAGGTCCATACCTTCGATTTAATAATATCCACAAAGCAGAGTCTGAACAACTGCATGGGACCAGAATGCCATCGATGTTGTTGCTTTCTATATGCTTCATACGACTCTGGCAATTCACATTGGCACTGAAAGGATAATTGTGTAACAGAATTTTAATTGTAATCACAAGTCTGAACACAAAATAAAATAGTCATGATGCTCTACAAAACTTATGCAGCTACCTCAACATCGTTAAGGAACAGAAACTTCCAGCCTTTGAGGTGTGCTCGGACAGCAATATCCATGTCCTCCACTGTTGTCCTCTCCATCCATCCACCGGAATCCTCAAGTGCCTTAATCCTCCACACTCCCGCGGTTCCATTGAACCCAAAGAAATTGATGAAGATCCCATTAACCTGTTGTTCCACCTCAAAGTGGAAGCACAGGTTTATGTTTTGCAGTCTAGTTAACAAGTTCTCATCCTTGTTCACAAAAGACCACCTTGCCTGAACTAATCCAACATCCTCCTTTCCCTGCCAGTTCCACACACAACTGTCAGACAACAGAATCAACAGACTCATCCTTAAATAAAATTAAATGTAAGCAAAATGTTCACCAAACCTTGAAATGGGGCACAGTTCGCTTCAGGAAGTCTGGTTGGGGTTGAAAATCAGCATCAAAGATGACAACAAACTCATAATCTTTTACATAGCTGCAGTTCATGGCTGACTTCAGATTTCCAGCCTTGTAGCCATCACGGATCACCCGGTGTCGGTACAATATGCGGACACCTTCACGTTGCCACTTCTCCACCTCCTCCTTAATAAGAGCTGAAGTGGCAGCATCATCAGAATCATCTAGTACCTGTACCAAGAAGTTTGACCTTGGCCAGTCCAGACTGCAAACGGCACCAATAGATTGCTGGTACACCTGCAACATATAAATGAAAGGAATGGAAAGTTTTGTTAAGGGTTCCAAAAATAACTGCACACATTAGCTGACAATTCCCTTCTTAAGATTGTTAAAAAAACGTATATAATCTAGCCTCTCCTGAAGTTGTAATTTAGTAAACCGTGAAAAGATGCTAACATAATAGTAGCCATTAATTTTAACGGTTTCCTTCTCCAAACCCTAAGACCAGTGCAATATCAGGAACTCCTAGCTATTATTCGTTTTAGAATATGCAAAACAAGGCAGACAAGTTTATTTTAGAAACACTCAGTCCCCCATCCCCACAGACGACTCCACCAGAATCAAATCTTTAGTGTTAATAACCCACCTAACACTTACAAAAAAACCTTCACCAAAATGTCAGCTAGCGCTTTCGGAGCTGTTGCCAGAAATCGAAACAGTTTCATTCTATTTTTAAGCATCACTCCAATCCCCAAAATCGTACCTATAAGAAGAACCCTATATTTTGCGTTACTTGCACTAAAGCCAAGATTCCCCAATGTAAATTAAACTATCCAGTATCCACCACCCGTTTACGCACAATTGCAGCTTCAGAAACCGAATCTTTCGAACTCTGCAACCACTGATGCGGCTAGGGCACTCAACGCCCAATCCAATCCCGACCTTGAACACATCCCAACAAAGGAATCAGGCAAAGAATCGAATTCTTTGTTTGCTTTTCCAGCTCACCTCCTTCTCGTTGCACATTGGAATCTGCACGAGCACCATAGGGAACTCCCCGGCGCCGGCCTCGACGTCGTCCGAGCCTTTGCCGCCGGCATTGGGCACAGGCTTGATGCCCCTGAGCTTAATCCAGAGGCAGCCGAGGCACAGGATAAGGCGGTCCGCGCTCTGGATCAAAAAGAGCACGACGCACGCGTTCGCCAGGAACTGCAGCGCCGGCGCGAGGTACTCAAGGCGGATTCGCACCCAGGACGCGTACCCGGCAGCGAAGAGCCCCTCGACGGCGAGCAGGTCGGGGACGTCGACCGCGAGGTGCCAGCCCTGGATGTGCGCGGCGACGTCGACGGCGAGCAGGAGCATGGACAGGACGAGGAAGGCGCGGAGGAAGCCGTAGAACCTGGTCCGCAGGGCGGGGCTCTCCCCGGGCGGCGCGGCCCCGGCGTCGGCGTCGGTCCGCCCCGCCGCCACCCGCCTCCGCGCGGCGGCGGCCACGGACAGGGCGGCGGAGGCGGCACCCGTGAGCTTCCCCGCGGCGCGGTGCGCCTTGAGCAGCAGCACCCACGTGATCTGCCGCGCGTTCTTCCCGCGCCCCGCCTTGCCGCCCGCCGCCGCCGCCTCCGACTGCGGGACGGCCCAGTCCGGGCTCTCCATCTTCACCACCACCGACGTCCCGCCGCTGCCACCCCGCGCCTCCCGCCCCCACCACTGCGCCATTGGCAACTCGCGGCACGGCACAAACCCAGACGCAGCCGCTTCTGGGCTCCCCCTCCCCGTCGGCGCAACACCCTCAGTGCATCAGCGAAACCTCCTGTGGCCGACGCGAACACACCACAGGGAAAGGTAGGGGGGCAAAGATTAATACGAGCAGGGACAAGGAGGGAAATGCTGGTGAGGTAGGAGGCGTCGGGCCGGACACGACCCCACGAAGATGGGCGAAGCGGAGCGCGCGCACGAGGCGAGGAGCAGGTAGCTGAGCGAGGAAGAACGAGCTCAGTGCTCACCACGTCGCGGCGGGCGCCTGAGGTCGGACAAGTCCAACCTTTATGCGCCCCTATGATTACCGCGACCACCACCTCCTAATAAAGTAATAGTAATCAATCAAGGGCAAAACCCTCATCTTTTTGTTTTCTTTCCATTTTTTTTCTCGATCTCCTACTCTCCTTCCGCTTCTGCTTCCATCTGGAGAAAGAGAGCAAGCACGACGGCACGAGAGCTCGCCTCGATCAATTAACTAATCCGCCATACGATGGGTGATTAAACAACCATTGGGAAAACGGTGGTCTCGGGATCCGGCAAGTGTCAGTCAGTTCTCCGCTTCGCGTTGTCTCGGCTCCGGCGGTCCGGGCCGACCTCGTCGGAGCGGGGCCGCCTCGGGCGATCTGCGACAGACAGGCGACGCAGCGCATGCAAGCCCAACCAACCGCACCACCGGCAGCGCGGCAGGCAGCGGAAGCGACGGGGCACGTGAGGTTGCGGGCGAATGATTCGTCGCCGTGGAGGTGGAGCCCCGGCGCGGGCTGTCGGTGGCGACCCCAGCCGGCCGGCAGCTGGTAACTGGTGTGGTGACTGCGCTGCACGCACGACCCAGGTCACGGCCGCGGTTGGGGGCCTCTGTCACCAACCGCCGTTTACCCTTGCCGTCCGGGGAAAGCCCCGGGGACCGCCGTTCTGTCGGTCGTGGCAGCGCCTGCGGACTGCCGTGCTGGCTCGCGCCTCTCGCGGCGGCCGTGAGCAAGCAGACGCGGTGCGCCGGGGCATCTGGGCCGGCGGCTCCGTGAAATCAGACGCATTTACGCTTCACGTGCTGGAAGTCGGAAGAAGATCGGATGAGATCAGATGCAGATACTCGGACATCAAAATATGTATGCAACTCCAATTTGAGGATTGATTCGTGTGTTCTTGGTATGGATCGCGGGAACGATGGCTCTGCAGTTACTGCAATTAACCTCTACCAAATGCGCGCTAATAATAATTTGGTCCGGCCAATCGCCGAAGTTACAAAAAGTCTTCATGGACCCGATTTGATTGGAGGAGCTTTACAAAGGGGAGTACATATACAATACAGGTACGTCAGCATAAAAACGGATCAAAGTTGCAGGCGAGTTTAAAGCCGGGATGGCACTATGGCAGTGTGTCACTGTTGTGGCAATGGTGCTGGCCTCCTGCAGTCCTGCGAATGTTTCTTCAGAGTTCAGACCCCGTGCCACACCCAACCAAAACAACAGAACTCCCACTGTGTGCTGTACAAAACCGACGCTGACTGGTCTAATTGTCTACTAAGGGTGTGTTTAGATTGGGGAAAGATTCCCCGAAAATACACTGTTCATCAAAAAAACACTGTAGATGAATAGTGATATGTGAGTAGAAGAGGTGGGATGAATAGGGAAAAGTTGGATGAATAGTGGATTTTTGGAGAAACTTTGGGAAACTAAACGGGGCCTAAATGACTGCGGACCTGCCGACCTGGCAACAGACCCCGCTGAATGCTATGGTGAGATGCGCCAGAAGGTGATTCTGCACTGCAGGCGTCAGGCCTTGTTGGTCGCCCTTGGTGTCAAGGCCATTGACATATCCGAGGCTTCGACAAGAGTAGGTAAATAAAGGATTGGGTAAATGGGTGTTAGAATGGTACAAGAAAACAGGCGCTAACTTTTTTTGACAGTAAAGACAAACAACAGATGTTTCGACAACAGAAAGAGCCCAAAACTAGCTTTACAAGAGTAGATAGATATTAGATAGAGAAAGAGATTGAATTTAATAGTCTTCAAGTGGTCGAATAGAAAAAAGACAGCAGGATCAAGAGATCCAATCAGGCAAACAAAGATCAAACATGGAATCCATCCGGGACATGGTTTCAGGAATACAGGGCAAAAGAAAATATATAGTAATGCGAAGGCCACTAGATCTCGGCTGATTGACCACTTGGCTGGGCTAGAGATGTTTGCATGGTGATAAATGGTTGTTTATTGAAAACTTTAGAGATCAAGTTCTCAGTCAATCTCTGACCGCATGCAACACATAGCTGTATCCATGTGGCGTCGTTCCTGTTTGCGGCCCTCCACGTTGTACACTACAGACAGATTGAGATAGAGGGACCAGTTTCATTCCATCAACTTTACTTTGGCTTTGATGCAAAGAGGGGCAATAATCTACGTTTGTTTTAGGGGCTGATCCATCCTCCCTTCTTCTTGAAAACGACCATCCCGAGTGTTTAGATAATAATGGAAGAAAATTCCATTGTCTCTGAAGTTTTCAGAACACCATCGGCTTCTCCTCGAATTCAAAGATTGGATCACTGAAGTGCATCATCTCTCTGGTTATCCCTGAACCAGACCACCAGGATTGGATCTTGCAGGGTCTCCGGCTCTCCGCTGTGTCCAGGCAGCGACAAATTCTCCTTGCCCCCACATTGACAGCACCCAAGGAGGCGGCAATCTTGTGTGACATCAACGTTTGGATCACTAGTTTTTCATTGGTTGGTTGCATTGCACCTGGTAGATCCATGGGGACTTTGCTACGTACAGCAAGCTGGACATTGTCAGGTGCAGTTAGCCGTAGGGCAGGCAGCTGTGGGGCCCGGATGTCCGTGGACGAATATACGGTGTGGGCGCTTACTGGCCAGGCCATGTGCGAGTGTATCTGTGTATGTCCGGGTATACGAGGACAGACGAAGGGTTTTAGACTTCATCACGTTCAGCTTCCTGCCTTCCTCCTCCATTCGGGGTTTCTTCCGGCTGCCTTGCAGTTGCAGGCTTGTCAAAGAGTTTCTCAGCTATCTACAGGGATGCGCGCTTCTTCAACGAAACGCTGGACGTCAAGAATTTCCCCGCCCGTAGAGACCTCCTCCGGGCAGCTCGGGGACTCACGGATGAGGAGTTGTTGGCAGCGGTGCGGGACGCTGGTACCCTGGTCCAGGGGACCTGAGCGCGTCATACCCTCCTATTAGGTCGCCATACGCAGGGATGGTCTGGTAGTTAGTAGTTAGCATAGCTTTCTTTCTTTGGTTGTTGTTGTTTCTACGTTTTAGTTAGTAAAAGCTATTTGTGCCGTGGGCGTGCGCCCGGCTAACGCCCCGCGTGTAACTTTCATATGTTACCTTCTTCTCTAAGATACGCAGTTCTCCTGCGTATTCTCGAAAAGAAAAGAGATTATCATGTGTTATGCGGGAACACTTTTTTTTTCTCTCGAAGCCTGTCCAATGATGCAAATAATGACACATTATACAGATGTGATCATACACCCACGCAGAGGTGCCAAAGCTAAAAGCTTAATCAGGATCCAATGCAACACAGAGTGTCTGAATTTTTCTTTCTTCATTTGTTCCTAGGATAGTCAGACCAATATTTTTACTGGCTTTACCTTCTCTAGTATTTCATCTGAAGCGTACCCAAGTACCATTACCCACTACATGAAAATTCTTGGCCGATGAAGTATAGGTTTAGGTTGACAGGCGATTCCTTTAACCCTTTTTGTTAGCACATCAAAATCCTTGTGAATTTATGCATGGTTGCTGCTGTCACAGGCTCACAGCCCCCGGAATCAGCGCCTCAGCGGCATCTTTGGGAGACCGTACACCGGAGACCAGTAGACCATGCATCGCAGCTGCTCTGCAAAGTGCAAACTCAGGAGACACACGCAGCATCGCCAGCGGAGCAAGCTGCACGCACGCATCAGATTCAGATTTGCTCGAATCGATTGTCACGTACTATGTTGAACGTGATCGTACCCGCGTACCTTGCTTGCACGTAGCCTTGCCAGGGGCATCTATGTATGATTGCCACTCATGTTGCTGTAGTGATGCAAACGTGCGAGCAAGGAGCAGGGGACAGGGCGTGCTTAACTGCTCTACGTAATTAGCCTCCATCCCTTAAAGAATGATGTTTTAGGATTTTTTAAACAAATTAAGAGTAGAAAAGAAAGACGCATATGTCCCTGAGAAATGCTATTTTAGGAGGTAAATCAGTTTTCTTTTAAGCATGCATGCATAAGATATTCCTAATTTGTTATACATGCATGCCAAAGCATCAATCTTTATCAGAAAAATTTTAAATGCTAAAACATCATTCTTTAAGGGATGGAGAGAGTATATGATTTTGGTTGATTAGCCTGGCTGTCTGATCCTGGTTCTGGACGTACGGGAGAAGGAGCAGGGGACAGGGTGAGTTTAGATTGGAGAAAAAAACACTGTAGATCAAAAAAAATTATAGGTTGTGCTGGGAAGCATATTCTGTGAGGGGAGGGATATGATGAATAGAGAAAAATTTGATGAATAGTATTTTTTTTTTTTGAGAAAGTTGAATACGGCTATCTGCCGAGTGACAGCCATAGCGATCGCTGCACCGATCTGATTCTCTGGTCCTGAATGCATCTCAGAAACGGATCATAGTCAGGGTCGAGAGAACACACATCCACACGCGCGCCCGAGCCGCCAACGTGGTACACGCCGGTCTGGTCCGGTGCGGTAGGAGCATCGGATCGAGGTCGAGCTCCGGGATCTGGCAAGAAGCGGGGCGTTGTCTCGGGCCATGGGGCCTCCGATCTCGATGGTACGTACTCCGTATTGAGCTCGGGCGACGTGTGGATCTGCCAACCCCAGTGGCGGAGCTAGCATGAAATGCTAGGATGGTCCGTGGCCTACATACAAGCTTGAATCAATGAAGATCTAAACTAATTATGAGAGACATGAAAAATTACTAAGAGTAAATTAAGCTATGTGTAAGATTTTAGGGTGGGCCATGGCCCACATAGAACACCCTATAGCTCCGCCACTGGCCAACCCAAATGATACCGTCGCCGTGGCTCTACCACTATTTTTGTCCCTCGGAACGGGCGTTTGCCTCCCGGCACGACCGGCAACAAGCAAGAATTCGCTGCGCCATGGAATTGGAAACGGGCCGTGTGTTTTCTTGCTGCTCCCAAGAACAGGCCGTGCACTGCAGCGTGCTCGCTGTTCGGGGTCCAAGAGACGCTGCACACCGCTCTCTGGCGGCTTCGGGGGATCTTCGCCGCGGAGGACGACGATACGCTGCTCCCTTCCTGAGGCAGTGAGACGCCGAGATCGAACTGGCGAAGAGGCGAAGGCCTCGGACCCAGATCGAGACATGTCGCCTCAATCTGGCCGTCGATCACAGGGTGACAGAGACCACGAGGTAACGAGGGCGGCACGGTGGCTCCGCTCAACGGGGGGAGGTTGAACCGCGGCAATATCCTAGCGCCACCGGGCGTCGAGCGCTTCAGTTAGCAAGGGAACCCATGCCAGGTTTTACTTCAATTTTTTTTCCAAATTAAAGCTCGATCAGTCTACTGTGTTCCATTCGATTTTGGATATCACCTTTGTACTTCAAGCTTCAATCTCCTTCTCGGCTGCTTACTGTCATGCAATGGACGATATAAGAGCATGACGCACAAGATGCTAGTCTGCAGTTCTTCACATGCACGTCATAGACCTCGAGCCCATCCAAGGCTCCTGCAGCCCTGCAGGCCCACGACAACTGATGTCGCTGCCGTCATCTACTCGGCCATCCATCGCGAACGGTGGCGGGCAAAGGAGGCGCCGCCTATGCTTCTTCTAATCTTCTATACGCAGGCGAAACATGACGCATCTAGATTTCTAGAGTAGGGCTGCACGAGAGGGAGTATGCAGCCCGGCTGCACGGAAATTTTTTTTTGGCTTCCCCTTTATAAATGGACGACCCCTGGTGAGCACCAACACTATATGCTTTGACACCCAACTCAGTGCGATCAGAAATTAAGATGGCAACCACCAAGCAAATCATGTGTTCCATACTTCTCGTGCTGCTGGTCGTAGCATCAAGTACTCTCTCTTTGCCTCATGAACACAAGCACGCATCTTTTTATGTGTTTACATCCCATCTCTTTTATATAGACTGGTTCTTACATATGGTTTTGACTCTACATGTTTGTTTTTTTAGACTGGGACACTATCGCTTCTGATCCATGCTATACCCGACCACAGGAGCCCATGCCTTGTTCTCTTTCATCGAAGAAGTTGAATCGTGCGTGCAAGGAGCAGTGCTTGCGGGAGAACTTCGATGACGGCTACTGTTGGCTTGTGAAGTTCATCAAGATTGGTTGCCTTTGTCACGTAGCCGGTTGTGATCATTAAGTGTAAACCATATGTACTAATAATTTCAATGTAGTTTTGGTAAAGATCAATACATATATATAAACTACATTGCAAAGTTGTTTTTAGCCACCACACGACAAAAAGGTTTCTGCTTGGCGTGGTTTCGACGGGTTATACGGTTTAGAATCAGAGATCAAGCAGGTCGTCGCCAGCGCCGACATGGGCTCGAGATCGCGAATTCCACTATGCCACGGAGGCCTTTTGGAGACGCTGGTTAACTCACATAGGAGACGCTATTTCTTTGCGTCTCCAAATCTGCGTCTCCGATGACAAGTCATTGGAGGCGCGGAGTTTTTGCATCTCCTATGAGAGGGGTCATTGGAGACGCGTTTTAACCAACCCACGTCTCCAATGACCCCTACATAGGAGACGACGCAGGCTGTTAACCCGCGTCTCCTTTAACACACATAGGAGACACTGAGTTGCCAACCCGCGTCTCCAATGACTTCACATAGGAGACACATATAGACAACAAGCGTCTCCTATGAGGAATTGAAAAAACAAAAAAAAAAGAAAAAAGAACAGAATATACTCTTATATACATTGCATATATATACATATTTTATCCATTCTTTACATCAGAAATTCGCATGCTTTAACCACTGTACACATTACAAATAGAGTCCTAATCTATTGAAGTCATAGATCTACTAAAGCCACCACTCAACAATTTGTGCAGAAACGAAAATAAGACAACATATCACCCCATGCCCATTTCAGCTGAAAGACAAGTCCAAGAAATCATATTCCCATTTCCTCTCCAACTCATTTCACCTATAAGAACATGCAAATTCTAAGTGTTCTGACTTCTGAGCCACATGTTTACACTAGTGCAGTTTACTCAAAATACAAATGCTAAATATCACATTGGTGAAAATCAAATACTTGACTTAGGCAAATCTGACCTCTTTATTCTTCAATCCTCAAGCTGCAATCCATTTTGCTTGCCATAGAGATGAAACCTTTCAGTTGCCTGAACTCCCCTGTTTGAACCGAGGAAAAGTTTCAGTGTATTGATATTCAGTTTACAAAGCACCAACTTATTGGCTCAGCACTATCTGCCTTCATAGATACTAGACAAGGGCGTCCTATCATTGAAGACTATTCAAGAATATTCAAGAATGAAAGTTCAATTTTTTCATGCAGAATTGGATATTCTGGTCCATGTTTATCAGGCTTCAGTGCTTTGCTAGAAGTAGTATTCTTTTGAGTTCTGAGTTTTACAGATGCAGTACATACTTCCTAATTTAACTAATGTATTTACAGATGCAGTACATACTACCATAGCTATTGAAAAGATGCAGTACATACTACCTCATGCAGTCTCCAAGCTACGAACAGTGCCTGACCTGATGAACAGAAGATGAACAGAGAAGGAGAAGACACGCTTTGCACTTTATGCTCTCAAATTACTTCCTCAAACCTCGATGGATTCGAACGAAACTCCAGCAATCCATGCGCACGAACATGAGCTAACAGATCTACTGAGGAATTTGAAAAAACATCAAGTAAAGCTTGCGAATTTGGGAGAAAACTGAAACCCTACCATGAACTCGGGAAAAGGGAAAAACCTGAATTCACACCGAATCCCTGCGGGATTTGTGGGGGAATCATATCAAAGTTGCTCACAAAGATCCTAGCAACAAAAGTCCCCAACAACTTTTGCCGGATTTGGAGAGAACAGTGAAGAACAAAAAATCCCCAAAAATGACTCCGAAAATAAAAAAACGCAGGTTGAATCTCGTACCAAAACGATCGACTGAAAACCTAGAGACAGATCGTTCAGAGGAAGGGGAATGAAATACCATTGATTCGCACAGCTCATCGATGGATCTGAGCCCAACCTTGCCTCTCCATCTCGGATTGGCGCTTCCCCTCCTCCAAATCACAGGAATCGAACTGTGCAAAATTGAACTATGCGTACGGAAAATCACTAGTGGATGAAAGAGGCAAGAGCCTAGACGGCTGGACCTGGAGATAAGAGTGGAGGTGTTGTTGGTCCGCTTCTCGTCATCGGGGAAGCCGGTGAGGAAGTCGTGCGCGCCTATGAGGAGGGCGGAGGGAGGCCCGAGAAGAGGGAAGTCGCCACCGCCGATGGAAGGAGGAGGCCAGAGGGAGGTGCGGCGAGGAGGTCTACGTCGGAGGGAGGTGCAGGGAGGGGCGCCGCCGGCCAGGGAGCCAAACCCTAGCGTGCCCAGGAGCACTGCGGCGGGGAGATAGGAGGGTTTGCTTGTGCGGCGGACTGGAGGCGAGGGGGTGACGACGGTGAAAACGGGGAAAGAAACGAAGAAAAACTGAATCGGTAAGACATAACGGATGGCAGAGTGGGTAATTTTGTTGATGTTATAGGGGACGCGTTTTTAAATATGTGTCTCCTTTTACGCTGGCAGCGTGGGTAATTTTGTTGATGTTATAGGGGACGCGTTTTTAAATATGTGTCTCATTTTACGCCGAGACACGTTTTGCTTAACCCGCGTCTCTGATGACCGGCACTCTCATAGGAGACGTGGATTGTAAATAAGCGTCTCCTTTTAAGTGCACATAGGAGACGTGTGTTTTCTATGGAGGATTTCCTTAGGATAATAGGAGACGCGGGTTATTAACATGCGTCTCCTTTGAGTCATTGAAGACGCGTCTTAAAACCGCGTCTCCTTTAAAGGTATCTTTTTTACTGAGACGCGTCTTAAAACAGCGTCTCCTTTAAAGGTGACCTTTTTTAGTGTTTGTTACATAGTGTTCTTTGCCTTTTCGCTTATGGCTGTCGAGCAGCAGATCGGGATGAATGGATGATAGAAGAAAGAATGCTTCCTCAACGTTTGTAGAGACATCTATTATATATATCAGCTATGAGTCCGTAAAAGATGAGAGTTCGTATAGAACTCTGGTACATGATCAAGTATTGGAAACAAAGGACTCTTTTGCAAGTTCAAAAGGTTGGTGTCAAATTGGTGAAAGTTGGTGACAATTTGGTGTTTTCTGTGAGAGAGTCACGGTTGTCAATATGCTAAGTTGGTGGAAAGCTAGAGAACTAAACAAGACCCTCCTATTCGAATACTATGTATGCTTACATTCAGGGGCGAAGCTCAGTAGTGAGCTGTGGGTGCAGCTGCACCCAAAAAAACATAAATTAGTTATTGCACTCAATTTTTTGCTTCATATGCACCCCCCAGAGCCCAATATTATGCAACCCCCAGGCTCCAGCACTCTGTCGGCAGTCAGCAAGATGCTAAAGGATCACCCAGCAATAGGTATCAAGATAATAATTGTGCTTAAAGCTTTGCTAATTCAGCTACTTCATTCTCAATTAGTCGATTATACTGGTTCATTACATACAATTTAAAACCTGAAAGCCCTAACTTATTTTATTATGGAGACCGTACTAGTAAATATTTACATTAACTAGAATTGTGTATATATTGTAGGTTATTGGACGGGATAATTTGGTTAATTGATAGAATGATTTTTTAAAAGAAAAACGCAGCCAGATGGAGATAACCAGTTACAGTGCACAATTTTATGTTTGGGTCAACAAGAGGAGATTAATAAATTTTCCTCAAAAAGAGGATATTAATAAATATGATTCAAGATTAGAAAAAAAATTGATGATTGCCACCTAATTTTAACGAGAGGGTGACAAGAAAGTACTGAGAATATAATAGTTACCAACGAGAACGAATAGATGATTAAAGGCATCACTAGTTTATGGCTCCATGAAAATACAAGGGCGTAGATTTTATGATAAAGATTAAAGGTAATACATTATATTTTATCAATGGATTATTCTTCCTCCATGAAAAAAATGAAAATTGAGTTACACTTTTTTAGGTGGTTGGATCATAGACATAGTTGAATTTTACTTATGTCGATAAGGTTTTATTCATGGAACGCCAACCCAAAATAAATATTATTATAGATTTTTTTATTTTTATAAATAGATTTTTTGTTCTGTTTTTATTGTCGCATCCCCTCCATTTTGCTCTAGCTTCGCCACTGCTTACGTTGTGCAATCTGATTCAATTATTGCTGGTTGTCGGCAGTGGCACCATTGTTTGGCGAGACGAATCCCCTCCACACAGGCTAGTTTCGCCTCGGCTTCTGCAACTACCGTGCATATGTGAAAAAAAAACGTCATGCAGCGAATTGTATACTACTGTCATTTGTCATTTCCGCACTTAAATTTTAGTAGCAATAGTAGCTTCAGTGTGGATTTCGATTTGACTACAGTATTGTATATCAAACGCTCACGCATCTGCATGGAGTCGTATTTCCACGAGAGCCACGAACAGCCATCTTGTGCATAATTTGCATATACACCGATGGACAGCAAGGAAGCGAGCAGGGAACGAGCGTGTCACAGGACATAATTCATTATCAATCACCTGCTACGTTATTTCACTGGAACAGAACAGCTCAAACAGGCATATCAGAAAATCTAAATACGTCAAAAACAAGCATATCAACTCTATAAAAATAGGGTCGCAGGGTAGAAATGGTTAGCTGGCTAGACTTGCGCAGACAAGCACATGTGAAAGTATAATGTAGAGACTTCGCCGTTCAAACTGGTGTATTTCAGATTCCAACAGTCGGTTCATTTTGCAAGTTCCCATGATTAGACCATGTGAGGGCCACAAGCCCACAATATTGGCACAACTTTGCATGATTAGATCATGTGAGAGCCAGAAGTGACCTATTTTATCACTGAAACAGCTCAAACAAGCAACTGAAAGGCGGAAGCTTAGCACACTTTTGGACAATGCATGCTTTTGCTACGATCCATCATCATTTTTACACTAACCTGGGAACTGTCAACCACTTGTCCACTTCACACGTCGAAGCGATCTTGGGGATACAAGTGGGTGGGGGAACAATAACTGGACTCTACAGCGCCATCCAAAACAGCGCGCTGCTCACAATACAACATGCACACAACCAAACCAGTACCTCCCTCCTCTACAACCGGAAAGGCGGGATATGACAAAAGCCAATGATGCTACTAGAGGTTTAAGGCAACGCTGCTCGCAATAGCACGTATCCATAGGACAGGTAACTGTCAGCCTACAGTTAGCTGTGTTATTTATCATACGGGAAGGGCAATCATGTAATAAGAAAGCGCCACAGCTTCTTTGCTGAAGATGTTTTCTCTTCCTCTTCATCTTCGTCTTCGTCATCTGAGTCCTCATCAGGTTCATGCTTGTCCTCAGCACAATCTCCGTTCAATGCTTCGGCTGCAGACTGGCAATGCAAAAAACATTAAAACCAGTAAGATAAATGCTAAAGAAGAGGTGCCCTGTATGACTAAATGCTGAAACTTCTCTAAGCACAACAGCTTACGGCTAACTAGCAACTCAGTATTGCATAATTTAAAGGTCAATCACGAGCTTAATAGAAATAATGAACACGAGGTATTTATCAGTGCCTCCAATTTTATACCGCTGCAGTGTACAAATTCCCAAACATGGTTTGCATAGATTCAAGCAATATCAAGAAATCAAGAATGAATGCAATATTTATTGCTTGTTTAACAGAAAATTAGATGAAATCCTTCTTTAAAAAGCAAATCTATGTTCACATGTGTATAGATGTAATATAAGAATAAGGTGGAATGCAACAGCTCCACATGGCTATTATCAAACTCAGCAAGTCTTTCTTCAAAAAAACAAGTGCAGAATGTTAACCAGATGAGTATAATGAGCACCGAGAAACTACCACTGATATCTCTGAGGGCTCGTTGTCGTCTTCAGGAATATCTGACGTATCTGATTTCCCATTTACAAAGAGTACATCATCAGATGAATCCAGTTCTCCTGTTCTTGGATAATGCAGTCCCTTCCCAGATAAACCAGCTGGTACTGCGTCATGTTCATTCTTAGAACACTTTTCTTCTAGAACTGATGGAGTGCTGGCAGTAGGCATGACAATACATTGTGTGAATAATTTCGCAAATTTCATAGTATGACAATACATTAAAAAAACTGAAGTGATTAGGTGAGAAAGAAAGGATACCAGTTAGAATCAATTTCCCCTCCTATCACTCTCTGAGTAAGAGTATTGATCCTCTGGTGCTTTCGTTTGGGCTCCAAAGTTTCGTTCTGATCATGAGAGATTGCATTATTAAGCCTCTTTTTCCCAACTTTCACACCATCGACAGCATTTGGTACTTCTGCAGCACCGTTTTCCAGATGACAAGCAAACAATCCACCATTTTCCACTAAGCTAAAGTTGTCGGTGTTTCCCAACATTGCACGTGCAGATCTATCATTATCATGATCAGCACTCTTCTCTGGAGAGCGTTTGAATATCACCTGAGCGCATTTTCGAACCCAAGAGATTGGTGTTGAAACTGAGGGGGATACCTCTAATTTCTTTCCAAGAATAAGTTTTGGTGATGAACACTTCTTAGGACTAGCATTTTGATCCTCGTCAGGAGAAAGGTGAACAGCATTCTCTTTCAGATTTTCCACACCACCATTTTTGGATCTACCACACTGTCTCAAAGACAGCTGCTTGTTCTCATATTCAATCTTCAGCTCTTCTAATTCATTAAGCTGCTGAATTTGCTGTGTTATTGCTTCTCGATCTGAATGAAGCAGTTTTCTTTGCTGTTGTAACTTCTCTCGTTGGTCATTAAGGGCATCTATAGTGTTCTTTATTTCAGACAGCTCTTGCTCTCTCCTTTCTCGTTCCAGAATAGCTTCTTTCCTCTCATCCTCAAGTTTCTGCAATTCAATCCTGACATGTTCTAGTTTTGAGCTGATCATTGCCTTTTCCGAATTGATGTATTCAAGCTCCTTAGATTTTTTCTGCTGAAACTCCTCTTCTTTTTCCTTTAAATATGACTCTATTTCCAGCTGCCTAGCCTTTGCTGAATTCAGTAACTCTGATCTCTGGATATCAATGTCTCTCTTAAGATCTTCTCTTTCTTGTTGTATCCTGCTTAGCCAATTAGCATGGTCTTGCTGCATTTTATGCATGAACTCCTTATGTTCACAAGCGAGAGATTCTGCACCATTTTTGAACTGAACACGGAGATTTTCCTTCTCTTGTTTGATGATGTCAAGTTCATTCTTGAGATGCTCATCTATGACTCTTCGCTCTTCAGCAATCCTGGCTGCTTCCTTTTTTAGTTCCTCCTTTTTCTCATCAATCAGCTCCCAATCAATCTCAAATCTTTCCTTTTCTGTTAGCAGTCTTTCTGCATCAACCATAAGTTCAACTTTTTGGGCTCTCAGACTATCAATTTCTTCTTTAAGTTTCATCTGAAAAATGAACAAATCTTCTCTCTCATTTTGGGTTATCAGCAGTTTCTCCTGAGCTTCAACCGCTTTGCGCTTCTCCTCTTCAAAGAAAGCCTTTTCCTTCTCCAAATCCAATTTCATATTCTGAATTTCCTCTCTTTGTTTTTGTAATTCAGTGTGCACTGCTTCTCGGTGAGAGGAGAGCTTTCTCTCTTCTTCTCTTAACTCATCTGATCTCTTCATCAGAGACTCTTCCTTGTTTGTTAGCTCAGCAAGCCTAAGGTCGAGATTTTGTTCCCTTTGTGCCACTGCGTGTTCCCGCTCACTGAGGGCACTTTCCCTCTGATCCATCAAGGCTTTCCTTGCTTCGATCCCTTCCTCAAAAGAAGTGCGCTTAACTTCCATCTCAGTATCAAAATCATGCCTTCTTCTTGCCAAGTCAAGTTCATGCTCCTGGCGCAGCCTTTCAATTTCAGCCTACATCACATATCAGGATAACTTAGAAGTTTGGAACTCAAGATTACTATCCACACATCAGCTAGAATGATATTAGAAAACCATACCTTTTCCTTGCTTGCAATTGTCTCTTGTAAAACCAACAGTTCATTTTCGCGTTTGTCAAGTACAGACTCCTTCTTAATTATAGCCTACAAGACAGAGCATTTTCTGTGTCAGGCACAATTTCAGTAACAAAGTTTTGTTGCTGATAAAGAATGAAAGAAATTCCAGTAGATTAGGCACAATTGCAGCAACAAATCGGCTGCTAATAAAAGGAAACGAGACAATACATACTTCTTCCCTAGAAATGATTGCCTGCATTTTTAGATCCAGCTTATTTTTTTCTTCCATGAGAACCTTCCTTTCATCTTCAAGATTCAGCTTTTCCTCCTCCAACCTTTTCTCTGAGTGTGTTATGTATCCAAGCCTCTCAAGGATGTTGTCATCCCTCTGATTAAGAAGTGCTTGTTCTTTCAGTAATGCCTGCTCCTGTTCATGCAGAATTTTCTTGGTATCATCCAACAATTTCCTCTGAAGGTTAATCTCTTTCTCCTTTGATGCACTCCTGCAATAAAATTCTTGATTTAAAAAAGTTGTAGGAAAAATAGTTCTGTGAACAACATCATAATTTCTAACCAAAACATCAGGCTGCAAAAATTTCACAAATTGCTCTAGCAGTAAATGATAAGATTGACACAGAGCTCAAAAGAGAAAATTTCATATAAGAAAGCAAACTTAATTTCACCAGAAAATTGAGTGCGTACTCAAGTTCAAAAGAAGTTTTGTCTCTTCTCAGCTGATCCTCATGGTCTTCAATGTCTTGCAGGCTTCTCAGTGAGGCGTTGCGAGACCGAATAGACTCTGCTTCCAAGGATTTTGCAGCAAGAAGTTTATCTTCTGCTTCATCAAACTTTTTCTGTGCAGCATCTATCATTTGAAGAGCTTCAGACAGTTTGGCTTCATATGAAACTTTTACTTCTGCTACTTCTCCACGCATATCATGCAGTGCTTTTTCAAGCTACATTGAATATGCCGAATCAGTGCAAGAACATTGAGATGATGAATTGCGCTAGAATCTATAGGTTTTATACATGGAACAAAAAGACTGAGGTAGTAGAACATTGAGATGATCAATTGTGCTAGAATCTTACATTGGATACGCACTCTTTCTGAATGCATAGATTCTTTTTTAAGTTTTCTTCCCTTTTCCTTGTTTCAGCCAAAGCTAACTGTTGGGCCGCTCGTTCACGCTTGAGTATGATCTCAGCAGCCTCAGAAGAAGCTTTGAGTTGCTCATATTTAGATGACAAATCCTTCCGATCCAATAAAATAAGCCCCAGATTGTGCTGATAATCACAAATCTGCAGAAAGAGTTTTGCAAATAATTTAGAAACATCAAAGAACAATTATCAAAACAAAAGCTGCCAGTCCTTTTGAGACTAAGAAGCAATCCTGAAAGGTAAGCGGCTGGGACCAGTAAACCAATATAGCATACGACAAGACACCATTACTACTCTGGTAACACAAATGGTAACACAATAATCGTGACAAGTTCACTATTTTAAACAGCTCATTGAGCCCTCCACAGTCCACATGAGCTCACCACATAAGATTTTGTAAGAGATGCAAATCCACCATAACGTGCACATTATATAAGTTCTAGACTCGGAGGAAAAGCTCTACATTTTGCTATTTCCAATCAGAAAGACAACAGAATATTCAGGAAGACAACAATGACTACTATATGTTCAATCCATTACTTTGCTTAAATAGTTTTCTTTTCTTTGCTTAATATGGTTTTCAGTCAAAATGTAGTACCAAATAACCACTTCTTGGATCCAAATTTCTATCACACCTTTTGGAGGAAAAGAACTCACTCCACACGTAGTTCTAAACCAAATGTTGCGGTATGGTCAAAACAACTGAACCAACCCAACCTATTGGCACATTAGGAAGCCTAGAAAGAATATCAAAATGAAAAAAAAACATAGAAACGCAAAGAAAAACAGCATAACTCGAGCAATGTAAGTTTGCGACCCAGCAAACCAAACAGCAACAGCAAAAAAAAAAAATCCGGTTCAAGATATAGCAAATACCAATAACCAATCAGAAAACGGTTTTTTCGTACATGGGCGACTCATATCATCTGGCACAGTAGTCGAAGCAGTACCCAATAAAAGCCTGGGAGAAAAAAAACGCAAGAATAAATCTTCCCTCCCCTGAATCCTTCCCTGCCCATCCGTAAAATCTTGTCATTGCCTTCCCAAATTCTTGGCCGGAACCTTTTACTAAACTCTCCGTGTAGCCAAGAACCGCTCACCACCGAGCCAAGAAACCAAAACCCGGCGCATCCGGCGCGAGAGATTACCTCGGACTCGAGCCGCGAGATGTAGCCAATGAGCGCCGCCTTGTCCCGGCGCCTGATGGCGTCCTCGTCGAAGCCGGCCTCCCGGAGCTTCCTCCAGATCGCCTCGTCCCCCGCCACGCCGCCGACGGCGCCGGCCGACCGCGGGCTCGCCATGGCGAGGGTCCCGCACGGCCTCCCGCGGGAGCTCTACCAGATCCTGACGGCGCCGCCCGCCCGCAACCGCGGCGAGGTCACGCGCACCTCGCGGCGGGAAGCTCAGTGCTTTTCCGGCCGAGGTGAGGTGAGGTGAGGTGAGGTGAGGTGAGTGGAGGTCTCTCTCCCTCGCGTCCTCTCTCGCCCCCTCCTTTTCTTTTCTCTCTCCTGCCTTTTTTCCTCGCTCTCTTTCGTGCGGCTACTTCTGCGTGTCCAGGGTTTTTACTCGGGTTCGGTGGTGGGGAAGAGGAGAGAACGGAGGGAGGAAAAAAAAAGGGTTTGGATCCGATGGGTGGACGAGGCGGACCGAAATCGGATGGCCGTTGTGCTCCGTGGACCGGGTGCACGGAGGGTGCTGGTGTTGTTCAGTCGGTGAAGGTTTGATTATTGGCGGATTTCTAGTTTATTTCCGTTAATGGGGCAATGCCAACTGGTTTGAACTGTGTGACACATGATATGATACGGTGATCTTTTTTATGGTAGGATACTATTCCCCTTTCTGCCACTTGTGTTCCCATATTAGAAGGTACTAGCGGTATCACTCTATGGGACGAACAAGTAATGTTCTCTCGGCCAGCAAACAATCATGCTGTGTTGGCTATTTCTTTGTTTACGTTTCCTTTTTCTAAGAACTAGTAGGATACATAAACAAAAAACACACTCAATGCTCAAACACCGTCCTTAAGATATCATAATATATATTTTTACTCTTCATTTTGTGCATGCAATGATAAAAAGAAGCACCCTTTTCATTGATCCAGTCTTCAAATTATTTTTAGGTGTAGAACTTTCTAGTCAACGATTGTGCTCTATCAAGATTCTATAACTATCTCACAAACTCAATGTGTTCTTTTGAAAACATTTAATTTATCATATACCAAGACATTTTTATGTTTGATTTCATTTTAAATTCTTTAACACTTGACACAATAATTTATGTTTTCAACTTTGCGTCGGTTCAGAATATAAAAAGGATGTTATCATTCAATCCATCATACCAAACAATCCTCGTAGCCATAGGCATATACGACATTTTACATCTCGAATCTATTTCTAAACGTTTTTTTTTGGCCAAGCTTTATAAAAATGGTTTCAACTCTAGAGGTGTCATGGTCAAATCTCTGCCAAACTATCCCTTAGGCGATCGTCAACTTTTGCTAACTTAGATTCGTATTGCAACGTAGAGTCCATCTATGTAATTAGTTTTATAATTAGTCTATATCTAGTACGTTTAATTAGGTCAAAAAGATTGATGTGACATTTCGCCAACTTTGCACCCATAACTAAACAAGACCTTTGGGTGAGTTTAGTTTAAGGGAAAAACATTGCAGATTAAAAAAACATTGTATGTCGTACTAGGATGCGTGTTCTGTGAGTGGGAGAGATGTGATGAATAGAAAAAAATTAGATAAATAATATTTTTTTGGAGAAGTTGGATGATCTAAACGCACCTATGTCATGTTAGTGTCGCTTTGATGTATCGTGGCAACCAACAGGGATAATGGATATTGCATACTAGCTCCATATTTTTATTGCTTGTCCAGAACAGCAAGTGAAATGAAGGAAGCCAAAAATGTGGAAGGCAATTTGATCCGCTTGCTAATTCACTGTGGTTATCGCAGATTTTATCTCATGATTTACGCAGAGTGTTCCGGTTCCATTTGTGCAAATTTCTGTATTTCCATCTCCACTCTGTTGGTCCCGTTTGCAGCCAGCACCCTGTAGGCTTGGTCCACAGAAGCATCCGAGGAGGCGATCTTTCCGGCCGTATCTATAGTAGAATTGAAAACGTTTCTCACCCAAATTTAGGTCCACTTTACCTCTCACGCTGGACCCACATGTAAGGACTAAAGGAGGTGGAAGGAGGTACAGACCCATCAAAACCACGAGTTATAGAATGTTTCTGCCGAAAACGTATTGTTTTTTCACCAACGCTTTCCTACCTGCGTGTTCCCAATCGCCCCCACCCGTCGGCCGCCAATGCCGCATAATTAAGCTCGGACTTCCTCGCCTCCTCCGTTTTCCTTCTCCAACGTCCGTGCTTCCAGCTCCAGAGATCGGTGGATTCGAGCAGCGCCCGGGTGTTGCTGCTTCCTTGGCACCAGCGTGACGCTGAGCGCGGAGTGCGATGTGGCGAGCGGCGTCGCATAGGTGTTAATGTCCTTGGCGAGCCGCACCACGGGCTGCGGCGGGGCAGGGCCGCAGGGGAGGAGTTGCAGTCGTCTGCGTCACCGTCGGTGAGGCAGAACAGCCGCATGGTGAGGACGAACTGCATGGGGTCGGACCGTCGGAGGCGAGCGTGCGGAAGCCGAACAGGAAGACGAGCAACGAGCTGGTAATATCCCGGCAGCGCTGCTCGAATTCGCCCCGACGGTTAGGTTGGTGGTCTGCGCAGCGGCCGCCGGCGTGCGATGCTTGTGCTGTAGGACGGAAGGCAGACAGCGAGGCAATGTGCAACTCTACAAAGTGATGCCATGATCTATCGACGTTTTTTTCCAATCTTCTCAAGATACAACGTTGGCTAAAAGCCTTTTAAATTTAATGGAATGGGAAGTCCCATGTTTGATCCAAATTGTTCCTTCTTCCGTGCACAGGTCGGCAAGAACATTGTCGAGCCTCTGGCTGTGCTGCGCATCTCTTGTTGTAGCCTCACCGATTCATGTTATTGCTTTGCAAAGAATTTTCCGGTACAAAGTTCTCCAATTTTTAGATGTGTTCTCCATGTCTTAGTCTTAGTTCAGTAGAAAGATAATATATTTAATAAAAAAATCGTAATCCTAACAGAAGTTGCTCGCAACATTTTTTTGTACCAGCCATTACTACTATATAGAATGGGATGCCAATCATTTATTTTAGACTGAGTGCAATAGGGATACAAGATGTTTACTATAGTCAAAATTTGTCGCCTTAATTTCTATCCCCCCTGCTCTTATGTTGTGTAACAAATGTGCCTTGTATTGAAGAAATATATATATCAACCTATTTGCAAAACTGCATGAAGCATAGGATGAATGTTATGTGATGAGATTAGGCACAAGTAGATTCCACAATAAACCTTGAAATTCAGATTTTACATCTAATTGCAGAACATCAACAAAATTTGAGAGAAAAATGGTTAGTGAAGTTATCAAAGAACATTTTCTTCTTTATACTACAATCTTTTAAAACACGTGCGTGTCCCACATGCGTCTTTGCTAGTATAGAAAAGCGCCAAACTAAAAACTCAGCTCGGGTGCGGCTGTGCAGAATGAACAAGCCTGACGTCCGGGGTCCAACATTTTTGTGGCCCGCACGTCAGCGACTCCCGACGTATACAGAGTCTGGCGGCTGATGTCCCTCTCTCTCCAACGGTCCAAGTCCACAGCGCTCCGTTGCGGGAAAGGCTCGCCTTTATTGCTCCCGCTTTGGAAAAAAAAAATGCTTCGCTCACGCCTGCTTCCGCTGCAAGCTACAGGTCGGTGCCTGCGCACGTGGGCCCGGTGTCTTGGGGGCCACGGGAAAGTGGCACGAGCGGCGGAATCGCAAGGCTGGTGCTGTTGGTGTTGGGCTCCGGCGTGGCGCCCGCTGCGTTTGAGCTGTGATGGCGGAGAAGGGAGCCGAGCAAATTGGCTGGTGTTTACTTTTTTTTTATAAAAAATTGGATGGTGCGGTTGGCGTGTGGATTTGGATTGCGGGGGTGGCGCAGGGCCCCTCGAATCCGAGGGTTTGACTTTGACGGCCGCTTCCGTCCGCCCGCCCCGGGCGGCTCGTCAATTTTTTATCACTGCGTCTCGTCGTGTTCGGCACAGGGTTATTTTTTCCGGGCCGTTAGTTCGAACCGCCGCCTAGCGGTAGCGGCTAGCCGGACCGGTTTGAACGGTAACCGCTAGAAACCGGTCAAATTCAAATTTTGAATTCAAATCCCCCGTGTCACCGGTTTGGACCGGTTAGCCGACCGGTTTGACCGGTTAGCCGACCGGTTAGACCGGTTAGCCGGCCGGTTTGTTGGAAAACAGGCTCACCGGTTAGCCGTCCGGTTTGGCCGGTTAGCCGGCCTGGTGGCTTGAAAAAAAATGGGCATGACCTATCCGCAAATTAATGGAAAAATTGACCACAAATGCATACAAATATCCATACATATAATTGTGCATACAAATATCCATACAAATAGTTTAGTAGTCCTCTGATACAAATAATTATTCATACAAATAGTTAGTTTAGTAGTCCTCTCATACAAATAATTGTTCAACGGTAGCATTGCGAGGCCATTTCATACTCCGCGGTGGACATCACATTCAAACCCTGCCTTACAAGCAACTCAGCTTTGAACTCTTGCCAAGTTTGGCCCGTCCAGGCCGATGTCGTCTGCCATTCCTGAAGTAACATATTATACCAATGAGGATCTTGCCATTCGTACACCCATCTCATCGGTGGCTGCATGCTCAACTCCGGTATAGGATAGTGATAACTAGACTGTGAGGATTCCCTGTAGGAGGAGCTAGAAGAGAACTGTGGAGAGTCGTAATCTGTCGGTCCAACCGTTCTCCTCTGCGACATCGGTGCTCCATGGTTAATGTCCTGGGTTGCATGTGTGAACTCAGTTTCCCCTGTAATCAACCATATAGTATAATTAATACTCATAAGTCAGAATAATAAAAACATGTTCATATATACGTACACTTGGTACCTGTAAAATGTAGACCAGCAGGTGGGTTTAAAGGTGACACGCCTCCGCCCCCGCCACCGCCAGTAGCACCGCCACTGCCGCCACCACTGCCACCACCATCATTGCTATCATCACCATCATTGCTATCATCACCATCATTACTATCATCACCATCATCGTCAGAGCTGCTGTCCTCAGACTCCTGATACTCTGGACTTTTATCACCCTCACCATCATCAGTTTCTTCATCGCTCAGGACTTCTATTTCTTTCTGTTTTCCTTTTCCCGTGGCCTGACCTCGTTGGCGCTTCGGGTTAACCTTGCTAGGCGCGATGTGGTACTTCCGCTTCCCTACATGAGTGTCACCTACATGTCGCCGTGCCCAATCACTGATGCAATCATCCCCGGTAGAAGTACGGAGGTCCGCGGGATATATTTTATCAGCGACAATATTAGAGGGAAGCGGCGTGTCAACTTCATCATCGTCCTCGTCTAGAACAGGAGCTTTGTTTGACCTTCCATATTCCATCCATTCCCGCACCGGATTTTTAGGATCATAGAATGAAAGATGGGCTAGCTGCTCAATGAAATCATCTTGATCCCGTGAAGGATCGGCAACATCCGCAAGTCGCAGGCGTAGGTTGTAGTTGACATAGACAAGCTTGTTCAGTTTTTTGTGTGACAACCGATTGCGAACCTTTGTATGCAGCAAGGCAAAAGTACTCCAGTTCCGCTCGCATCCACTTGACGAACAACATTGAGCAACAAGCCGCAAAGCAAGGCTCTGCAGCTTGGGAGTTTTGTTCCCGTTTATCATCCACCAAGAAGATGCAGTTGTCTTTGGGTCAAGTGCCATTTGTTGTGCCAATTGTGTGCCAAAGTCACCACGCCGTTGTCGAAACAGCTCAGCCTCTTGCAATGCCTGGATGGCGCTCGAGATATCCGTCATGCGCTGAAAAACATCCTTCGGTGTACTCCACATTTCTGGACTTGGAATAAACGTAAGGCATACCTCGGATTCAGGACACAAGCTGCAAAATAGAAAGTACCACGAATGAGCACAAGGTGTACGGAACGTGAAAGTATAAACTTTTGTTCACAATGAGCAGAAGCCGTCTTACCTGGAACCACATAGGTGTCAAAGAAGATGTCCTGCAACCTTTCGTTGTAAATCGCTTCATACTCTTTGTACGTGGAAACATTGCGGCCAAAGAAAGATTGCATTTCAGTTCTCACACTCTGTACGGTAATACATACCTCGCACATGTTCGGCCGCTTCTCCTTATCAGCAAAGCGAAGTAAGCTGTATATTGGTTGGACTGAGTCAATGATATATTTCATTCCCTCCCCCACTCTAGACTTGAAAATCTCGTATGAGTAAATCTACCCATATTTGAATTGGCCCATTTGCTCTGCAAAAATTCAGGAGATCCCATCCACTGCATAAAACGATCACGTTTCCGATACATGCTGTGTAGGAACATGTAGTTGGTCCCAAAGCGAGTTGCACATCACTTCACCAACTCACCACCAATCGCCTGCCTCATCATTGCATTCAACTGACCATGACTGTGTAACCACGCTGATATTTTCCTGCATCGATCGATCAAATCTTGATGTTCGTACCTTTCACCGATATCCTTTAGCATCAAATTGACAGTGTGTGATAGACAAGGTGTCCAAAGAATGTGTTCATATGTATCTTGAATCCCCTTGCAGGCTTTCTTGTAGTTGGAGCCATTGTCCGTGATCACATGAACGACATGCTCTGGTCCAATTTCGTCCACCACCTTCAGAATCTCCTGGTAAATACACATATTCTTTAGCAACATCCAAATCATATTCGGATCGAAATGAACTAGGTACGGGGTTACCTTCCGCAAATATGCAGAATCTTGAGATTTTCCAGTCGCATCAATAGACTTGTGGAACCACATGACCCCATTGCAATATATCAAAAAGTTAATGACACTCATCTTCGTCGGCCCAGTCCACGAATCACACATCAACGTGACGCCGAACATAGCCCACTCTCCCTGAAACTTTGCGTACTGAACCTGCAAGTCTCGCTCGTTTTGATCCAGGTACTTGCCATCAATATCCCGTCCAGTGGGTGACGCGATACCTTCACCTGCAAAACATATGGCACTCATGACATTAGATCTAAACATGTAGTTGCGTAGCTATTATTTCGGCTACAAAGAAAACATACCCCACTTCTGTGTCTCTCTGACCGCGCTGACAAAGTATGGACTGTCAGCTTGTCTTCCAGGAACTCCCGCAGTATGGAAAAACTTTGACCAAGCTTTCCCAATAGCTTCCTTTGCATTCTTACCCTTCTGCGTCCATGAGCCTGTGTCAATCCTTGGCTGCGTCGATCCACGCGCCGAACCTAAGTTATAGTCCGTCACCCCAGGAGTCTGCCTCGATGAAGTTGCCCTTCGAAGCATCCTCTGCAACGTACCACCCTCTCCCCTAGTACCACTACCGCCTCCATGCTCGTATGCACCTCCTCTCTGTTGCACCCCGCGACGGAACTCCTCTTCCGCTCTTGATTGGTCCAGGGCACGCTTCAGCTCAGCCTCCTCATCATACGCTTCATCTCCACCAGGATAGTTACCTTCCGCTGCAGCCTTCTCCTTTCTCAACTTCTCTTGAGCACGTTGAGCAGTTACCTTCTTTGCCCTTTCAAGTTCACGCTGAATGTACTCACGCACCTCCTTTGAAACCTTTTCACAATGGACGACCTCCGTCCCGCGCCCTGCCAAATGTTGTTTCAATCTAGTGGCACCACCTCCTCCCTTGGACTTATGACAATAGTTGCATCTCCAACCGGGGTAAAGATTTTCACCGTGTTCCCATACAACATCTCTATCCCTGCCAGACATTGCGTATCCGCAAACATGGAACGAACATAAACATATCAATGTCATCTTGACAACACATAGCTATATCACAATATTTGAATCCTACATCCATTTCCTTATTTCCAAAATCACAATACCCTACATCAAAATATATATACATGGCTTCATAGTTCATATTTCATACATTCTAAAAATCCCATGGCTGCAATCAAAATATACCTAAATATAACCATCACTACATCCATTTCAAAATTTCATAAATCACAAATAGATTCAAAGTTTCAAAGGGACCATACCTCAGTCGGGCGGCTAACCGCCGCTGCCGGTCGGCTAACCGCCGCAACCGACCGGTAAGCCGGCGTTTGCGGGCGGTAACCGGTCAGGCGACCGTTGCCCCGCAACCGGACCGGCTAGCCGGCAAACCGGACCGGTTACCGGGATTCAGAGGGCGGTTAGCCGGCTCGCGCGGCGGTTACGGCGGCCGGCGGCGAAAAATCGCCAGGAGGAGGAGCGGCTGCGCGGAGGGGGGGGGGAAATGAGCGCTGGCCGTTGGGGGAGGGGGGGTTAGGGTTAGGGCGGCGTTGGGCCTTCATGGGCCTTAATGGGCCGGCCACTGTTTTTTCTTTTTCTTTTTTGATTTAACTTGTATTTACCGAAAAAAATACCAAATGAGCAAATATTTGAAAACTTTTTACACCAATAGATTACACGCACCTTGAAGTATTTTTAGGAATTTTTTCGACATTTTTCCTTTTTTGAATTCAAATTTAAAATTTTCAAATTCGGACCGGTTCAAACCGCCTCGAACCGCTACCGGTCCGGGGCGGTTTGGTCGGGAACCGGTCAAACCGGACCGGTTCCCGACGGTTAGGGAAACCCTGGTTCGGCACCAAACGCACACTACATTCGTGTATGTGCATTATACGGAGTACGTACATGTCCCTGACATTTTCAAAAGATAAACCGGCGCATTATTTACAGTACCACGACAAACACATCAACGTTATGCTCAGCCCAGTACCTTACCTGACCGCCGCTATCACTGCGAAAGCGCCGTTACATTATCCACAACCTTTTCTGACCTCACCAAGTCATCAGCAATGTTCATGCGTGCGCCATCCGATGATCCGATAGCGTCGCGACTCGCGAGCCATATCATTGATGAGATGGCGCAAGAAGATCTTCAGAATCATTATACCAACACGAAGATCTTCGTTCTTCATGACGCTGCAGTGCTGCACCGGCGGTGGGTGTGGTAGGCATCTGCAGCGACGCGAATGGAACTTTTGGCGTTCTAAAAGTTTTTTTTATTCTACTATTCATCTCTCTCGTAAAACACGCTTCCTAGAAAAATTAGCCTTTCAACTCCTTTCAACTTTTCTATTCATCCCTCTCACAGAACACGCTTCACAGAAAAAGTTCTTTTCCTCCCCTCCCAACTAAACACACCCAATTTATTTTCCGAGATCGCGCATTCGGATCCAGGCCAGGGTAATTCATTAGGAATTACGATGCTACGGAGCCCTTGACAGCAGGTTGGAGGAGTGCCCCTGTCGCCCCATAGTAGTCCGATAACCATCCAGAGATGATCTTCAGTTCTGATTCTCTCAGGCTTACGAGCCAATCTGGGTCCTCTGGAGTCGCGGGGCGCAAATCGATGTGGTGTGCTCCTGCGTGAAGAACAAAACGACAACAGCCATTTCAGACTTGATCAACACTATGATAAGCAGCCAGCTTAAACCCAGCAGTAGTTCGAATTAGTTTTCGAATTTTTTCTATGCACTAGGTCACTAGCTACAAGTCCTAAAACTAAAACTAGGACGCACTAAAGGAAGCCATGGATTGAGCTCGTTCTGCGTTGTGACAACTATAACAGTAAAACTTGGACATACTATTGGATTGTATTCCATAAACAAGTATGCAAGTACTGAGGGTAAAATGGGGGTAGAACAGTACCTAATGGAGCCACAATGGAAATAACACTCTCAGATATATTCTTCAGGACACTGCAATCATCATATAACAGCAAAATCACGGCAATGATATGTCTCAGCTTGATTAAGTACAAAAAAAGACATGGTTATGCTAGGTTACCCTCCACCACTCCAAGGATCGAGAAGTCCATTGAAGAATATGATGTTACTAGCAAATCTTTCTAGAACCGTAGTGATATTCTGGAAGAAAAATAAATGAAGCGTACAAAGTCACTCATCTCCTTGTTATCTTCAGTGAGAACAATAAAATAATTCAGTAGGCATTAGGGTAGCAGAACCAGTGAACAACAATTTGAGCAATTTGTAGCATATCTATTAAGGTTTTCTCATGCAATAAAATGATCATAGAGCTGAACTCAAAATCCGGGAATTAAATAAGGTCAAATATGGAGCATGGATTGTATAAAAAAAGGCACTAAAATAAATATTTTGGTGGTTCATGGCACCAAAGCTTTATATCGATCAAGGCCAAGAACATCCAATCTGGCTCTAAAATATTTTCAATGAATACATTACCAGCTTCTGTCCAGGTTTAGATTTTGACGGTCAAATGCTGGGGTAAATGTATAAAGTGTCACTATCCACTGACATCTTTTCATCGAAACAAGATTTAAATATTTTTCTAATTGAAGAAAGAACCGTTATCAAAGAAACTAGGTGTGAAGGTAATCAAAAGAATCATCTTGCTGTATGAAAATATTGCAGTTATGAACACTTCATTAACTTACATGCCCACCAAACTCTGTGGTAATCCACCGAGGCCTGGGCCTGACACCATAGCTTTTGATGCAATCCTCAGCATAGGAAGCATAGTCAAATTTGTATGGTGGATACATACTCCTGTCTTCACTATAAGACATCGGCATTACCATCTCAGTGCAAGCCTATATTAACCAAGAATGAACCATAAGCCACACAATATAGTAGCTCCGCATAGATCAAAGAAACATATGATATAGAAACAGATTAAAATTGTGGTTTCAGGACCTGCCAATCCCATCCACCCATTCCATGGGGATCATCATTTAGATCAAAGCAGCCAACAGTACCACTATAGTTGTAATATACATTTACTCCTGCATATATCCGTTCCAAAATACTAGTCCCCTCTGGTTGACTATCAATATTTCTGCATACCTGAACAGACAAAAGATAATGAGAGTAAGTATTGACCGAATTTACAAATTTTGCAGGGTATTAAGCGGCTGCAAACAGCAAGGCTATCATGGATACTACTGCAATCTAATGATAGCATATTCAGATATGTTACTAGAGATATTTTTATTTCATCTTTTATTTATTGTTTTGAACCGAAGCAATGCATAAATGTGCAATTGCTGTTTAAGAAATAAGAACTAACTTCTTTAATAGGATTGGCTGGCAAAGGCATGAGAAATTCTGATGGAATTGGGTAATCCACCATGGCCAGATAGCTGTAAGCTGAACTCAACCAATCAGAAAGGTCTCCACTCGTTTTCAGGGTCCTGCCGAGAATTTATACTTGAACTATAATCATAAAAGGTTTCACTGTAAAAAAAAAAGAGTAAAAATTAAATAGGGAAATGACTCACTGGCAAAGGTGGAAAGTTTTGCTTAGTTTCAGAAGACCATCTCGCTCGTTCCCTTGGTCATCTAATGCTTTCCAAGAGTCTTTTATTGTCTGAAAGCAGCTTAAACTCTCCCTCTAACACAAACATGCAGAAAGAAATTTTAGTGTAATATTACTCGTATTCATTAAAAAAGCTACAGCAGAACTAGCAACTAGACAATGCAAAATACACACCCTAAAATCATCTGACACGAGATCATAGAATATGGTAGAAGGGACGATATCCTCAAACTGCAAGATTGGAGCCGATGATGAAAGAGCACCGACAGCAACATGTGGATATTTGAGTCTCATCCAAGCAGCTAGCACTGCCCACAATTAATAGTATCAGTAGAAGCATATAATTGAGTTTTGAAACACATTGAGCACGAACCTACCATCTATCACATAATCAAGAGTTCATGAGTTAAGACAGCTCTTACTTCCACCATATGAGCCCCCAAAGAGCACCACGGGGCTGCCCTCTGCGGATAGGTTCCTCTTGAGGTCAGTGAGCAGCACAGCGAAGTCAGCAATCGCCTGCTCGGCCGTGAGATATGCCAAGGACTTGGAATTGTTGTACGCCTTGGCTTTACTCCCGAACGGCATGGACTCCCCGTAGTAACGATGCTACAGCACACATAATAAGAGTAATTACACGCTTGTAACTGGGGAGAAGAAACAGGAACCAGAAGACGAACACGAGACGAGAGGCGGCGGGAGAATGATTGCCTCGGCGAAGACGACGAGGGCGGCGAAGCGCGGGGCGGCCTCCCAGACGAGGCCGGAGTTGGCGGCGAACCAGGCGATGTCGCCCTCGTTGCCGCAGTAGAAGAAGATGGGCCCGCCGGGGCCGGCCCACCCGGCGCGGCGGCCAACCAGGTACCGCTGCTGGAAGAACGCCGCCGCCTCGTCCTCGTCGCCGACCCCGGGGAAGCTGAAGTGGTCCAGCCGCTGCCGGAAGTATCGGGTCTCGTACTCGTAGTCCCCCACCCCATTAGCTCCCGATCGCTCGCAGGGTTGGGGCACCGGGAAGCGGGGCGGCGCAAGGGCCCACGCGGCCGAGGGGAGGAGGCCGACGAGGAAGAGGACGACGAGGTGGCGGAGCGGGCGCGTCATCGAGGTGAGCAGGTGCTCGCTCGTCGCTTCCGACGAGCCTGAGTCGAGACGAGAGAGTGGTGGTGGAGTGGGTGGGTGGAGCTTGCGAGAAAACAAGGGCCCCATCTGACGTGTATGTGCCTACCTTTTGTTCTGCGTGGGCCCTCTTGCTCGCTCGAAAGCGCGCACGTGCACGTGAACATGGGCAAAATCTGGGCCCTGAAATTTGAGCCCAGTGGGAAAACACGTGAAATGGCATGCACCGGCCGTCTTGGGCCGATTGAAATATAAACCCACAAATGACGCCTTGGGCCTGGGCTGTAGACAAGCAGTTCGTCCTTGCGATGATGCTGCCTTCGACGACGAGGAGGAGCTGCGACATGATCGTGCACACTCGTCGTCGTCGCTCGACAGTCGCTGGGTTCTCCCTTTCGTTTGTGTGCAAGTAGAAGGTAGAACGCATCCTGCAAGAGCGTCATGGCGCCCCTCTCCAGTGACCAGGCGTCCGGCGTCCCGGATCGTTGAGACTGCGCCTTGGAAGCGAGCCGCAGCATGCGTGCAGCACTCGGCCTCCAACGTTCCGCGCTTGCTGACTTGCTGTAGTGTTTCCACTTTCCAGAAGGTGTACTCTGAAGAGGCCAGCATTTGAAGTTGCAGCAGTGCAACCGGTTGAAGGCTGCGTTGAAACATCAGGCAGTTTTCATTTTCAAAGTACCGGTAATCGACTACATACGGCGAGCCTGAGCTGCCTGAAATGCATTTGTCATGTTTTAGTTATTCTTAACGGGTTGGGAAATACCAATTAAATAATTATTCTTCAACGCAGAAAACACCATCGGTCCCATGGTCTAGTGGTGAGGACATTGGACTCTGAATCCAGTAACCCGAGTTCAAATCTCGGTGGGACCTTCTTTTTGTTTTGCTAATCCTCTTTTCTTTTTGTTTGTTTTGTTCTATACTCCTGTCCCTCTCGTCTCATATCACGCTGATCAGAGCTTGACGCGATTAGCTAAGACTTAAAAGAGTGCTCTGCTAATCCTCTTTTCTTTTTTGTTTGTTTTGTTCGATATTCTTATGTCCCTCTCGTCTCATATCACGCTGGTCTAGAGCTTGTGGTTAGCTAAGACTTAAAAGAGTGGTCTAGAGCCTGACCCGATTAGCTAAGACTTACAAGATTCCACAACTGACATACTTTGATCTGCCGCTTTGAAATGGATTCAATGTTTTTTTCATATTTCCTATCCGAACAAAAATAAACTCTTTTTATTAGTTTGTAAACACCAAAAAAATAAACAAAAATATTTACAACAAATCACGGCGACACATTAGTTCGGTCTTTTTGTTTCTGTTGCACGCATTAGTACTTGTAAATGACAGTTGTAATTTGGAAAGATCATATAAGGAGGTGTTTAGATTGGAAAAGACTCTTCGAAAAAACACGATAGACAAAAAAAAACATTGTAATTGGTGAATCTAAACACACACTAAATGGCACGGAAGACCCCTTCAGGCTTCAACAATGAACACCGAGGAGTGAGTGAAATTGGCAACGAGCCCCGTGGGTTGCGGCTGCGTGAGGGCGGGCCGCTGGGCCGCCAGGCGTGACTGAGCACAGCCACTCCAACAGACGGCACGCCTCTTGCTCACCAAAAAAAAAAAAAAACAGACGGCACGCCACGGCACGGTGCCCAACCGAACCCAATGGGACAAGAAGTGACAACGTTGCAACCGCCACCCCGCGGCGCCGTCCACGCAATCTTTTGCTCGCTCCTCATTGGTCCGATACACGTGTTCCTCGTCATCACCCGTCGGCCAAACATTTTTTCCCGGGTTCCAAAAAAACAAGTCCACCCTCTGGAGAATTCCACGTACTCCCCGTTGGCTTCGCGGCGGGTCCCACAGCTCTACAGACCCCCACGTGTCAGCCTTAGGGGGAGATCGTTAACTAGCCTCGTCGAAGTTTCGAGGCCCAAGAAAGAGAGGGCGTAGCAAATCCAACTCCTCTCCTCTCGCCGGAAGAAACAGCGGCAGGGCCGGGGAAATTCGGGTTGAAAACTTGAAATCGATCGGAGTGAAGGGCAGCTTCCGGCAGCCATGGCCGCTCGAGCTCCATGGCGACTCCTCACGCTTTTCCTCGTGGTCGGCTCGGCGCACGGCCTCGTGAAGCCGGAGGCCGCGGCGGCGCCCAAGCCCCCCGTCCCGAAGGCCATCTCGGTGAGCTCAAGCGGAAATCCCTCTCTTGCTACGATTCGTTTGCCCTAGGGTCCGATCTCATGGGGTGCCGACCGAATGCGATGCCGGCTGCGGCGCGCGCAGGACCTGAGGGACGCGATTGTGAAGGGGCTGGGATTCCAGGCGGAGGGTCTGAAGGTGTCCGGGTTCGACGTGCGGGACGCGCTGGTGGGGCACGCGGTGTCGTACGAGTTCGACATCGAGGTCGGCAAGAAGGTCCTGCCGGTGCGCCTGCTCGAGGACGTCAACCGCTGGGACTTCGTCGACCTCCCCATCTTCCGCACCCAGGCCGACGCCGACGACAAGGCGCTCGCCGAGATCTGGCGGGCAGGGAAAGGGAGCGTCGTCGAGCCCACCCTGCCGCCATTCCAGCTCGCGGGGCCCATGGAGCTCTGGATCCAGGACGGCGACGATGTCAGGCTCGCCTTGCCGGTAAGTGCAGTGGTTCATTTTGTTCCTATACAATTGTGTGAATTGTAATGCTCTTTGTTCTGATTGGTATTGAAATATTGAATTGTGCATTTGTGATACTTGGTCAAGTCTAGAGTTTGAAAAGGTGTGATTTCTTAGGTTAACGGCGTCAAATTGAAATCGGAAGCTAAGATTAGAGAATGTTTCCTCTCCCTCTCGTACATCTGATTAAAGGCAGAAGGTAGTGCAGAAATTATCGAAATTGGAGTTGTGGTCAGGAGTACATAACTACTTTGTGTCCAACACTTATTTACCCAAAACGAAGGGGATGTTTCATTATTTTACTATATACTATGTATGATGCAGCTGGCATCATTAGCTTTTGAATTCCTTGCCTGACTATTTTAGAGCACATAAATTTAAGTAAAGCTTGTTTGAGGATAAACTTATTTTAAAGCACATCAATTTTGCTTCAAAATTCATTCTTTCATACTCCCTCTCTCCCAAATTTTAGGTCGTTTGACTTTTTTTATTCCAACTTTAACCACTAGTCTTATTCAAATTTTTTCGTAAAATATCATATTTTTTGTTATGGCTAGCTTTAGTAGTAAAAGAATTTCAAGAATGACTTAAACTTGACTACATTTGCACAAATTTTTTGAATAAGACGAGTGCTCAAAGTTAGGGTCCAAAAAGTCAAACGACTTATAATTTGGAACAGAGTGAGTATTACACAAACAGCAGTTGCCCCTTGAGGGGATAGTACGCAGCAAAGGGCAACTGCTGTTTGTGTAATATGAAATAATGAATTGAAGCAAAATTAAGAAGTTTGTAGACTACCATTTTTTTAGCAATACGTGCAAGCTTGTTCCTGAATTAGACAATGCATAATGGAGATCTCTTGCCAATCCAATAGCGAGCTACTGGATTGAATTGCATGATGATCCCGCCTTATGGTTAATGGGTTTTCATTTTACACTCCTGAGAGCAGTGGTGTTATACAAATCTTGTCCGTGCCTCTAGGTTCTAGTTAGCGTTCCTTTACTGCTTTTCCATGTGAGCTAATATGTTTGATCAATGCAAATAAGCTTTTCTAGAGATAAACTTGGATAATTCTTATATCCGGATACTTGTCTTATAATTTAATTATGAATTCTCTGATGTACTTTAAGCTGGTAAGATCTGCACTCGTGCAAGACCTTCTGTTTAGAATTAGAATCCATGGCTTAACAGATTTAAAGAAACAAGAATTCATAAAATATGTTTATCTAATGATTACTAAACTACTCTGGTTACTTGAAGTCACTCTCCAGTCTCTATGTAATGACACTGATTATGCAGACCTATTACCTTAAACCCTTCACGGTAATCAAATACTAAAATTCAATGCTTGATTTTTCTCTGCAGCATGATGTGGACGCGGGTACCCTGAAGAAAGTTGTTTTGTCTGATGGTGCAGTGGTAACAGTGAAGGGTGCCAGGGCTGTGAGCCTCCGGTTGCCACTTGAACTACCGCTACCTCTCAACCGAACCACATACAAGGGCCGCCTCTCCAGCCTGCTATCCATTGCACAAGCCCTGCGTGGTGCAGCCCGGTCTAATCAGATGCCCCTGCTCTCTCTTCGCATCGAGGGGTCAACCTCCTTATCCTCGACTCCTTCCACTTCTCCCAAAGACAAGCTCAAGCTCAAACGTTTGGCGCCAGGCCAAGTGGAGCTTTCCTCTCGGGCAGGGGCAATCCCTGCTGTCACAGAAGACGAGGATGAACCACACAGCACCGGATTGTGGCCTCTCTTGTCACTGAACGGGTCAGATGGTAGCCTGCAGGGATTTGAAGAACTGTTGGCTTCAGTCCTTGGAAAGAAAGCAAGCGAGAAGGGGACATTCAAGCTGCTGAAGGCACGAGCCTCGGCGCAAACCTATGTGAAGATGGCATTCGCTGTGGAAAGGAAGCTTACCGAGGGAGATGTGAACTGGTCCAACTTTCCGGAGTGGAAGACGAAGCCCAAGAAGCTGAGAGCACACTATGAGGTCCTTGCTCGAGTGGAGGGCGGCCAGGCGATCCCCGAGAGGATCGCGCAGGTGCAGCCTTTCCAGGCCGATGAGGCGATGTCAGAGAGTGTGCTCACCGGCAACGTCACGAGGTCGAAGATGGAGATTGTCCATCCGCCTCCGGTTTACTTCACTCTATGAAAGCCGGAAGAGTTGGAGGTTGTCAATCTCTTCAGAGCGCCACACGGCAATGGGAAAACCCTTACAAGCGGCATTTTTATTGCCTATAGTTACTGACTGATGATAACTTGGAAAGTGTCGCTGTATTGTTACAGGAAAATCGGCTAGCTTTGTATAAACGCCAACTCGAATAACTAGCGAGACGAAAGAGAAGTTTGTAATACAACTTAACAACTGTACAGTTTTTGACGCAGCAGTGCGAATTGGTAGTCTGTTACTTCCGTACCAATTTGTCGGATGGTGCTTTTGCTTGTACTGTACGTAGAATTCAGATACGCCGTACCCTGAAATTCTGAAAATCTCGCCTTCAGGCCTCACCAGTCACTACCAGGAGGCAGGACTGCACAAGAGCGACGCGGAATATTCTCCGTCGACCCAAGATCCCGTTCTAGGCCGTGTTTGCTTTGCTTGGGCCTTGCAAACTCGCAAGCCTGGTGGAGCAAGCTCGCTCGCACGTGGCCCGTTTCCACATGGTTCCACGCCCTTGAACTCTTACCGACCGTCATGGCCCACATGTCTGGTGTGCCCGTCCGTCCAAGCACTCTCCGCCCCCCGCTCGCCGCCTTGACTCGCTCTAGGTTTCCCTCGGTGCACCGCAACAGCGCTGCGCCAACAAAGCGACCGCCGCCGGGGAGCGACACCGCCGGTTGAGCAAAGCCGCGCGAGCCGCGCCGAAGGACCAGCCACCGCGCGAGCCTCGCGCCGACGACTGCGGGCACGACGACGGACGGATGGGGCGGAGGGGGCGGAAGGGGAAGGGCGCGGCTGCCGCGGGCGGGAGCGGCGGCGGCGGCATCAGTGAGGCGACGCTAGTGCGCATCACCAAGGCTCTCGAGGACTTCCGCGCCTCCGATGCCCAGGGTTCGCAACATTCGCTTCCTCTTTACTTTGGTGGCTGTTTTTGCGCTTTGGAATCGTGAATTGGGAGGTGTTTGAGCGTGTTTTTTAGTTGTGCCGATGTGTCGCTGTCGAGCTCGGGTTCTACGGGTTACTAGCTTGGCCTTTCCCATCTGTGCGCAATTTGGTCCTTTTCCCTCGCATAGGTGCTTTGCTGTTTTTTTAGAATAGAGCGATTTTCATCCTGTGATCCTTAGTTCAATAGCGCCTTTGGACGACAACCTGCTTGGGAATCATTTTTCTACTTTTATAGTGTCCTTATAACCAGTTGCACTGTTGTTTCTAGCTTGATAGCTAATCGCCTTATCCTTGTTATAACTTATAATATGAGGGAGGATGAATAACATTTCTCATCCACATTGTGTTTTATCAACATGTGTTTCACAAATACTGCTACATAGTATTGCACCTTGTCCATCCATGGCTAATCTGAATTCATGTTCACACAAAATGTAAATGCTTTTTAGGGTTGGTCATCTGCTAGTAAGTGGCCTATTCAGTGTCTCTACTGTAGCTTTCCATTGATACCTTTCATAGTGTGGCCTATCAAAATGTTACATATAATGTTATCATCTGACCCTAAAATTAACTGAACTGTTTCCCATTGAACTGCAACACTAGTCAAAGATTGTTGTTAAGTGGCCGTATGCCTCCTAGATTGTAAGGTCAAATTGCCATGCAAATGGCTCTACATGTTTACATGGCTGTGTGTAAGTGGATGAACATTAAGCACAATCACAGATCCAACTGTTTAATAAGTTAACAATGGTAGAATTGAGCTTACTATATTGTGAATAATGGCTTGTTATATTGATCGCATCCTTTTCTCATGTGTTGGCCTACCTTGAAAGTACTGGCCCCCTCCATCTATATCATGTTAATGCCACATGAACTACCAGTCTCTTCGTTGGTGTTGTGCTGTTGCTGTGAGATGAAAAAGTAACACCTAGACAATTTTACCTTGCAGTGTACACATTTGAACCTGATTTATCCAACCAAGAGCGAGGTGCTATCCATAATATGTGTAGAAAAATGGGCATGAAATCCAAAAGTTCTGGGTGAGTAAGATAACTTAAATTCATTATGCTGAATTGTTTCAGTGAAGAGTTGTAAGCAATCTATGGCCAGGCTTTGTACATCTTTCGGCTCCACCATCCTAATGTTATTTTTGCAGTACAATAGTTGCTTCGTATGTGTCATGGTTATTCTGAGTTCTATTTGTAAACTACAGGTCTGGGGAACAACGATGCGTTTCTGTTTACAAATGTAAAAAGAAGCAGAAGCCTGATATGAAAAAAGGCCCTAACCACCTTGGGTTTTCTGAAGAGGCCAGACATGTGTTGCAGGATTTATTTACGCATTATCCTCCTGATGATGCTGATTTAAATGGGGATCCCAATCGGAATTTTATTGATAAGGCTGCAAACATCAAATGGAAAACAGATAGTCCCTTTTCCAAACCAACAATGAGCAAACTTGATATAACAAAGAAAGTTGAGATGCTGGCCTCGAAAATAAATGGAAATGCACAGTTGAGGAAGGTCGTATATTCTGGCTAGATAATATTATCTTTCTTTTTTTTTAAATGATTGCAACTAGTAAGTTGCTGCTTCTTGTCTTATGGGACAGTCTTATTTATAGCTGAAGTTTCACTTTTGAGCAGATCATGGAAAACAAATCAAAGCTTCCTATCACATCCTTCAAGGATGTTATCACTTCAACTTTGGAAAATCACCAGGTGTTGTTTTTCGTTCCAAAGATCTCTCACTTTAGAATTATATATTTAAATCTGCAATGTTGCAAAAGTAGTAACAGTTGTAATCTAGCCTGGTGTTAAGTCATATCCTACTTCAACATGGTACATGGATTAAACTGGTTTCTGTATTGTCTTATCCTCTCTCTCTTTTTCTCCTCTTGGGAGTAAAGGTAATAGTAACAAACTGTAGACATGACATATTTATTTATATATAGAAGAAAATATGTAACGTTTGCTAGACCAATATTCAATTAATGAGATTTTTTATTACCGAGCAAAAAGACATATGGCAGTTATTCAGAAACATGTTTGCCACTTCACTGGTCATTGTTATTTCTCCTTCATGCATAGCCATCTCTCCAGACAATTTCTTTTATCATCATTATCATCATCATCTGATTTCAATTTGATTACCATATATTTCTACCAGGTGGTTCTTATTTCTGGAGAAACAGGCTGCGGTAAAACCACCCAGGTGCAAATTCTTTCAACGCTTTTTTATGTAATATGCCATGAAATAGTTAGTATATACATTAATCTTGTATTCATTCCTGCATTAAATGGAGATGTTTTTCATTGTGTTTTTTTTACTACTGTTAATTATTTTTAGTTTATTGACAACAAGATGCACTGTGCGCTTGAGTCAGGTTCAGTCGAATGATGCATTTTATGTATGGAAATTACAAAGTTTTCTTTTGCTATCTCTTCAGGCGTGGAACATTATACAACTGTATAAGAAACTGTCTGTAGGCCGTTTCTGTCAGTGTATCTTGTCACATGCGGGAGTAATGTATTGTTTGATTTTTTTTTCAACCTTCTTCGCTTTAAGACTTGGTATTTGTTTTTACATCAATAGTATCAAGTATTCAAACAGACTGTTTACAGAAAAGTTCGGTGGATCTCTTTTGGTGCCTAACTCATGTGAGTTTTGGTCAGTAGGGGTGGCATTTTCGCTCATTTTGCTAACTATCCATGTTGATCTTACATAGGTTCCGCAATACATCTTGGATCATATGTGGGGCAAGGGCAAATCATGTAAGATCATATGCACTCAGCCACGCCGAATATCAGCTATTTCTGGTATGTTTTACACACTCTATAATGGATCCAGATTGCTATTCACTTTGTATCTTCGGGTTGCTTGTAAGTTATGCTTTGCTGTGTTTCTATCCAGTTGCTGAGCGAATCTCTGCTGAAAGAGGAGAGGCTGTTGGTGACACGGTTGGATATAAGGTGTTAACTAAGTGCTATATTTTTCTATGCAATGTGCTTATGCATTGCCTCTTTTTAGCTCCACTTTATGGTTGCTATGCATATCAAAAGATGAATGAATGTGCCTCAAAGTGCTTCCAGCCTTCCAGGGTCATGTGTCCTAGGAATCATTAACTTTTATATGTGAACAATTTTCTTCATTTGACATCTTTTCATGTTGTTTGGGACTTTTACATCCACTTTATATGTTTCCTGAGCCTATTGTGTGCACCATATGTCAAAACACTTTTCTTTGTCTTATGCTACTCTTTGTTTTTTAATGCAGATACGTTTGGAATCAAAAGGAGGGAAGAATTCATCGGTCATGTTCTGCACAAATGGTGTTCTTTTGAGAGTACTGATAGGAAGAGGAACTGACACCACAAAAACACGAAATCTGAAGAGGTCCTCAGATGATGCAATTTTGGGGATATCGCACATCATTGTGGTAATGTGTTGTACTCCCTCTATTCTCCTTTAATAGTCCTATTTGCAAAACTCAAAAATTCACAAATGATAATCCTGTTTGATATTTGTATGGACTATGGCAATACATAGCATCACTAACGAGAAGTTCCCATCAAATCAATGGAGGACTAACTAAAAAGCCTTGTGTTGCATTACTTAGATAATAAGCAAGGCTGTTTTCCTTGTCATTGTTTCAAGGTGGAACAAGACTATAAAAAGTGAACGGAGTACCTAAATACACACAAAATTATTTCGATTTTATAGAAATGGTAACAATACAACTTACGTTATTGTTTACACAGTTTTTTTTTAACAAAATTGCTTACACAGTTTCAAGAGCATATAATTGAAAAGGCAATGGTAAGCTGTGCATTCAAGGAGTTTTAACTCTTGTATGGACGTCTAGTTTCATAGAGGGCATGTTTCTTTTGGAATCAAGTGTATTGCTCATTGCATTTACGGATTTACCAACTACTAGTATCTAGTAATCTGATAGGTGTATCCATAATTAATTTGCAGACTCTTCAGTTATTAATTGGATAATGTGTTTAATCTTTTTGTTTTGGATTATATTGATTTTTCTTTGTATAGAATATGCAGCTAGTCCAATGTTGTTGGGTTGTGCATTATTCTATGTGGTAAAGGGTATGAACTGTGCATTGTTCGATGTAGTAAATCATATGAACTAATAATCATTTTTACTATCTGTAGGATGAAATCCATGAAAGGGACAGGTTTTCTGATTTCATGCTGACTATTCTAAGGTATTATGGTAAAACTTTGTTTGTACACTAGTCACTGGTAGTGCAACTAATAATTTACTAATACCTTTGACAAAAACAATTTTATGCAGAGATTTGTTGCCAGTGTATCCTCATCTTCGTTTGGTGAGCAGAATCTTTCTTTGTAGTTCACTTGTTGTTTTTCAACCATCATACCAAAACATAAAAGATGCTTCAAACTTTTTATGGATATAATGGTTTGTTAGTGGCATAAGGGTTTGTTGACTGGAATTTCCTGGTTTGGTATATCAATGTTACAAAAAACACAAACTCATCACTTTGAGAAATTTTTACACTGGTTTGTCTTTTGTACTATGACTATCCAAATGAATTCTTAAGAGTCAGAAATCTTTCCCAATTAATTGGATTATCTACCATTATTAAATCCGAGTCTATTTCCAATACAGAAGCATTCAATATTGTATTCAACAGGTACTCATGAGTGCAACAATGGATGCTGCACGGTTTTCACAGTACTTCAACGGATGTCCGGTCATTCAAGTCCCTGGGTTTACCTATCCTGTTAGTAAACACTCTCAGATTGAATATTTAAACTATTTGAAATCTTGTCAGCAAGCTATAACTTCTTTTTTCACAGGTCAAAACTTACTATTTGGAAGATGTGCTTTCTATTCTGCATTCTGTTGGTGATAATCATCTTAATACTACAGCCAGGGATAAAAAACTGAGCAGTTTTTTAAATGACGATTTCAAAAGTTCAATGAATGATTCAATTAACCTGGCTTTGGTCAATGATGAATTTGATCCTCTCCTTGAGCTTATTTCTGCAGAGCAGAACCCAGAAATCTACAACTATCAGCATTCAGAGACTGGTGTAACACCTTTAATGGTTTTTGCTGCAAAGGGTCAGCTTGGGGATGTCTGTATGCTTTTGTCTTTTGGTGTTGATTGTTCAGCACTTGACCATGATGGAAAATCTGCATTAGATTGGGCACAGCAAGAGAAACAACAAGAGGTATATGAAGTAATCCAGAAACATATGGAGTGTAGTTCAGCAAAATCAGCTGAAGATAGTGAGCTGCTTAATAAATACATGGCAACTATTAATCCGGAGCGCATTGATACTGTGCTAATAGAACGGTTGCTTGGAAAAATTTGTGTGGATTCCAATGAAGGAGCTATCTTGGTATTTCTTCCTGGGTGGGAAGATATCAATCAAACACGGGAAAGGTTACTCGCTTCTCAATTCTTTCAGGATTCATCAAGGTTTCTTGTATTATCGCTTCATTCCATGATCCCATCTTCAGAGCAGAAAAAGGTTTTCAAACGTCCACCTGAAGGAGTTCGTAAAATTATTCTCTCAACCAATATTGCAGAGACTGCTGTTACGATTGATGATGTAGTGTTTGTCATAGATAGTGGCAGAATGAAAGAGAAAAGCTATGATCCATACAATAATGTGTCCACACTTCATGCTTCCTGGGTTTCAAAAGCCAGTGCAAGACAGCGCGAAGGGCGTGCTGGTCGTTGTCAGCCAGGAATTTGCTATCATCTTTACTCAAGGTTTAGAGCATCATCATTGCCAGACTACCAAATTCCTGAAATAAAAAGAATGCCCATTGAGGAACTTTGTTTGCAGGTACAATGTTTGCTTGTGTTTATTTTGTCCTGATGTCTAATGAAAATGATAGCATGATATCATGGATCTGCAATAAAACTATCTGTTAGTTAGCTACATGTTGCTGCTCATTAATCCGATCTCCATAATGCAGGTCAAACTTCTTGATCCAAACTGCAAAATAGCAGACTTTCTGAATAAAACATTGGATCCTCCAATTCCAGAAACTTTAAGAAATGCCATTAGTGTGCTTCAAGATCTTGGTGCTTTAACACAAGGTGAACAACTAACAGAGTTAGGAGAAAAGCTGGGTTCCCTGCCAGTCCATCCATCCACAACCAAGATGCTCCTGTTTGCTATATTAATGAACTGCCTAGATCCAGCATTGACATTGGCATGCGCAGCGGATTATAGAGATCCATTTTTCCTTCCTGTGGCTCCTGATGAGAGGAAAAGAGCAGCTGCAGCAAAAGTCGAGCTTGCTTCATTGTATGGGGGGTTCAGCGACCAGCTCACTGTTGTGGCGGCATTCGATTGTTGGAGGCGTGCCAAAGATAGAGGCCAAGAATCTCAGTTTTGTACAAAGTACTTTGTCTCTTCAAACATCATGCATATGCTATCAAACATGAGGAAACAGCTTCGAAATGAACTGTCTCAAAGAGGGTTTGTACCTGCAGATACATCTGCCTGCAGCTTAAACTCAAAAGATCCAGGTACTAATGTTATTAAAATGGAAGTTCTGAAAAATCGTATACTCTTTTATTTCCTTAATATTTTCCTGTTTTGGTATCCAAATTAGGTGTGTGGTTTGTGAAACACTAAGTATTAAGTGGTTCAAAAATGAAGTAGTATTATCGTTCTAGTACCCATATGTGGGGATATTCCCCTGTGTAGTTTTTATTTATCAGGAATTCATAATTTACATGATCATCGTGCCTAAGGTAAATAAAAGAATACTACAATTATTGCTAAACATGGGTATTTTAGTTCATCGTGTTGAAAGTCGTTACATCATTACATGTCAGTTGAATCTTCAGTACATCTTTCTAGATTCTTTTGTTTTCATTATTTCTGTTACATCTTTAATTTTGATTCAGAAGCAAGCATCTTGTACCTTTGTTTGGTACTCAAATCACGCTTGATTTGAACGTTTCTGTACCATCTTGTAATGAAGACTTTGTCAAATTTCCTTCACAACTTTTGGTTTATGCCTTAAAATTTGAACTACTCAACTGCACTGAACTTACTTGCAACTCTATTAGGTATCATGCGTGCTGTTCTTATGGCTGGGGCCTATCCAATGATAGGGAGATTGCTCCCTCCTTGCAAAAAGGCTAAAAATGCAGTTGTGGAAACAGCAAGTGGTGCCAAAGTTCGTCTACATCCACATTCCTGCAACTTTAACCCATCATTTAATAAATCTTCGGGGAATCCACTAGTGATATATGATGAGATCACTCGAGGTGACGGTGGAATGTATATAAAAAAATGCTCAGTTGTTGGATCATATCCTTTGCTTCTGGTGGCTACAGAAATGGTTGTGGCTCCAGCTGCTAATGGTAATGATGAGGAGGAAGATTCCAGTGAGGATGAAGCTGAGAAAAGCAGTTTGGTGCAGCACAGAGATGAGATTATGTCTTCTCCTGATAACACTGTTTCTATTGTTGTTGATCGGTGGCTCCGATTTGATGCTACAGCTCTGGATGTTGCTCAAATTTACTGCTTAAGAGAACGTCTAGCGTCCGCTATTCTTTTTAAAGTAAGATGACTGTGCCTTCACTGGTGTTTTTTTAATGTCGTGTATATAGCTTCTGTTTTGGATATCATCTTTTATGCTTCTGAAGGATACCATGATGCGAGCACACATCACATTGACGTTAATACATTCAGCACATGTAATTTCTTATAACTGGTATATGCATGCTGTCCTTATTTGAGAAAAAAATAATACTGATGATCTTTAATATGCTAGTTTGCTTCGCACTGTTCATCCTAGTTGCATGACCTTCTGTATTTGGTTTTGTACATAAACTTGTTCTCTGTTTTGTGCTCCATTTTTTCTTGTCATAATTGCCAATATAGCACACCAAGCTCCATTTTTTCCTGTCATAAATGTTAAGGGTGAAGGGGTCTGGAGTCTTCTCCACACCCTGTGGAGAAGACTCCACCCTTTCACCTTTAACAATTAAGACCTATATGGCACACCAAGAAATTGCCATGTAATTCATGCTGCATACATGATTTCTTATAATTGTAGTGATGAATCTTCAATATGCTATTTTTTTCCTCCATGGTTCATCCTTGTTGCATTATGTAGTCTGATTAAAGCCTATGGACAATCTTACACTCTTCTGATCCCTACAACATGTTCTGTCACAAATCTTTTATTACATTTTGTATGTTTCCCTGATAAAAACGTGTTCTCTACAGGTGAAACATCCTCAAGATGTTCTCCCAGCGGCACTTGGTGCGTCGATGTATGCCATCGCATGCATCCTCTCATACGATGGTTTGCCTGCTATGGTTCCATCCAATGATCTTCCAGCAAACGGTTCAGACCAGAATTCAGCGGAAGCTAACAGCTTCTCCCAGGGAAGAAGAACGGGTTATATTCCACCAGATGATTTCCTCATGTCCTTGATGGCTGACAAGTCACGTCGTGCACCTCATTTTCAGAACTCATCTAACCATCCAGGATGTGCTTCAGCACACGCTCAGCCATCAAGGGCTCCAGTTGGTCGATTTGATCAATCCCAGCGTTCTTTCCGCAATTCTGGACCTGGGACTGGGAGTTCAGCACCACGATCTTTCAAAAGGCAGCGCAACACAGCGTGGTGACCATGGTTTCAAGGTATTTTTTGCATGTCCTTCGGTTGTGCTGGGTGTATTGCCGTCCGTTCAATGAAAAAGAAGTTTATGCCACATCGATGAGTTCTTACCTTGATCGTCGATCAGCAGTTTTGCATCAAGTGGTAGGTCTTTTAAGTTCTGTTTGTTACTGTGCAGCTCTGCCGAGTGGCGAACTTCCCTTGCATCATACACTTCGGAGTTCAGATGTTAAGAAGTGACTTGTTACCTGCTCGGATGCTGAACCCTGAATTGTTGGAGACGGGATAAGCTTTGTTCGTGGTCGTGTCTCATGGTTAGGCTGTGCCCTGCCTACACGGCTACACAACACGGTAGGGAAATGTGGCCTGCAGCTCACATGTCTAATCCGATGCATGTACGCATACTCGATACTTCAGACTCCAGGTAGTAAAGCAAAAGCGAAACCAACATGATGTGGCGCGTATTGTCTTCGTTTTGACAGTCATGGAGGCATCTTTATTCATGCTTGGAAAAGAAAAAACAAGAATGCGATTATATGCGGTAGGTACCACGAAAAATGAATACTAGAACCGCCTCACAAAATTGTGCGTGTTGCATGTGGGGGACGGAGCTGACTACAGTGGGCGTCGTACACCAGTGTGGTACCGTACGCCACATGGCATTCTGGCGTGATCTTTATCTCCTTGCACAGCTGGCGGATGAGGGTGGCTTTAATGTTCGTCTCTGTCCATTAAGGCCCTGTTTAGATTTCTGGTGGCAAGTTGGTATTTTCTGTGAGATGGATACGATCGTGGATGGGGATGTGCGTTGGTGGAAAGTTAGGAAACTATATAAGCCTAAAATAAGGTGGTATTCCTCGGTAGCAGAAATGGATCCTCTACCTCCCAAATGCAGAGCACCTCTGCTCCGACCTTGGGTGCAGAGGAGGGATGCTCTACTCTAGCAAATAGACCGCAACTATCTAGAATCGTTGTACATGCCCTATATGTACGCATGTATGTGACGAAAATTGGCGCTTTGTCCTATGTGACCTGAAGAAAAGTGGTTATGCACTATATTTGGGACAAAGGGAATAGTTAGATCCACTGCTAAAGGCATGTAATTTGATTGATTTTTTAAAACAGTGATGCGAGTATGCGCAGCCTCCTCTGAAATGGAAGAATAGTAGGGTGCATTGACAACATAAGATATTAGAAAGGTGTAATCCAAAGTTAAGTGCTAGCAGTAGCAAATGTTTACGGTTGTTTTGCATCTGCAAATTTTTAATTTTCTATGCATCTTTTCGTGATCACATACTCATAATTTCATAAATGCGTAGGGCGAAAAGTAACCAAAACCCTGCCTAGAAATATGAAATGGGTGGCTTACTCTCACATGACGATGAGAATTGGACTATGTTATGCTTCTAAATCAACAGTGTAAGATGATATGTTTGTAGGCCGCAGCCACCTCCATTAGTCTTAACGACTCAAGGGTCCAAAAGTCTCGGTCAACTCTTAAGTGTCCTCGATACGCCACACATATACAATAAGATGACACATATAGTATATAGTACTTTCTCCATTTCAAATTATTAGCCATCCTGACTTTTTATTAGATTTTTTGATGATGCTATGAATTTAGATGGCTAGATTCATAGATGATACCACAAACTTGGACACTCAAAATAACACTTAGATGCCTAATAATTTGGCACGGATGAAGTATATCCGTAAACTGCGTAGGGACGAAAACTCCCCCATACCGACGCCACCGGGTAAGACCGTGACAGGCCCTAGCAAGTGCAGTTCTATAGAGTAATCTTGTGGGTACGTCTCATGTCGGCACACAGGCGCCAGGGGTTCCACGCTAGCGCAGAGGATCCGGTGGTGCCGACGCGATCATGATTGGTCCGGTGCCGGACCGGTGCGGTGACGGAGGAGGACCGCATCAGCGCGTCCCACCACCGCGCCGTGACGTCACCCACTTGCTGTTAGGCTAGCAGAGCCGGTTCGCTTGCTCGTGCCTCGTGGAGTGATTAATTTCGTCAGTATATTTTATAAGCAAGTCGACGATGGCGACCTCTTGCTCCTGGCAGCAAAGCATTTGCTGCCCGGCAGCCTTCTCCCGTTCCGGTTCAGACACGCCTTTCCGTTTCAGCTATGGTACAAGAGGGAGAGACGCATATTATACGACACGAGACGCTGAAATATATTCTTTTTTTTAAAAAAAAAAAGTTTGGCTGGAGGAAGGGCTCTCCGGGTTCCATTGTGACAAGCTGACATGACGTGTTACATCTGCGCCAAATGACTAAAATGTGGTCTCGAAGTCGAAGGCTGGATGGGAAGAGACGAGTAGTAGAAGATGGCCTCTGTTTTGATAGTGTTTTCGTTTGTGAAATGATTAGTGATACAATGGCTAAAAACATCTACCGGTGTGGTTATGTATATACACACTACACTAGAGTTCCATCAGTAGTGGTACCACGTTTCGCTTCTCTTCCGTCTCCAAGGATTCGAATAAAAAGTAACTTTTCGAAGCTGTGGTTTGCTTTTTCCGGTGCTAGCCATGCATGAATTTCTAACCGTAGTGTCACGTCAGAGGACGATTGGTCGATTGCCCATCTCTCTTCTCTTCTCTTCGTTTGCAGTGAAATGAAAAGATTGCCAAGAAGGTCGTGATACTCGTGCAACACTGACGAGTGTCTCGGCCGAAATCGTAGACCTATTGGTGGAAAGAAAGACCAAACAAGTGACCAGAATTTTTTTTTCTAAAAACACGGTACGAAAGCTCACGGTATGCATACATTTACCCCTATGAATGCATGTACACAACCCAACCCTATAAGCATCTCCAGGCTGAATCAGCTGATTTCGATATTGATAAAGTCACAATAGACACATCGCGATTGACGGGTACATTTCTACCACTAAAAGAATAATACCAATTAATTTTAAAATAAATATAGAAAAATCCACAGAAAGAGCTTAAGCATGCGACTTCCGCTATGGAAGAGACAAAATTAAATTTCAGGATTTTTAATTGTAATCTTGCACAAGTGCTTGAAACCTTGAACATGATCTTCTCCATCCGTTCTATTACCATTGCACGTTCTAAAATTTGTTTGAATTGCTCCACTTATGATTCCCACGATTTGTAGCAATAAAGCTTGGTCACATGTTATTCGTGGATTTTTAACATAATTATATTTCTATGTGACGGTATTGAGAGCGATATTCACACACAACTTTCGTACACCTGTAACACAAAAATATTAGCAGATAAGGTTTAGGTTAGAGACTGGAGAGAGGACGCAAAGGCCCATGGCAAGCTCACGCTGGCACGCACACCTTTGCCGTCGACGTCACTAGGGTCAGGCGTCACCTGTCGACGTATACAGGGCTGGGTTTTTCCCGCAACTTGCCTCGAGACACCTCAGACTTTTTGTAATTTCTCAAAAAGTTGAAGCCTGTGAGTCGGGGACGCAGCAAATCCAACAGTCCCCTCCCTCTCTGCTTCGTCGTCGTCGTCTTCCTCGATCCACTCCTTTTCCCCTTCCCCCCCCCCCCCCCCCCCGCCCCCCCCTACCTGCTTTCCACGCAACTGCGTGTCCCCCAGAGTCTTCTTCCACGATTCCGTTTGACCCACCCCTACAGCTCCTCAGCCAGTCATCGCCCCCTACCAGGTCGTCCGTCCAACAATCTCTCACGTCCTTTCTCCGGTTCTCTCTGCCGCTACCCTACTGCCCACTTGAATTCGTCCTTTACTTGTTTGCGATTTTAGCCGCCGCCCTGTAGGGAGAAAAGCACCCAATCTTTGTTGTTCCTGGCCTGACGCAGTGCCGGCGAGATCTGGTCCGGGAATCGTCAAGGCTGGGGAGAGTTGGAGTGAGATTTACGGCGACCTGTGTGCCGCGGTTACGGAGGGTCACGTCGGGACGTTCTTGCCGACGCGGATCTGCCGCACTGCCTGGAGCCAGTGGAGGAGGTCGCCGAATTGGGGTGTTCGGCCGTTCGAGTCCAAAAGGCTCCCCGTCTTGGCCGCCGAACCGCGTGTCGCGACCACCACCACATGGTCGTGGTGGTCCGGCACAAGTAGGGGGCTCGCGTCTTGTTCCTGACCTCTGTGAGATTCGCGGGCAGCCATGGAGCAGTCGTCGTCCATCACGTTCGCGTCCTCGTCGTCGTACCTGTCCAACGGGTCCAGCCCCTGCTCCGTCGCGCTCCCGCCGCCGGGGCCGCCCCAGGCTCCGCCGTTGGCCGGCAGCGAGGGGTGGGGCAGTGGAGGCGCTGCGGGAGTGAGCGGCAGCAGCGTGGAGGCGGTGAGCCTGAACCGGCTCAGCAAAAACCTCGAGCAGCTGCTGCTCATCGACCCGGACCTCGACTGCAGCGACGCGGATGTCGAGGTGGCCGACGGTGGTCCGCCCGTTCCAGTCCACCGCTGCATACTCGCAGCGCGCAGCCCCTTCTTCTATGAGCTCTTCGCCGCGCGCGGACGCGGAGGGACAGGCCGCGGCGATGCCGCCGCCGCCGCCGGAGGGGCCGGAGAGGTGGCTGCCAGTGGCAGACCGCGGTACAAGATGGAGGAGCTCGTGCCCGGCGGCCGCGTGGGGCGCGAGGCGTTCCAGGCGTTCCTGGGCTATATGTACACCGGCAAGCTCCGGCCGGCACCGCTCGACGTGGTGTCTTGTGCTGACCCCGTGTGCCCTCACGACTCGTGCCCGCCGGCCATCAGGTTCGCCGTCGAGCTCATGTATGCGGCGTGGACCTTCAAGATCCGCGAGCTCATTTTGCTGTTCCAGGTGAGATTCATTTTTTTTCTTTTTCCCCTTGCTATTAGGATCGGTCTCAATTCTCCAATTTGTGTAGGAAATGCTTCACTCTACAGTAGTATTCTAGTATATGTGAATTTTTCTTTGTCCAATCAGTGTATTGCATGCATTAGGCACAAATTGTTGCAAGTAATTGAACTGCAAAAATTTCGGCCCACCCTTTTTAGTGGACACAACTGAACCTGTTGGCTTGAAGTCTAAATCGGACTGATAGTCGTTATTCATTAGGCTAAACAGCATATGTACATTAGATTTATTGCTGTGTAAATTGTGAGACTATTGCTCGGCTTTGCTGCTTCCCACTTATGGAGCGCAAATGGTTAACATGGTCGTCTTCTGCAGAGGCGGCTTCTTAACTTTGTAGACAAGACTATAGTGGAAGATGTCATTCCTATTTTACAAGTTGCTTCCCACTCAGAGCTGACTCAAGTGGTCGACAAATGTATTCAGAGGATTGCTAGATCAGATCTTGACGATATATCTTTGGATAAGGAGCTCACTCCAGAAGCCGTTGAGGAGATAAGAAAGATCCGTAAGAAGTCACAAACTACTGATGGTGACGCGTTCGTTTCAGACCCTGTTCATGAAAAAAGAGTCAGAAGAATCCACAGAGCACTTGACTCTGATGATGTTGAGCTTGTGAAGTTGCTTCTTAATGAGTCTGAGATCACACTAGATGATGCCAACGCATTGCACTATGCAGCTTCTTACTGCGATTCTAAAGTTGTTTCAGAGCTGTTGGACTTGGATCTGGCTAACTTGAATTTGAAGAATAACCGTGGATACACAGCACTCCACTTGGCTGCTATGAGGAGAGAACCAGCTATCATTATGTGCCTCCTTAACAAAGGGGCATCTGTATCACAACTGACAGCTGATGGCCGGAGCGCAATCAGTATTTGCCGAAGGCTAACAAGAGCAAAAGACTTCAATACAAAGATGGAGCAGGGTCAAGAGTCAAACAAAGATAGGTTGTGTATAGATATTCTAGAGCGGGAGATGATACGAAATCCTATGGCAGTGGAAGATGCTGTCACCTCGCCTTTGTTAGCCGATGATCTTCACATGAAGCTTCTCTACCTGGAAAACAGAGGTGAAGTACACACCATGTCTGATAAAATTGTTGTTATCTATTGCCCCTTAAAAAATTGCTCAAAATTAGAAAGATGCAGCCAGGGTGATTAATTCAAGCCAGCTTGCTTGTAGTCTGTTGACATGTTTTCGTACCTTTCTTTCAAAAAGGGAAGGCAATTATTGGAAAACACCCAACATCTGCAACATATCCTTTCTCTCTTCTTCGGTGGAAGTGTTACATTTATTTTAATAGGAATAAACCATTGCCACCACTAGCCACATAGTCTGAACTAATCTCACCACAGAAGACAGAGCTGCAATGTTGGCACTTACCAGTCAATTTGCACACTTAGCCTAGTAGTGGCCTACTCTAGATAACATAAGGATTTCACACCGATGGATAACTATCAAATAGCACCTTAGAACTTGGGGAGGGTGATATGGCACTGTCAATATCTTAGTTTTATTTTATAAGCTTTAAAAGAAGATTGTGCTTTACGTTATTGACTAAACTGTATTCCCCTGGGTCATAACATGCCATGTTCATCCCTGCAGTTGCATTTGCTAGATTGTTTTTCCCTGTGGAAGCCAAGGTTGCAATGCAAATCGCACAAGCAGACACCACAGAAGAATTTGGCGGTATTACTGCACTTACCGCAGCAAGTGCTGCTGGTAAACTGAGAGAAGTCGACCTGAACGAAACTCCAGTCACACAAAACAAAAGACTCCGTTCAAGGGTGGATGCCCTAATGAAAACAGGTGAACTTCCAATCATCAACCTTTCCATTTTACTGAGCTACTCCCTGGACCCATCATCTGAACATTTCCAATGCAACCACACTCTTGATTCTACATATGAGATATTCTTGGTTAAGAACCGGTGCTCACTCATCTCATCTGGCTTCTTGCAGTGGAGCTTGGCCGGAGGTACTTCCCGAACTGCTCGCAGGTGCTGGACAAGTACCTGGAGGACGACATGCCGGACGGGCTGGACCAGTTGTACCTCCTGAGGGGCACCCCGGACGAGCAGAAGGTGAAGAGGATGCGCTTCAGCGAGCTGAAGGAGGACGTGCGCAAGGCGTTCAGGAAGGACAAGGCCGACGGCGGCAGCATGTTGTCTGGCCTGTCGTCGACGTCGTCGTGCTCGCCGCCCCAGAAGGCCGCAAGCAAGAAGTGAGCAGTTTTTTTTTTTTTTTTTTTTTTTTGCCGCTATGGTTTTGTTTTGTAACCACGGTTTTGAACCGGGACAGCGTATAGGGATCGAACTAGAGATCGCGCTAGACCACCCTGTGAATGAATAGCGCATACGATGGTGTAAGTAGAATTATATACTACTACGGAGTATATGTGAAACATGGTACGAACACTACATAAAGATGAACAGATGATCCTTGGAGGTTCCAATGAAGGGCAGTTCATTACACCCCGTTCTCCTAATTGGCCTGTGAGCATACTGCATACTCCGGTGCATGTGATCACTGTGTTCCCAAGTAAAGGCAGATGATATGAAAAAGGAGGAAAAGCTCCGTAGTACTAGCACCCAGCTGTCCCAGCAGCAGCACGCAGACCTGGACTGTGCCGGCGGCTGACGGTGTTCCAAGTCAACCCACTTGGCCAAACGCAAGCGGCGCCGAACCGCACATGACGGCCACTCCCTGACTCGTGACTCGAAATCTCCCATGCCCCACGGGCCACGGCGCTGTCCGCTCCTGGTCGGCGGCGTGCCTCGTGCGCCCCGTGGCCGGTGCGAGCCGACGATCGATCCCCACCCGGCCACCAGGCCGCCACCGTCCGTCCGTCGTGTCTCGTCCGCGGTTCAAACTCCAAACTGGCGGTGCCTGGACCGCGGCCCGCCCAGGCGCACATCACCCCCATTTTGCTCTCGTGCGTGGGCTTAGCCCTAGCACATTTGGTTGTGGGATCAGATTCCGATCCAGGAGATGATGCTTGCTCTTACTCAAAAAAAAAAAAGAAAGAAAAAAGAAAAAGAGATGAACATTTCACGGATGATACTTGCTGAACATTTCACGGATGGCCACGCGTTGGGTGCTTCCGGGTGCAGCGTTCAAACATACTGTTCCTTTCCAGTATTAAAAAAAACAACATAGTACAGTTCATTTCAGCATCGATTCTACTTGTTGTCGACGAAACAGTGAAAAGATTTCTGAATAATAAAATATCAGCGAGATACAAATGCTTAGAACAGTATCAGTGAAAACCTTGCAGGAAGACGACAACTCAACCCGGCTGTTATGAAAGTGCGAAAGCATCGGCGCTAGAACGGTGGGAACCTGACCATGTCGGTGCAGCCACGCTGTGCCGGCGGCGGGCACTCGACGAGGGTCCGGTCGTCGCGGCCCACGCAGACGTAAACCTGGAACAGCTGCGTCTCGTTGCGCGCGCTCAGGTTGCACACCACCATCGGCTCCCCTCGGCCGCCGCTGAAGTAGGGGGATGTTTAGATGATGAAAGTTGAGGGTACCTTTACTGTTCGAGGCGGACAGAGCCGATTGACTGCAGGATAACGAGCTCTTGGCTGGAAGTAGAAGGTCCTACGGTCTCGATCTACGATCCCATCAAAATGACATCTCGTTTCCTTTTACGCTCGTAGTTTCCTCGTGTGATTCCTCTCTCTCCGCGAACAAAAGCCTAGCGTTTCTGTGAAAATTCCTTCGAGCTGCTCGGTGGCGTTTACGACACCGCCGACAATTCGGCCCGCACATCACACACTAGACATGCTACAAAGAGCCCATGGGCCGTTCGTTTTAACTTACTTCAGAAGACGGAATTTGAAGGCCTCAATGGCAGAATACAGAAGAGGCCCACGTATCACTTTGCCCACGTATACAGACACTTGCGAGGACCGGGCCAGTCACCAGTGGCGACGGCCTATCCCCCCCGGAGCCGGAGGAGGTAGACTTTGTGATGAACTGATGACCGGGGCCAGTGGCGACGGCCCGCCTGACCGGACCAGTGGCCGACGGCCTGATCCCCTCGGGAACCGGAGGAGAGGGGAGGAGAGTCTTCTGAGAGCCCACGCACGAGCTTGCTCTACAGGTGTGTCTTGTTACGTCGAGTTGAAAGGTCTCGCCCGGTAAGTATGTTTAGGGCATTGGCCAAATTTGGTGCCTAGACACAAGGAGATACAGAAAGGAGGCTAAAAAATTGGCACAACTCGACAAAGCTGTGAATCAAAGTTGCTTTCTATATATTTCGCATTTGGAACAGCAATATTTTTTAAATTTTAAATTTCTCAAATAGTTCGCAATAAAAATCCCGGGCAGTCCATAAGTTTTCCAATTTTCAACATGGTTCCAATGAAATGCCCCCATCTTCTAAATATTCGCAGAAGAGGTTTTATCCAATTATATAGTGGGTGCAATTAATTAAAAAACAAAAAAAGAGGGACGATGAGATGGGCTATAGTACCCTCTCACACTCATTGGCATGATCATTTAAATACCTATAAGCAACTAAGCATGATGATGCTGACGTATTAATGCCACGGACTCTTTATTAATTTATTCCCAAAAATGGGCGACACATTATTAATACCACCACATCAACAATTCACATACGGATCGAGTCATGATATGTTTGCTCTCTCCTCCATCCTCAGTCTATTTTTACATATGATTTCATATTATCCAACTATATTATTATATTTCTTTCTTTCATGTCAAGACAAGGTCCGCTCCTGATTGGCCATTTATTATTCCAGTCCCCTTCTTCTCCCTTCCACTCGTCATCTCCTCCCTCCCGTCTCGCAACAGGCGCGGCGAGAGGGCTCGTCGTGGAAGCGAAATATAGCCGGCTCCGATCCCAACCAGGCCCATCCCGCGCCCGTCCCGATTGCGTTGCACCAACGCGAGCGCCTCGCCCCGCCCCACTCCGACGGCCCCTCCTCCCGGCGTGCCGTGACCGCGCCGCGCAAGGTAACTAATGCCTTCTTCTCCACCCCCACCTTCCCTCCCGCACCCCACGCCCTGCTGCTCTGCTGGCGCTTATTGGTTTCCGCGCTTGATTCTGGGAGCCCTAGGTATCGCGGAGTGGGCTCGCTGCGGTTTCGAGGTGGGTTTTGATCTCGGTTCTCGTTGCTTTGGGGTGATGGTGCCTTCTTGAGGGCGGAGCGGGAGGGGATGCAGGGTTTTTTTTCCCCTGCTTCGTGCGTTGCTTCGTTTGATCCTGAAGGGTTTCGGGCATCGATCGCGGTTCATTCCTGCACGCAATGCGGAGGGCGTTATGGTTCTCTGTTTCCTTCCCCGCCGTATCAGGATGTTGGTCGATGACTCGATGTGCTATTCGGTTACCGCGAACCCGACGGGATGTTGCGGCCGTTGTAACCTTTTGATCTTTGTCACCCTTCTGGGAATCGATTCCATTCCCCGTTTGGCCGAAACGTGCGGGAGGTTTTTCTTGGCCTGTTTTTCCCCCCTCGCTGGCCAGTTGGATTGTGCCCCGAAAAGTTGGCCCCCTTGCCCCCCCCCCCCCTCCCCCAGTTATTTTTATTCCTCCAGTTATTTTTATTCGTCGTGTTCGTGATTCCTCATGCGTGCTGGGATTCTCTTATAAGGTTAAAAGGACAATAAGCTGCAGCGTTTTGGTCCTCGGAGCTCATTTGTTGTGAGAGGGTAACACTGCATATTCTTCAGCATCTTGGTGTAAACTTTCCATCATTTTCTTCCCTGATTGGTTGTTGACCATGTTTTTTGTAGTGATGGTTTGTCAGGTGACACATGTCGTGTTTGCTTATGTTCTTACTAGTGCGCAAATGGCTACAAATGCATAGTTGCAATTGATGGACTCTCCGTTAGAATTCATGTTGCTTGGACTGTTATGTTTAGAGGGACGATAGTCGATCATATGATTAGTACCTATGCTCTTTGTTTCGGTTTCACACTTGGGCACTTTCATGTTGAAGCATCAAGCCTGTCGTGTTCTATTTGTTAAACTGTAGCCCTTCCATTTTTTTTTTCAATGTCAAATCATTTCACATTGGTAGTATCTTCTTGCTTTATTTGCACTTAACTAGTTAATCAGTTTCAGTATTTGTGCCATGGTTGTACTTGCTATACAAGCATGAAAGGAGTCGAGTATATCTGGCTTCATTGTCTGATTTAAAACACTCATACTTGCTTAGTGATCTGTCAAGCTAGGTTGTCATAACCTCACAGTCTCCCATTACACGCCTAATTGTGGGATCTATATGGTTGTCAATTAAGCATTTAAAACATTCATTTCGTGTTTCATTGATGACTATCCAATTGTTCTGTACCAATGGTCCATATCTTAATTCTTAGGGCATCTTCTAAATTCATGTGGTCTACTGGATGACTCAAACTTACTGCTAATATTCTGTGGTGGTCGTTACTTATACTCTATGGTTGAAAATGCGTATTATTTGACTCTATCTTTCATTAGGTTGTTGAGTGACGATGGACCTTTCCACGACTTCAGTGCTGGCAGCCAAGGCCTACAAGTACAAAGCAGAATCACTTGTTAAGGAGTACCTTCTTGCAGATTCATGTGTTTCATACACTGCTGTACTTGGTGGGATCCTGATGTGCAAGATGGTATGAATTACCCTCTCTAGCTTGTTGACACTTGACATTCATGATCATCCTACCTTTGAACTAGTATGTTTGCATGTTTCTTGTGTTTAAATGGGATCAGAAGATTTTTCGGTTTGGTGGATCCAGTTTTAGAAGAAAAAAAAAATCGCTATAGGTAAACTGATGTGAGGAGCTTAGAGTAAACAAAATTATGGTTGGAAGTAAATTTAACTGTACAGTATTAAGATTGGTTGAATGTTAAAACTATTTATGATTCCAACTACATGTGTAGATGCCCATTGTGGCAAGTTCCCAAATTATACTGTTGTAAAATAGGCTTAACAGTCTGCTTGAACTTGTAAAATTCAGTTTAATTATTAGTTGTTTAGATTCAGCTTAATTCATGGTAAGTCAATCTCAGTAAATGCCATTGAATTGAAGACACACATTATGTGCCAACATAAATCTACATGTGATGGTTTGGCACATTTTTTGGCAGAACTGAAACTAGAACGTGCATCACGAGCTAGTAACACATATGTTTAATCTCTGTGTTCTCTGTTCACCAAAGTTTATTATATTAGGCAGAGTATCGCTTTAGTCCTTTGTGTTTGAATTATTTAGTCAACTTCAGGATGCCTGATAAAATTATCATGGGTTGAATCAGTACAGAGTTATGAAGAAGTGCTTGAAGCATTGGTAACATGAACACTGTGTCAGTTCTGCCTAGTCAATATTCAGTGTGTGATCCATGGCAGATTAGCAAGTGTACTGTAACATGAGTAGATAACGTCGTTCTGACAACTATTATAGTTTCTGTCGCTTCCAACCTTAAACTCTTGCATGGGATTTGTTGTTATTAATCTCTGCGTGCCAGAACTCTTTTCTTTTGTAGTAAGTTCTGTTATAGACTAAATATAAGTTTCTGTTTCTCAGGCCTATGACATCACAAGTTTAATCAGCTCATTGTACTACAAGGGTTATGGTTCACTTACGAAAACCCAAAAGCTTGAGTGGAACAACAGGTGAAACTATTATGCGCAAAAGTTATTTCCAATTTCATTTTATTATTGTGGGTGCTTATATACAATATCCAATGCGACTTGTTTAGGGGCATGTCCACTGTCCATGCCATGTTCATCACAGTCATGTCAGTGTACCTGGTATTCTTCTCCAACCTATTCTCTGATCAGCTGGGCGGACCAGTAACTTTCCGGAGTTCAAACATATCCAATTTTACTCTGGGGGTAAAAGATGTCATATTTCAGTCCCACTGAAAAATAGTCTATATTACAATATACAGTTTTTTTTTCCTTTTGCTTAATGCTGACTGAATTTTAATTTGTTCAGGTTTCTGTTGGGTACTTCATCACTGACATGGCTATGATACTCTGGGCGTATCCTTCTCTTGGTGGAATGGAGTATGTAAGTGGATATAACTGATCGCTAACATATTTTTCTCTTGTATCTCCGTTCTTTATTTATACTCCCTTTGTGTATAACTTCATACTGTTTTAACATGTCCTTGTCTACCAAAGGAACTTTGACTAACTTCTGACCCAATATGTTGCTAAAAACTCTGAAAATATGGTCTATAGAAAGCATTTTTCATGGTAAACCTGTTGCTTTACTTGCTTAAGCTAGAGATAAATTCTTGTCTAGCAATATTAATAGTTTAATACTCAAACTTGGCACTATTGATTACACCTTGTCCAAGCAACATACATTTGTAGACAAAGGGAGTTCCAGTATTCACTGATTCCATTGTTGTCTGTTGTTGACTATTACCAGGTTCTTCACCATATGCTGTCGCTTATTTCTATAGCCTATGCTATGTATTCTGGGGAAGGACAGTTGTACACATACATGGTTCTCATCTCTGAAACAACCACACCTGGAATCAACCTCCGATGGTATCTGTTGAAATGAATGTACAATGTTTTTTTTTCTATTTTTACTTAAATGTATCTGACCTGTGACCTATTCTGTCATCAAAGGTTTCTTGATACTGCTGGGATGAAAAAATCCAAAGCCTATCTTGTCAATGGTGTTGCAATGTTTGTTGCATGGCTGGTATGTTAGTACAGTGTAATCGGATTTTACAAGATATTAATAGTGTATTAGCTACTGTCGATCATACAAGATATCTAATTTTTTTTTTCTGGGAAGACCATGATAATAGGAAATGTTGACCGTACAATACTCTGTTTTATTCTAACGTTATGAATGCATGAATGAGCAGTTGAATTGCTTAGCCAGATCTTGTTATGTTGTTAGGAGTACATCATAGAAGGTCTTTTTTTTCCCCAAATTGCAGCCAACCTGGAATATCTTGTGTTTCAATAGATATTTCCCAACTCGCTTGTTCTATTGGAGATCACTAGACACCATCCCACCTCCTTGTGCTATAGCAGGTTGGCGGGTGTGTGTGGGGGTAGGTGGGTGTGGGTATATTTTCTTACAAGTGGAAATATGAATGCTAGAAATCAGTAGTTATTGCTCAATTTTTTTGTCTAATCATGTAGGCCGTCGGTCTTGTACTGTTTAGGCGCTTCTATAATAATTTTCACTAATTGTGGAGAACCAATTGCTTTGTGCAGGTGGCACGGATAATTCTGTTCGTCTACTTGTTTTACCACATCTACTTCCACTATGATCAGGTACTTTTCCCTTGCTAGTTGCATCAGTATCTCGTTGATCATTTTGAAGTTATAAACTTGTTTGTTGACAATAAAACTTATCTTGCATATTGACAGGTCAAGCAGATGCACACCTTTAGCTGCATTCTGGTATTTGCTGTGCCCACAATACTGCTTGTCATGAACACGATGTGGTTTGCCAAGATCTTGAGAGGCCTTAAAAAGACGTTAGCCAAGAGGCAGTGAAGAGAAGAATGGCAACACAAGCTCACAAACGTCGACAGTCATTCCTCCGTACAGCCACTTTACAGCTACATGCACTTCCCAAGTAAAGCCGCCAGTGCAACTCGTAGCAAAATCTAAAGCCATTGTACATGATTCAGAAGTATGCTTAACACAGCCTGAAATTTTGCCTGGATGCTCTGTCTTGTACATACGTGTGTCTGGTTGTGGTCGAGGATGGTTTTTCTGTGGATCTGATGCTTCTGCGCCTTAACAATTTAGGTAGTAGTCTTCATATAGACCTAGAAAGGTTGAAATTCTGCGCTTCTGCTTACAGCCGGTGCATTCTCAACCAGTAGAAGTTTGTCTACAGTTTCGTATTCAGCTGTTCAGTTCTTCGTGTGCTGTGTTGGTTATTTTTTGAACCGGATGCTGTGTTGGCTATTGATTGTCAAGTCTGGTAATTGCCATTGTGCAGATGAGGCAAGCAGTGGCAAGAAGGTAACTGAAAGCATGAATTGTGGATTGAATTTAGATTTGTTCGTTATAGCTATGTGATGTAGGTTGGGTTGAGCTTATCTACTTTTTTTTTCTTTCTATTTGATCAGTCCAGATTTTTTTCATTTGGTGGTCTCCGGTGCTTGTACCTGGAAATGTTAATGTAGGATTCTTGCAGGCGCTGGTATTAAAGACAAAGGGGGCACGTATGTCTCTTTTCAGGCAAAGATCTGGACAGAAAGAAGGTTTACTACATGGATTGCTTTGATCGGCACTAAGTAGGGTTCACGTCGTTTTATTCTGTAACTTGTAAATGTACCCTACCGTGTGCTGACGCCCTGTTCCTGAATCATGAGCAACCGTAACAGCTGAGTAGAAATAGAGAGATATGCTTTTGCTACGACAGGCTACGGCTAAGGAGCCCTTGGAATGACATGAAGAGGTCCTTGTTTTCTGCACCGAAGATCTCATCCGCCTTTCTCAGGGTTTCCTGTGGCGCAGCAGTATATGCGAATATAAGCAATAATTCAGTATCTTAAGTTCTGAACAAATCATCTGAGTAACTGAACTTGGTCCATGGTTCCAACCTCTCGAGATTGCCTATGGGCGTTGAGCTCCTTGATATTGGCAAGAAAAGCTGCAAATTGTTCGTAGGAGAGGCGACTCCTGTGATGGGAAACCAAGTCACACTAACCTACTAGTATGAAGAATCGGACATGTAACAGGGCAAGCACGGGGACTATCATACCTTACCTGACGAAAGAACTCCTTGCCGTCTACTCTAGTAGTGCGTCCTGGAGCAGAATTTGTCGAAAAAAAATGTTGGGTAAAGTCTAAAGAGTTGCGGACTTGCAGCTATGCATCAATTCAGGAGTAGTGGGCCCTTGCAATAAACAAGGAATATGAAATTGTGAATGCCGAGTGCTTATGTGATTGCCTGATTAGCACTAACTACCTGAGATGGAACGCCCACGAGGGGGCGAGTTGGCTGCAGAGGACATCTTGCTGGAGGGCAGCCATGGTGACATCGCCATGTGGCCCTCCAATCGCGGCGAGGTGGCGCCGGACGTCAGTTTAGGCGACACCGCCGTGGAGTACCTTCTCGGGGAAGTGGCAGCGGTCCTCAGCTTCGGCGCCGGATCAGACGTGAGGCGTGGAGTGATGTGCGTGATGGTCAGCTTCTGCTCAAACGGCCTCGTCACTGTTCGAAGCAAGGGATGGACACAGCAAAGAACATCAGAAGCTACTGAAGAATGTGGCCACTTTGACACTGAAGCTTTGAAGCTGTTTGTCACTGCTACTAATCGTACCTTCCTGATTCACGCTTTCGGCTTCATTAGATCCGTCTGATAGGGAGGATACAGGATGGCTATTAGCTAGCCCATCTTCAGATAAAATGACGCAGGCATGGAATCATTTCACACGAACAGCGTGACAGAGCTTTAGTAGAAGAGACATCGTGCAAGAGAAAAAGCATACCTTTCCAAGAATTCGCTTGTGCCACCGATTGCTCACAGGTTCTTATGTCTACAGTTTCCTGAATCTGTTCAAGGAACATGAAGGATGAGGACTTTTGAGGGCCACAGCAGTGATCTTAATTTGGCTTAGGGGGTGTTTAGATTGAGAAAGATTTCCCGAAAAAATACCGTAGACAAAAATACATTGTAGATGAATAGGGTTATGTGAGTGGGAGGGGTGTGATGAATAGGGAAAAGTTGGATGAATATTGTTTTTTTGGGAGAAAGTTGGTGAACTAACTCACTGGTGAATTATCGTCTCCTAGCGACTGCATCAGATGCCTCTTGGAAGTTTCCAACTGCAAGTTCATTCGAAAGAAAAAAAAAACTGAGATCTGAGGTTACTTGTCTTATAACGGTGTGCGAGTGCCGTTTCCGTGCAACTGTGCGTCTGTGCAAGTGCTGTGATCTTGATCAGGCCACACAACACAAAAATGCAGTCACCTTGGCCAGGTCCCTTGCCAGCTTCTTGGTCGTCTGAGCGAGCGAGTCCCGCTCCTTGGCCAGCTTTGCCTTCGCGGACACCAGTATCGCAATGAAATGAACCAGCTCATCAGTAATGCAGGGCAGAGAACCGCGCCAGAAAAAAAAAACAAACAAAAACAAAACTCAAAGCAGCAAGCAGGTTTGTGGTCTCACGTTGTCGTCGAGTGCGGTGCGGAGGCGCGCGTCGGCGTCGCGGAGCGCCAGCTCGAGCCTGGCGGCCCTGTCGGCGAGCCCGGCGGCGACGCGGTCCCTGTCGGCCAGCCTCTGGCGTAGCCGCGCGGCCTCCAGCTCGAGGCGCGAGGCCCGGGCCGCCACGGCCACGGCCGTGATCTTGCGCGCCACCTCCAGCTGCTCGTACGGGTCCGGCGGCAGCGCGGCCGCGATGGCGTCTGGTAGCCCCGCCGCCGGCGCGGGCGCAGGCTCGGGCCCCGGCGGCTGCGAGGCGGTGGCGGTGGACGCGGCGGGCGTGGGGGTCTGCGTCATCGGAGGCGGAGGGCGTAGTAGGACTAGAGGGGGGGGGGTGGCGAGATCCGAAGCGGGGAGCCGCGGTTTATCATACGTACGGGAGAGCTCGCGCTCGGGGCGTGGACGGTGGCGCGAGGTGGGGACTGTGGTGGCGCGACGAGTGGCGGGGTTCCTTTGCGTGCGTTTGAATACGCGCGCCGGCGCCGCACGCACTGGAGTTCGGGCTCCGTCGCTTTTCTCTCTTTGGCTTTCTGCCGCCTTCGGTGACCGGGACGACGAGTCGATGCTGGCCGGGTGCTCTGATTAACAAAGAGTTAAATACACCAGTTGCCTCGAACTTGTCTGATGTGCCACTAAGATCTATAAATTTGCAAAATCGAAATTTGACACCCTAAACTTGTTATGTTGTGTCACTTAAGTTCATCTCTTCATTTGGTGCCACGTGGCATGAATATATGAAAAAAAAAGCCCTCCAAATATGCCATCTTGTAGCTTCGCGTCCTCCATATTTGAGAGAGAGTGGGGGTCACCAGTACCACCGCTGGACTGAGCTGCTGGACTTCGGCTGCCCATCACTCCCGAGTCTCGACATCATGTGCAAGCGAGCTCTTGTCGTCGCCAGCAGCCAGACATACACCTCCTCACTGGTTCAACCAATCTCACATCTAGTAGAATGATGACACCGATCCGTGTTTGTCCATGAGCTTTCTGCCAGGCGCAGGGCCAGAAGGCGCGCACCACGACGGCGTTGCCGGCGCGCATGTGGTGGCAGGACACGAAGACAGAACACTGCCCCGTGAGGTAGTAGGTCCGGGCCCTGGGGTCTTGCCGCAGTGTCATGCGGTAGGCGCGACCAAGGCGGCGAGCACCCGCACGGGCAGCTCGGCGCCGAACACCAATTGGCACTCCGGTGGCGTGAGCATGCCCAGCAGCGACGACTCCATGACCAGGCCAAAGGGGAGCACGAGGGGCGCCATGTCGCGACTGCGGTCCGAGAAGGTGAGCTGCTTGGTGAGCACCAGCGCCGGCCGCGTGATGTGGAGACAGAGAAACTCCGCTCGGAGCCTGTCCTCGCCGTGCTCCTCCTCCCCCAGGTTCAGGCCCGGGCGCGCAGTGCGAAGGACCCTCCCCTTTCCAGCCATGGCTGGCCATCTCTTGGATCGCCGTGGCCGCCTCGTTGGGGTGGTAGCGCACGACCCTCTTCTTGAGCAGGAGTAGCTCGGGAAGGACGGCGACGTGGTCCGCGTCCTCCTGGTAGGACGAATGGTGCAAGGCCGATGAAGTAGCTAGCTAGGCAAGCCAGGTCGGCAATGGCAAGAGAGAGGTGACAGGGATGAGGAGGACATAGAATGAGAAGATGATAAAACTGGAGGGTCTTTTTGCATATATTCATCCTATGTGACGCCACGTCAAGGGGTATGGACCTAACTGGCACAACTTAAGTTTAGGATGTCAGATTTTGATTTTACGAGTGTGTGAACCTAAGTGACACCTTGGGACAAGTTCAAAAGGCTGCTGGTGTATTTAACTCATTAACAAATGTCAGTGCTGGTGGAGTAGTGTGCAGCCGTCTCGATCAAAATGCTCCGGAGCAGCGCGACCCCGCACACTGCACGTGTTTGTTCTTCGCGGACCACTTGGCGCGTGATCTGTCTTGGGCTCATCAGAGGCGTCAGACGGTAAGGCGCTAGTACAACGAACGCAGCTTTGGTGCGTGAATCCGATTCAGGGCCTGTTTGGTCCCACCTGGAGGTGGAGGCTGTAGCGGTTAGATTTCGTTAAATTTTGTGATGTCAGGTTCGTTAAGCAACCTTGTCGTTGTAGTATAGTGGTGAGTATTCCCGCCTGTCACGCGGGTGACCCGGGTTCGATCCCCGGCAACGGCGATTTTTTTGTCTATTCCCTACCTTTTATTGGCCTCTGTTTTTTTTTTTTTTTGAGCCAAGCCTGTGTTTGTTGTGGGCTCAAAGTCGGCCCACTCGCTTCCGTACCACCGATAACCTTGAGGTCGGTTCAACGGCTAACCTTCGGCCTCCACCGACTCCGCAAGCCACGCCAACCGGCGGAACAGCACAAACCCTAAACCCCCTCCCCCCAATCGGCATCTCGCCGGGGCCATGGCGGCGGAACCACCGGAGGCCTCTTGCTCGCGGGATGCCCCGCCCGCGGCATCCTCTTCCGCCGCCGCCGCCGCCGGCGGCGGCGGCGGCGTAGGCGGCCCCAACCCGTGTTGCGCAAAGGTAATCAACCCTCTTTCTGCCCTAACCCTCACGCCGCATCCTGTTTCGTTCTCGCGTCCCTCCGTTCGGTTCTTGATGCGTTTTTTTTTTCTTTTCTTGGGATGTTTTTTTTTGTGGGTGTTGGGTTCCGCAGCTCTGGAAGAAGTGCCAGAAGCTGGAGACGAGCCGGACGGCGTTGCGGGAGGCGGTGAAGCTGCTGCAGGCCGAGAGCGAGAAGCTGCAGAAGGAGAACTCGGAGCTCAGCAAAGGTACCTACCTATTCGACTGCCCCACGCCATAGAGCGTTCCGCGATTTCCTTTCGCAGTGCGTTGCTTTGTTGTTTTCTTTTCTGCATTACGATTCGTGGGTACAAATAGAAGATCACCTGAAGTATGCAGAGGTAATGCACATGTTGGGACTGTAAGCATTATATCCCAATAGTTCTGGCCTTCTGGGCCATCATTTTGTTCATTTTGTTTAGTCAAACTACTGATTATTTCTTTGTTGTGCTGAACTGCTGATAGGAAAGTAGGTTGCCTTTTTTTTCTTCTCATTCCTAGGTTGCATCCACTGAAAGTAGACCTTTGTCTTATTAAAAAACTACTCTTTGAAGTATCTAATGCTCTAAATTCTAATTTCATAGCATGTTAGTAGCATTTCTCATTCCTAGTTGCATCCACAGAAAGTAGACCTTTGTCTTATTAAAAAAACTACTCTTTGAAGTATCTAATGCTCTAAATTCTAATTTCATAGCATGTTAGTAGCATGCTAGCAGGATTTTTAACAGAAGGTGCCCCGAGAAGATGAATCTTTCAAAGTATGTCTGATTTCTCTTAATTGCTTCATATATTCATGTTTGATTTCTCTTCAATGCATCTTGTAGTCATCAACATCTATTAACCCCCGGTTTTATCCTTACCAGTGCACTTTAGAACACTTGACTTGATTACTTGAATTGATCTTACTCATCCCATGCACATGGAATTTTTTATGAACTGTATGTGTAGCACGCACGCATCTTGAAACCATTTGTTATGTATATCATGTTTTGATGTCGTATTATATCTGGTTTTTTTATGCACAGTTTGCAAGGAGGAACGACTACGAGGTGATTCAGCAGAAGCAGCTAGGGCAACCGAGTCTGATGCCAGAGATCTACTGGAAAAGGAGTTAATTGAATTAAAGACGCAGAACTCAGTTCTGCAGCAATCACAAAATATCTGCAAAAATGATAATGAGCTATTACGCATCTCTGAACTGGAGGAAGAAAATAGAAAGCTCAGGCAGGTTTTAGGAGAAGAAAGGAAGAAGATTACTTCTGAGAAGAAAAAAGCCGAAGAAGAAAAGAGCAAGGCTCTAGAAACGCAAAAGGTACTGAAGTCAGAAACACAGAAATCTGAAGAGTTTAGAAGGGTTGCTGATACTGAAAGGAAAGTTGCCAATGATTGGAGAGCTTCGTGTGAAAGGCTGAGGAGTGAAGCAAATGAAGTCAGAGCACAGTTGGCTGCTCAGATTCGAAAAACAGAAGAGGCACTTAAAAGGGTTGAAACAGAGAAGCAGACGGTAGCCAGAGAAAAGAAACGTGCTGATTCAGAGAAATCATTGTCTGAAAAGAACAAAACACTAATTGAAGTTGAGAGGAAGAAAGTATCAGCAGAGAAGTCCCGTGCTGACAATTTATTTGCAAAGTTAGAGGAGCAGAAGAGACTCAATGAGCATTTGCGAACTAGCATTCAAGTAGAAACGAAGAAAGCAATAGATGAGAAAAAGCGAGTGGACCATCTGTTCCAGAAATTGGAAGAGGAGAAAAAGCAGAGTGAATATTTATGGAGAAAGACAAATGAACTTTGTTCTGGTAGAGATGCAATTTCCTCTGGCAATTGCGAGCGCAAACATGTTGATACAGCTTCTGGGGGCGCAAATGTGAAACTTCTCAAAGAGAAGCTTAAGCTTAAGAAAGAACAACTAAAGCATGTGAAGAATGTGTCAAAGCTAGATAAAGCAAAAAATGCTTTGATAAGAAGAGAGCTTCAACGTTTAAAACAAGACTGGATGCAACTACTGAGTCGATTTAACATGCTCGATGACCACCTTGCTGGTGGTGTTGAAGGTATTCATGTCTTAACAGAGGTCTGTATCCTTATTCATTAATGTCTTCATCTATGTTTGGTAAGGTTATTTTGGTAAAAACTGGAACATGCTTAAAATTTCTTAACAATAGGCAATGATAGCTCTAGCAATGGATATGCCTTCATCCCCAATGTAGTTTGGTATTTCTTCACGGTCTCTCTTCCCCTGTAGATCATTATAGATTGGTTATGTATTAGCAGTTATAATTCATAAATTATATGTTGTAATATATATATGAACTGTACGTCCTGTAATCTGGCTGCTAATAGGTTACATATGTTTTTTTTAAGTTTGTGTATATGGGATTTCCTCTCCTAATTAGATAAGCTGATTTGATTAACGGCATTATTTCATACTTGCAGTTGAAGCAGCATCCAGAGATACATGGCAACTTTGAACAAAAGTTGCTTCCTAATGATTCAGTTCCTGCTCCATATTTTGGGTTGCAGGCTGGAATGGTTCCATTCGTCTCTTCTATCCCAAGAGAATATGCATCATATCAGTTACCCAGAGAAAGCTGCACACGGCCAATTTCAGGTACTAGCTCTGAATTAGGGCCTCCTCTTGGTAGCTCTCACAGAGCAAAGTCAAAAAGTCACCGCAAACCTTCATATCCCACATCCATATCTGATGAAAAGTTCATGGGCTCACAGGATAAAGATAGCCTACTTGTGTCCTCATCAAAAGATATCAGAAAAAAACAGACATCAGTTGTTCCCGAGCTTCCTCCTAATAAAAATTGTGAAGCACTGAAGTTGCCTTTGTCTGGCTGTACGAAAGTTACAGATAAAACACTTGGCGGTGATAGGAAAAGAAAAAGGAGCAAAATGTCTCTAGAACCCACTGCCTCTCAGCATGGTTTGCTGCATTCGAAACCGAAGGACCATGCTACCACTTCAAATGACATTTTAGCAACTGAGGACAATACTTCAGGTCTGCAGCAAGCAAATAACACCATGCTGTGTGTGACTGAAGGTGACACGGAAATTCATAGGAGGGAGTATCTTGCTGCATGTGATAAAGCTCCTCCCTTCAGTTTCCCTTCTAAAGGGGGAAATGACTGTGCAGGTAGCAAGTTTGCTTCATTGCTCTCGTTTGAGGAAATGATCAGGGAAAACTGCTTAAAGTTGCTCAATTTTGATGATGATGCAGATGAGGAGAAGTACAGAAAGGCAAAGGAGAGACCTCTTTCGCCAAACCTGCCCATTATTCGACCCCACAGAACTAACTTGTCCACATGTGAACCTCACAGTTTGGGTGATAGAGCTCTCGACTATTGTCCTGGCTCTGGATCTGATTCCATGCGATCCAAAGTATTGGAAGTTGAAAAGCCTGGAATTCAGAAATCAACTCACAATCGTATCCAGCTTGACCCATCCTCAAATAGAATTGAGTTTAGTGACTTTGTCGAACAGCTTTGTGCGGAGGAAGTGCCTAGTAAAAACAGCTCACATCAGATTTGTGACAGGTGGCCTGGACTGCAAACCATAAGTGAGACAACACTGACCAAGCCAAACAATTTGGATTCAAATAGTATGCTTGGGCATTATTGTGGATCCAAAAAAACTCCAATGCAATTAGTTGTGTTTACTAAAATGAAAAAAAGGAACATGGCCAGCATGTTTAGATATTGGGAGATGCTGAGTTTTCAATCTCGAGAGCATTCTAAGGAATCTTCTATTGACAGTCCATTGCTTGAAAAAGTATCAACTGACCCATCACTATCTACAGAGTAAGTTTGTTTTCATGGTTTGCGTTGTATGCACCGTTGTAAGCACAAGCGAATGTTGTTTCTATTATTTGCAGTATATTATTAGAACTAAATGGTCAGATTTTGTTTCGCAGGGAGCAGGTTTCCCTCTTTTTTTCCCTTTTGCTGTTGGATACTAGATTCGCAGAAGAAACGTTTGTGGGTGGAAATTATGCCTCGTCAGCGTTTTCCTTAGCTGGTATGACATCTGAAAATCTTTTTATATGTTAATTTCTTGTTCTACTCCATTTACCTCAGGTTCTCCATTATTTGCTTGCTAAACTGCTAAGTTTTTCATTTTTCTGTTATCGTTTACCATTATTCTTCTCTTATTATTTTGATTATTAGTATAAATGTCTGATCATTGCCTTCTATCGCTTCTAAAACAGTGTTTCACTATGAAGGGGTTTGCTTTCATATGGTTTTAGCATTTTATCAGTGGCCTTTTATCACTTGCATGTGATCAGTTCAGATTTAATTCATCACACCCTGTGGAGTATGTTTTTTTTTTCCGTGGCTTATTTCACAACTACCTAATCAACTCATTTTTGCTCATTGTATGATTTGACCAAGCTATTGAGGGAATGAGGGCCCACCATACATATGTTAGAATGATTTGTTGAGTCGTCTTTGATCAGTATCATATGCTAACTACTAAATGATAACTTTCATTCCTTGCAGTGAGATCTCGTATGGAAACAAGGTGGACCATTCTGAAAGGGGATCAGATAAATGTTCTTATCTCCTTAATTGAAGATTTTATTCTGAACAAAGAAGTTGTAGTAAGTGAAAAAATGGGACAGAAGGGTTTTGGTGCAACTAAGGATAATAAATTAGATGATGAAGGCGGAATAGAACTATCAGTTAAAGCTGCCAAAGTAAATCAATTTATTGCCGCCTGCATTCTGTTGGCTTCAATTTGTATGGAAGTGGATAGAGTGGATGTTGTTTTAGAGGTTTCATACAAAGTTCTCCAGATGGGTAAAAGTAATCTTTTGTGGACTCTGGCGGCTCTCCATATATTTGGTTCCATCTGTGGTGATAAGTTTATCTTTCCAAAGAGTTGTAACTTTCTTACGACAGCTATACGTTTGGTCGTCCTGCTTCTTGAGAGTAAAGACACTTCTATGTGCCTTATGTCATCATATATCCAGTCAAACAAACCAACAACATTACCGTCCTGTGCACATTGCCTGTTCGATGTGGATACAGTTTCCGTAGATGGTTTCATCTCTTCTCTATTGGATGAGCTGGATTTATGCTCTCAGCTATGGAATAACCATGGCTTCTCAAATGAAACTACACGGTGTAGTTCTCATTTGGGATCAACTGGACTTGAGATTAACTGTGGTGAACCTTGCAGTGTCTTCAAGCAAGGAAAACTTGCAGAAGATAATGATAAACACCCTGAGAGGATCAATTTATGCTACTTCACTGAGCTAATTTCTTTGTTTGAGCTCTTTGGGATCTATATGGTATGTGCATCTTTGTTTCAGTTTTTCTTTCTCCATGCATCAAAACATCGATACAATTTCAGCCCACACCCATCTAATTTTGATGCACTATATATCCTTTTCAGGCTGCTAAGTAATTGTTCTTTTTTTACGTTCACCAATTTGGAATTTTGCATATATATTGAACAATTACCATCATTCATAGCCCTAAATTTGTTCTGATTTTTATGGTTCAACTTTTAACACTATCTGTTTCAGTATTGGACTGATTATTTTGTCTACCTTTTTAGAGCTGTGAATGGACATACACCAATGTTGCTGTTCGTCTCCTGGAGATTTTGGAATCGTGCATGTGCGATGAGTTTGCAGCTGCTCTGTTAGTACTTGTCAGCCAACTCGGAAGGTTTGCCCTTTTGCCCATATACTGCCTTGTTTTGAATTGTTCCATGCTTTACTTTTTGTGTCTTGTATCAACATTTGAACGGAGTCTAGCATCATAGAATATTAGAATTCATAATGTGTGCGTGCTGTATGTGGCACACTATTATCCTGGATGGCGTTTTGTGGTGAATATACCCCTAATTTGCTAACTGGTGATTTTTAATAAATTGTGAAAGATAAATGCTGGTCAAATATTTTATTAAAAAAAATCATAGGTCCTAACAACTTTTCATACATGGTTCTATAATGCACATGGCTTTACATGACAGCTAGGTCTGATCGTCGTGCCAGTGATTCCACTGTATTATCCTTGAGGACTTTTTTCCCAGTAGGGCAAACACAAAATTCTAGATGTCTCAACCCCAGGATCTTGGCATATCCTTTGAACTTTTGGTCCCAGCCCTCAATTTTTTTTTAAATTTGTTACATTTCCAGTATTCGTATTCCATTGTCCAAGCTTAAACCAACATTTTGTTAAAGGAATAGGTCTAACAATAATTGTAATTTTGTCGTTTGGGACATTATGATTTTGCCTCTCTTAAGGATCAAGCACACATACATTGGTACATGTGCATACAGCTCTGACTTTGTATGTACTTTATTGCCAGTTTCCAGTATTTCTAAATTTGTTCATAATATGTATGATATACTTGATTCATGCATTTAACATTTTGCTGATATTTTATTTGCAAATTTGTAGATTCTTTGTTGATGATGTTGGTTATGAGCAGAGAAGAGTTAGTGAGATGAGGGACAAGTTATCATCGTTGTTAGGAGGGACAAGTTTTACAAAATCAAGGAGTTTAAGTGTTCAGTTTTCTGCCATTGGTGCGTTGCTCAGCGTCATTCCACTGCCATTTGACAGCATTGTTGCCACTCAAAGTACACAGTTATCAGGTCCCTTTGCTATGTCAGCAAGACAAATTTCTGAATGGTTTGTTCAGTTAAGCGATGAGCATCAATCTTTAGCTCGTTCCTTTTTTGGCTGAAAGTTTATCTATTGCTGCATGCATGGTTAGTGCCTTTCATGGACCAATGAAGATGGCCCTGTGCAGTTTTGATATGATCCGCACAGGTGTATTCATGGTCTCCAACATGATCTTGGATCACTCCCTTGCTTTGACAGTTGACACTGCATAGAGGATGATGTTTGATATCAACTTTGAAGACGCTAAAGTATTTTGCAGGTCATCATTTTTTTTTGTCAACATCATGTTGTCATAGAAATTCTGCAAGAGCAGCTAAGAAACCCAACAGCGAAGAATTTGGATAAAGGAGATGCAAACGCTGGGGCTGGGCCAAGAATTGTGTTTTCAACAGAAGTCCGAGTCAAAGCATGATTGAAGTTTTTATGCACTCTTGGATGTCAACTTGGTGAGGATATCTGTGACTATTGAATGAAGGATTCCTAGTTTGAAGAGAGTCTAATTAATACGTGATGTCTGTAAGATTGCCAAATGGCAATGGTCTGAAGAATGCTGCAAATCACGATTGTCAGGTGGATGAGATAGTCTAGTTGAAATTTTAGATGGCAGACAAGATTTCTGTTCCAGTGCTTGTGCAAGGAGGTGATACAAATTTTGACGATCTCACCTGCTTGTCCTGCGTGACAATTTTTTTTCTCTCTCCTCTGTTAGAGAATGTAGGTAAGAGGTGTTTGCCTATCTGTTTGGCTCTGTAATTACACGTCTATGAAGTCAAATGATTTCTTGGGTACGGCTTAGCTTAGCAATGGCAGACCTGAAGTTCCATGATCTATTAATTTTCGCCCACACTCTCCTGTTAATATAGTTTCGCCTTTTATTCTCTCAAATATGCCTGTTGGCAACAAATTTCTTGCAGGCTTGTTGCAATGTTATCTTTTGTTCATTGCATTTCAAGTTTTGATATATTCCCTCTATCTACGTTTACTATGTATCTAGGCTTAATCCCAAAATACTAATCGTTTTGTCTTTTGATAATCTATATTAACAGTTGTTAATCCCAAAATACTAATCGTTTTTTAAAAGTTGTGTGGAAAGGAAACATTAACAATCTTATATAGGTTGAGAGTTGTTATTGGAGTGGAATGGGGATGCAATGAAAGAAAACTTTGTCTGATGGCAGTGTTAATGTTTCTCTGATAGTTTGTGAGGTAACGTGATTCCATAGAACAATCTGTCTCACGCAGGACTTGCGTTCATTATCAAGGTTTGACCCCTGTACTGGCGAGGTCAAGGTCACTGCACTTGATATATGTTTGACAGGAACTGCGGCGAGCTACCTGACAGTAGGCACTGGTGAATCATCTTGGGTTGGAAGCATATTCCCTTCATCGCACTGCACGCTCCCTCCTGAATCATAACTAGATAGCCGCAGCCCGCAGATGAGGAAATTTGCAGCCATGGATGGATTATTCGAGGTGGATGCCCGAGTAGTGCCAGGCCCGCATCCTCAGTTCGTGCCGATCCTGCAGTCCGTTCGTTAGTCTCACGTAGCCATCACACACACACACTACCGCTCTACTCAGGTGGTAGCTAAAGGCTAAAGCCACAGACGTGGCGAAAACAACCGGCCGCCCAAGCCTGAAGGCTGAAGCCTCCCCGCTACCACGCGGTGGACACCGGTGAAATCCCCGCTCGGCGGGGCGGGCGCGGGGCGGCCCCACGTGCACGGCGACCGACCAACCCAACGGTGCGCCGTGGCGGGTGCGTTCGGTACCGGTCGGTGGGGGCGCGGACGCCCGCCCGGCCGCCCACGCACCGTGCACGGCTAGACAACGCGCACGCCTTGGCGTGCAGCCACGCGGCGCCCGTGCCCCCCCGCGACGTCTCGCTTTCCGCCGCGCCTGGGTGAGGGCTGAGGCCGACCCGGCCACGTGCGTCGGCGTCAAGCGGAGAGACCCGCGCGTGGACGGACGCGTGCCGATCCGGTCGCGGCCGGGGCTCCTTCCTTCGTCCGGATTTTTTCAGCGCGGAGACCGGGCGGCGGGGCAGTTCGTTTGTTGACGCGGCCGGTCCGTCCAGTCCAGATCCGGGCACGGCGCGACCCGTTCCTCTCCGGCCATCGCTGTCCGACGACGATTAGTGCCGGGTTAGGTTAGGCAGGGCGCTGGCCGGACGATCATCCTCGGCTCCGTTGTCCGTTCGACGCTTTGGTATTTTTTCAGGTATATATACGTAGCCGGTGGCCGCCAGGCTCTGAGCGCGACAGCGCACGCCACCACCGGCCCGCGTCCCTCCCCTTTTGCGCCGCGCGCGCTTGCTTATGTGTCAAGCAATGGCCCTCTTGCAGGTGGGACGGTGGATTAGTATAAGCGTTAAGCAAAGCCCGGTGGGGGAGACTGGCCGGCCGGACAGACAGGCAGCGCTGCTGTGCCGTGCACGCGGGGAGATCCCAGCTGACGAGCTCATCTCGTTTGTTAACGGCCGCGATCTTAGAAGGCTACGGAAAAAGACGCGATTGCTTCTGTAATTAGCAGCGTGTGCTCATGATGATGGCGAGCTATGAACTATGACAACCACTGGCCGCCCTAGGCGCTGGATCCGGTGCTGTCTCCACTCGATCTCCTAGCCTAATAAAACGACCATGACAATTGACTATGACGCGTGCATGCGTGTTGCCTATGGCTTCGCCGCCTCGCACGATCTCTTGTAGGTAAGTCGTACAAGTGTGGGCGGAAAGGGTAAAGAGCTTTCCCTTTTTACCATGCAACGCATCCAAAAAGAGATCAATCAGGTGACAGTGCAAACTCGTGTCCGGACGAGGAGATAAACAAAGCTAACATCGACGGATCGACCAGGCCGTATATCGGCTCACCAACCACTCCGTCTCGTCATTTTCCGAGCAGTTCGCTCGCCCGGCGCTTCCACAGTTCCCACTTCCGCAACCTACGGCACCCAACTGCCCACCGGAAACCCGAGCACCCACCCAACTCGGCATATCCCTTCCGGCCATGTCGTCTTGCCGGCGACCAAAACCTGACAGAAAATGATGCGCCCGGCGGGACGGTGGCCATCTCCCCGAGCTCCCAGCCTCGGGACAAGGACAAGAACGGGAGACGGGAGCGCGACGCGACCCGACCCCAACAACATCATCCGCCGCGGGCGCTTTCGTCCTCTCTCCCGGCAACCGGGTAGACGGTCGGCGCCGTGCGGATAAAGCACGAGGGGAGATCAGCACGAGCGCCTGGAAAGATTGGATGGATGGATACCGCCGGCCACCCGACTGGCTTTTTGCCGTGCCGTGTACTACGTGGCGAGCGACTTTTGACTGGGCATGGCATGGCGCATTTTGGGGGCGTTGGGGTTTGGTGGCCGGGTCTATCCGCGAGCTATCAGGGGCGGGGAAAATCCGTGGTGGTGGCAGGAGGATCGACTCGAGGGCCATGCAATATTTGTCTGGTGTGCTATCTGGACGTTTCTATGTTGACATAAACAGCTTTTTAAAATAATCCTGGGCCCGTCGGACCATTTTCGTACTACTAGCATAGTGTACCAAATGTAGTAAACGAGTTGTTCAGAATATTCAGCAGCTGGATCTTACGCACCAACGAAAAAAAAATATACTGAAATTAAAATATCTGCAAAAGACCTGTTCTAACTCCTGCAGTTCTGTGGGTTACCAAATTTCAAAATTAGTTGGCGTAGTAACTTTGCAAATTTACAAAACGAACTCATCTTAACACAAATTAAACTCTTCAAAGTCCATTTCTTCACATTAATTCCACAGAAGATTCTTGGACAACCTGATGTTGTGGTTGTGGGTAGCCGTGCAGTGCAGGTAGCGTTTTGGAGGTTTTGGTGATTTAAATCAGGCTCCTCGGAACATATGCCTTCCAACCATCCCCGTGACAAAGAATATTCCACTTATCAATAATTCTCATCCCGAAGAAAAATAAGAAAAAGAAAAGAGGAGAAAAGGACCTCTTGCTGCACCATCCAAAAGGGGAGCATCCTGCAACACTGTCGTCCACACATATGAGCTTTCCTCCTCACAAAAATAAAGGCGCGTGCTGCTTTTGGAGAATCAGTTTGGTACCAACGCTTTCCATGACAACTTCCTTCTAGATGCTGTTCCAGCTTCGCCACAGAAAAGCTCTGTGAAAAAGGTTGAACAGTAGGAGCACAACAGAGGGCTCATGACATGTCTCAAGGGACGCTGGGACCCAAAAAAAAACAAAAAAAGAAAATAAATACTAGTCACTGTGCTGACTGGAAGTCTGGAGGCTTTGAGTTGATGGGGTTGCTGAAATAGCTACGGGAACGGTGTCAACTTCACACTCGGACGATAATCCAGGAACCGAATCTGGTCGCAAGTTGCAACCGTCAACCGTGCCAATGAAGCAGTAAACAAGCCACCACTTGCACCATGCTTGTCTCCCGGTGTTGCCTTCGGTTGAAGCTTTACTCCGACATTTTATTTTAGGAGTAAAGCGTGATTCAGAATTAAGCTGCACCAAAGTGGCTAAGATAACTCCCCTGTTTCATAAAGATGTTAATTTTAATTTTTACGAAAAAGTATAAAACTCTTCGACGTAAGGGTTTAGAATTTGGTCGGCTCGTTGCTATTTTCTGAGCTACTGAGGTGACAATATACCTTGATGTTCTCTTGCAAATTTCTGTTTTGAAGAAAGGTTACCGTGACAATAATGCAAAGATATTTAAAATGAATATCATTCAAGTTGAGGTTGACAATGACAAGTGTGGTCGAAAGGACATATGTTTGTCTTTTTAGTATTGTGGCACGACAATCATGCATGAAGGGAACTTAAAAACAAGTTACATTCACTATCCAATTATCAATTCCTAATAGATCAATCAGAGACCAAATATCTGTAACGTGAAAAAGATGGATTTGCAAGTAACAAGAGGAGTCTGTGACAGAAGTTCTAAATAAAACTGACAAGAGAATTGCATGTAATCTCGCAAGCTGAAACTGTGACAATAGGTTACAACACTCGATGGGGTCTTTTTGGAGAAAAGTTTTGATGAAAAGAGATCTCATTGGCCATTGGCCAACGCTTACGATGGAGTGTATACATGACTTACACCAGTTTAGATTAATGCACGATTGCATTAGCAACTCTAAGTGTGCATTTACAGTAGCTTTTTATTTGTAAATTCGCAGTAGATATAGGTGAATCATTTTGTATTCTGACTGGTATCGTTTCTATCCTCATATTTTTTTTTCTTTTTCGAAGTTATCCAGTACTCCCTCCGTCTCAAAATAAGTATCTTTCTCACTTCCGGAGAAAACTCTTCGGTCAATTATATATAAAAATATATTAGAAATTATGGTACAATATAAACATTATTAGATAGATGTATAGATCTAGTTTTTTATAAAAATCATTTAAAAATTTAAATATTATACGTATTTTCTACGAACTTAGTCAAACTCATGGCACGAATACCCAAAACGACATTCTTTTTTGGACGGAGTAGTAGTAAACAATTGGCGAGATGGCCAAAGAGAATCGAATCCGAGGAGGGAGCGCTCACTAAAGAAGCCGGCCGCTAGTACAGAGAATCAGGACCTTCATTCACAGACGAATAACAATCGCTAACCCCATGCCAAACCCACACCCAATAGGCCAATACCACCATTAGTGAGACAAACAATCATAGAGGAGAGAGAAAGCTGAGCGCTGGAGCAGCAGGGCTAGTAGATCATCAACCACAACAAAAACAAAAAAATAGATTAAGCTATCTTATGTAATAAAAGGCATCCTAGAGAAAGAGAAAGCACAAAGCACCATTCACACACACACAAAAACAAATATAGGTGAGAATGAGCTAGAGTGACATACAAGCCAAAGCCAAAGTCTGCTCCTCCCCCTCTTATCCTCCTTCCTATATCTCATCAGCCATTGCTAATCTCCCTCCCTCTCTCTTGATGTGCCTTTAGAATTTGAGACCCGAATTTCTTAACCCTGCTAGTACTGCTACTAATCCAGGGGATTTTTTTTCTTTAGTTTTTTTTCGTCCTAATAGTTTTTCTTCGGGAGCCATAAATTCACCTGCCGCGTCTTGTATTTCGGAAATATTTTTATTTAAAGCAGGAGAGAGAGAGAAAGACAGAGGGAGGGGAGAAGTAAGCAGCAGCCGAGGCCGAGCTATCCCTCACCCAGCTCTCAGATCCGAAGCCGGGAGGAAATCGCGCCAACAAGCCTTAGCCCTAGATGCGCGCCAGCGCCTGCTGCCGGCGCCGCTGCTACTGCTACTACTGCTGGTAGGATTATTCCTGCGGAGATGCTGGGCGTGGAGCCCGGCGGCGGCGGCGGCGCGTCCTCCGCTGCAGGTGAGGCTTCTGGCCGCTGAATTTGCTGGGCTGGTGGGTTTCTCGCCGCGTTTGATCTGTTCGCCGGTTTGTTCGGTTGTTGTTGTTAGTTGTCTGGTTGTTGGTGCTGCTCGGGCCGATTTGGTGGGTGCTCGGGTTGGGCACCTCTGTTGCTACGTTTCTGATGCGAATCTTCGGGCTCTGATGGAGAATTATTCCAGTGAGGCCTCTGGGCTCAATAAGCTTAAGAAAAAGTGGATTTTTTTTGCTGGAATTGTTTTCCGTGCTGTTGCTGTGTGTTATGTTCATGGTTTATCGCTCGTATCTGAATTGAAAAGTTGTTCCTTTCCAATTCTGATATGATCTGACGTTTCTTCCTGCAGAGAATTTTGACGCCGGGCAGTACGCCTTCTTCGGCAAGGAGCCGCTGGAGGGGTTCGAGCTCGGCGGTTTGGAGGACGCCAACGGCGATGGCAATGGCGGTGGATTCGGTGGGCCAGAAGAGGGGCTGTACCGTCTCTCCTCTGTTGGAGAAGAGGTGCGGATTCGGAAGTCATCATGTCCACATAGCGTCCATATTTTATCATATCTGCCTCTCCTTCCGCGTTTCTGCGTTTGGTTCTCGTGCATGCTTTATCTCTTTCTCGGTAGTAGGTCAATTTTGCATGGCCCCGACTGATAGTGGAGGATTGGTGCGGGGAGCAATCTCGAATATATTCCTGTGGGCCACAAGGGCAAAATTTAGTGGAATTCAGGTTCACATAGACACAGTAGTGCTGCTGAAATTGGGTTTTCGAGTGATTATAGATATAGGGGGAATTGTGTACTTGATTGTAGGCACCCTTAATGTGTGAATGAATGGGTTGGAGTTTACTTGGTAGCACAAGAGCTTTATTTTTAGGATGGGGTCACATATCACTGCGATGGAAGAAGAGTAATACACCCTTTTGTTAAATTGTCAAGACATTGTCGACCCTCACTTGAACATTGTGAATGTTTTTTTTTTTTTGGGGGGGGGGGGGGCAAAGGGTAGTGATATAGATTTTCTATTTGAAAAAAGTGTAACGAAATAAACAGTGTCTACAGTAGCCTCTCAATCACAAGCCTATTTTCAGCACCTTTGTGACTTAGGTCGATTGCTACCAATGAGCCAGATGATGGTTTGAGATTGCGGTGTGGTGGAGCTTCTGGAATTCATTTCATTGCTGCTCTGCCTGTGAGACACCCCATGCTTTGTAGGACACAGACTGACGTTTCTGCACTTTGGGATCCATATTTGATTGCCAAGATAACCACAATGACTCAAAATCAATTAGTTGGTTGGTGATAAATGATACTTGTTGAACAATCTAGATGCTATGTTGGTAGCCAATGACAGTTATCGTGGCTTACTGCTGGTACGAGTTAATTACCTGGGAGTTAACGATCACATGTAATGCTGTTTTTTTGAAGTCTTGTGATTCTCATGATTCTCTATCTATTGGGATATGTACATAAGAGAGAGGCCAACTCGGTATCCATGTAAAAAGTTCTGTTCTGGGGTTTACATATGTATTTGAAATTGATAATTGAAAAACCATTGTCTATTTTTTATAATTGATACTGAGTAGCCATAAATCAATTTGATTTTGTTATGCCATTAAGGAAACACCATTGTGGATACACTGTACTTAATGAAGACGTAGCCTTCAGCTTTTGAACTGATTACTTTCAAAGCTGATGTTTTACTGGCGCGTGGACTGTGGGGGGTGGGGGCATGTGTAACTGGAATCCCTCCATACATGTCATTGTTTTTCGTGCTTCCATTTCTTCCCTTCATTCTTAATTCTGAAGTTCAATATTTATATTCACGATGTATTTTAATTCCATCTATTCTACTCTGCAGATGGATGATCTGAGTAACTTGTCTGACGTTGATGATCTTGCAAGCACCTTTGCTAAGGTATGTTGTTTATTTCGTTTTGAAATTCCTATTCTGAAATTTCACTCTATCTGACTTTGATGCATTTTGCTTCCTTTTCTCTGGAATTGAGGTCTTTGCGTGTTTGCTTTGACCTTTGATTAGTATATGCTACAGCTGTTGCTCCTTCGTATAGCAGATTTTTCTGGGTACATTATGCTTTGTCATACTTACATGAGAACAAACATATTATGGAACCAACTTGAGTTCTCATTGTAACTTCAAAAGCAAACCTTTACGCTTAATGGTATTCATTGAAGTTTCTGCTTTCACCGTAGCAGACAGACATTTATTAGGAAGCTTACAGGCAGTGACGCAGTGTACCTGTGAGGCAGTGTCCCCAGCTGAGCTGGATAATGTCACAGTTTAAACATATGTCTACAATTCTTTTGGCATGACAGTGACATGAATCATGGTTACAATCAAAACGTAGGGCCCACTTACGGCCTTTTTGCCCCTAAATTCCTAAGCTGTGGTGTTGAAACATGTTGTGGAAGGATATTATTTTTTTAAGCATAATCTTGTATTGCTTCCACATGTGTTGATGTTTTAGGATGGCTTTGTTTAGACTTCTGCTTGCTTAGTATTACGCTTTCATTCTATTACTTGGCACACACTGAGCATTCACATGTTTTGCTGGCAGTTGAACCGAAGTATTAGTGGAACCCGGAATCCTGGTGTTATTGGGGACAGGCGATCCATTTCAAGAGGAAGTGAGTGATATTTCTAACCTTATAGCATGCTGGTCTGAAGTTTAATGCCGTGGGATTTATTTTATGGTATGTCTGGTATGAAGCCTGGTGTTCAAACTTTAGTGGTTTCAACATCATCAGTTCATTGTTGATGGATATTTGGATATGCTCTTTCTGCTGTGCAGCTGTGCATCATCGCTAGATTTTATTTATGCATTAAATATTTTACTGGTATATTTGTCCTAACATGCATAATTGTGAGTTTGAGAGTGTTGCCACGAGCCTGAGGTTAGCATAGCCTTCAGATTTTTTTTTTTTGAATTATCTGTCAGTATACTATGTTAAATTTTGTTTAAGATTTCATGTGCCCTAAAAGTTGAATACATGCCTAAGTTTCAATTTGTCACTGAACAATGCAAAAACTTTTTCAGGTTCTTTAACTGTTGATTGGGCTGAGGATGTAGAGTTTTCAAACTGGGTAGACCAAGACATATATGAAAATGAGGAATTCCAGGAAAGTAAAAGATGGTGGTCATTGAATTCTTCAGTTCAGCAAGGGGACTCCAACTCCAGACCACTAAGCCGTACATCTTCCTACCCTCAGCAGCCACTGCAGCACCGATCGAGTGAACCTATCGTTTTACCAAAAACATCTTCATTTACCTCCTTTCCACCACCAGCTGCTGGGGGTGGAAGATCACCTTACCCTGCTCAAGGCCTTACACGTCATGGGAGCATTCCATCAATTGGTGCTGGGCTACAAATGGGTTCTCCAAGCATGTCACTTTCTGCTTCTCCGTATCATATGGTTGGACCATCTCATGGGCTACCTTACACGGGAGGCATTCCGTATGGTGCTCTTAACCTGCCTGTAAACAATCCAATGCAAAATGATTGGTCAAACCAGGCTTTCATTGGGGAGCATCTTAATCTACCGCCCAACTTGTTACATAAACAATTATCGCTTCCTAATAGCCCAATGTCGTCATTCCTAATTTCTCAGCATCAGCAGAGATTGGCACAGGTCCAATCATCCCATCAGAATTATCTCAATATACCACCACACCTGTTATATCCTCACCACTCTACAGAGATTGGCAGGTTTGATTCTGTTGGCAGTTCTCATTCATCAAGAGACAAGAGATCAAGGTCTGGGAGGGGAAAACATAGCATTCGCTTCTCTCAACCACATTCTGATACTGGTAGCCAGAATGGTGATAGTGGAGGTATAAAGTTTAGATCCAAGTACATGTCATCTGAAGAGATTGAATCAATCTTGAGAATGCAGCATTCCGCAAGTCACAGCAGCGATCCTTATGTCGTTGATTACTACCATCAAGCTTGTATGGCTAAAAGGGGTGCCACTTCTAAGCATAAGAATAACTTCTCCCCGGTATCAATGAAAGACTTACCATCCAAGTCTCGATCCAGCAGTGACCAGCACACATATCTTCAGGTTGACGCTCTTGGCAGAGTGTCCTTCTCTTCCATACGTAGGCCTCGGTCTCTTCTAGAAGTTGACCATCCTTCATCTGGTGATGGCTCACACGATCAGAAGTCCATTATGAGGCCCCTGGAGAAAGAACCAATGCTGGCAGCAAGAGTCACTGTGGAAGATGCCCTCTGCCTTCTTCTTGAGGTGGATGACATTGACCGGCTGTTACATTCTAGCCCGTCACAGGACAACAGTTTCCAACTGAAGCGAAGACGGCAAGTCCTCCTTGAAGGTTTAGCTGCATCACTTCAGTTTGTAGACCCTCTCGGACCCAGCAAATCTGGCCATTCATCTGGGTTGGCCCTGAAGGATGATGTTGTTTTTCTTCGCATTGTTTCTCTGCCCAAAGGACGTAAGTTTTTAGCACGTTACCTTCGGCTTCTTGTCCCTGGCAGTGAGCTGACCCGGATAGTTTGCATGGCTATTTTTCGCCATCTGAGGTTCTTGTTTGGGGGTTTGCCATCAGACTCTAGTGCAGCAGAAACTACAGTTGCTCTTGCAAAGACTGTTTCGTCATGCGTGCATCACATGGAACTTGGTGCTCTTAGTGCCTGCCTTGCTGCTGTTGTATGTTCATCAGAACAGCCACCTCTCCGCCCTCTTGGTAGCTCTGCTGGTGATGGGGCTTCGTTAATTATTAAATCAGTTCTGGATCGGGCAACTGAGTTACTGACTGATCATCATGCCGCAGCCAGCTACATTGTGCCGAACCGGACTCTCTGGCAGGCATCATTTGATGCTTTCTTTGGGCTTCTAACAAAATATTGTGTCAGTAAGTTTGAAAGTATTCAGCAGATGTTTGTTATGCAGGCACCAAGCCCAGTAATTGGATCTGAGGCTTCCAAAGCAACTAGTAAGGAGATGCCTGTTGAGCTTCTCCGTGCAAGCCTTCCTCATACAAACGAGCAGCAACGCCAAAGGCTTCTTGATTTTGCTCAGAGATCCATGCCGGTAACAGGTTTCAGTCCCCCGGGTGCTAGGGGTGGGCACATCACTTCAGAATCTGTTCCTGGTTGATGTAACTGAAGGAGAGACACCGGGCAGAGCCAATTCTGTAAAACATTGATGCGGTGATCTTCAGATGGTAATTCTTGTATCCGAAGACAAGCATGCCCTGTCATAAGTTGTGAGCAAAGCTTGGAGAAGTTCCATTGGCTCACGAAATTAGCCTTCACTTCAGGTTGTGACGTAAGCTTAGGTTTCAGAGTAATCCAATAGACCAACAATCTCCCTTCTGTGGGTCATTTAATATAGCACCCACCTGATGATTATAACTATGCATGTACGTACCTATACTGTTGTAACTCTGTGCAGTGTTGAAACTGGTGGTCATGGGGCAATTTAGTTTTTAACATTTATCTGCTCCAGTGAAGAAGATCAATAGTGGGCGTAGTTTTTAGCCTACGAAGAAGACATCCGGCGGGCAGGCACATTTGCATCCCTAGCAGTATAGCAGTGCTTGTACAGGTCGGGTTGTCAGGTGCTTTCTGCCTGTTCTTTTTTACGTGTGGAAGGTGCCCAGTGTCAGGTGTCAAATTATGTGGTCTGGTGTCTTGTTTCCTTCAGTTAGGTCAAAATGTGTTCGAATAATGGAGTGCTCTTGTTAGGCTTCTGAAAAGATATTTTCCTTCTAGTTGCCCTTCAACCTTTCTAAGGTTTCAGGATAGTGCATGATCCAGATACCCACTGATATTGTTGTAGTGGAATTCTGGAACCAAAAGTGTACCCTTACTACATTTCTACAGTTGATGTTATTCATAGGTCATTAAACTGGTTTGCTCATTTTTTTTTTTATTTATGCTACTATTAAGCTTACCCCAAATTTTTCTTCTGGCGTAGCAAAGTGGGTATTTCTCGCTAGTCTGGAACAATGGGTGCCAATGCATATGTTTGGATTTTTCTTTGTTGATCTATATGCTGTCAGATTTCATTGTTTTCGGCTATTTTCTGAGCGGATTGTGGAGCTGTCTGCCTTTGTAAGTTGTGTGGTTCCAGCCTTCAACAAGTTGTAAGGTTATTTGTTGACTCCATTTAACAAACAGCGTGAATGTGAAAACGTGGACGTCGTATTGTCTACTTTTCGTTGGAATGAGCCACTGAGCTGCATCTTCTCTCGTGCTATTTGTTCGATATATATGATTGTGGGATTTTTCGTTGGTATATCCGACTCTTGTTTCATCCTGGTGTCGAGCATAATGTTGGTCCTAGGGAGCTGCCTGTGATCAGTCATGAGGCCATGATCTTACCTGTGATCAGAGTCATGAGGCCATCCATTGTGAAGGCCAGGGCCTTGTGATCAGAGTCATGAGGCCATCCATTGTGAAGGCCAGGGCCTTTCTGGAATTCCAGAGATCCAGATGAAGTGTTCGATCCCCTCAGAAATCAGTGGCACGCTCGTGCGTTTCTGACAAAGTCCTGCGTTCACTTCCAGACGGCGTTAAGCTCGATCAAGTGGGACTTCAGCCAAGAACGACACATTTTCGATGAATTTTAGTTCAACAATCCCAACCCGTGTCCTCCAGTGACCAACACACACTCGTAGATTTTGACCCAATTCTGGCATGAAGCAGCTGGCGGACAGGTGGGCTGAGAAAATCGACCACATCGTCCTTGGTATCATCGCCTCCGTAATATTTGATTCCCATTTTATCCCTGCCCTACAAAACCATCCACTGGGTTTGGCCTCTTCGCCCCCACAGCACAAAAGGGGCAAAACGGCGACACTAAAACCTCGGCCCTCGCTTTGAACCCATCGCCGCCGCGGCTACACGCACCACACCACGAAACCGCGCAATCCGGCGCCCCGATTCCCCGCCGGCCACGATGCAGAGCTCGCTCGCGCGGCCGCTGCGGCCGCCGGGATGGGCTGGCTGCGGCGGGAGCTGCGACCGCGGGAGCCCGCGCGGCTCGGTCTCCGTGGCGCGGTGCCGCGCCGAGGCCGCGCCGCCGGTGAGCACGGCGGCTAGGGCGCCGGTGGGGCCGTACACCGGAAGGGACCCCGAGGTTAAGAAGCCCGCGTGGCTGCGGCAGCGAGCGGCGCAGGGGGAGAAGTACGCGCGCCTGCGGGAGACCATCGGCGAGCTCAAGCTCAACACCGTCTGCGTCGAGGCCCAGTGCCCCAACATCGGCGAGGTACGAACGATTAGCGGTGCTTCATTTTTTCTACAATACGATCGTGTCAGTGCGTCTAGTTCGAGCTGATCCGCGCTAGCGATTTCTACGAGAGGAGTACTTTGGCTTTGGTGTTGGCCTGTTGGGCTTGACGGAAGCGGTTGTTTTTGGAGCGCAGTGTTGGAACGGAGGCGGAGGGGCCGGCGGGGAAGGTGACGGCATCGCGACGGCCACCATTATGGTGCTCGGCGACACTTGCACGCGCGGCTGTCGGTTCTGCGCTGTGAAGACCAGCAACAAGCCGCCTCCCCCGGATCCCCTGGAGCCTCTGAACACGGCTTTGGCTGTTGCAAGCTGGGGGTATGACCTCTAATAACCCTGCCTGGTCGACTATCAGTAGATTAGAAACCGTTGGTTCTCATAATTTTGAGCGATTGATTGACGCAAATGTAACTGGTAGCATTAAAGGAGAATTGGCAGTGCATTTTTTTTATTACAGTTAGATGTTAACCACTGCTCATATGCTGTTCTTTCCAGAGTAGATTATGTTGTGCTGACCAGTGTCGACAGAGATGACTTACCTGATGGTGGAAGTAGCCATTTCGCTCAGACAGTGAGAGCTTTAAAGGTCTGGCTTATCCCATATCTTTTGGTGGAAATTAACTTCTTAGATGTTAACTTCGATAAAAGTAATGTTCTGATGTTTTCTGATTCTTCTATTCAGGAGCTAAAACCTGGGATACTGGTAGAGTGCTTAACCTCAGATTTCCGAGGTGACTTGGAGGCTGTCTCATCTTTGGCAAACTCTGGTCTGGATGTGTATGCGCACAACATTGAAACAGTGAGGAGTCTGCAAAGAATTGTGAGGGATCCTCGAGCAGGGTAATTTACTTGACTGACTTCAGTGGCATAGTGCAGACAAGTTAGAATGTCATGCTATAGAAACTTGAAGCACCAGTGACTCAATCTCCACAAATTACTTTCAGATTAACATATTACTATTCATCGAATATTCTAAAACATTTAAAGTTCAAATAATCACTAGTTCTGGACTTTCTAGGCATTAAGATTGTGCTATTCTTGACTAGAAGGAACATCTAAAGTTCAAACAATCACTAGGTCCATACGTTTAGTAATTCAACATTGTGCTGTGCTCGGTTGCAAAGTCTATCCCCTAAAAATTCCAGACACCCAATATGGCTTTCCACTTCTACACAGCATGTATTCTAAGTCAATGACCAACCAATCTTCTAATTATCTGTAATCTTCTTCACGACTTCTGAGATTCTCTGGATGCTTATTCCCCTGGATGCTTATTCCCCTATGTGTGCTAGTGGTCTTCTGTTAAAAACTCACTCCAATTGTTTTACTTGATTCCATGGAATGATAGTGATTTTGACATCTCATGTATCTGATGAGAATAGTCTGCAGAGTCCTGGCTGAAACTGGTCTAACAAAGATAGATGGGCATTCACCTTTTCGCTGCAGGATTCTGGTTCTGGCACTTCCATCAATTCGAAATTCAATAACATGGCTGTACATTTGACCAGATTCAGGCCATTTATGTGTTTTAGTTTGGACAGTCCATCTGAAATAGCTTTAATTTTTCTCTGAGCGACCATGGATCTAATTATTTCTAGCTCCACTAACCTTAGTAATACTGGAATTATTTTTCTAGATTGCAAACCGCTGCTGCTAAAGCCATAAATATGGTGTTGCGTGTTGTGAAGGTGTTGTGGTCCACACTATATAAAAACAAATATGTAGATATAATATTTTCTCTAAAATCTCATTACAAGCTTAAAATTAGAATAAGTCTTAGAAGTCTATTTTGGTGAGGTTTTGTAGTTGTGCCTCATTCTAATTTCTATTAGATTTTAATCTTTGAAACTTGATTTCCTTTTTTTTGTGAACTAAACTTGATTTCTTTTAGCTGGTTAACTGCAATGCTCTGAGGACCTGATATTCATTGAGTTTTTTTTCTGACCTGATGTGTTTCATTTTATTTCTCTTAGAATTGATTGAAGATCACAATGATAACTTTGATGGCATTATTCACAGAACTTGACGAAATTAGTATCTTCTGTCTGGGCTATCTGATGTATCATGGCCTCTGACATTGTAAAGATATCTTCTGCTGCCCCATTTTTACAGATATGACCAGAGCTTGGCAGTTCTCAAGCACGCAAAAAGTTGCAGGGAGGGTATGATTACAAAGTCCTCTATCATGCTTGGTCTTGGAGAGACTGATGAGGAGGTGAAACAAACCATGATGGACTTACGGGCCATTGGTGTTGATATCCTTACTTTGGGCCAGTATCTACAGGTTAGCTCAATACCTGCAACAATTTCCCATTGAGTTCAGATATTTGTCATCCCTTCTTTCTGTGATTAACAATGGAAAGTACTTGATGTCACAGCCAACAGAAAAACATTTAACAGTAAGAGAATACGTGACTCCAGAGAAATTCGAGTTTTGGAAGGAGTATGGAGAATCGGTGGGTTTCCGTTATGTTGCAAGCGGGCCATTGGTAAGCGATGCATGTTCCATTTATTCTCTGCAGTTTTCCCCTGTATATGGCAAATAATAAATGCAAATTGAAGACCTTAAGAATCAAATGGTACTATAATGCATATCTGAAATTCTGCGAACAATATATGTTTGATTTCCCAACCTTAGAAGCCAATCAAGAATGTAGTTTGTGGGATATCAGATCATTAATTTGTGCGGAATGTGTACCACCCTGCTGTTTTTTACTGCTAATACCAGTGACTTGCAAGAACTCACTATGTATCATGTGACTTTTATCAGGTTCGGTCTTCGTACCGTGCTGGAGAGCTCTTTGTCCAAAATTTGGTCACAAATAGCAAAACCGTGCCTTCCTCGTCTTAACTTTCTTCAGCAGAAGCAATCGACGGGATCCTTATATACTGTATGTTAAGAGCAGCAAAACCAGACTAGGACGGCAAAATCATTCGATTCTTCTGAAAGCTGAGGCCCAGCTTTAGTTTTCTTTCTGAATGTCGATTGCACATTCATGTCTCTGCTGTAGTTGCCCTGTTGAGTAGAGAAACGAGGATGCCAAATCTTTTCTGTATCATTTCCTTTTGACGCCATATACGAAAAGCTGTTGAAGAATAGTAGTCCATATGAAATTGTCTCCATCGTGGCACAATGCTTGCATTCATCATTTGCTCAAAAAAGCAAAAGGAAAAGTCACTGAAGAAAAGAGAGATGTCGCTTTATTCTCATGTCCACGGCTTCCCTAGTGTACTTGAATCATGGCAAGCATATGAGCTGCACCTCATGATAAACTTGCCAAGCTGCCGGAAACTCGAGATGCTCCGCATCTCCTTCAGCACTCGTTGCTGCGCATCATGTGCCACAATGCAATTAAAACCGCATCGTTTCTGAGCTAAAAAGGGAAACGCGAATACTCGTGCTCTTGATCAATAGCAGTTGGATTCTGGTCTAAGTGTAAAGGAAGAAACGGAAGAGAAGATCGGCAGACAAGAAACAAGAAAAGCACTCGAACTGCACAGCAATTAGGTTGTGAAGTGAAAGAAGCAAAACAGCCGTAACAGTCACTCCTCGCCGCGCCACGCGCGACAAGCGTGCGACTAACCGGAAAAAGTGGCGTTGCGTCGCTGCACATGTATCGCCATCGCTTGGACCCGTTGTGCTCCAGATCTGTATCACTGTAGGGTAAGTTACAAGTCACAGTCCCACACGGCCCTCGTTCTGCTCATGAGCGCTACCGCGTAGGCACGGCGACTTCTGCAGACTGATTCACTGGTGCTTGGTCTTTGGCTGCACCCGCTGCGCACTGGCAAGGGGTGTGGGGAACAGAAGGCAGCATTGCGCCGGTTCATGGTAGTGTGTACGTCTACACCATCACCAACCTGAAATGCAGAAAGCTCGCAGTAAAAAGAGAAATGGGGTCTCATGGAGATGAGTAGATGACGAATCTCATCAGATGCTTCTTCATTGGGTTTTCGAGATCCATGTGATGATACTGATGAAGAGAAAAAAAGATACTGATGAAGAGAGCCCTGCAGTATAAGCCGATACAATCCAGTATCTTGAGAATTCAGAGAAAACATGCCTATGCTGCGGCACACACCAAACAAAAAAATGTGCCACCTAAAAAAAGGAAAAAATATATTGTATGCCACCTAAAAAACGAGCAGTAGTTACTTGTCTCTCACCAGCTCCGTTTTTTCACCGGCACATTCGTGAACCATGAATCCTGATTCCTGAATCGTCGTCGGTAGTCACTCCTCGCGATCTGTCAACTTCGCAGACGTGTTATTCGAAACTGGTACAGTGATCCGGTCCAGGGGAAATGATGCGGCTAGCTAGTAAACCACCGCTCCGTCCACCGTACAGCCGATGACAGTCGAGTTAAAGGCACACGGATCCGGCCATTGACCTTACCTCCATGGCTTGGCTTCAACCCCACACCGTCCACTCGGCTGAGCTACGGCACTCCAAATCGACAGGACCACGACACATTTTACCAACCGGAAAGATCGTGGTCGGCCCCGGGCGATGGTCCACGACGTGATCAACTAGTCCGTGATGCAATGGCAGATTGGCAGGCGAAGTGGCGAACGTCCGAGCAGAACCAACCCAACCCGACCCCACCCATCCCCCGGAGGAGAAAAGCAACCAGAGAACCCGTCGGGCTGGTTGCGCTACCTACGCTGCGCCACCACAAGTACGCGGTCCTCTCTCGGTGGCGGCCGCGGATCCCGACGAGATCTGCGCCGGACTGACCCAGCACGTCTTTCTTTCCTGGCAACAGAAGATGCACAAAGTGGTTTCAGTAGCACTACCGAGTTCGCATCAGCGATTTTCTCACCAAACAAGCAACGGATTGAGCAACTAGCGCGAAAGCCGTTGCGCTAACGCGCATCCGTTTTCTTGCTTGGAATCAATGGGTTTTGTCAATGAATTAATCTACCGGCATCGCGCTGCCCTGCAAGAACCATTTTCTTGCTTGATTTTGATACGATTTTTTGAGCAACTAGCGCGAAAGCCGTTGCGCTAACGCGCATTCTCCACCACATCTTGCTGGTTTGAGACAAAGATTTGACATAGATAATGCTTTCTCGCTACCCGTCCGCAATGGTTCACTGATCAATGATCTTGTTACTTGGTCTGGTACTGTGTGTCCTTTTTATTTATCAATCTCCACGCTTCGCGCCTCTACTAAAGCCCGCAGGTAATAAGAAGCTAAAAAAATGAAGCCCATGTCTTTGAAATCCAACGATCGTAATGCCTATAAAAATGGAAAATGAAATCTCTGTTTGTCATTTCTAGATTGACTCGGTCCACTCTCGTTCGGGGAGACCAGAGACAGCCTTGTTATCTGCCGTTCCTGTCAAATGAGCTTGAGAGCCACGCTTTCTTGAGCGGATGGCATAAAGCGTCCCCGGGCTTTGACTCGAGAGTTGCGACACACTCGCGCTTTATGACCCACGCATCGTTCGCACTTCTTCACAGATGATCTTGCGTATAGCTAACGGCCCTTGTTACGAGCTCGCTCGATCGCCTGCGGCTTGACCCAACCGAGTCATCCGTTGCTTATACCACTATGCCCAGTAGAAAAGTGAGGACTTATTGTCTGCTACCAAGAAATGAGATTTACACCTCCTTACTATTTATTTAGTAAATAATCCTCTAACCTATTATAATGCTTGACTGGCTAGTGAGTTTTCATCCTCATATGCTTTAGAGTAAGGAGCTAGCTAATAAAGCTTTTGTTTGAGGCCTGAGCGAAAGGATCACGTCTCTGCTGTTTTGTTACGAATAGATGTACAAGCAGCATGCAGCTTAAAATTCCCTGAGTCCAAGTAGCTCACGTTTCCATATCAGGACCCACACCTCATGGGAAGTTGATATGGTTTACGGCAGCCATCCTAAGCAAGGTGCAAAATCTGGGCCGGTCCGGCCAGCGCAGAAGAGCCGTGCCCGCGCTCACGGGCGCAACCAGCAGACTAGCAGAGGGGTGGTGATCTGCTCCCCCATACCGCACACACCGAAAACCAAAACCGTGCGTGGTACGTACCGTCACGGCACCCTGCACGTGCACGGCGCTCGTGGTACTTGCTCGAAGCGTACGAACACGAGCCCTGCGGCCATGGCCGTCACGTTCTCATTTGTCACGGTTTTGCTGGTACTACCACCGGCTGTCACGAGACGCTCGTGTAGTATCTCGGTCTGCCGTACCACTTCTACAGTACTAGATCCGGTTACATCTCGATCGGCGTCTCGCCGTGGCTGTCTGGAACTCCGTGTCGTGTTTAGATTGAAAAGTTATTTTGGACTTTACTATTCATCCCTCAGAAAAAACGATTTTCAGAAAAGTTCTCCTTTAACTACTTTCAACTCTCCTATTCATTCCTCTCACGGATCACGTTTCGTAAAAAAAATCTTTTCCTCTCCTCCCAACTAAACATATCCCTGGATCCGCACCATCCGTCCCCCAATCGCCGGGCCGGAAAAGAAAAAAGGACGGGGGCAAAGAACAGCATCTGTTGCCCGGAGTGACAGGGAGAGCACGACGGGCAACGGCTATCCACCTCCTGACCTGACCCCTAACGGTCTCCCACGCAGCCGTTGCTGCCACGACACATGCGCGGCACCGTGCGAGCGTGCTTTCCGTTGGCAGGCCGGAACTTGAAGACATTCTTCCGTGACCGTCCCCTTCTGCCCGAATCATTCCTTCGTGTGTGCCCTTCCCCGGAATCTTCGGCCGCGGCCGTCGCCGTGCCAAGACGACGAAAACAACGCGGCGACGAATCCTTGGCGACGTGCCGAATTGGAAGCGGAAGAACTAATGTTCAGCTAGTGCCTTCTCGTTCGTGCCGGGACGTCGTTGCGACACGAGTGGCACGCGTCTAGTCGTTTACCTGTAAAAAGTTTTCCGAGCCAGGTCAGGCTAGGCGTTTCATGATTCACGCCATGAGCACTTGCCGGGCATGATTAGGAGTAGGCTTTAGCCGACTCGACGCAATGATCTCTCGCCTCCTTTTGCCACCCCCTCCCTTTCTCTCGACCTCGTTTCTTTGACAGGCGCACTGTTCGTTTGCCCCCACGCTCGCCCTCTTTGTCACCAACGCGTCTACGAACGGCGGCGATCATTGCCGGCGCGCTCGGACGGACGGCAGATTAGGTAATGGACCAGCAGCAGCTCATGTTATCATCAGCTAAGTAGGACAGTTCTTCGTCTCAGGCGAGCTAGCTATGGCAAGGCAAGGAAAAACAGAGGCAGGCAGAAAACCAAAAGCAGAAAAGAGCGAGCCATGGCAAGCGTTGCACTTTTCAGGTCGCTACCAATCAGAGGCTAGGACCACACCAAGTAGTTTAACAGTATCGTTCGCTCGCTTTCCTCGGTTTATCTGGCTGACTGGATGCGGCCTGCCTGACGAACATTGTCCCGGGGAGTGCGCACTCTCATGTGATTCGGTTGCCATGTCAGGTCACCATCGGTGGTATCGTGCCTTGTTGGGATAGCAGTGCATATCTTCCATTTTTCAGTAAAGAAGAGCAGTGCGTATCTTCCATTTTTTTTTCAGTAAAGAAGGGCTACTACTTCCATTTTTTTTTCAGTAAAGAAGGGCTACTACAGTGCATAACTTCCATGGCAAGAAGAAAAATGATGCTACTCTTTGGTATTGGTAGAACCTAATGACTTTTTTTTTCAGTGTCCAAAGTCCCAACTCCATTTTCCTCAAAGTCTTCGTATATCTCTGGTTCATGAGCGAGAAGTGTCTTTCAGAGAGACAGAGAGAGAAGAAGAAGAAGAAAGAAAACGAGATTACGAGAGAGAAGTGTCCTGTCACTGTCCGGTGGGGTCTTGATTTTAGGGTTTCGGTTTCGTGCTTTGGATCCATGAAACTTTTGGTATTCCCCAATGATCGCTGGATGCGCCACCTTTGGAACGGAGGATCCATGTGAGCGCAAGCGATGGCATGCAGTGCCGGCGATTGCTGAAGCACACCAAGATTTTTATACTCGGCGAGGAGGTGGAGCAAGAGCAATTTTGTTTCCCCGAGAAAGTGCAGTCAAAGTGGCATTATCAAATGGACACGCTTGGTCTTGTGCTCCCAAAGCTCAAAGCGGCCGGGGAAAGATAAAAACCGAGACCGATGTCTCAAGCGCCCAAGATCCCATGTGGTTGCAGTTTCTAGTGGTGCTCCTGCAGCGACATTGTCTGTACCATCTACCACGAAGGCTAGAAAAAGGAGGAGAAATAAAACTGTTCTTTTGTTGCAGTTAATAGAACATTTATGAACATTGCATCGCAGTTCTTGCAGAAGGACGGGATGCATTTTCGAGCTAAATAAAACCATGGGCATGTAAGTAGTTATTATTTATTTTATGTGTTCATAGATATACGATCAAAGACTTCAGTTGGTAGGAGGAAAGTTCAGTTTCAGCTGAACGTAGTACAGCTATTAACTTTGATCAGTACCCTCTTTCTTTATCATTCGCATAAAATTGTACACTGCTTAAAATAATCAATGTATACTTAAAAATCTTCTAAAAGAAAGAGGTGACCTAATGCTCATCATGTTCCAAAGGGGGAGAGAAAAAGCGATAGAATCATCGACCTTTTTTTGCTGGTGCTTTTTTATGTGCCAGTTCTTAGTAGGGGTTTACTTTGTGCCTGTTCATTGATGCTCTATAGTAGTCCGAGAGGGCGAATTATTCAAGAAAATAGCTCTAATAAGAGAAAATAAAATAGCTTTGACAGAGTAAGAGGTTTCCAGTATCTGTGCTCCGTACATATATATTGATCAAGACAAATATAATCCATCCAGAAGAACCTGTATATTCACTGTACGAGAATCGACCGTTCGGTATGCATTCATTCCATGCTGATTAGCCATGGTTGGGCCAATTCAATTTTTTTTTTCAAGTCATGGAGTATATCACAGAAGCAGTCGTACTTGGATGTCTCTGTATTAGTACAGGTGTAGGAAGGCTCTGTATCACCTGATCCGGACCAATCCATCATGGAGTGTGCTGTGCGTACACTATGGCCGCTCGGTTTGGATCCGCTAGAAATCCTGTTATATGGAACCAAATATAGCGAACGATAACCATTGCAGTGCAATAGATTCATTCACAACCCAGTCTTGAGAGCAAAGGTTGGAATCAGCGCACGATTAACGAGACTGTATAAAGTCGAGGTCTCCCCCTGTCCCTGACCTCTTCTTCCCCACTTCCCAGTGTGCACCTGGTCTTTTCTGTGGAGCGATGGCTGTTGTGAATCCTTCTCGCCAACACACAAAAGGGCGGCAGAAGCAGACACCCAAACAATGGCAGCAATTAAAATACCAGTAGAAGTACTCCGCCACACAACAGTGGCTGCACTGAGAGCAGAGCAGCACAGCACACAGAAACCAGTAGTGTGAGCAGCCGAGCGGAGCCGAGCTGAGAGCTGGCACTGTTCCCCCCTACACAGTGAAGACTAAGGCTGACCATTTCTTCCCCCCTACATGAGAAGAGCGAGCCATGGCAAGCGTTGCACTTTTCAGGTCGCTACCAATCAGAGGCTAGGACCACACCAAGTAGTTTAACAGTATCGTTCGCTCGCTTTCCTCGGTTTATCTGGCTGACTGGATGCGGCCTGCCTGACGAACATTGTCCCGGGGAGTGCGCACTCTCATGTGATTCGGTTGCCATGTCAGGTCACCATCGGTGGTATCGTGCCTTGTTGGGATAGCAGTGCATATCTTCCATTTTTCAGTAAAGAAGAGCAGTGCGTATCTTCCATTTTTTTTTCAGTAAAGAAGGGCTACTACTTCCATTTTTTTTTCAGTAAAGAAGGGCTACTACAGTGCATAACTTCCATGGCAAGAAGAAAAATGATGCTACTCTTTGGTATTGGTAGAACCTAATGACTTTTTTTTTCAGTGTCCAAAGTCCCAACTCCATTTTCCTCAAAGTCTTCGTATATCTCTGGTTCATGAGCGAGAAGTGTCTTTCAGAGAGACAGAGAGAGAAGAAGAAGAAGAAAGAAAACGAGATTACGAGAGAGAAGTGTCCTGTCACTGTCCGGTGGGGTCTTGATTTTAGGGTTTCGGTTTCGTGCTTTGGATCCATGAAACTTTTGGTATTCCCCAATGATCGCTGGATGCGCCACCTTTGGAACGGAGGATCCATGTGAGCGCAAGCGATGGCATGCAGTGCCGGCGATTGCTGAAGCACACCAAGATTTTTATACTCGGCGAGGAGGTGGAGCAAGAGCAATTTTGTTTCCCCGAGAAAGTGCAGTCAAAGTGGCATTATCAAATGGACACGCTTGGTCTTGTGCTCCCAAAGCTCAAAGCGGCCGGGGAAAGATAAAAACCGAGACCGATGTCTCAAGCGCCCAAGATCCCATGTGGTTGCAGTTTCTAGTGGTGCTCCTGCAGCGACATTGTCTGTACCATCTACCACGAAGGCTAGAAAAAGGAGGAGAAATAAAACTGTTCTTTTGTTGCAGTTAATAGAACATTTATGAACATTGCATCGCAGTTCTTGCAGAAGGACGGGATGCATTTTCGAGCTAAATAAAACCATGGGCATGTAAGTAGTTATTATTTATTTTATGTGTTCATAGATATACGATCAAAGACTTCAGTTGGTAGGAGGAAAGTTCAGTTTCAGCTGAACGTAGTACAGCTATTAACTTTGATCAGTACCCTCTTTCTTTATCATTCGCATAAAATTGTACACTGCTTAAAATAATCAATGTATACTTAAAAATCTTCTAAAAGAAAGAGGTGACCTAATGCTCATCATGTTCCAAAGGGGGAGAGAAAAAGCGATAGAATCATCGACCTTTTTTTGCTGGTGCTTTTTTATGTGCCAGTTCTTAGTAGGGGTTTACTTTGTGCCTGTTCATTGATGCTCTATAGTAGTCCGAGAGGGCGAATTATTCAAGAAAATAGCTCTAATAAGAGAAAATAAAATAGCTTTGACAGAGTAAGAGGTTTCCAGTATCTGTGCTCCGTACATATATATTGATCAAGACAAATATAATCCATCCAGAAGAACCTGTATATTCACTGTACGAGAATCGACCGTTCGGTATGCATTCATTCCATGCTGATTAGCCATGGTTGGGCCAATTCAATTTTTTTTTTCAAGTCATGGAGTATATCACAGAAGCAGTCGTACTTGGATGTCTCTGTATTAGTACAGGTGTAGGAAGGCTCTGTATCACCTGATCCGGACCAATCCATCATGGAGTGTGCTGTGCGTACACTATGGCCGCTCGGTTTGGATCCGCTAGAAATCCTGTTATATGGAACCAAATATAGCGAACGATAACCATTGCAGTGCAATAGATTCATTCACAACCCAGTCTTGAGAGCAAAGGTTGGAATCAGCGCACGATTAACGAGACTGTATAAAGTCGAGGTCTCCCCCTGTCCCTGACCTCTTCTTCCCCACTTCCCAGTGTGCACCTGGTCTTTTCTGTGGAGCGATGGCTGTTGTGAATCCTTCTCGCCAACACACAAAAGGGCGGCAGAAGCAGACACCCAAACAATGGCAGCAATTAAAATACCAGTAGAAGTACTCCGCCACACAACAGTGGCTGCACTGAGAGCAGAGCAGCACAGCACACAGAAACCAGTAGTGTGAGCAGCCGAGCGGAGCCGAGCTGAGAGCTGGCACTGTTCCCCCCTACATGAGAAGAGGGTTTTAATGGGGGACAGTTCCTATTTCTTCCCCGTCTTGATGCATCCCTTTCTTCTCTAGCCTCGCAAAGTCGCACGATCTTTATTGGGCGTTCTCCCCTTCTCCTTGGGCGGCGCAGGCGTAGCCGCGGGAGGGCGTGCAGCGCACCTCCCTCCCTCTTTTCCTCGCCATTAATGTGCCGCCTGCAATCCCGGTACCAGTAGCGCTCCGCTCCGCCTGAAGTTTCGGTCTTTCGCTGGCTCCCATGGGCGGTAGTGGGCGCACCTAGGCTTTCTTACTTGGCGGTTCTTGGGCCTTGTGGGGTGAGCTCACAAACGATTTGGAGGGAATGGGGGTGGCGCAGAGGAAGGAGCACCGGGCGGCTGCCGCCGCGTTCCTGTTCGCGGCGGCGGTTCTTGGGGTGTTGACGGGCGGTCCCGGCGTCCGTGCTTTCGAGGATGGCACCGCGGTGTACATTGTCACCATGAAGCAGGTGCCGGTGTTCCACAGGCGCCTTAACTTGGAGAAGTTTGGGAGCAACAGAGTTGCCAATGCTGCAGGCGGCGGTGGCGGAGGAGGAGCAGGGGACACCCCGAGCACCAGCGTGCTCAGGAAGCCGAGGTGGGCAACGTTTTTAATGGGAAGTTTACTTACTGTTTTTTTTTTGCTTTGTATTATACAATAAATTTGTTTGCAATTTCCCCAACTTCATTTTTTAGGTTGACTTAGTTTAGCCCTCTGGCATTTGTGGTGGAGGGAAAATCTCTCTCTGTTTTCGCCCTGGAGTTTTGGGCTGTCTTCATTGTGCTGCTCCAGCGTTCATATGGTCTGCCGACAGTTCTTTTGTGATGTAAAATTGCTGCTCATATGGTATGAGCATGAAATTTGATGCGGCCATATTGGATTACCTAGGCCGCTGTTGATACTGAACCCCTGCTTGCCATGATGTTGGCTTATGTGCGAATGTGCAGTCAACAGGAAAAGGTTTATGTAGGCAACCTTGTACATTCTGACGAAGGTGGACCTTAGTACAAGATGGAATTTTGCTATTTATTCTGACAATTTTTTGTTGCTACTTCATTTTTTCACTGGTGGAATGAATTGTACCGATATAGAAACACTGGTGTTTTGGGGACTTTTTCATCTGTAATCTTTTCCGACATAAATACATAACGATCATGAGCTTTTTGTATTGCATCAGCAGGCAAAATTCTTATAGGAAAAGGGTTCTGTTTCCCCTTTAGCCCTTTCTTTACTTGGCATTGCTTGCATTTCCCAAAAGAAGATTGTGCCATGTCCTGAATTTGTCTTACTCTCACTAATGTTAATTGTGATCATGCAGACATGGTTCACCCAAGCCTATGAATTATGGCTCATACCTCATTCGCCTTCAAAATTTACTGTTGAAGAGGACACTAAGAGGAGAACACTATATAAAGCTGTACAGCTACCGCTACTTGGTTAATGGTTTTGCTGTTGTGATCACTCCTCAGCAGGTATCTCATTTCTTGTATTTTGTTCCTTGTGCTACTTCTTAACTTGCAATGTCACTAGCACAACTTTTAGGTTATTGGATTTTGCATCAGATTATGAAAATAGGGAAAACCATGGCAATCTAGATAGTATTGTTATTGTCCATGCTACCTTGATTGTGATTGATGTCATTTAGATACTAAAAATACTTTTACTACCTATGTCTAACAAACTGTTCTTGTTCCTTGCACATCTTTTTTTTTTCCCATTTCTTAATTCTTATTATTTTGTGGAACTGCTAGTTTACTAGAATGTTGTTTAGAATTTTCGCTTCTTATGTGTTTAACTGGCTTATCTGCTTGTACCTACAGGCTGACAAGCTATCTAGGAGCAAAGAAGTAGCAAATGTGATGTTGGACTACTCAGTTAGGACAGCAACAACCCACACCCCTGAATTTCTTGGATTGCCGCAAGGAGCCTGGGTTCAAGAAGGTGGTCCGCAATTTGCTGGTCAGGGTGTTGTCGTTGGCCTCATTGATACAGGAATAGATCCAACCCACCCTAGCTTTGCAGATGACCTGTCAACTGATAGTTATCCAGTGCCTGCTCACTATTCTGGCATTTGTGAGGTTACAAATGATTTTCCATCTGGATCCTGCAACAGAAAGCTCGTGGGTGCTCGGCATTTTGCAGCATCTGCAATAACTAGAGGAGTATTCAATGCTTCTCAAGATCTTGCTTCACCATCTGATAGTGATGGCCATGGGACGTGAGTGGTGCCTTCTTATTTACCTTTCTGACTGTTTAATGGTATAGACTATGCATGCCATCATTAACTCTTTAATAATCATAAGTGAACTATAACAGGAAGTCAAACAATAGATTATGTTGTAATAGATGAATAGGATGGGATAAGATGAAGAAATTCTGCTAGAAATGATTATGTACTGTCATTGCATTTTTTTTTGTTTCTTTCTTTCAATCCAATAATTGCCGCATATGAGAGTAGCCCTTGGTTGGATGTTTAATATTTTCAGTTCTAACCAAATTCATTAGGAACAGAATATAAATCATGCCATGGGAATCATGTTGGATTACTTTCCTGGATTTTTTTCCTCCTGATTTTAAGATTTGTGCCTACAGGCATACAGCCTCCATTGCTGCTGGTAATCACGGAATCCCTGTTGTTGTGGCTGGGCATCAATTTGGAAATGCAAGTGGCATGGCTCCTCGTGCACAGTAAGATCACTGCCCTCTGCTTTATAAAGGTATATGCGATTAGCTTCCCCAAACTAATATAATAAATTATTTCATCAGCATTGCTGTCTATAAAGCTCTTTACAAAAGCTTTGGAGGTTTTGCTGCTGATGTAGTGGCTGCAATAGATCAGGTATGTTCTGCCATTGAGCTTCTCATAATCTGTTGGTTCAAGCACAAAACACTGTTCTATTGCACAATGTGACCTTTCTGTGAAGATATGAAAACTCAATAATCATCTAAGTATCTAACAAACATATGTTAGTTACTTAGGCATCAGACAACATTACAAATCTATATATAGTTATTAATATGGCAACTATAACTATAACAGGTTTTAGGTTATTTTTTTCATGAAACAGGAGGGGCAAACCCCTACTGATTTTATATTATATTCAATAGCAAAAGTTTTAGGTAAATTTATGTTGAAGTTTAAGTATTATCTTGAAAAAGTTTTCAATGATGCATCCTTATAAAAATCTATCTTCCTTCTAGAAGCATTAGAAAACGCTACAGTAAAGAAAACCGCATCTTAACATGATTGACAAACATTTCTCCATGTTGCATGTGCAGGCAGCTGAAGATAATGTTGATATCATCAGCTTATCCATTACTCCTAATCGAAGGCCTCCTGGACTGGCTACATTCTTCAATCCAATAGATATGGCACTTCTATCAGCTGTAAAAGCTGGGATATTTGTGGTGCAAGCTGCGGGAAATACTGGCCCTTCCCCTAAGAGCATGTCTTCCTACAGTCCTTGGATATTTACTGTAGGAGCTTCTTCCCATGACAGGGTATATAACAACTATGTTGTACTTGGCAACAATTTGACCATTCAAGGAGTCGGCCTGGCTCGTAAGTTATTCTGAAGTCTCTTCCTGTATGCAAATTGCATTTATATAGTTATAATTTGTGCTGATTAACTGTACATACAGCTGGAACGGATGGTGACTGCATGTACACTCTAATTGCTGCACCTCATGCGCTGAAAAACAATACAGCCAGTCCTACTGAAATGTCTCTTGGGGAGTGCCAAGATTCAAGTCGTCTGGATGCAGATTTGATAAAAGGAAAGATACTAGTGTGCAGCTATTCTATAAGATTTGTACTTGGTCTTTCTTCAGTGAAACAAGCTTTGGATACGGCCAATAATGTCAGCGCTGCAGGAGTTATATTCTATTTAGACCCGTTTGTTCTTGGGTTTCAGTTGAACCCAACTCCAATGCGCATGCCTGGACTTATAATACCATCATCTGATGACTCTAAGGTAGGGCAACAAAGAGCTAATGCTGTGGCTCAATTCTTCCTTTCTTTGATTTTGTATTTTTGAAGGGTTTTCTGTGATTTTGTGGTTTTACTGAAGATCGGGGCATACTGGTCGTCCATATTATCCAATTTCTTGAATTTTGTTCACTTTTGTGTTCAGACCACATTCAGCAATTGATGTGTAAAGCTTTATTTACTCTTAGCTTTTTATTGCATTTATTTTGGGTTTGACGGCCGTATGATCTTATGCCGATCCAAAGAAAAGTTTATAGTTATGCATAATCATTATATTCTCAATGTGAAGTTACTCTTTTTGAGCAAAAACTTGTAGGTGCAGTACTTTTCTTGTGCCGAGTAACTGTAACACAATAAATATTGCAGGTATTTCTCACTTACTACAATGACTCCCTAGTGAGAGATGAGTCATCAGGCCAAATTGTCAGTTTTGGTGGAGTTGCAAAAATATTAGGGGGGCAAAATCCGAATTATGGAAATTCTGCACCAAAAGTAATGTTCTATTCTGCTAGGGGTCCTGACCCTGAGGACAACTCACTATCGAATGCAGATATCTTAAAACCAAATCTGGTTGCACCTGGAAGTTCTATTTGGGGTGCTTGGAGTTCCCTTGGATTGGATTCTGCTGAATTTGCTGGTAATGTGACAAATTATATCCTTAACCTTATTGAAATGGCACACTTTTTTTGCAAGACAAAGAATGTTGAAAGAGAAGGTTACATATTGATTAACTAATTGTTGTAGAAATAAAAAAGAATGACAGGAGGTTTAGATGATTAGATGACCATTGCTGCTGGTCCAGTCCCCCAAAAGGGATCGTGCAAGTAATGTTCAATTTTGTCATGGGAGACCTTAAAAGAAAGTTGCCTTCACATTAGAGTTCAACACTATAGCTTTTTTTTTTTTCTTTCAGTGATAAAACCTTGTTGAAATCTTGATTGTTTTCTGATTCACTCTTTTAGGTGAAAGTTTTGCAATGCTCTCTGGCACAAGTATGGCTGCACCCCATGTTGCTGGCCTTGCTGCTCTAATCAAGCAGAAGTTTCCTTCTTTTAGCCCGGCAGCTATAGCTTCTGCATTGTCTACAACTACAACCCTTAGTGACAGGGAAGGGAAACCAATCATGGCACAGCGAACGTACAGCAACCCAGACTCAACACAATCTCCTGCCACTGCTTTTGATATGGGGAATGGCTTTGTCAATGCTACAGCTGCTTTAGACCCGGGGATCATATTTGATTGCGGTGAGTTCTAGACTTGTGTCCATTCTGGCTATGTTACCACACTATCTTCACTTGAGCCTAGCTGGGGCAAAATTAGCACTTGCTTCCTCCTTCAAAAGTTCAAATGGTTTATTTTCCATTAAAAGATCAAAATTAATTTCTTTATGATGAACCATCTGTCTGGCTAATGTGTAAATCATCCCTTCCGAAAAATTACAGGTTACAACGATTTCTTCTCCTTTCTTTGTGGCATAAACGGGTCCAGCCCAGTAGTGACGAACTACACAGGCAACAGCTGCGCGGCCTCCACGATGACAGGAGCAGATCTAAACCTACCCTCAATCACCATAGCTGTGCTCAACCAGACAAGAATCATAACTAGAACAGTCACCAATGTGGCTGCTGACGAGAGCTACACAATCAGCTACAGCGCTCCCTATGGAACCGTGGTCTCCGTGGCGCCGACGCAGTTTCTCATTCCTAGCGGGCAGAAGCAGCTCGTGACCTTCGTCGTGAACGCCACCATGAACAGCTCTACCGCGAGCTTCGGGAGCGTCGGGTTCTATGGTGACAAAGGCCATCAGGCGATCATCCCGTTCTCGGTGATCTCCAAGGTTGTATACAGTTCCTGATGACTGACGAGCTATGCTGATGCTCTGGATGCAATGCAACCCAGGGCCTGACTGATCTAACAGATGCAATGACGACTTGACTGCTGGGGGAGTAGGGGTGGAGCGGTGGAGTGGAGCTTACCTTGACTAGGATTTTTTGTTGGTTGTGGTGGGTACATTCAGAAGCATGTTTGATGTAAGTAGCTGAGTGATTAACTACAACTGTAAAGAGAATGTACCAGGGCAACCTATTGGCATGCCATGAATGGGGAAATCCTTTTGCAACAGAATGTTAAATGCTAGAAGCATTGTGTTGTGCTGGCGTTTGATTCACTGAACGGTGCTCGTCAGTTCGAGAGATACATAGCCTGACACCCTGTGTGATCCGTCAAACCTGACAAATTAGACATCGCAATTTGGCGCCCCAAATTTGTAAAATGCATGCCGTTACCTATTACACGCTTCAAAAAAACATTGATTACCGATTTGTTGGTTTCGGCGAAAACTAAAGCTAATACGGGCCGAAAGTGGTCGTGGGCTTGTGGCTGGTCATTGCTTGAGAATGGTTAAGAATCGCTATATCCAGTGACTGACACCAACGGGGTGGTGGCGCAGTTGGCTAGCGCGTAGGTCTCATAGCTTGATTGAGTAATCCTGAGGTCGAGAGTTCGAGCCTCTCTCACCCCAAATATTGCCGAGTGATGATGAAATGCTCCAGTGACACATGGGTCGTCACAGTCATCTGATCCTCAGATGATTAGAGCTTAACTGAGCTTGGCTTTTTTGTTGTTTCTTGAATTCCTTTTTTTTTTTAACTTCATACTAACTTTATCCTCAACCCCCAGATGATTAGAGCTTGGCTTTTTTGCTGTTTCTTTCTCTCTCTCTCTCTCTCTCTCTCTCTTTTTTTTCTTTTTTTAACTTCATACTAGCGTTATCCTCAACCCCTCGACCTCCAAAGCCCCGACCAAAACCTCGGCGCCGGCTTCCACCGCGCCAGCGCCATGGCGTCTAGCTCCCACCCGTGCCGGCTCTTCCCAGGTACCTGCTTGCTCCCCATTTCAGTACTGCGGGCGAAGCTTTCCTCGCGTCTCGTTACAATTCACAATCGCTCTCCTATGAAACCACCAGGCATGTCACCGGCGGCGGTGTCCGGTCCCGTCTCCGCTTCGGCCCCGTCGCGCTCCTGCAAGCCCTCCGTAACTTCCTGAATGCTTGAAACAGTTCAATTTCGCCTCACCATTTTGCTTTCCATGTCCGATTCATGCTCGTTTGGTGCGTACGCGCGCAGAAAGTGTTTGCTGGCTTGCCTCACCGGAGGAGGCCGCTGTTCTTGGGGACGCGACGGGCGAGGATCAGGTGCGTGAAGGACAACTCGATCCATTTCGACCAGTCGAAGATCGAGCCGCCGCCGTACTCCAGCTACTTCGACTCCACGTCCGGTCAGCTCGAACCGGCGTCGGGAGCCAGGGCAAGCATACCCGGGAAGGAGTACTGGCCGGAGGGAACTGCGGCCCGCGTGCGAGCCGCGCGTGCACCGGCCCCGGTAGGGGAGTCGGCTGGGTCGCCTTCGTTTGGCACGAAGCCTGGGAGCAGGAGGAGAGGGTACAAGGGGCAGGTGACGTCGGCGTCAGGAACGGAGGGTGCGCATACCAACGACGGCAAGGATGATGGTGAGCCTGTTGTGGCCATTGCAGAATCTGGGGATGATGCATCGGATGAACCAAAGGATTCGGTGGATGAGTATGTCATATACGAGACACCGGAGGAAGAGGAGTTGAGTGAGTATGACATGGACAAGATGATGGGGAAGCCGCATCCATTCATTGACCCGGCAAAGGCGATGTCGTTAGGGGAGCCCAAAACCAGTGAAGAGCTCTGGTGGAACTGGAGGAGGAAGTCTCAGAAGGAGGAAATGTGGTCGAGATGGCAGAGGAGGCGTCCAGATGTTGATACGGTTAGTTCCTCACTTGTTCCAAGTTCCAACTTTGTAAATAGCAGGCAGTGATTGTTTCCTTTTATTGATACTGTCCGTCAATGCCAACAAGATGAGGGCGTAGTATATACACAGTAGAGTTACTGCAAATATTCTTATGCTGTTGTACGATATTGAGTATTACAATGTTACTCTCTAGTATTTCTATGCCTCATTCAGAGTTCAGATAGCACAGGCGCCTGACAGAAACCCCTATAATTTTGCTGTGTCATTTTGTTTATTCTATCTGTAGTTCTAATTACTGTCAAGTTTAAGTGACCACACACTGGCAATTATCTTACGGGTCTTCAGTTCTTCTAGTGTGTACTGTGAACGTGAGAAGAGTGCATAGGCATATGTGCGAGGATTTATATTGATGTGCAAAGTTTGTCTGTCCTCCTTGCGTGACAGTTTGAGGCTTTGCACTTTTCTTCTTTATCTTGACTGGTGGTTCAACCAACTTATGTTTCCATGACGATTTGAGCTTCAATCCACATTGTAAGTTGTAATGTATGCTCTGTCATTTTAGGTTTTTGCAAAGGCAATGGCGGAGACTGGGCAAATTAAAATTTTTGGGGACCATCCTTCACGGACAGAAGCAGCTCTTGCAAAGACAAGAAGACATTTGTACAAAGAGGAAAGGTTGACTTACAGCCATATAATACTGGAACCATTTTATTATCGAATCATGTAGTACATCTTTGTCAGATGATTTTGTAATTCTAATGTCCTTCACAGCATTCAAGTTGGTAGTACCACTAATTTTCACCTTCATTGAATTATATAACATATTACAAAAATGTGGAAACTGACATAGATATGCCTAATTTTCCTACAACCCATTGGTTGTGCATTACATTCTTAGTTACAGAAAATATGCTGAGGAGCAATTTTCTGTGATTAAACATGACTACCATGCCTGTTAATCTCTCTTACATTCTGATGCAATAAAAACAGGTTAGAAGAAGAGCGAAGGAGACTAGAAGAAATAGGGCCAATAGCATACTACTCAGAATGGGTTGAAGCTTATAAAAACAAGGATACATCACGCGAGGCCATACAGAAGCACTTTGAGGAAACTGGTGAAGATGAGAATGCTCAACTTATAAAAATGTTCCAACACCAGACAGCTGGGGAATACCGTGTCATGATGGGCACCGATGTGCGTATTCAGCGAGATCCTTTGGCCATGAGGATGCGGGAAGACCAGATCAAACAGAGTATTTTTTTTTCTAAAATCCTTCTTCTTTAAAGTCTTTATCCCTTTTTTTTTTGTTGCTGCATAACAATGTGCTGTTTATCTTACAATGGCCTCTTTGTTTTATCCTCCGAAGAGATGTTTTGTTTTAGTACAGTACTATGTGGACAGCAAATTAGTAGGAAAAAGTACATAACATTATTAGAAGCAAGTAGCAATTACTATTATGTCCACCTTAGTCGTACATCACAGAACCTTCTGGGTGATTTATATAATCCCATCCACTGATTTGAATGTTCATTTCTTCGACTACAGTCTTCTTGTTTCTTACATATAACAGCAATATCATTAGGGTGGCCATGGTGAAGCTTCTCTACTCTGAAAATTTGAAAGAAACAGATATTTTGAATAGCAAGGTTTACTTCATTGTATTGGGGCATTTATTTACGAGGTTTAATTTCCATATTTTAATTTGCAGTTTGGGGTGGTGATCCTGTATATCCAACAATTAATTATGTTCAGGATCCTGAAGAAGTGATTGACTACAGAGGTCCAGAATTTCATGAGCCTACCCCTGAAGTTGTACCTTACCTGATGGAGGTATCGGATAGCATTTCCACTAAACTTGTATCATTTTGCACTGTGCTAGCTAAGGTCTACCAGATCCATATTCATAGTGTTATACTGTTATCATTGGCAAAGCCATAACCAAAAGCATGACCTTTGCTTTAAGTGCAATTAGTATTATGACTCGTCAAGAAAAAAATGTTAATCCTGTGTTGCTAACTGGAATTGAATTCTTTTTTGATATCTCTCTCCCCTGCTCAGCATGGGACAATGATCACAAAGGAAGAGCTGTATGCACGTCTGAATGAAGAGAGAGATGATGTCAATCAAGACATAACAGTACGTTCCATAAACTATCCATTTAATTTCAACCAATAGTGTGCAGGTAGGGCTAATGCTACTTTACATATCTATTTTATGATGGCAGTATATTCCTGAAGTCAAAGATCCTATGGCTACTGCTGTTGATATAGGAGAGCATTCTGTAAGTACCCATTCTGAACATCCCCCCCCCCCAAAAAAAAAAGGCAAATGGATTATGAATTTTGTAAGGTGTACTAAAATATAATAGATTTTAAATACTGCTTGTTTCGGTTTTCTTTCTACTTTTAAACAGTACAATGAAGACAGTGATGATGAGGACGAGGATGTTGACAAAGCTGCTGTGCAGCCTGAATCACTAGAGGTACCTTACTACAGGCTTCCTTTTGGCATCAACAAGATACGGGAATCTCAGTTCCTGAATTTTCTTGTGGGAGGTTAAATGTGGCCTTCCTCACTATACTGTTGCACCAAATAGTGTGTGATGACCAAAGAAGATTGGGTTATTGATGACATGCTTATCAGAATTAATCCTATTTGAGTGGCTGTCATTTCTTTAAATCTTTGCTCTACAAATAGGATGAGGACGGAGAAGAGAAAGTTACCCAGAATTGGAGTGTTCTAAAGTCTACTGGACAGGCTGAAAAGCCAAAGGTACATATTGGCACTATGCTTGCTGGTCAGAAAAAAAAAAACAATGCAGGGATCTTTTAGCACTCACGAATACGGCAACCGAGTTGTTTGTCTATAATGTGTTTTTTTTTTAACTGTACAGCGGGGGAGACCCCCACTTTGTCTATAATGTGTTGATCCATGAAAAATTTATGATGGAGATTATGTAACACATAGACATGTTCTGTCCACATATGAACCTACATTTTTTGTATCGTCTTTCCTGATTGGTATATTAGTACCAAAAAATTATGCCTGCTCCTTTCTGCCTTGCAGGAAAAATCAAAGAAAGGGGAAATGTCAATAAAAGAAGCTATTGATGATTCTGAGAATCTAACTGACTTTCTTATGGACTTTGAGGAAGACGAGTAACGCTTTGGGCATTTTGATAATCTGTGCATCAAACGGTGAGTAAAAAGTGAAGCACATCGAAGTACCATTCACTATTACAATTTTATATCTTTATGTTCTATAACAAATGATGCTATTTTCTCCAGAAAATCCATAGCTCAACCCGCTTGATATACTTCATCAATTTGGTTGAGTTTATAACACAAAAATAAAATAGTTTAGCAGTAATATTGAATTCTAATATTATTAAAACTGGAGGAATGAAAGGAAGCACTGGTCGAATAGTCCCTTAATCATTCTTGTGATTCTTCCCAAGGCTTGAAGCTGCACCTCTTATTAGCTTGAGGGATTCGACAAAGTCATCCAGTAGATCATGAGAATCTGGAAATTGTGCCTCATCCACTGCTAGGTTTACCATCATAGTGTTAACATAACTTTGAAAATTCACGGTTAGGGCCTGCACAAACAAGACCAACAAAAGTAAAAGTTTAGCTTTAGCTTTTTTTGGACAACTCTTACCCAGACACAATTGATCATAAAGCGGATTGGTTTTTAAAATACATGTTGCTTCCAAATGACCATTTAGTACTCTTCTAGGTGATCATTTGGTACTTCACACTGTACATATCTGTGCATAACGAGAGTTGATTTTTTTTTTTTTTTTTGACAAGATGTCCATGAATATACATTATATCGTCAATGAACATGCCCTAGAACTGTTAATGATTTTACTAACCAATGCTTCTTTGAAATCTGAGGATGTGCAAGTTCTTGCATTTATTAAATGTCTATTGCATAATTAGGTTCTCGAGTACTTACTTCTGGAGGCCCATATCCACTAGGGGCGATGAAGACAACCGGATGTCCACAAAACTCTACCTGCTCAATTGGACCAATCATGTTGGAGAACGATATGGTTGTATGAGAGATCATTCGATGGAAGATAGCTCCGGCTGCCTGTTTTGATTCGCATGTCATGCTATCAGAAACAAGAAGTGCAGATAGAAAGTTCTGGCGCATCTCTCAAAAATCGACAGCCATCTGCATGCTCATAAAGAAACTAGAGAGATGGCTGTGACACCTATATGGACCGTGCTAACTCTCTTTATAACGGGTAGCTGAGAATTAATCATTCGTCATCAGTACGAGCTTAGCCATTTGGATGTTGGAACTATTGTTAACCTGGTTACACCGTAAATAAAATGTTTCAACCAGACTTCAGTTGCTTTTTTGTTTTGCCAAGATAAATTTATCAGTTATAACCAGTGTTTTGTCATTATGAAATAATGGTCTGATCTGATTAATTACCAATGCTATGGCGGTACAAAAACAAGTACCCTCAAGCTGGCGTATGTACCTTGAGTCCAAAGATTTTGAGGATAACTTCTGCTGCTAAATGCGTGAACACCACTTCCAACGAACTCTTTTTTCTATCCACAATCTTCTTCGCCTTGCGAACGTACTGTAAGGGATCGTCGTGCAAGCCGATGTGAAATGGAAGGATGATGAATCCGAGCTCATTCCCCCATTTCACGTCGCTTTCCTTGCCGGATTCTATCATATTTACACATGCCTGTTCGAGAGGGAAAAAAACCCAGAAATTATCACAATTTTTTCACTTACAAAGCTATCGTAGGTATAGGCCAAAATTTGTTTGATCACGCCTGCAGTTAAGTTCTTACTTGCAGGCTGGTAGTTGGCCTTAAATTGACAAGTAGTATTGATCGCACACGGATCTCCTTGCTCGTGTCAGCGTCACCTGAAGAACAGGATAAACAGTGCGACGGTAATAGCAGCAATATGATCTGAATAGATTATGTCGTACGGTTGCCAACCGTCACCTGTCTTCCTGAAGTAGTATCTTGATAGAGCGGCGTAGGTCACCCCGACCAATACATCATTCACTGTCTGTGCAGCCGTACAGAACATGTCAGATTCAGTCCAGAGAATGAGTTGAGAGAGAGTAACGGTTAGTGAAGAAGAGGTCGTTCGTACGCAGTTCATGGCGTTCTTGACGAACTTGACGTCGTCGAGGCTGAGTCCGCGGTGCACGAGGCGCTTACGCTGCCGCGCCCCGTGGTTGACGCGCTTGAACAGCGTGTGGGGGTCTCGCAGGAAGAGGATGGTGGCGAAAAAACTCACGACGTCCACCACGGTGTGCCACGCCAGCACGACGAACGACCACGCCCAGGCCAAGAACGCCATGACACCCGCGGACACCGGCGGGCGCGGGCGCTCCCAGATGGCGCCCGTGCGCGAGGTGGGCGGCGGCGGCATGGCCGGGAGCCTGGCCGGGTCGGCGGCGCTCCGTGTGCACGCCATGAGCAGCGTGAGCAGCGACATGCCGTCGCCGAGCGAGTGGTGCACGCGGATCGCCACGGTCGCGGCGGCCTCGGAGGTCGGGAAGTCGAGGACGTGGAACTCCCAGAGCGGGCGGGACTCGTCCATGGGCAGCGTCGACAGCGTCGCCACGTAGTCCTCCACCGCCGCGTCCGGGTCGCGCGCCACCGCCGCCGCGTCGAGCTTCGGGTAGATGATGTGGTGGTCCAGGTTCACCGTCGTCGGCACCCACCGTGGATTCCCGGACCCGTCCTTCACCTAGCCATCGAGACAAGACAACATGTTATATATTTAGGAACCTGCTCGATGTGCAGCAGGCTGCTACTACGACATGGGGTGTCAGTGCGGTTAGTTAGACGTGCAGTGTGTACTTGGATGCTCCGGAAGCGAGGGTAGCGCGCGAGCTGGGACTCCATGCCGGCGCGGGCGACGGGGAGGTTGACGGGAGTGGCGATCCCGATCACGACGACGATGTAGAAGTCCTCCACGAGCCTCGCCGAGGGGCTCACGAGCTCCGCGGCGGCGGCGGCGGCGGCGAGGGTCGTGCCATTGCTGCTCGTGTGCACCGAGAGCGCCCGCTTTCGTAGGGTGGCTGCCGCCGCCTCCATCCTGTTTCCTGTCGCCGTCGTGGCGTCGTCTGATCCTTCTCTGGTGTGGTGTGCGCTGCACTGGTGCTTTGCATAGGTGCCTGGCACACATGAGAGTGGTCACTGGTGTGATGGATATATAGGAGTATAGGGCCTTGATCTAATAATCCACGGCACATCGGGCAACAGCTCTAGCTGCTAGTGGCTAGCATCCACGCTTCAACAGTGACCTGTGGCAGCCAACTCCCAACGGAATTGGCAGTAAATGTCTTTGACAAGGGTGGCAAAATAATATTAAGGTGATGGACAAACGGTATCTTTCAGCCGTCTAGATGCCATGGTGATGATGTACACTGTTGTTGTGTTCAGTTTCCAAAAATACTTTTACTTTATATTCATCCCCCTCACAAAACACGCATCTCCAAAAATTCTTTTTACACCTTTCTATTCATTCCCCTCGTATAACACGCATTTCAGAAAAAAAAAGTATTTTTTACCCACTCCACAGCATGTATTAACGCGCATCCCAGAAAAAAAGTACTTTTTACCCACTCCATCTAAACACACCATGTATGACTCGTGTTGTCCCGTAGTTGGTCAATGGTAGATGCTCACCCTGGTCAGTAGGCACCATTACATTCAATTCCTCATGGCAGGCAGGTCCCACCAGAACTTTGCATGCATCACTATAGTGTAGTGTCGGCTCTCGGCACAACCATAGTGCACGAAAAAACCTCTGGCCAAATGCATCGACGGGATCTACTCAAGAACGCAATGCAAGGCTGTTTGATGCATTAACCATTTATTGAAGATAGAACACCACACGAACACTTTCAATAGGAACAGCTGTTCACGTATGACGACGCTTGTATGGCATCAAGGGTATAAGGGTATTTGTGGTGAATGCACAGATGTCATCGGTAGCTCATACGTATCAATCTCTTCATTCACTCGGAAGGCCGAAGAGATGTTCAGCGGCAATCGATCCATCGAGAGGGCTCTAGTCATGTTAGCTCATTAATTGGGCCAGCATCTACCAGCGCCTTTGTGGTTAATTTGGTCGTCACATGGATGATTAGGATCGATCGGTGTCTGTACACGTGTGGTTCGTCGATCGGCCGGTCATGTGTAGCCGTGGCGAGAACACAGGCGTTTCTTTCCCGATTGCTCGCTTAGTGGTCAGTTGGCAGGAGCAACAGGGGGACGGGCCGGGGCACGGGGGACCTTCGTGCAAGGAAACTTGGCAGCAGCCCAGCACCGATGGATGTAGTATCATGCATCTCCATTCTCCAGTCCCTCACGTCTGGGCAGGTTGACAGGTTAGGCTGGCTCTGGGCAACTCCTGGTCCCTCTGTGATATTCTTATCTGAGTCCTAGCTCATCGTTTTGAATCTTTTGTGTCATTTTTACACGAGTTTAATTAGGTTATTTGCATGGTTCAAACTCACTTGATAATTTGATTCATAATGATCATATCAATTATTCTTAAAATAGGCTTCAAATTAAATTTGCACGCCTCATTAACGTAATGAAGCTACGGTACGGTGTACTATGGTGCAGCGACTAGGAGGAGGACATACAGGCGGCAGCAATGATCACGATTCACGACCGCTCTGCACATGGGCAGAGCCAAAGGTCCAGACATGGCAAAAGCGGTGTCAAGTGACATCCAATTGTTTGACCCTAGATTTCTCGTTAAATTGGGCTAACAAATATAATTGTATGAATGAACACAAAGCAGAGCCAAATGAGATATTAGTAGAGAGTATTCCAAATTACGAATTTGATTGTGGCCGTGTTGAAGAGATTGTTAAGATGATTAATGACCTTCCTTGGATCATTATTAGGTGCACGTGCCCGAGCCTTTTCGGAGTCCCATAATAGAATGCAAAACATTGCATCCCTATAAACATGTAATATTGCTGCTATTGTATCCGCCACGCAGTCTGATAGGCCAAACTTTATTGAAGTATATGCGACAACCATGCATATAGGATGTGTCCTTTGGTCTCGGATTAGCTACGTTACACTCGCATTTTCATTCCTTCACGTCTATGTATGCTACATGAGGAAGCTTCTTCTTTAAGTCCGGTGGGTTAGGGCTCAGGGTTAGACGGGGAATGGGGGTTACATGTATAGGACCTCCCGCTGTAGAGAGAGCTTAAGAGCGGCTCATTGGTCGGCGGTGGTGGCGGTTGAGACAGTGGAAGAGCGGAGGTGGCGAGGAGTATCAAAGTTTTGCTTTGATATCGTCGTTTAGCTTATGGTTAGAGCCCTCTCTATGGTTTTTAAGTATTATTTCAGCGATCCACATGGATTTTGTTACTTCAGCAATCCAAGTAAATTAGACCAGTATCTCACTCATATAAGGTAGGTTAGGCGAGCACGTTGTAAATTATCTCCATTTTACGGAGAAGGGAAGCAGCTCGATTCTGCACGACCTTCCACGCTTCATGCACGTGTCGTTCCTCCGTAAGCGTGCTCCCGATGGCGCACCTTAGCATGTAGACGCCACCCACGTTAGCCGAGCTCAAGTACGGCCCCGACACCGTCGCGTTCACCTCCTCGAGAAGCCTCCTGTTGAGCTCATTGGCCGTCTTCTCGCCGCCGAACTTCTCCGGTGACCGGAGCCGGAAGCACACCAGCGCGAACTGCCTTGGCACCACCACCTCGAACCGGGCATCGTCTCTCACCATGTTCTCAAACGACGTGGCCATCCTCACGTGGGCGCGGATGTGGCCGCGCAGGCCCTCGACGCCGTAGCAGCGGAGCACGAGCCACAGCTTGAGCGCGCGGAACCGCCGCGTCAGCGTCATGGACCAGTCCTTGTAGTCCACGACGTCGTGCCCCTCCGCGGCGGCGTCCTGGAGGATGTACTCCTGCTCGGTGCCCAGCGCCGCCGTGAGCAGCGACGGCCTCCGCACCCACAGCGCGCAGCAATCGTTGTTGGCCAGGAGCCACTTGTGAGCGTTCATGCTGAACGAGTCCACGGCCTCGGCGCCGTCCGTCACGTGCCGGAACTCCGGGCAGACGAGCGCCGACCCGGCGTAGGCCGCGTCCACGTGGACCCACGCGCCGTGCGCCGCCGCGACGGCGCACAGCTCCCGTATCGGGTCCACGGCGGTCGTCTGCGTGGTCCCGATCGTCGCGCACACGAACAACGGGACCAGCCCGGCGTCCACGTCGGCCTCCATGGCGGCACGCAGCTCGGCCGGCGAGAGCGCGAACATGTCGCCACGGCACGTCGGGAGCTCGCGGCAGCTGTCGCGGTGGAAGCCGGCGATGCGCGCGGCCTTGCGGAAGGCGAAGTGGGTCTGGTCGGAGCAGTAGACGACGAGGTCACCAATCCTCCTGCTGCCAACCTCCGCGAGCTTCCGCTCCCGCGCGGCGACGAGCGCGCAGAGGATGGCCTCGCAGGATGTGCCCAGGAGCGTGCCCCCGCCGCCGTCGCGGAACAGCAAGGGCTCGGGCAAGTGAAGCGCCCTGGCGAGCCAGTCCACGACCACCATCTCGAGCTCGGTGGCGGCGGGCGAGGCGGCCCACGTGAAGGGCACGGCGTTGATGCCCGCGGCGAGGGCCTCGCCGAGCGCGCCCACGGTGCTGCTCGACGCCGGGAAGTGCGCGAAGTGCCGCGGGCTCTGCCAGTGCGTCATGCCCGGCAGGATGAGGTCGCGGACGTCACGCAGCGCCGCGGCGAACGCGCCGGGCTCCGGGTGAGATGGTGGGTCGGTGGGGAGCTGACGGCGAAGGAAGCCGGGGGTGACGTTCGGGTGCACGGGGTAGTCGCCCATGCTAGCGTAATAGTCGGCGATGAAGTCGACGACCTGGTGTCCCTGTCGCCGGAACTCCTCGGCGTCAAGATGCCGGGAGCTCTGCATCAGAGGCGGCTCCGTCTCCGTTTCCGCCGGAACGCCGCCGCCGCTGTTGTGGTGGACGCCATTATTGGCGTTGATGTGGCAGTGCGCGGGCGGCGCCATGTGCATGCGGCGGAGACGACCGGAGCGGGCGAAAAGACAATCTGAAAACAGGAGCTGCCTTTGATGGGCTTGATGGCTAGTGTATTTATGCCGTGGAAGGCTCAGGACCGTGCACGCCGCTTGCGCCAACCTCCCTCCGGCAGCGCAATGGTGGTTTGTTGGTGGCGAAGTTAGCTAGGGCATAAGTTCAACACGGGAGTAATGGAATTGGTTGTCCAAGAATTATTGCTGTTCCAAGGTGAGCTAGCGACACAACAATACATCACTTGCCGCCCAAAAAATATGGCAGCTCGACAAAAGGAGAGCGAGGTGGGAAAAAGTAGGGAGGTGAAGGTGCTGAGAGGGATCACTGCCTTTGATTGTTTCCAGAAGTGATGCGGTGTTGTGAGAGTGATGGATTCTTGGGCGATGAACGTCAATCTCCCGAATCGCAGGGGTAACAGAGAGTCAGAGATACCTTTGGAACGTCCTTTGGTTCGTCTCCCCGGTAGCCATTTCCATGCGATAATATTTGCCGCATCAATAATCAATGTCTTTCTTTATTAGATCATCGTGTGTTTTCTCTTAAAGGGATACATTATACATACTGATGTACTAGCTCCTCTCTTGCGCTAATTGGCTGAATCTGTATTGGACGGGCATTTACCTTATCGAATAACAGTGGAGCGACCGATGTTGCTCGGCGTCCAGCCGTGCGTCCGTTCGTGGCTACCGGAGAGGCCCCGTCACGTCACCCTTTGCCGCCCGCGAGGCCGCACCAGGATGGCGGGTACCGTCAATCTCCCGAATCGCAGGGGCCGCCGCATGCCGGCACGTGCAGGGAAATACACTTTGATACTACCCCTACGATATACTACACTCTTCACTACTGCCGTCCGCCGCCGGCACAGCGCGTTTTCTTGACATGGCCTGCATCCAACCTCGAGTCCCGGCCGACACGCATTCCTGATCGATCAGCGTCAAGAAAGCCTTCCATATCATGCATTTACGAAGTATCGTGTCAGAAGCCCGTCACCCATAATAAAGTTCTATCAAGAGGATTTCGGACAACTACTCGTGTAAGTAAGAGCCTTAGCTTGTTTAGAAAAAGCTAGCCAACATCTGGATATTTTTAAAGAGATTAACACCTAAATTTTGGACTACTAGATCTAAAATGGATAACTCAGATTTATTTTAACCCTGTATCTAAAATTCTCCTCCCATAAAGGCAGCAGGTGCGGCTTGTTGGTGGTTGGGGGAAGAAGAGGATAGAGAAGACACAGAAATATGGAGGAGAGAAAATTTAAAGATCTAAGTCTTTCATTTCTAAATACAATGATCTAAAATCTGGGTGGTAGTCTTCATAAAAACATCTAGGTGTTGAATTGAGGCTCCCTAACGGTAGGAATTAATGTTCCGTTGTACTGTCACGTTCGTAAATTCCACGAGAACGGTTGATTAGCAAGCTGGTAGGAGGAAAGATGTGCCGAGCAACAGACGCCAGCGATGGCCATGTCATAAGATTTATCCACATTAAAAACCCGATACGGGACAGATTCTGATGCGCAATGCTACGGCACTGTCACGTTATGACTGCTTCATGTACACGGAGCATTAAAAGTCAACCGGGAGCAATGGCGAATACTACGGCACACTGGGCTTCAAACGGGGTAGCGTTATCACGGCATAAAATCCAGTCGTCCGTGGATCCATGCATACGCAATGAACCACGCCACGCAAGATACAATCGACGCGAGACTGCGAGAGCCACGAAGTCCACGAGTGAGCCGTGCTCGATCGATCATTCAGAGACCAGCGACTGCGCAGCTGCAGCGCAAGTGCGGGCCATTTTGCCAGGATTTGGAGTGTGTGTCGTCGCGCGCGTCGCGCGGGAGCAGTAAACACCATGGCACCCGATCTCCGAACCACCCGGGCCATGGCAGCCTACACCCTACTAAGTACTACTAAGGGCGTCCGCAGCAATCTGTCGATTTGAGCAAGCGATTTGGAGGAGAGAGAGGAGGACACCAGGCGCTTGGGACGCGCGTGTGTGAGAGAGAGGAGCTTCGGCGAGCGTGCGAGCTAACGATGAAGAAATTGCTAGTGAGCATTGTGCGTTAACTGTTCATGGTTTAAACAAATCAAGCAAATCGCTGCCGTTGGGGACGCCCTAACTATTCCGATGCACGATTGACATAGGTCGGATCAATTGCGCAAAAAAAAAAAAGAAACAGGTCGGATCATCCATCCTTGTAATTGTGACATGCGTCGACTTAAAGGTGAGTTTAGATTGGGAGAAAAAACACTGTAGATAAAAAAAACACTGTAGGTCGTGCTGGGAAACATGTTCTGTGAGTGGCAGAGATAAGATGAATAAAAAAAAGTTAGATAAATAGTATTTTTTGGGAGAAGTTGGGTGATGTACATACACCCTAACTCTACCTATAGCTTTCCATTGCACGGATTACGGGAGTAGTATAGGTACTGCACTGCACCTGCCTGACTCCCGTTGCCCCGTTTGTATGGACGACGGGCCACGGATCGGCCCACGATGGATGGGTGGGACCGGGACGGCAACAGTGGGCCGTGCTCAGAGAAAAAGGTAAACATTTTGATTAAGCCTTTCAACGTTTTGTCTCTTCAGCTTCAACATTTCAACGTTAAATGTTGAACAAGTTTTAGGCAAATTTGAATAGATTACATTAATTGTTTAATGAAGTAATCCGTAGTTAGTGTTGTTTTAACTATGTCTTCAGCTAATTGGACCAAATTGGTTTTAATGGTGGGTGCCTTTCACAAGATGGAATGATGGATAGGAAGCCCGAAAGCATTTCTCATCCTCTCGATAGGCCATCCCTAATCCGACTAGGATGGTGTCCATACCATCAAATTGGCTGCCACATAAGCAATTTGATGATGTGGCAGATCAATTAAAAAGGGGAGAGAAGGACGTGGTGTCTTGCATGAGAAATCATGTATACACAAGAACCAAGAAATAAATTATGATGATAGGGAGAGTAATGGAGAGAGAAGATATAGGATTGGATGGTAATTTATTTTTAGAAAACTATGCATTGGGAAGGTGATTTCTATATGCAGTGTCTAGTTGACATGGATGTATGGACACTCCTTAGGCAAACACCCAGAAGCCTAAGATTTACATTAATTGGTCATCCATGTTGATTTACAGGGTAAGTAAGAGAATACTACTGCAAGTTATAAGAGATAAGCTTATCCTATGCATGTTCCATAAGCTAAATAACCCATTTTCTGCATAATATGGAGGAAAACACTTTGTTTTTGCCGGCCAATATATACCACTTGCTTCTCTCTCATTATCAGGTCCATGAATATATAGGTACTCCTTCCGTAGCATAATAAAGTCTCTCTAGTCTCTTCGGTTCTCGTTCAATATCATAAGATCCAAACAGAGCCTTAGTCTCCACGTGGTCGGAGTTACACTTATATCATGCGACGGACCGAGTATCTTCCAGTGGTTCATCGTTCTCATGATCAGGCTATTATTGTTGAAGCTTACAAGCAGCAACTGCATCCCTGATGCGCCTCAGGGAGCCGGTGAAGTCGTCCAAAAGTTTATGACAAGCAAAGTGTGCCTCGTCCACCGCCAGGATTACCTTGATAGTGTTATTGTAGCTTTGATAGTGCACAGTAAGGGCCTACATACGCACGTTAATAGCCAATCAGTTAATTACACTACAGTACTCCTCTGAAAGTAAACTATACGATGGCAGATTGTATATGTATGCAACTATGTTACGAACGACTTACTTCTGGAGGCCCGTAGACACTAGGAGCTATGAAAGCAACGGGGTGCCCACAAAACTCTACTTGTTCACCGGGCCCAACCATGTTTGAGAATGATATGGTTGTATGGGAGATCATGCGGCCGAACATAATAGCAGCTGCCTGCCTCGATTCACAGTTTAATAAAAATGCATTAGAAAACATAAGACCATGTGCCCATGTACTAGCACATACAGACCAGTTTGCCTAAGAGAAATAACAAAGGCTTCAAAAAATGTTTACACAAGAGAGTAGACAGCATACGTACCTTTAAACCACAAAATTTGAGGACCATTTCCCCGATTACATGCGTGAAGAGCGCTTCTAGTGAGCTCTTCTTCCTGTCCACGGTCTTCTTTGCCGTGCGAACATACTCAAGTGGATCATCGTGCATGGCTATATGAAATGGAAGGATGATGTAGCCAAGTTTGTTTCCCCATTTCACCGCCTTGCTCTTACCAGCCTCTATCATTTCAACCATATTCTGTTGGTAGTTTTTTTTAGGGTGAGAAAAGTAAGAAACATAGTTAATTTGCGAGCTAATCTTATGCCGCGAAACGATGGTCCTTCGTCAAACAAGGGAAAACTTAGCTTTCTTCCTCCCTCAGACATTCACGGCATTCATGAGTACGTATATCGCAAGAAAAAAAAACATTCTTACTTGTAGGCTGGCGGGTGGCCTTAGGTTGACGAGGAGGACTGATCGCAAACATATGAGCTTCCTTGTGTTAGTGTCACCTGAAATTCAGGTTAAGGAGTTAGGAATACTACGTATATAGCACTCCAACTGCAAGCTAGATTAGTGAAAGATATATAGAAAAAAAAAGGGGGTCATTGCACGGTACTTGTTAAACATCGATCACTCACCGGATTCCCGAAAGTAATATTGTGACAGAGAAGCAGAAGTCACTCCAATTAGCACGTCGTTGACGGTCTGTGTGACACACAAAGAAAGGCAAAGCATCTATTCTGTCAGAGGGTGTTCGCTGGTTGCAGCAAGGCATATATAGAACGAGTTAATTCTCTGATCGCTACTGAAATCGGACTGTGGTCCATATCGAATCATGGCGCATGAAATTCAAATTAATTCATGTTTGTGTTCCAGATTCGAGTCTAATAATGTTATTTTCCTGAATCTGGAATTAATTAATAATAACGCGGTCCAAGCTTTCTAGCGCATACGCATTTCATGGCATCCTTGACGAACTTGACGTCATCAAGGCTGAGGGTGGCATGCACGAATCGCTTGCGGTGGACGACCCTGCCCTCGCCTCCCTCGCTCCTGCGCTTGAACAGGGTGTGTGGATCACTCAGGAACACGACCGTCGCGGCGAACGCCACGACGTCGGCCACGGTGTGCCACGCGAGCACGGCGTAGGACCAGGGCCACGTGGCGAACGCCACGGCCCCCGCCGACGCCGGCGGGCACGGCCTGGCGTAGATGGGGCCCGACCGAGCCGCCAGCGCCGGTGGCATCGCCGGAAGCCTCGCCGGATCGGCGGCGCTGCGCGTGCACGCGATGAGCAGCGTGAGCAGCGCCATGCCGTCGCCGAGCGAGTGGTGCGCGCGCACGGCCACGGTCGCGGCGGCCTCCGAGGTCGGGAAGTCTAGGATGTGGAAGTCCCAGAGCGGGCGGGACCGGTCCATGGCCAGCGTGGACAGCGACGCCACGTAGTCCTCCACCGCCTGGTCCGGGTCGGACGCCACGGCGGCGGGGTCGAGCTCTGGGACGACGATGTGGTCGTCGAGGTCCACCGTCGCCGGCACCCAGTGTGGGTTGCCGTCTTTGAACACGTCCGTCACCTGCACAGTGAGCAAAGAGATAAATAATCGATGAGGCAAAGTATAGCAAACGACGGGAGTTTGTTGGACTTTGGAGAACTCAGGCAGGCGTCCATGGTGGCGAAGAGATTGTAATATTGTATACACGTACTTGGATGCTGCGGAAACGAGGATGGCGGGCGAGCTGGGCTTCGATGCCGGCGCGGAAAGCCGGGAGGTTTACGGGCGTGCCGAGCCCGATGGTGACGACGATGTAGAAGCTGTCCATGAGCCTTCCGGTAGGGCTCACGGGCTCCATCATCGACGCATCATCCGCCTGCTCCGTGTCCGGAGTTCTTGGAGCAGACACTAAGCGGAGGCCAGTAGCACCAGCGTCCATTACTGGTCCTCACTCCTCAGGGATGCGGTTTTTAATTTGCTGTTGATGTTGCTCATTGTAGCATTGATATATAGGATGATTTTTGGTGTGAGTGCAGCCGTGCAGGGCTGCAGGCCGTCTCTTCATTCGGCTAACTCAATTCACATGTAGTCCTTGCATTGGCAGGTCTCGTGATCTCTTCACTCGGCTCTCGTGATCTCTTCATTCGGCCAGCTAGACTTCCAATTATTGTCCAGGATATGATTTATTACAAGTTTGATTGGACTACGTGGCCTTTCCTCGGCCAAGTGTCACATTCACACCTTTGAAGTTGTTTTCGTCCAGCATGTCAAACTTACGGCATGAAATTAACATATATTATGACATAAATGTGTGCCACCACACAAACGAGAAGTACACATGCAGAATGTAATGTATGAGCTAGTATATAAGTACATACTAGTATTTCCGTAGATATAATGTATAATGTTTTATTAAATACAATACTAGATGACAATAAATATAACTATGCGAGATTTTTTTTGTTTAGATAAAGTTAACATTATGACTGAAATATTAATTGAACATATATGCATTAATAATTTAATTGTGAGCACTCCTTTTTTATATAAAAATAGAGTACACTCATTCAGAACTCTGTGATGGAGAAAATTAATTTCTTTAGCGTTGGGGTGCAGGTTGGAACACTGATTTATGACGTTGTAGTTTATATAGAGCATAGTCTAGGAGCTCCAATAGTCCATATTCTCAAGAATGCAGAGGAGAGTTTTGTATACTAGGAACAATATGCAGTACAGTAGTAGAGTTTTATCTAACATGCAGAGAGAAAGAACGTCATCAAGTATGATAATCAAAGAGTAAAATGCATCCAAGGCGTTTAAGATCTCCCTTTTTTATTAGGGAAGATTTTATTAATCAAGATCGGTACGTCGAGTTGATATCCTTGAAGCACTCTCGGCCTCTGCATATCCAGGATACACACATCCTTACAAAGCAAAATAGATAATCCCACACAATAATGACATTCCCTGGATTCTCACGGACAGGTTTGGAGACCTAGACTATGGTGATGCAGCTCGGTCTGCCCCATAAATTCCATTTATCATCATGTGGTATATAGTGCAAACCAACCCACATGGCTCCAAATTAGTCAAAAGTAGCCATATGTATCGTATCAATGCTCATTGGCCCAGCCATAGTCCGACTCCATTCCTGGGTCTGCCCCTGCTCCCTTGGTCCATAAACTCTCCCATGTGGGTTGTTAAACTTTTCAAGTAGTTCACTTTTGTGCCTAATTATAGAGTTGGATCTTACTTGGAATGAACCAATTACAAAAGCTCATATGCAAATTTTGTACAGTCGCACAGTCTAAAACTACTTATATAGTTATATTTGGGATAAAATGTTGTTTCTTTTCAGCGGTAACTAATAATCTTGTCTAGCATTTGTTAGGCTCGATCGATCAGAATATGTGTTCTATCGTTTCATGAATGGTCTAGTTAGGTTTTGTTTATTACGTCCATTTGCATCACTTTTTGTTTTGAAAAAAATACATTAAACCTTATCTCAATTGGTGTATCTGTTTAAGAAACTATGCATATTTATTTGATGGTACCAAAATAATAAAAAAATCAATTTATGCCCGCTAGGATCAATCTTATTTGTTTCTATAGTTCACAATGGTACATGTCGACTGAAGGAGTCAAGAATGCAATATGTTAGTTTTAATTTATTGTCCTTGCCAAGTCAGCAAAATTACTGATGTGGCATATATATGATTTAATACTCATGAAAATCTTGATGAAACCCCAGTGAGACTGGTATAATATGAAGACACTTCATGCATCCAATAATTGCTGATCCAGTGACCAGTGTAACATGTTTTTGCGTTTCCCCTGATGCTTTGGCTTGGGCTCCTCCAACAAGTGACTATGTCGCCAGCTTCCGCTGAGCTGCCGTCGAGAGGAACCGCAACAATCCTAATGATAGTGCGCCGTAACAATCAACCCAGGCTACAAACCGGCGCAAAAAAAGGATATTCGAAAGTGAAAGAAAATGTTGGGGTGCCGGCAGTTGGCAGATAGAGCAAGAATTAATTTCTTATTCGAAAGGAATTAATAGGTTCTTTATTAATTCTCCACCCGTTTTTTAAAAAAGGATTGTTCTATATTTGGACATCTGTATACTTGTCATACAATTAATTGTGCCAAACATGCATGTGGATGTTGGTGCTATATATGTCTATCATTGCTAGCTGGGAAAAAGAACGGAGGGACCCCCACATTCCACCGACAGCTTCAGCGGCCAACAAACAACTTCAATGACACAGATCTACCGTGGTAAACCCGGTCTAGGACAGCAACTATAGCAACGGCCGATTAGTAGATTACCAGAAAACTATATAAATTACTACGCCAGGCATCCAGCCCTCATGCTTCACGTTAGCGACAGAAATATACTACTGCCATGGCGCCACCCTCACACAGCCACGCCCACACCTCCAATGCTTCCGCGCCAAAGAATGGCTTCGCGGTGGACACGCCGCCGTGCCTGCTTGACTCCGACGAGTTCAGGCGGCAGGGCTACCAGATCATCGACTTCGTGTCAGGCTACTACGCCCGCATGGAGGACTACTCGGTCTCGCCCAAAGTTACCCCTGGCTTCCTCCGCAGCCACCTCCCCGTGGCGGCACCGTCCCAGCCGGAGCCTGACGCGCTCGCCGCGGCGCTGCACGACATCCGCGAGCTCATCCTGCCGGGCATCACGCACTGGCAGAGCCCCCGCCACTTCGCGCACTTCCCCGCGTCGAGCAGCAGCATCGGCGCTCTCGGCGAGGCCCTCGCCGCGGGCCTCAACGTCGTCCCGTTCACGTGGACCGCCTCGCCGGCCGCCACGGAGCTCGAGATGGTGGTCGTCGACTGGCTCGCCAGGGCGCTTCACTTGCCAGAAAGTTTCATGTTCGCCGGAGGCGGCGGCGGCACGTTCCTCGGCACGTCTTGTGAGGCCATTCTCTGCACGCTCGTCGCCGCGAGGGACCGCAAGCTCGCCGAGGTTGGGGAGTGCAGGACGGGGGACCTCGTCGTTTATTGCTCGGACCAGACACACTTCGCCTTCCACAAGGCGGCCCACATCGCCGGCATTCGGAAGGCCAACTGCCGCGTGATACCGACACGCCGTGAGGACATGTTCGCGCTCTCGCCGGCGACGGTGAAGGCGGCGATGCAGATGGACGTGGACGCTGGGATGGTCCCGCTGTTCCTTTGTGCGACGGTTGGGACAACTCCGACGACCGCCGTCGACCCTGTCCCCGAGCTCTGCGTGGCCGTGGCACCACACGACGTCTGGGTCCACGTCGACGCCGCCTACGCCGGCTCTGCATTCATCTGCCCAGAGTTCCGGCATCTGGCGGATGGCGCGGAGGCCGTGGACTCGATCAGCATGAACCCTCACAAGTGGCTTCTGTCCAACAACGACTGCTGCGCACTGTGGCTGAAGCAGCCGTCTGCACTTGTCGCAGCGCTCGGCACGAGCCGGGACGACGTCATCCTCAAGGACGCAGCCACAGACGGCGACGGCGTGGTGGATTACAAGGACTGGTCCGTCACGCTGACTCGACGGTTCCGCGCGCTCAAAGTGTGGCTCGTGCTCCGCTGCTACGGCACCGACGCCCTGCGTGGCGTCGTGCGCGCACACGTTCGCCTGGCCGCGCTGTTCGAGCAGATGGTGCGTGACGACGCACGGTTCGAGGTCGTGACACCGAGGCGGTTCGCGCTGGTGTGCTTCCGGCTCAGGCCGCCGGCCTCGCCGCTAGGAGGTGCCGGTGACAGCCGGACGGCGGCCAACAAGCTCAACAAGAAGCTTCTGGAGGCGGTGAACAGGACGAGCCGGGGCCCGTACATGAGCTCCGCGACGGTGGGCGGCGAGTACTTGCTCCGGTGCGCCGTGGGGAGCACGCTGACGGAGGAGCGGCACGTTCGTGACGCCTGGAAGATCGTCCAGGATCAGGGCACGGCCATCCTTCGTGAGATGGGATGGATGGATGCCTTAAAAGCGTGACGATCGATTTGCTATTCTTGTTGAGACGTGTAGTAAACAACGATTGATTTCCTTGTTCTCGCTAGTTAGGGCTTTGTTTTTTTTTAAGGACAAATCTCTCTATTTATTGATTATTCAAATGAAGGAGTTACATATGCCATCAGGCTGACTCAAGAATCATACATGTCTACCTACTGTCTCGCAGATACAATTTCGAGCCAGAAGAGCATCTCCAGCATTTGATCGTCGCTCGTCGTGTACAGTATCAACTGAGGTGAAGCTTACCATCTTTGTCCTGACCTCGAAACAATTTGACCATATAAACCAAGACATGCCCCATAGATGTTCAGATTCAGTCAATTACTTGCAATCTTGAACTGCAGAAGGCTGAGGTCAGTCACAAGCGCCAGGACCTCGCGACATGCTCCACCTGTTCCGGGTTCGACAAACTTGGAACAACAAGGGCTGAAGCACCTAGGAAATTGCCTCTTCATCCCTGGATATAATCGTTGCTGAACCCCTGTTGGAAATCTTGCCTAATTCGGTTTTGGCGATTAATGACAACATAATCATTGCGACTAACGTGTGTGTTGCAGCGGTAATTCTTAAGTTAGTGCAATGATGGGCTTTCACGGTTTTCTTGGCCCCCCATCATTCGAAAATGATTGTATTGGTGCAAGGGATATGCTCGAAGATTAATGAGAAGCTAGTTCTAAGTGCCGTTTGGATGATGAGAGACACTTAGATTAGTTTATGTCTTTGTTTTCCTTTGGCCGTACTATAAAGGGGGTCGAAGTTTGGTAGCTTGACCTAGGCAAGACTAAGTTAGGTGTGGTGCACACTTGTGAAATCTAGTGCTAGGTAGCTATGTTGAAGCCCTGGAGAAGTTAAAAGAAATTGAATTGTACGAGTTTCGACTTCGAAAGAAAAGATGACAGTACAAAACTCAGAGGCGTCGACTGATTCGATGGTGAGACCGTCGAATGAGTCGATGGCCTCTGGTTTTCTCTCAGAAGCTGGCTCAGCGCTCTGGGTAGCACCGACTGATTCGACGGTGTGACCAACGAATCAGTCGATGGTCCCTGGTTTCCACCCAGTAGCTGGCACAACATTCGGTATAGCGCCGACTGATTCGATGAGGTAAGCGTCGAATTAGTCGGTGATGCTTAAGATGTGAAGACCCCAATGTACATGCCTCTGAGTCGCGTCGACTGATTCGACGACAGTTGTGTTGAATGAGTCGACGGTCTCTGATCTTTGTGAAGATTTTGTGGCGCATGGCACTGGGTAGCATCGAATGTTTCGACGGGGTAAGCGTCGAAATAGTAGACGAGGATTCTAGCCGTTGCATTGTTCAAAGTCTGAATGGAAAGTGGGCGTCAACTGATTCGACGGTGCGACCATCGAATTAGTCGACGGCTCTGTGAATTGCATAACGGTTGTATTTTGAGTGGGGGCTATTTATATCCCTTCACTCACTCCTTGAAGACTCTCTTGCCACCCGAGTTTCACTGTTCATCCAGCTGCTGTTGGGGAGTGTTTGAGGGCAAGAGAGGCACTTGATTTGATTGGTGTTCTTGATCTTGTGAAGATTAAGAATTCTCTTTAGTGCTTGAGAGTAGCAAGTGTGCATCCATATAGCTCTTGGTCTAGTGTAGGTCAAGTGTAGATCTTTGGCTTGTTACTCTTGGTGATTCAGCATCACCTAGACGGCTTGGTGGTGTTGATCTTGGGAGCTCACGTGGAGATTGTGTGAAGCCCCAAGAAGGTGTACATGGTTTGGGAATCCGTCGTCCCAGAGTGGGAAATGGATATTCTCTACGAGAGCACTTGATCCTTGCGCGGATCAAGGGGGAGCTATACCCTTGCGCGGGTGCTCCAACGAGAACTAGCGGGGAGTTGCCGACTTCTCGATACCTTTTGAAAAATCGGCTTCCTACTCTTCTCTTTACTTTGAGCAAGTTTACTTTCTGCAGTTCTATTCCTAGACTTGCCATGTTAGAGTAGGATTTGGAATTAGGTTGCTAAACTCTTTTCAACACTAGGCACAAACCACATTTGTAGGCACATGGGGTGAATTGGCTTATTGAATAGTATTGTTTTATTGCTTAAATTTTTATAGAAGCCTAATTCACCTCTCTCTTAATTCACCTCTCTCTTAAGCATCTTGATCTTTTCACATTGCAAACATCCACATTAATCTTCATCCGGCCTTCAGGCGGAGGAATCCACCCAGGTTCTGGGGGTACTGTGTTGTCCCCTACTTATGTTTTCCTTTGGTCCTGGGCCTCCAATATCCCTCCTATTCATAAATAAAATTGTCGATGAAAAAAGTCACCATACTACTCTTTTCAGATCCTCATGTGATAGAGATTTAACAACCGTCAGGAGCCAGCTTCTCGCATCTTGGACTTGAGCATGACAAAGGAACTCCACAATTTCTTCCTCCTCTAGTGCCTGCACACACGTAGACATGTTGCAATCCAATAGTGAATGTTTTCGGTAACCCAACATTCCACAAAGCCCACATAATCGAGGCTTTAATAGAGCTTGATTTTTTATTATTATAAATCCCTACTTTTTTGAGTAGGGGCTTGAGTAAAAGGTTTTTTTTTACTTGTAAAAGGGTTTCGATAGGGATGCTCTAACGATTCTAGGGCGTGTAGGGATCTGACAGGCTAAAATTTAGCCTTGTTACATTGAATGTTTCGATGACAATTAGGAGAAGTAAACATTAGCTAATTGTAGAAATTAATTGCATAAGCTCTAGGCCAATTGGTGAGAAAAAACTATTAAGCCTAATTAATCTATGATTATCATACAGCTACCGCAACATTACATAGGGCTAATCATCGATTAATTAGGCTTAATAGATTCGTCTCACGAATTAGTCTGAAAGGTATGCAATGAATTTTTTATTAAACTATATCTAACAGTATCAATTAGCATCTAAAAATCCGATGTCTGGGGCTAAACTTTAGCCTATCATATCCATGTATGGCCCTAGTCATCCATCGAGTTCCAGTCTGAACTCTGAACGCATTGTGTTGTCTTGGGCCGAAATCAGTGTTCTAGAGGGGCAGCTACTGGCCGAAACAGCCCATTAGATAGAAAGACAAACGAAACCAGGACAGGTCCAAACTATAGGGTTTCCTATATGCGCAAAAGCCCAAAGTAGTGGCCCAATTGTTCTCACATTGTCCTACACAAAGATTACTTTGGGCTAGAAATGTATTCTCTCTATCCCAGTGTCCTGGAAATGGTATAATGCTACTTTATCTCATTTGTTGGTGACTTTTCTCTCGAAATAGAAATCCTAGTGAACTGTTCTAAATAAAACTTGACAGGCACTTCTATATATTGCTTGAAAAGTAGGATTATGTACGAAAAAAATGTACCTCAAATAATAAAATATGTGGGAGTTTGACCGTCTTTGTCTAGGGAAATCATTCACAGGAAACAAAAATAGTAGCTCTATCCCAGTGTCCTGGAAATGGTATAATGCTACTTTATCTCATTTGTTGGTGACTTTTCTCTCGAAATAGAAATCCTAGTGAACTGTTCTAAACAAAACTTGCCAGGCACTTGTATATATTGCTTGAAAAGTAGGATTATGTACGAAAAAATGTACCTCAAATAATAAAATATGTGGGAGTTTGACCGTCTTTGTCTAGGGAAATCATTCACAGGAAACAAAAATAGTAGGAAATGAAAAATTTCCTTAGCACCTAATCTTTGACATATCATCCAGCACGATGTGTATTTCTAACATTTCTGTCGGTCCTAATAAAAAATTTCTGTCGGTCCCTGTTGATGAATGCAGAAATACTTCCATCCTCTGCTTCATGTCCATTGTAGTTGTAGCAGCGTAGCAATCTAGAGGAAAACACGTGACGTGTTAAAAAAAATTAATTTCAACGAATATAAAAGAACCACAATTTATTCCTTGTTCAATTACTTGGAAAGAACTGTGCTATCATCAATAAGTTCGGTGATAAACAGTGGCAACAAGCTTCGTTGCCAGCTCATCAAGTAAACGGCGATGACTAATCAAATGCTAAGAGCATGCTGCTAACTACTCCTCCCACTTCTACGCTGATCATTCCAATAATGCGCATCTCAACTGACTAAAAGAACACCGAACTATGTTCAGATACGCCGATCATTCCAATAACGTGGCGTGCATACTAAAGATAGTGGATACAAATCCATCAACTTTTTCCGCCGTTCTTTAATCGCGGTTCACATATACATCAAGTCGCTTTCCTCTTTAAGCAACGTTGGCCATGCTTAAGACTAAACAAGCTAACTGGTACACCGTATCAACTAGCACTTCTTATGAGTGTCGGCCAACTTTCCTTTCCGTTGCTAATCATTTAAATTTCCAGTGGTTTATTCTTGCAAGACTAACCTCTCAAGGATCACCAGCAACGTTCACAATTAGGTAGGTACAAGAAAACAATTAGTGGTCAAACTTATTTTAAGAACCAGTCTAAACAATCGCCAACAAATATATATAATCACTTAAAACACCTTTTTTTTCTGGAGTTTTTCTCGCTGTTTATATTAATTGACATGCCCTGAAGAATCCAAGTGGGCATCCATTACTGAAGAATATTAAGATCGATGGCGAAAAAGGCACATAAGAAAGGGGCCTACACCGGTAGATATAGACCCATCGAGCATATCACGCATCTGAGAGTACCGGCTCGATGTCGAGCTAGCTAGATTTTGCTGAACTAACACCGATTCGGCAAAGAAATTAGCAACAAAAGCGGCACGGCCGAGAGCAGCGCAGCAGCAAGACGTGGTGCGTACTCCCTGGCGTCTGCGAGGTCAACAAAGCGGAGGGAAAGTGCCACCGGCCAAGGAAGAAGTTATTTGTTTGTGGGCAGCCGGGTCCGTACGGTTGGTCTGAGGCGCGGCGCGGCCGCGCCGCTAATGCCATGTGATGTGATGTTGCTTTGGACGTATAGTAGTATATAGGTGGGGTTTACGTCAGTTCTTGTTGCTGAGTTGCTGTACCTAGCAACAAAAGAAAAAGGATTTGGTGTCTTGGCTACACACAAATACACGATACTCGTATACCATCCACTGAGCTTGCATTCCCCAAGTAATCAAGCGTGCGTACGCGCGTATATATATATATGTATATACGCTTAGGGTCCATACCAGCCATCAATTGGTCGTAGACTCGTGGTTGACCGACGGTTTTGGTTTTGGTGGAATGGATTTGTTCTGCGCGCGCCAAAAGTCGAGAGATTCTGATCTCAACTTGATTATCATCACTTCATGGACGCACATCTGCTCCATCCAAAACATATCCTTGCTAATCATTGGGAGATTTAAAGATAAGGCTTATTATAACTTCACTTGAGTCGCATCACACCTAATCGATGTGTCGTTAGATTCTTCAGAAATGCATATAGATCACAGCAAGTGTCAACTTGTCGTATATGTTTATATACCTTGTCGCGGAGCATTGAAACCCGATGGGGTGGAAACTTAACAAGAAGTAACCACTGCATCAACCAACAATTAAGACGTACACCTTCCCGGCAGTTCACCAAATTTCATTCTTCAATACTTTTATCTAACTAATTCCCAGATGAAAAAAGACATTTGTTGATTAACCTCACTTGTTTTTTCTTCTGATAATGGAAGCTGATATGACGAAGTCTTGTGTTTAAAATTACAGTCTGAGCAAACGCTAGGACATTGAGCCGTGAGCGTTATTCATGTCAGCTAGTGCTTGAAATGATTGCGACATAAGTCGGCGTCGGGCATGACTTATCAATCCAAAATGGATCTCGATTGGTGGAGAAGAGCAATTCAAGAGATATTCCTGTTCGATTCATTCTTTATTTTCTGAAAATAAACAAGAGAGATTCTTCTCGGCAGGATCTTGGGTTGATTCCTGTTGATGCGATGCATATTCATTTATCATGGCGAAGTTATATTATCTCATTTTATATATGTTTGTAACTTACAGAAATTCCTAATGATGGCTATGTAAAACAAACCTAAATCTCTTACAAGCCACCGGACTGGTTCAACTACTTATTCATCCCAAATATACTATTTATGTTGATGTTCAAATTGCTAGGTTTTGCTTCTCTTTAAGGAAATTAAGGATGCCAATTGTCTTCATTACGTTAGTCCCAACTTAGCCTAATTCTTCTCTTCTTCTTTATTTGTAACTAGAAAGTCACGTACATGTACACAAACCACTATGCACGTAAACCACACTAACACACTCGCAAATGTGCACCTGCGATTTCCTCCAAATAAATAACACTAATATGGATTAGGGGTCCATCAACTTGTAAAGGGAATACCTGGTCAGTGTGCCATGTTGTCATCCTTAGCCACCCAAGTGGGGGGATATGAACATAGTGACTGAAATGTAAAAATATTGGGCTTAGAAATACAATTTTTGTAGTCCATGGGCCTAAGTGATAAATCCTTGGATCGGACTTCTGGCACACATTACTTATTAAATAATTCTTTCTAAAAAAACTTATTAAATAATTAGAAACACTAGTAGACTTACACCCTTGAAATTGTACCAATTAGTACTTCAAAATTTGCAAACTATTTTTTTTTTGGGAATTGCAAACTATTTTGTTGCGAACTAGTTGTCTACTCTCTTGTGATGCTAATTTCCAGTCATGTTAGGTCATCATATCTTTGATGCCAAATATGAAAAGATATAAGGGAAGAAAAAACTCAGAATGGCATCCAAACGATATTGCCTTTAGTGAAAAGCTGGGAAGCAAACATATTTTGTTCTTGTATGGTGGGGTGGAAGGTGACATTTTTCCTTTCAATCATGGCTCATGAGCAATCATATGTATATTGACAAAATTGATACTTTTCTAACTAATTGGGTCCTTGTCAGATCTAGTAATTTGCTTGCAATTAATACATCCATCGACATCACTATATGTATTCAGCAGATTATGATATTACGATGCATTATGAACTAAATTTTCGATATATTTTATTTGCTAATGATAGTACACCCATTTTATAGGTAGATCCCGCATACATAAACTGACTAAGTCACATTCTTTTGAGGTTTGTTTAAGCAGCATGATGAACTGGGTTTTTTCAATTCCTTGTATTCTATGGATATATAGTACACCCATTCCTCTTTTGGGATAGGGACAGCAGTAGCATTTCTTTTGATGAAGATAGGTCCCAGTCACATGTTGCGCAAACTTAAGATATGGTGATCCGTCAGACATATATATTCACGTGGCCGTTGTTAACCATTCAACTCCAGTCTGAATCCGACGCACAACCATAGCGATATATTAATCCCTACTGTTTATGAAATAAAATATGATACCGATACTGTTCTTCTAACCTATTGGCCACTACTTAATTTTAGTGCCGACGAATCTGTAGCTTAAGAAGTGGTCCGTTAGAGAATAATCAAGAGACTGTAGAAAGGCACTTTTAGGGAACATCGAGAATGCTTCAGTCACCTACTGGGAGTTCTAATTTTTAAAAGCTTAATTAGAAACTGTATGCAGACACTTCTAGATCACTATATTTGTAGTGTATGGCTTCGCAGAATCACCACTAACTACCATCCCAGTGATAATTTTCCAAAAGCACTGTTAGAGTGGATATATTTAGGACGCCAAAACCAAAATTTCACTATAAAGGATCACCGCCACATCATTTCTAAGAGAAAGTATGGATATGTTGAACTAGCTTTGTTGCAAGTTTCAAGCGTTGGAAATATAGAGAACAATAAGATTGAATTCCAACTAGATTAAATGTGACAAGCACAAACCCTAACATTCAATTTTCTAACATATTCTAGGCAGTATGAACCATATAACTATGATATCAGAAAATATGATTAAGAATTCAATTACATCAGAAGCCAGCCAACGGGATGACGAGAGTGTGCTAACGGGACGATGATGGTGTTGCAGACGGAGCACAGCAGGTGGCGTTGTTGATGACAGTACGTCGCAATATCCGACTTGGATGGAGGACGAGCCATGGTGAAGTTCTTGAGCAGTCACACATAGCACTTCTAGAAAATCTTATTCATCCTCTCCCGGTACAGGATCATAAGAGCAAGAGGTTCTAGAGACTTACTCTCCTATTCGCCGATGCACGCCGACGCTCGGGATGGAACAAACGATGAAGGCGCGCGCAACAGCGAGAAGTGGCAAAAACTCTAATTCGATTACTTAAATTTAACAAGCATAATAAACCCTAAATAAATCTATAACTAAGCAATGCATTATTCAAGGAGTCTAAATTTTTTTGCTATCATTCAAGCATACAATAATTATGCCACCATAAAAATTTCACAGCAATTGGACCACATGAATTACTATTGTGAATTATTCCATTTAATGAGAGAGAAAATAAATCAAAATCTACAACAAAAACTTTATACTATAGTAGTCGGGTGAGATGATGAGGGGTTATGTAGACTTTTTCCTTACCAATTATTTTTTTTTGACAACCTTACCAATGAGTTATTCATGTTTCCTTATGAATATTTTATTGGACTCGAACGCTAACAATTAAGGGCTTATTTGGTTAATTCCAAAACCATGTCACTTAGGATTTAATCCCCTTCATTCTACTCCGTCCCACGTGGATAAAAAAAGCCGAATAGGCCCTAATGTTGATTGCACCCGCTCAACAACAATGCCAGTACTATACTACTTGGATGTCTAGTAGTTCACCGTTTTTTAATACTTATCCTCAACTTGTGGCTGATTTGTACCATTAATCTGCAATAATTTGGTAGGTAATCGACCTACCATAATCCGTACCAATGTATGGGCAGCATTCAGTATTCCATCAGGCATCACCCAGCATGCGTGTACTCCAGTTTTCAGCATGGACGAGGCAGGCAGTGGCACACAAACCCCCAAGGCCCCAACCCAGGATTTCACATGCTGGCATTACATGATGTAACAGTTGACGAGAGGTTTTTACCATGCATGCCATTCACAACTGGTACGTCATTCTTCGGTTGTCGTGTTGAAAATCGTAAATCTAGTTAAATTTCAATTGAAGGTAGGGCACTGGCATTCCGCACAAAGGGACGCGCGCGGGCTAAAGAAAGTGACGCGCGCGGGCTAAAGAAAGTGATACTCGATTATTCATCCTAGGGCCTAGAATGGCTTCTCAGCATCTTAAAATTAAAAAAAAAAAAGCTTCCAGTTCGCCTTTAGCTGCTCGATTAGATTTTAGAGACAATTCCTTATTTAGTATTTTAAAAAATCCCTGTTCCTTCTTGGCCCTGAGTATTTCAAATTGTCAATCATGGGGAGGAGAAAAGGTGAGTATCACTTACATAAAAAGTTCATTGGTTGAACGGGAGAAATAGAAAATCACTAGATTTATACTTCCGTGATGCTATTAATTCAACGCGAACCAGACAAAACAGCTGATTTTCTAGCAAACCAGTGAATTCGCAATCTTAGACTTAGGGCACCAGCAATGGCACAATAACCTTGCTCTCTATAAGAGTATTTATGTCATCTATAGACAGTATAGTAGACCACCCATCCAAAAGTCTTACTTGTGACACCGATTATAAAGCCTTGTGGAACCCACACATAAGAATAATTTATTAGACGATTACCCATATTATCTTTTCTTTTTTCCACTCTCCCACCTCTCTCGCGCTGCCTCGGCCTCCCTCACTGGCGGCCTTTCCTCCTCCACCACGCCCCCGGCCTCCCAACACTAATTGTAGCAGCGTCCCCGGTGTGTTGGCCTCTCTTCTCCACGTTGGCAGTGGTCACGCTACCGGTGCCCTAGTCTCTCTCCTCTCTGTCGTGCAATCGACTCTCGTCGGGTTAAACCAACATTTTCCTTCTCCAATTCTCTCTCCGTTGTGGAGCATTCTCGACCACTAATGGGCCATTGGACATGACCATCTCCAGCAGGCTCACCCTAAATTTAGAGGCCAATGCAAAAAAAAATGTACTTCATCACGACCTCTACTAAGTCCTCTATTTTAAGGAGGCCACCAAATTCGCCTCCACATCCTCCAAGCCTAGAGGTTATCTATAGGCCCTCTATCTATAGACCCCACCACCGCGACCTTCCGCCCAGGCCGAGATCTGCTAGTTCTCACCCTCCGCTACATCCGTCCCCCGCTTGTCACCGCTCTCGGTTCCCCTGCCGCCGGTGAGACGCACCACAGCTCACCTCCGCGCCTCCTCACGCTCACCACTAGGTCGCTCGGGACCGGGCGTAGACTGCGGCGGCGCTAGCCAGGCTCGATGGTGAGGCAAGCCATGGGGATCGGGCTCCCCCACATGGAGGTCCTTTTGCTCTCTGCACAAGCGAGCCGCCATGGCGGAGCAGGGCCGCAACTGGTGGCAGCACGAGGCCACGCCATGGCCAGCGCCCGTCGGTGGAGGCTCGTTGGGTAAGTGGAGTGACAGTTGGATGAGGCAAGGAAAGAAAAAAAATTGCCATGAATGTATCAGAAAGTATAGGCTTAGATTTGGAGTGTCTAATTCGAGTTGGAGAAAAAAAATATAGCCTCTAGAAATAAAAATGCTTTCTCCTTGGGAAGCAGAGGCTCTGATTTACAGGTCATTGCTGAAGATGCTCCTAGGGCCTGTCTGGTGCATATTATATCGCTTTTCAAAGGAATGTTTTCGAAGAGAGAGTTATTTTGATTCTCTTAACCACTAAATTGTTTATTAGAGGTACTTGTAGATCTCTTTAGCATCAGTTTCTCGTTTAATAGAGGTACCTTTGTTTCTGCAGAGAAAATATTTGTAAAATACCCTACCAAGCTATCGGTCCCTTAATCAAGTGATCGCATTTTCAGGAAGTCCCAGAAGCAGCAATATAATAACCTGTTAACCACACGATAGAGGCACTGATAGTGTAGTTGTACGTCTGGCCGTGTGCCGATGGCGAATCGTCTCCAAGACTTGCGACGATCTGATTCTGGTAAACGGTAAAATTGCCAATGATCAGCAAAGTTGAGTGAATAATTTGCATGGTGAAAGAGAAGAGACCAAACTGTCCATCATATACTTTAGAAAAAGTGCACCTGCCGACGAAATAAATGTATGGTCCAGAAAGTGTTCGTTTTGGCCCACGGGAGGTCAAAGTGGGGACGACCCATGTCTTGCTGCATGCAACGCTGGCTGCTGCTCCCCTGACCTGACGACCCTCCTTCTATGGTCCAACCCGTCTGTTCCTATGCACTCCTCGGGGACCAGACAACAGCGAGCCAGACACAACGCCAGGCATTTTCAGAGCACTACCATAAAAAACACTACGATCCCAGCTAAGATGGTGCCATTGGATACGATTTGGCATGGCCCAATGCCGGAGGGAGCTGATGCGTTGCAGTCTCTTCGTCGACCTACTGCTCCGACGTCTGTTTGCTTCTATGTGCTGTGCTCCTGAGAACGCCTTGCCGAGTTATGTTTGACGAGTGCACGGAGAGACTACGCTCCCACCGCCGACTACTTCATGACTGGCTAGTCCATATGACCACATGTTCGTGGTGTTCAATCTTCACGTTCCGAGGACCTTCCCAGCGAGAAAATAAATTTTGTGCCGTCGATGTTAGGGATATCTGTAATTTCTAGCACGATATGAGTACCGTTGTATGGAGAGGGCTGGGCTCGCGGCTCGTTATCTTATAATACCAAAAGCCAATCCCGGCTCATTATAAGTTCGAGTTGGCTCGTTAAACTCGCGAGCCAAAAAACAAAATCAAAATACCAATAATGACCGGTGTTAAAAATCTACGAAAATAATATAAAAAGCAAATAAAATTTAAAGCAAGTAAAACTTATTTCAAATCCAATAAAATTCGTTTAACATTGCATCCGTTTCTTGATTGAAGAAACATAAAAGTTTCTCAGGTTTGGTATTTCTCGACGCATTTAGCTTGCACGACTCTAACTCGCTTGTTATCCTAACAAGAAAAGGTGTTAATTAGCTCGAGCCGAGCTGAGCGAGCTCGCTCTGAGCCGAACGAGCCAACTGTGCCACGACTTTTTTTTTTCCTAGTCCTAGTATGTACAACGAGACACGCTAGAGGGACGGTGGCGGGACACACAGGCTAGTCCTTGCTCCGAGCAGCGAAAAGTGCAGCGGCGCGCGGCCACAAGTCAAGACAGAGAGAGCCGGGGAGCAAGAACGTCGACGTCGTCCGGGCTCACGCTCGTGCACGTACGTACGTTGCACCGCCGTACTCCTGCGCACCGTGGCTCGCTGGACAAGGCTGTCGGGGCTTGTGCAACTGCACACGGCGGTTTGGTTTTTGGCATGGGTTATTGGAGCTCTCCTCGATGCTACTATACGGCTACCACACCAATGTTGTGTTGAAAAAATATTTCTCCAACAAATTTTTTCTATTCACCCCACTCATAGAACATGTTTCTCAGTGCACTATTCATCTAAAATTTTCACCTACTAGGCTGTGTTCAGATTGGAGGTAGAAAGTACCTTTTCTAGATAAATAGTGCACTAAAAAGCATATTCTGTGAATGAGATGAATAGAAAAAACTTATTAAAGAAGTACTTTTTGTGAATCTGTACACAGCCTGAATCTGAACGCAGCCCAGCTAGGCCAGAGCCGGAAGTCCCGGCGTGAGAAACGTTGTCATGCGCAGGAAATGAGGACGAGATCGACGGGTTCCACGCTGTCGAAGGCGAGCTACTAGTATTTACGAGTTGGTGAAACATGAAGTTGTCAAACATTTACTCAGTACGTGTCGGGTTCTGCCGACAGTACGTCCATTGGGGTGGGGCCGCAGTCCCCATTATATTGGGGCTTTGCGTGATTGAACCGAAGCTTCTTTGGGCCTCATCTGTAGGACCCTATATTTCTCTACCGCGAGGTAAACACACCCCTATAACAAGTTTCAATCTAGTCACATTTGCCTTTTCTTAAAAAAAACTAGCGACATTTTATTCTAAATTTATACATGAACGATGGAAAAGACGTGCCGTAAAGCTTAGTGCTTTTTTAACGATAGGCTAACTTTTTTGGAACCACTCATCCGTTTTAAATTGTAGGTTGTTTTGTCATATCTAAGATAAATAATTTATACTTTCTTCGTTCCAAGCTATAAATCATTACAACTTTTTAAGAGTCATAGCATATCAAGTTAGACAAAACTCAACAATTAGTGATACCAAATAGTTAATTATCATTAGTTTTTTATTATTATATTTTTATAGTATATCTATTTGGTGTCGTAAACTTTTGTTATTTCTTAAATTATTTTTGTTAAACATAACATTATTTTACTCTAAAATAAATTATAATTTGGAACGAGAGAGTATGTATCTAAGTACGTACCAAAATATATGCACTTAAAAAGGCTAACATGATCTATAATTTTTTGAAGGAGAAATTAGTTTCTAAAGGAAAATGGATCTTCCAAATTGAGTTGGTTAGAAGGACGAATTGGAAACCAGTCAAACGATGGCAATGATGAAAGAAAGAAGCTACACTTGAACTCACTAAGAAACGAAGCAACACAATTAAGACAAGAGCCCCAATATATCGCAATGAATAAGTCGGTGACCACCAAAACTTCACAGAGAACCCGTTAATATGAACATTGCTTTGCAATAGAAAGCATCAGTCATGCATCGTATCACTAGTGCTAGAGGGCAACATATTGGTTGCGCTTTTGGTCGCAAGTTCAAAGTGATGACTATACAAAAGAGTTGTTCCGCAAGGGGAGCTTGATGCTGGAAGTAATCACTTTGGAACAAGCAAATCGGGGATGGAAACACAATAATAAATTGGCTAGATTTTTATCTATATTTTAAAGTTTTATTCCCTTGTGTGTGACAGCAATTAAAGTTGAGATGTCAAACGTTGTAATAAGTTGGCTGAGATATTTATAGGGGCCGGATATTATCCTTTATTAAGAATTGGTGCTAGAGGGCAGTGAAGCAAAAGTCTCATCATATCGGCCTTATGTGTCAAGGGCATTTCTAGGTGTTGATTTTCCTTATTGTATTTTTCAGTGCATTTTCAAGCTCTAGTAGGTGGTGAACTATCAAAGGAAAAAAGATGAATATAATGATAATCTTTGTAATTTTATATTTTAGAGGTTGTTTTGTATTAGGTTATCCTTTTGAACAAGTATCATTTTTCTTGATAAAGATCATGAACAAGGCACTATATGGTGCCTTTCTAAATTCTAGCCTTTTTTTTTAGTATGTTTATAAATTTATATAACAACTCATGGTACAAAATAATTAAGTACCATTAGTTTTTTCTTAAATATATTTTTATAGTATATTTTTTTCATGCTATAACCCTTTGTGATTCATTTATAATTTTGGTCAAACACAAAGTAACTCTAAAAAAGAATTACTTATAATTTGGAGGAAGTGGCATGTATTAGTCAGAATTTCGAATTATATTTTTTTTAAGAGGATGGCATATGGAGCTTGGGCATTAGTGGAGTAAGGAGAAAAGGTAATGGATATTTGTGCCATGACATAAAACATAGCATGTCTATAGAAAGTTTATATGAATATTAGTTAGAAACTTCTTTTTTTTTACAACCCTAGTTAGTTAAAAGCTAACATCTCCCAAATCCAGTTTCAAAGCAAGGCATAAAATGGGGGCAATGATCGTGGGCTGCCGTTCCAAAGTTCTAAAGGGTGTTTGGCACCAGAAGCTAATTTTTAAGTTGTTGTTTCCATTATAAAACTAATTGCATGAATTATCCCTAATTAGCGAGGCGGAGTTATTGGTTCTAACTAGCCTATGGTAAATGTGATGCTACGATAAAATGAGCTAATTAGGATCAATGGGTTCATCTCACCAATTATCCATGACTAATATGATTAATTCCTCTACTAGCTCATTTTTAACGAAAGGACCTCTAGCCTAGCTGGTTAGAGGAACTCTGTAGCATTGTTGCACTAGTAGGCCTAGGTTTGGTTAGATTCCTCGCGGGAGTAGATTTATAGGGCTGATTTTTTGGAAAAAATAAAACTATTGCTGGAAAAATTCCCTCGTTGATGTAGTCGTGGTTTGCGTAGTCGTGGTTTGCGTGTTTTTCTAGGCACAGACAAAATTAGATACGTGTGGGTGTGGCATATAATAAAGCAAAATAATGTGCACTTGCAACTATTATTATTATCATCATCATCATCATCATCATCATCAATAATGGTTCTGTTTTAAGTCCTTCAATAATGAATTATATATGCTGATTATTTTAGCAAATGTCGAACAACACATAGGAAATCATATGAAATTAGAGAAATCAAAATGAACATACATTTGGACCACTCTAAACTCCAAACCATAAAACAAAAGAAAATGGTTTTTCTTCTGTGTTCTACTTCGAATGTAATCCGTTCTTACATACACGGTCCCAAACCATAAAATAAAAGGAATGGTACTTCCACGTACAAGACAAATAAAATAAAGGAAATGGTACTTCCATGCTTTTCTTTGGATGTAATCTGTTCCTATACTCACATTTTAGATAGATACAAATTTATCATATTATATCCTCCAACTTCTTTATATGGATATTCGAGAATTCTAGCTTGTTATCGACCATAACTTTATTTGGAGACACAACTGGTTTTATCCGTAGCAACGTACAGACACGTTTGCTAGTTAATAAAAACAAACGGAACTACATGAATTTATATTTAAGATAGGGGTGTGTGTCTATTCCATCCTGTCTATGTTGTGCTCCTAAAAAAAGAACTTACTCCAAGCACGATAAAAAAGCAGAAGAGGAATTTTAGCTCTCACCTAATACTAGCCGTGACCGGTGAATACCCGATGCCTCGTCGCGTAGCTGGTGCGGTGCTTCTCTCGTGGCATCCAGCGGCATTATTGACTGATATGCAAAAGATACATGCAGGGCCATTTGCTGCGAACTGTAGATAACCACCTCCATTATTGTCACCAAGTTGCTTTGCGCTGAGCCTCTCTCTCTCTGCTTTTACGTACGTACTCGATTAAAAAAAGCAAAAGTGGTCTACGTCTACAAGTACTGTACCCATTAAACTAGTACTAGACGGTAGTAGTATGTGATTAGCCCGTTTGTACTCTAGCGCGTGTCCTGAGCATCTGTCCCGACAGCCGTGGAGCCCTCGGCTCCACCGCCGACGTACGCACACACATATCCATCGTGCACGCGTACGTCGCACAGACGCCGCCGTCGACCCACCGGAGACGAGCAACGCATCGCACAAGGGAGGTCTAGTATATGCTTTAATTAGCTTGGACAATCGCTAACAAATTGAGGCCATGCATGTAGTATACATTTTTTTTTTTTTGGCACGAAGAAGGAAGACCAGCCATGCATGCATACATGGATGGGAGAAGGGAAGAAGATGACGTGTACAATTCAGGATCGACAGGGGAGAAGGGTGGCTTCGAGGTAACGTCTCGTAGACAAGTGAGGACTGAGGTTGACATCCACTGTGTGCACTGGGGGCCGCGTCGCCTTCAGAGAAAACCTCAGCCGCACTGTGCTTTCGCAGAGAAAGACGGTCCGTTGAATTGGGGTCATCAACCGTCGAGAGAACGTGTCGGGGGCTGAACAAGAGCGAAAGAAACCTACTCCTAGCAAAGCAGTTCTCAGCTCGGATCCCTGCGTGCGAGCAAGAGGGAAAAAAAGACGAGCAGAGGCATCGCCATCCATCACCCCCTCAGGTGTTTCCCCCTTTCTCGGCGGAAACGAGCCTCCACGCACAGTCGCACACCATGCCACCATCCACGCCGGGGCTCATTCCGTCCGATTACGATAGCAAATCAATCGCAATCCCGGCTTTGTATTGACATGGCCTTTTCTCCCCCAGCTTTGGCCAACATCCTGTCCTAAAAACGGAACAGGGGGATGCTCGATCGCTTTGATCTGTCAAAATCAGCCCTTGCTTTCTGCTCCTGTGCCACTGTGGGTAGAGGTCCCTTTCATGGACAGGGATTCTACACGCTCGCTGCTTGGCTACACCTGCAGGGGCCACCCAATACGCATTTGTGAGTATTGACCGCCGACCGGGGATGGAAAAGCTTGCCAAGCTCGGATCATTAATCCAATATGAGGGAAAAAAAGCTGCTCCTAAGTAGTAGGACCAAGGAGAGAGGAATACCAAGCGGGCAGAACTTTATCCGCCTGTTTCAAGGACTGGCCAAAGCATCATATTCCCAACTACTACAACTACGTAGCATGTGTACAAATTAGGTGGATCTATATGCTAAAGTTTAACACAGGTCACATCGAATTCCCGATGCAAATTAGACGGACTAAATATGAGTTAATTGAAAAAAATTGCATAGACGGAGAGTAATTTACGAGACAAAGGTATTAAACCCAATTAATCTATAATCAACACATATATTATTGTACCACGACAGTATCTAATGACGAAATAATTAGGTTTATAAATTTATGTTTGGTTAATCTATATTTAGTATTCGTGATTAATATCTAAACATGAGACGTGACATGTCTTAAAGTTGAACAGCAACATCCCAAGCACCCTGAAAAATAGTACGCCAAGTTGCAAAAAGCCAACCGGGGGAAAAGGCACAATACACCTATTCCTGCAGCAGCCGTCGTACAACTCCTCAGCTTTTTGTTAAAAAAAAAACTCAGTCGAGCGTCTCTCTCCAGCAAGGCAGCAAGCAGTAGTGCAGTGCAGTACCGGCCGGCTGACTGACACTGGAGCTAAAAAAGAAAACACCAAGGACGAGACGCCATGCACACATACCCCGTCGCTGAGCAGTCAGCAGTCAGCACGACCGCTTTACTGACCGCCGGGCGCATTACCTCCAATAATTACCTCCTCGGCGCCCCACGACGAATAAAGTTCAAATGGTAATGATCCGTCAGGTAAACATGTGCAGGAGCAGAGAGATTTCATCCAACAGCTCTGGTCGCATGATCGTCAAATGATACGGGCCACGCCCCCATATGTCGTAGTAAAATTTTATGAGAGGATCATAATTTTCAATAAAACAAAAGTAAAAACGAATAGTACAATTAATTAAACAAATATAAACGGTCCTTACCCATGTAATGGAGACAGGCTGTACGCGGCAGGCTTTCCCAGCTCCAGTCCTCGCTCCCAATGGAGCCTGTACGCCGCAGGCTTTTTGGTTTCTCCTCCTCCAGCTCGGCAGCTCCAGTCCTCGCTCCCTTAATGGAGCCTGTCCTTGTTGCCCGTTTAAATACAGATGTGACGCCCTTTTTTTCTCCGAGCTTGTCATGAGCAAAAATGGTACGGTTGGCAATGCCAGCCCAAGACGCTCGGAGGTCGGAGCCTACAGCCTAGCGATTGTGCCTACGGGTGGCATTGCGGCAAACGATACGAGCGTGTGTGCACCTGCAAATTGATCCGCCATGTTTTCGGTGTCACCAGAGGCGCCGCGGGCGTAATATGTGAGAGAATGATTGTCAAAGGCCGTGATGGCGACGGGCGGTATGGGGATGGGGAAGAAAGGAAGCCTACTGCCTGGCTACCTGTGCCTCCAAACCCGGCTTTTCTCCACCGTCCGGAGCAATCATGGGCGGTGCAGGCTGAGCCTGGCAGATGGACGCTGCGCAGAGGAGGTGACGGCGAGGACGACGGCGATCATCATCATCATCAGCTCGCAGTAGGAGTACCTTCCTCGCCGGCCGAGTACTAGTAGCATGAATTGATTGGTTCCGAGAAGGGCCATGACCCAATAATGCACAATGCATCCAGAGAGAAAAGGCATACTATTTGTTTCAACAGCCAGAAAACAAAGACAGCAATTTCTCTGTAAAGTATTACAGGGAGCCACTAGAAGAAAGATTTTTTCTTCTTTTTTTTTGCCAATTTGTTCCTGCCAGGTTACCCACGAGTGCAATGTAGGAGTTTTAATAATAAGGCATCACAAATTGACGAAAAGGGTATAAGAAAAGAGGTAGCAGAGGAAGTCAACTTAAAAGAAACACAACAGAGACAGTGAAGAAAACAAACATTCCCCTGAACTGATTATTTTGATCATAGCCGAAATGATTATACACTATTCCTCATCTCGGAGCATCGCCGATTACGAACATATTGACAAGAAATACTTCATCAATCTCCGCAAACTCAATGGCCCCATGGGATCATATATGGCAAAGATACGGTCATGCGCTAACCAAACTTGACAATGAAACGGCAAGACATATCTCCATCTCATGCCCAACTCGACTCCCCACCCCACAAAAATCTAGAGCGAGGAAGCAAGAATCAACAATATGGGCACAAGGAAGAAATTCTAGAAGCCAAGCGAAAGTAAGAAGAAACAATTAAACAGGGACGTTACACTGACGATGGTTCAACATTGCCAGGTTCATTAGCCACATCATTCGCACCATGAGCGAGCAATTCTGCGTCCTTGTCTTCATCGCTAGAGAAGTCCCTCCTCTCTAGCTTCGAATTTGCAGCAACAAAAACCAACCGGTGCGCTCGGTTAGTGCCACTTGCCAAGCTCCCTGGGGAAGAAAGCCAGCGCACCATTGACGGTGTGCACTTGAAACTCCTTGACGTCGCATGGAGGAAGATGAGCCGCACAGCTACCTTGCCAAGCGACTTGAGCTCGCTCAGGCATGTCTCCCACACAAGTCTGCTGCTCTGCTTGTTCGCGACCTTCATCTTCCCTGTAGATGGGTCAGGCTGCCTCACCTGCACAGCCTGTGCATACAACGGGTCCAATCCATCCGACCGCCATTTCATCAGCTCCATGAGAGCAAGGTGTGCCTCTTCCTGTGATACCATTCTGGTGATCAGCATGTCGACGTCCTTCTCCTGATCAGGAGTCAAGCACTTGAATGGAGGAAGGTAGCGCCCACTGGCATCCTTGACAAGGTAGAGAGGATCCAAAATGAATGCTGCCGACCAAGCTGGGTGGTAGTTTTTTCTGAACCTTTTTTCAACAACATTGAGAGCTACGCCTTGATCAATGTTAAATTTCTCACACCAATCTCTAACCTTGCGCCGCAAATCCTCCCAGAGTGGTAGGCATTGCCCAACAAGAGGCCGGTCAGCCTCCATCTCCTTCACCATGTCCATGATCAGCTTCACGAGTGAATGCACAGCATCAACTTCTATCCAGAAAGCCTCGTTGTGCACCATCTCCCCCATCTCCCTTGCAACTGAATCGTCGATGCAGACCAGCTTGTAGGAGTCCTCCTGCACAGCACGATGGAGAGGGTGTGCAGAGTTCAAAATGTCCTCCAGCATCTCAAAGGCCGCTCGGAAGTCGCTGCCATTGCCGTTAAACGGCACATGTGCAATTCGAAGGAGAGAGGCATGCCCGAGCTCTTGGATTTGATGCTTGTGCAGCAGGGACCGCACCGGCTGCTTGGCATTGAAGTAGGCGGCTAGCTTGGCAGACTTGGCTGCTGCAGTGCGGAAGAGCGGGAGCTCCCGCGCGAAGTCCCGCACCAAACGGTTGAATCCTTGGATTTGGCAAGACAGGTTCACCATCCAATGGTGATTCCTCTCAATATCACGCAGCGCCTTTGATTTGAAGCGGTCGGAAACGATGCCCGCGCAACGGTGGAGTTGGTCGGAGGAATTAGAAACGGACGCCACGGCGTCGAGCATGAGCTCCTCCGCGTAGTCCGAGGGCGCCACAGCGGGCACCGGCACGGCGCGGTGGAACACGGACGTGCCATTGGGAAGGTTGACAGCGAGAGTGACCACCTGGTCCCGCCAGCCGTCGGCGGCAAGTTGGAAGAAGACCGCGTCGCGGACCCGCGCGGCGGCGTCGGCGCGGGCCTCGGCGAAGCGGGCGTCGAGGCGCGGTCCGGCGAGGTCGGTGCGTTGCAGGTCCGGCAGGCCGACGTGGCGGAGGAAGTCCCGGAGCTTGGGATGGCTGACGGCTGAAAGCGACACGCCGGCCGACGACTCGAGGAACCAGTCGGCGAGCAGAGCGAGCGCGGCGTCGGCCTGCGGCTTGGGAATCATCGCCGCCGGCGGCGCCTTGGGTGACTTGAGGCGCTTGACGCTGTCCTCGAGCATGGCGAGGGCACCGAGGTCCTCCTTGCCGCCGGAGAGCACCCGGTGCGGCGCCGGTGGCGCCGGCAGCGCGGGAAGCGCGGGGGAGTAGGCCGACGACGGGTCGACGACGACGAGGTGCTGGCGGGGGGCCGCGGGCGTGTAGGCGGGAGGCATGGAGTGACGCTTGCGGCTGCTGGAGTGGTGGTGGTGGTGCGGGTTGGAGTGGTGTTGCTGGTGGCGCGGCGAGGAGGGCGCAATGTAGGAGATGGGGATAGGTGAGGAGGCGGCGGCGTTGGACGGCAGCGCGAGCTGCTGGTGCGGCGTCGGCGTGGGCGACTGCTGGGAGGCCGAGGCGGCGGCAGGCCCCGGCGGCGGCGCGGCGAAGTTGGGGCAGGTGCCGCGCTTGAGGTGCTCCGAGGCGGTCCGCGACGGGTTGGAGGCGGAGAAGACAGCGGAGCAGAGGGCGCAGCGGAGCTTGACGGCCTTGGGCGGCATGCCGGTGTCGGCGGGCGGGAGGAGCACGGGCTCGAGGTGCGCCCAGTACCAGGCGCCCTTGCCCTTGACCGCCTTGGCCCGGACGGCGAGGAGGGCCTCGTAGCGCTTCTGCGCGGCGCGCGCGGCGGCCTCCTCGCCGCCCATTGCGGGCGCCGGCGCCGGCGCCGACGCCGATGCGGCCGCCTGGTCCTCCTCGGCCGACGCCGTGGACATGGCGGCCGGACCCGATCGCCTCGCCGCCCAGGAAGAGAAGGGACGGGAGGACGAACGAACCACCGAGCGATCGGCGCGGCGATCGCGCCGGGCGGCAGGGATAAGGCCTCCTTCGACGGGGGCGAGCTAGCAGAAATTCTATTTTACGCACTGAACAGTTGAAAACGTATCGCCGCGATTGCGCGCTGAACAGTTGAGAAGAGCCGGGGTCTCGTTCAGTTCCCCCGATGCTCGGTCCACGTATTTCAAAGCTCTTGAGGGCTTGGTTTTTATTTTTTTAATCTCTCTTAGGGTCGGCAGCAGTCTTATGCCGGTGCAGGCGGCGTAGGGAGTGTTTGCTTTATTGGGGCTTATTATAAGTTATACGAATTCTCTATGCATTATTCATTATAATTTTCCTATTCATTTTGCTCTCGCAGAACATATTTTTTAGAAAAATTACTACAACATATTTTTTTCTACTTACACCAACGCAATACCTCTTAAGTCTCTTCATATTTCATTTCATAATATAGCCAGTCGATGGTAATATAGATTATTACGTCACGTCTTTTAGCCCACGGTACAGTGATTAGCTCTTCATTATTATTATAGTAATATGACCCACATGTCTTACACAGGTTTTCTTAGTTCTTGTGCTTAAACGGGTTATAACCTTATAGCCCACTTCTCTCTCATCCACCTATGCATTTAGCCTTCTTGCAGGTCGTTATTATACTTCCTCTAAGCTCCACAAAGACTATTTGTTGTAGGTCCCCCTAAAGAACAACACTTTTCACCACCTACCCCTCCCCACCCCACACAACCATATCTAGAAAAAAAGGACAACAATGAGGAGCGACGAAGGCCATTAGATACTCCCTTCGTTTCAAATCGTAGGTTGTTTACTTTTACCCTAAGTTTGACCACTCATTTTATTCAAAATTGTACAAATTATCATATATATTGTTATGGTTTGCTTTACTAATAAAATTTTCCCAAAAATAACTTAAATTTAAATATATTTACACAAATATTTAATATTTTGAATACAATGAGCGGTCATACTGGGTGAGTTCAATGACCTACCATTTGAGAGGTACATAGTACTAGCTACTAGATAGGCTTATCATTCGTAAGCTCATACAACCAAACACCCCCCCTGGGCTTATTACAGATAAAATTCCCTAGTGCCACACAAATAGATGTCTCTTCCTTCAATGCCATAAAATTTCAAAATTTTCCTCAGCCACAGAAGTTTTGATTTATGTCCTCAATGTCATTCCGTCTCATTTGTCATCCAAGCGTTGTTAGCAGAGCTGTGAAAAGACAGATTTGCCACTGGGCCCACATGGTAGTGCCTCTTCCATCCTTCTCCATTGTCGGCCTACTAGCGACCGTGCCGTCACTCGCCCGCGCCTGGTTCTGGCGGCCTCGGGCTCTGCCCCTATGGTCACTCTGATCGAATTGGAACTTTTACAAACAAGAAGCCTGATCCAGTCGGCATAGAAGATAAGCAATTTGTGCACCATATCATACGAATCGAACATCAATTAAAGCACTCTTGTGCGCGGGTAATCATATTGATTCCGTGGAGAGGGGAGGCCCCTAAGGACCAGTGTCGGGGCCATGAGTCCAAACTCCAAAGGCTTCTCCACCGCACGCGGCGCCAGATCCTGCCGTTCACCAGCACCTGGCCGACGCCACTCGCTAATACCCATCTTAATCGAGCGAGCACCTCTGCCGCTTGGTAGCCCAATGGAGAAGGTTGGAAGGAAGAGAAAGGAAAAAAGAAGAAAGAGGAAGAGAGGCACCGACATGTGGAGGCAGGGGAAAATTTGTCTTTTTACATCTTAGTTAATAGAGCTTGGATGGAAAAGGAGACAATGACATTGAGGACAAAAATCAGAACTTATGTGGCGCTGAGGGAAAATTTGGAAAAATTTTGGCACTGAAGTGACTGGCCTCTATTTTTATGGCACCAAGGGAATTTTCTTTTTATTATATAAACCACTACTAAAAAATATTTTTGGAGACAGTTATTTTGATTAACAGAGGTGATTTTTCCATCTGCCTCGGAGCCAAACCTTTAGTAGACGATTCATTTTTGGTGGTGGATTTTTGTCGCCTCCGTTAATCAAAAAAGTATAAAAATCAAAACCATAAGATGGGCCCGCGGAGCCCATGCATAGGCTAGATGAACCCATGTGGAGGGGGAGGAGGCACTCACGCGCCACCGGAGCAGCGAGACTATTGCGCGCCTTGCGTGCTCCATCTCGCTCGTATCGTCGCTGTCTTATTTTTAATAAGACAAATGGTCAAACTAGAGACAAATAAAATAAAATAAACCTACAATTTGGGAGGGAGGAAGTATTTGGGACGCTTATCACAAGCCCATACAACGAAACGCCCCCTAGGGCTTATTATACCCCTCTACATGTGAGAGGTTTGTGGGTTTATATAAACCGCGGGTAACCAAGCATAAACAAGTATACTGATTGTGAGATATTGGCTAAATCGAACGTGGGGAGAGAGATAAGGGGGGAGAGTCTGGGTGGGTGACTCGTGACACGGCCACCGAAGTTGACGAAGAGAATTTCACGTTGTTGCTATTGGCTAACCCTGGATGTTGAGCCTTAAATGGTGAGAGGATCTTGTAGATGCCTAGAGGGAGGGGTGAATAGGCGTACCTAATAAAATCTGAAAATTCTTTCTTCACAAGTTGTCAGTGAAACCGGATCTTCCGAGTACCTCTAGGAAGATCCGATGATCGGATGTTCCGAGACTTACTAGGAAGTTCTGATGTGAAAATAACCTTTGTTCGAGATTCAAAATCTAACATGTTATTCGCAATTCCACTTGAATAGAAAGTTCACAGAGGTACTCTAAGAGCTATATATGATGATCAAATACAGCGGAAACCTTTATAGAGATAGATCGGGCAATATATAGCAAATATAAGAATATATGAACAAAATGAAGTAAGCAACACAAAGAGACACGAGATTTGTTCCCGGAGTTCACTCCCGAGGGAGCTACGTCTCCGTTGAGGTACCCACAAAGGGTAGAGTCTCTTTCAACTCGTTTCCTCCCTCAATCGACCACAAAGATCAAGATTGAGTTACTTACTAGATGGTTCCACACAAGGAACGGATGATACAATCCTCCAAGGCGCTCCCACAAGCTAGGTGCTGCACTTGGTGACCTCTAACCGTCTAGAAGCAAGCTATCACAAGCCAAGGATGCTTCAAGTGCTTCTTGAGATGAACAAATGCTTCTCCTCACTCAAAGTCAACACCCAAACCACAAATCTTCTCTCTTACTCAAACCCCAAATGAATCTTGGCAAGGGCAAGGATTGGAGGGGAGTGGAGAGAGCAAGAGAGAGCTAGAAGTCTGTTTTTGTTCTGTTGTGCGAGCTCGGGTTGAAGGGGTAAGAGAGGGGGTATTTATACCCATCTCCAAAATCTAACCGTTATGTTCTGAATCGGGCAAACCAGAACTTCTGAGTACTACTTGGATCTTCCGAATATGCTTAGGTTAGCTGTAAAAAAATCCTAAGTGTACTGTCAAACCGGAACTTCCGATTCACAAAATCGGAACTTCTGATTTTGCTAAATTTTACTCAGTACCATTTCGGATCTTTCGATTCACAAAATCGGATCTTCCGGTTTTGCAATTTTCTACTCAGTACCATTTCGGATCTTCCGATGTAGGAAATCGGATCTTCCGGTTTTCCCTTAAAAACTGAGTTTTGCCCGTTTTGCTCTCTCAAGGCTAGTTTTCATCTCAATATAACACTTTGACATCATTGATTCATCAAACACGTCCCCCTTGATAGTACGGTGGTTCGTATACTCAAATTCAAAGAATAAATTCAATTTAAATCCTCCATATGAGCTTCACACCATTTAATTCAAATTTGGGGACCTCCTTTGTATATATTCTTTTTCTTATTTCATTTAGCACCTGCACATATCTTAATAAAAGTATGAAACCTCCAAATTGTGGTTATTATCACCACCAAAACCACTAGGAGGCCAAATGCACTTTCAAATGGTAGTGGGTCTGCCCTAACTACACGCTAGGTTAGGCTCCTTGCAGCCGGTAGTAGCCGCAACCATTAGCCTTCCTCTAATGGTAATGGAAGAATCACCATATCTCTTCCTTTTATTGACCAACCCGCTAATCGAATCCAGTGACCACGGCATGAAATTCCCCATGGGCCACGGCTACTGACGGAGTCATCTCCGGACGAAGCGCATTGGGTGACAATGATGGCATGATGGTGGTGGGCCGTTCATGGTGCGAACGGGGGCTAAGGTGGGGTATTTTGTGGAGATGGATCCGTTGAGCCTAATTAATTTATAATTAGCCCATATGAAGCTACGATAAAATATGCTAATCATAGATAGACTTAGTTGATTCGTCTCATGAATTAGCTTAGGAGTTATGTAATTAATTTTATAATTAACTTATGTTTAATTCTCTTAATTAGTAACACATAATGTGACAGAGCTCAAGTTTAACCACACCCACTACTTGCAACTAGCAATGGGACCAAGCAGACGCTCCTCCTCCTTTTTTTGGCTGAGCACACGCTCCTTGGATTTGGCTGGGCAGTATGACCATGGAAGTCAGTACCGGTGTAGAGCCAATGATGTAGGGGGTGTTTAGATTGGGAAAGATTCCCCGAAAAAGCACTATAGACCCGAAAAAACACTGTAGATGAATAGTGTTCTGTGAGTGGGAGGGATGTGATGAATAGGAAAAAGTTGGATGAATAGTGTTTTTTTGAGAAAGTTAGTGAATCTAAACTCACCCTTAACCATGAATAGATTGCTCTTTGATCCGCGACACAGACTTTTTTTTTTCACTCCCCTTTCTTTTATATTTTTCTCTTTTTCTTTGTGGCATGCATGTCGGTCTGGTTTTGGGTCTATCACCAGTCAAGGACGCGAATGTGCCATCAAGGCAGCCCTCATTGCATTGATGCGACATTTGAGGGCAGTCGTAAAAGGCCAGGATAGCGGCTACTGTATTCCCTAGAGGGATTAACAGCGTGCCTAACCCAACCCAACCCACAACATACTACTACCAATTCTGGAGCCGGAGGGTGAGGACATAGACAATGGGATATAGTAAAATTTGATGAATAAGTTTTACACTAAAAAACGGGCCTTGTGAGAGGGATATGCTTCTTAGCGTGAGTTTTCGAAATTTCACCATCTAAACAGAGGAAGAAAACAATCTTGAGGCAATAATCGTCGTGTTACGGACCGCTCATATGCACTGAATCGTAGCAACAATTTGCTTAGGGTTGACCATAGCGCTATGATCTACTCATAAGAATTAGGCTTTTGTGTTTTTTTTTCCTGTACTCTCTGCGTTTATAGCTGTTTGCGCCACCCATGGGAAAGGACACAGTGAAGAAAAAGCAGACAGTTAAGAGATGACTGATTCTTTTACTAATAGGTGGGACCTCTAGCTGGCTATTGACATTTTGGTGCATGCAGTAGTTGAGGACTGACCAGCTGGTGCTTAACATTGCTGCTGCCCTGAGTACCGAGCTCCGCTGCGTTGTACACATATTGCCACCCACCTGAAAAAAAAAAGTTATTCACATTGATTGGAAATGTTTGAAAAAGATGGCTACGCTAGTTGAAGTTTCCCGGATTTGTTTCAAGGACGACGGACAACAAGGCGTACATGGATTATTTACGGGTTCCACATGCAAACCGTGCACAATCTTTATGGTCGCTACTTTTCTTAATTTGCCTAATCATTATTAGATTTTAGGGCTAATGCCATGTAATCTATGACAACAGCAAAAAAATATGTTGCATTATGTTCCAAAAAAAAATTGATGCTATCACAATCAATTGAAATATAGTTGTGACTAGCTCATACTATAGACACATTTGTTTTTCTCGTTTTTATAATCTTTATTGTTGTCGTAAATATAAGGATTGTTGTTAGAAAATTCGAAGTGGATGTGAGTAGTGAACGATATTTCTACGAAATTATTGCGTTTGTTGTAATACATTTGTCTATATTGCAAAAAAAAGAAAAGTAAGTGGTTGCATAAGATGATACTTTTACCACATATTAGATTTGTTGGTGTATGCTAGTTTCATTTGTGGTAATAAATCAGTATATTGCAACTAATATATTTGGTTGGGTTAAATATGGATGGAGCCAAACAGGCAACACCTAGGCCTAAGGAGGAAGAAAAAGACCTACCGGCACTCTGTCAATTTTTTGCGATATCCATCTACTCTCGGCGGCGCCGTAGTTCCTCATCGCAGGGAAGGGAAGGAAGCAGAGCGGTGTCATAGAGCTTGGCCAGAAGGCAAGTGAGCTGGCCGTTTTCCACTTTTCCTTGTGCATGTGCGGCTGCCGTAATTCTGCCCGCACCGCACTGCATGCATGCAGCGGAGAGCAAGCTAGCAAGTCTGCAAGTGCAAGCACCGGCCGGCCAGCAGGCATGTGCGTGTGGCCGGTGTTGTTGTGCATGCGCGGCTGCTCCATTAGTTTTGGGCCGGACTGCATGGATCAGCGGGTCTTGACTCTTGACTCTGGATGTGCTGCATCTGCATGCATGCAGCAGAAAGGATGGCGTGAGAGGTAAGATTAGGGGTAGTAATTAGGTCTGGAAAGGTGATATTATAATTGTTTACTGCATCTTTAAACAGGAGATTATGCATATGACTGATTATTGTTACATAGTCCGTGTTTTTAATTTAGTTGTTGAAATCTTGAACCACAGCAAGAGGATACAAAGAAAGCAAGGATGGCCGGTCGTCGTATTTAGCTAAATTTGTGGGGGTTGTTTTCAATAAAGTTATTTTAGTTGCCACAAAAAAAATGTTTTTTTCAAAAAAATAAAAAGTTGTTGTTTCAGTTGCCTCAAAAAAATAAAGTAGTCTATACGGTAAACGTCAAAAGAGAACACCTAATTGCAAATTTATAAACACACATTTTCTGAATCTCTTGGCAAAGAATTCAGAGGACTCCATTCATGTTGTAGGAGAAATAACCAGCCCAAGCATACCACGAACAATGGCTGTGTCTGCCAAATTAAGGATTCAAGGATTCTTGTGGTTCCGGGGAATTCAGCTACAGGAGAACCCCATATTTTACACGAGATAATTACTTATAATATGATCATCTTATAGCTCGCCAATCACCCCTTTCATTCTAGGAGGACGGAGGGATCGTACCATGGGTGAGTTTCCACAGGCAAAGCTCTCCTCTTAAATAGGCTTACTGTTTCACATGGGGCTACGAAGAAACTAGGGATCAATTGACCGGGATGACCCTTCCATAATCTAAGGTATTCATTGATCTTCTGAGCCAGGATCAAACTCAGATTTTAACTATGATTGGGCCGAACAGTGGCATTTCGGATCTACCCGTTACTAGCTAAAATCTCAATCTCAAGTGACAGTAGGAGCATGTTGTATCTGAGAGTGATTTAACCTTTTAGTTTATTGAAGTTATAAGATTTCATTGTAATTTAGCATAAAGTCATTTGTTATAGGACGAGTTCTTATATTTGCCTTCTACTTGCCTCTTGGTATTACAGATTAATTTAATCATGTGCCTTCTAGAAACAAAAATATACAAAATTAGTACATTCAAATGTGGTTCCATACATCTGTAGCACCTAATTGCGCATACACGCGCATATATGTCAAGAGATAGTCCACAACTGCCCCTTAACTGAACACCCACATATAGATAGTCCACAACTAACCATTAGTCATTACAAATATAGAGATAGATACACCATAACTAGCTAGATATGTCTACGCATAGACACCCTAACTGCTCTTTATTTCTTCTTAGCAGCAGCTAGTTGCTTAAGGCCTTAAGGGTGTCACTGAGTTTGTCTCGAAAGTCGTCATTTGCAGCTCTAGCGCATCATACACCTCCTGGCACATTTTGTCCCTCTTCTCCAGAACATCAATGTTGAACAGAATCTCTTCAACAGCTTCACGGAATCCCATCGACATAATACTTTAGGAATTTAAGCTTGCCAGCAAGTGTCTTGTACTTTTGTTTCAGGACCGCAACACATCATCAGGTTAATCAATAATATTTTGTATGCCAGTATTATGCAAGAACTGATAATCTAATGAAGACATCGTTTTGCATCACCTATTTTTGGTGAAAGGTCCCCAGATCTTTGGCTTGAGGGGACCTTGTGGCCGCTGGATGCATGGCTCATCAGATGAGGAGTACACAGTCCACACAGAATACCACCTTATTCTTTTTGTTACTGCTTGTGGTTCCTGGAGCCGCTGGATGCCTCTTTTCTGGCATATGAAATTAAAGACAGTTACTGCTTGTGGTTAAAATAGAATGCCATTGCATATAGCCACTATGAGAACAAATGAATTCATTCAGGCTAAAGGATTTCTATTTAGAAAACTGATGTGTTTATGCTTATGGATAAATACCATGATCATATATATGTGCTAACAATGGTGAAGCTGACAACCTTGTCAGCCGAAAATAATGCATGGCGGGTAATAGTATCTGGTATTTCTTACTGCTTGTGGTTAAAATAGCATGTCATTGCATATAGATACTGAGAACAAATAAATGATTTTTAGTAGAAAAGCTGATTCAACCATTTGCTAATGATGATCAGAGAAATAAATTGCAGTGCAAAGGTTATAATACATATACACCATGAATTCACCGTGGACTGTCCAGCCACGTAAATTCACCGTGTTTGGTTCACTGGGCTGAAAACCAGCCCAGCCAGCCGTCCTGCATCCGCTCGTGCTCACCACGCCAGCTCTGCTCCCCCATGATTACCAAACACCGAAACACGGCTTCTGTCCGCTTCCAGCGACGGCTGGCTGGTGGCTGGGCTGGTTCTCAGCCCAGCCACCCGAACACGGTGATTGGTGGCAAAGGTGAACTATTGAAAAGATAAGATTCCTCTTCATAAGAAAAATCGGTGGCATCAAAATAATGTGCAGCAGGATAGCAACCGAAACGCTAAGAACTTGCTCAGTTTCAGCAAAATTGGACTGCAGGAAAAAAATGGAAAGGGTCCCAACTAAATATGACTTTAACATGGAAGGTTAATGTACTAATAGTATTCATAGAGAACTACGAGTTACCATCCAGATGCAATGCTAATAGCACTGAAATGATTGTGCACGGTCGCATGTCTTCTGAAGATTATCAAGATTAAAGAAATTGTCAACACTGAGTTGAAATATGGCTCTAATAGTTCAGGAAAATAACAGATCCAAATTTCTTCTTTGTCAGTTAAAATAGAAATCTCAGAGGCAAAGATTACCCAATATTTTTTGGAAATGAAATTTCAATACCTTCAGGCATTTCATGATCATTTGCCGCTGCAATTGTATCATGCTTAACATATTATGGTTTCACTCGCAGAGTTGGACTATACGACACAGATCAAAAAATGATCCTGCATTCTGCAAAACAGCTACAAAGAGAAGCTTTTCGCACTTAAGTAATGCAAAGTATATTTTTATTTTGAAGCATTGTAATGAAAAACAAATTGAACAAGCTAGAATGATACACAGTGACAGGGGCGGAGACGCACCGAGGGGGGGGGGGGGTAAACCACAAGTAGAAGATTCGGCCTAATACTAACCCATATTCTTTGGTTAATCACCTGATTATAACATACATGGCCCCTCTCAAGGCTCACAACAGCCAAGTATAAAATTCCGCTGAATCTTTAGCTTCCAGGCAGGGCACGCATGATTCATAAGTCCATGACCAACTCGTCAGTTCAATTCGTTCTCTCTCTACTCGTCATAGAAATCTGCATGCCTGTTCTAAAAAAAGAGCAGTCTGCATGCCGGTATTCGGTGATTTAATTCATATGGAGAGAGAGAGATTGTCAGACTGATAGCAAGATTTAATTAAGTCTGTTTTGCTAAGTGCTTAATTACATAACCGGCTGCTACCTTCTATTTATTATCAAATTTTCATGTACCTTTCAATCCTTTTGCCTCGATTAAAAAAAATGTACCTTTCAATCCAAAGATTGGAGCTTAGCTGATAGTTTAGTGAATATGCTTGTTTGCTTATTATCTATACCTTATTCAATCAAAGACCAGTTGTGAGGGTTTCTCCAAAAAAGGCTTAACCCATTCACCCAAAGTTGAAAAAACTGATTTGCACCGGCATCGAATTCATTTTTGCTTTGGTTTCGCTACAAAGCATTGCATTGCGTAGAACAGATATATTTGAAGCCGTTATAAGCCCTCTCAAACGGCCCCCTAATATATCTGTGTGTGCATATATCATTTCTTATGGCCGTGGCTTATATCATTAGCGGCCTGGCCCCCTATCCTCAAATCCTGGCTCCGCCCCTGCATGGTGGCATGGATCATTACAGTGTTTTGCCTCTAAAATAAGCCACGTGCAGTAGGCTAGCACCATCAAGTCACATTCTTTATCCATGTCATCAATTGTTGAGATCACTGATTCGAGAAATCGAAATTTCAGATGTGACAAATTTCAGCATGAAAATAATTGCTTCTAATCGAACACAGAGTCACAGATTACCTTCTGATCTGAACATCAGAAACATACGCAGAAGAAACAAATAGATATACAGAAGCATCTAGCAGATAAAGAGAAAAGGAAAACGAAATCCCAGGCGTGGTAACTACATGGATGCATCCAGCAGGTAAAGAGAGAGAATCCCGTCACCTGCAAGTTCAGCTCAGGAATCTGGATGGCCGCCGTCTCCAAGCACGTACTTCGGCACCGCCGAAGCCCCTGACGCGCAGCCATCCCCGTCACCAAAACAACCTCTCCGTGCTGCCGAGGCGGAGAGGCGCTATGGCTGCATGCAGCGGCGGAAGGGCGAAGCCTGCGGGGATGCGGACATGCGGTCGCAGGAACGGGAAGGGAACCAACGCGATTCGGGAGGATTTGGGTTGAGCCTCGCGGACCTAAGCATTAGAAATGGGCCAGGCCATATATCATATACGTCTCATCTTATGTCACCAGCGCTGGGTGAACAGCCACCACTTTAGGCCCAGCTCGCATGCAGAAACTCGCTCTCAGGCGTGCCGGCTGGTTTCTTTCTGATTTCTCTCTCAGCTCGGCCTTAAGCCAGTGACCAATTTGCATTTGAACCTATCTCCAAAATCAGCCTGGATGAAAGGCTAAGGTAGCCTTGCCCTTACACCCAGGCCCAGTGATGAAAGGTAGCCTCGCAGCCAGGGAACCAGAAAGCTAAGAAACGGAAAGCAAGACTAACTTTCCTGAGGACAGTATATTTCAGTCTATAATTGATACAGTGCCAGGAGCATTACCCCTCAAGATTTAAGAAAAAAAAAGAGGGTACTGCTAAATAACGAAATCTTCCGGCTTCCTTGAGGAAAGTATGATGTCAGCTTGGCCTAGGGGTGCCAAGCTCAAGTAAGGAAAATACGAAATCTTCGGGGCTTCCTTGAGGAAGTGTGGTGTCAACTTGGCCTAGGGGTACCAAGCTCAAGTGAGGAACATTGCATGCCTTCTCTTCCATAGTACATCGCTGTGGATTCGATTCAAACTGCAGTCCAATCCGCTTGTAGTAACCTAACGCAAACATGTATATATACTTACAGGTACGCGAAGTCACCACTACACTGGAACCAGAATCAATATATGGGGCGCGTCTTTGTCCAATTCTTGCACTGAATGATAAATAATCCTATATTCGTCCCAAAAAACATCCTGAAAACAAAGATGAAAGCCAGTTCAGTGCAACACTCAGCGGCCTTAATCCCAAAAGTTAATAACAGAGTTTCAGTACAGCATGAAAAAGAAAAAGGCTGCGTTCTTTTTTAACAAGAATTGCCTGTTTTTTGACTGACAAACAAAAATGTTGCACACAAGTGTAGTGAGGAAATGATGGCATCAATTGTAAACATGCACTAGTGGTAATTAGGAACAATCCTCAATCAACATAAGTAACAAGCATGATTATGCTAAAGAAGTTTAATCACTTCCAAAGCACAACCAGTAAGCTTTAATGGAAATGAGGCTGCTACAGCTTTGCAACTAATAAGCAATAAGCATATGCGATACTTTTTCACATAACCAGGCATACGATATCTCTGTCGCATAAAATTGAATACACACAAAAAGAAACAAATTCATCTTCATTGCCAGTAACAACTTTCCTAATCATCCAGGAACCACAATGTAACCAACTTAAGCTCTTGCTGAGAATATTTCCCATGCTAGTTTCAAAAAGAAAGGAACCAAAATAGACATGACGGAGAAGGAGGCCACCCAATATGACAGATAACACTTCAATACGAAAAGAAACCCCGTACTTGGTGTGTTAATCGTGCCAATATATGGTACGGCATTGAAAGTCTGACCGTAAACTGTTAGTACCAGCTAAACATTTAATCCAACAAGCACCCAAAAAAAATCCTAAATCTGCATATGTCACTGCTATAGCCTGACATTTTGTTCCACGCACGAGCTATTCAAAACTTCAGTCAGTACAAACCATGATTTTTGCTAATTGCATCGTATAAAGGGCTTCCTCATAAAACAGAGTTACATTGCGGCTGGTCAATTAAGGAGGCCAAAAAAATTGGGTAACCTCAGTTTGTGGCCAAGAATCAAATAGCGTCTACAGAGTTGGCTTCCCACAAAATACATGAAAACTGATCACCAATCACATAATTGGTCGATGTTAGGTTTAACAATACGCATGGAAATGCAAATTCGATTGACAATAGAGAGCCGAAAAAACGAGAGGTCAAGCAATGTGCTCATGATCTTGTTTGGTTCATGAAACATGGGAACGGACCCAATGGTGCTGTTTACGCAGTCAAAGAACACATTGGAAACCGCTAACATGACTAGAATGAGAAACCAATACTTTCTGGCTAAACAAATCCAGAACTACACTATTTCAGGAATTTATGCTATAACCTCCAATTTAATGACTAACCAGATCCAAATTCAGCTGTGTAGATACCACTTCCATTTTCTGTAATAATTATGTTCCACTTTAGAAAACCAGTATTTGTAGCTTATATCCATTCTATTTTCGGCAACAATTATTCTCATGTGTTTCCACTTTATAGAAACAACATTCGTTCCTTTTAGATACGGTAAAATACTGCACATCAGTTATCTTTCAGTATTTCCACAGCAATTCAAGCCAGAAATGATATTGAGAATGGCAAAGTGGCGTTTTACCTGCCAGAAAAGTAGAACCCTCTGTGACTGAATCCCTGGTGCTCAGAACGAGTTCATTTCAAGGCAATATGGCCTTCTCTTGAGAAGCACCTTTGCCGCAGTCCGATATGGCTCCTCAAAGGCCTCTGAAATCCAACATGTACCAACAGAGCCAGCAGCCCCAATCGCTTGACCCTCTCTCAAGGCATCTTCACTTGGTCTGATCGCCACTAATGTGGCACCCTTCAGCAGCTTTCCACCAGGTAACTCAATGAGTGGCGCGTAGTGCAGTTGCATGCTGAGCGCCGGCATCAGTGTGCGATGCGAGCTAGCTGACGCTGAGACGGGCCGCACGCGCAGCTCCTGAAGCTGTCTCTTGTCCATGGTAAGCACCCCCTGCCCGTCAGCATCGGTGAGGTTCAAACTCTCCAGCGTCGCGTGATTAGAAATAATCGGCTGCAGCAAGTAATGCCTCGCCGATGCAGCAATCAGCGAGCTGATTGTCCAGACGACGCGAAGCTTGAGGCCTCCATTGGTCTGGAGCGACTCCGGTAGGCTCCCCGGCTCTTCAGTCTCCCTGTTGAAATCGGGAGATGCGGCCGTGCTGTCGGCGGTAGCAGTTTCGGGCTCAGTGGACGACGACGGCGGCTTCGACGAGACTGACGAGGCGCCGAGGATGACGCAGCTGCCGAGGGTGGAGCCAAAGTCGGCCTTCCACTTGAGGAGCACGCCGTCGTCGATGCCTAGCTCGCCCGTGGGCAGCTCGATGTGGAGGCGGCGCAGCTCCTTGAAGGAGCGGAGCACCTCGGAGGGCGAGTGGTGGGAGACGTCGGCGACGGGCGCGGGCGGGGAGGCGGGTTGCGGGCCCGCGCGGCGGGAGACGGCGGCCGCGGCGGGGGAGAGGATCTGGCCGAGCGCGTGGATGGGCCTGGCGATGCCGCCGAGCAGGACGCGCGCGATGTGCGCGAGCGCGCCGCGCCCGCGCGCGGCCGGGGCCGGGGCCGGCGGCGCCAAGTGGTGCTGCTGCTGCCGCGGGGACCCCGGGGCCGAGGGCGACGGGTCGTCGGGGATGACGCAGTCGACGCGGACGAGGACGGAGTCGACGAGCGGGACGAGCGCGTGGAAGCGGCGCGAGACGAGGGCGCAGCGGCCCAGCGCCTTGACGTCGCCGATGCGGTTGAGGACGTCGAGCAGCACCGCGTCGTGGAGGCGGTCGAACTGGTCCCCGGACGCCTCGGCCCCGCCGCGCGGGCGCGCCTCCTCCTCCTCTTCCTCCTGCTGCACCACCTCCATCCCCTCCTCGGCCACGCCGCCACGCAGATCGGGATCCGGCGTCGGCGTCGGCGCGGCTGAGAGGCGGTCGGCCGCGGGGCTGCACTGGCGATCTCGAACTGGATTGGATTCCCCCGCGGTGGATCGCTCGCGGGTAGTGGTAGTCGGCACGCACGGCACGGCTCACGGCTGGCACTCTCCTCTCCCGCACGAGGAGATGGGGGTCAGGTCACGGGGATGGATCGGCTCGTGTGCGGTGGGGGTGTGTCACCCGAGGACTGGGGAGTTAAGCTGGTGCCGTGGTGGGGGCGCGTGGGGTCACGCCGGTGTTGTCAGCGTGGCGGGTGCAGGCCGCGCTGGGACGGTGAGAGCGACCGGCACGGACACAGGCGTCCCCCGGCAACGGAGACGTCTCGGCGCGCTTCCGGCAAGTGGCTGCAAGCCCGGACCTCAGGGACAGACAGAGCCTCGCCGTCGCTCTCCGGGCGAAATTCCGACGGCAACGGCGGCGATCCACCACCGGCACCGATGGGATTGGCTCCGTTGGCTGGCACTGGAAGTGGTAGCTTACTGGGCAGGCAGGAGCAAACGCAACGCAATGGCCGCTGTGGGTGGCGTGGAAGCCAGGGAAACCAGATAGGAATTGGCCCACTGAAGCAGTACGTGCTTGTCCCGGCGCCGGAGCCGTCCGATCCTCGACGCCGACGGCTGCGTGTACGGCCGATGCGTCCCGTTCTCAGGTGCTTTGACTTCGCACGTTTGCGGGAGGGATCTTAGGAGAGTCCGGGTGATTAAACAAGCCCGGCTGTTGTCAGAGCAACGACGATCGAGTTGGATGATGAGATCGCAGATGAGATGCAGGCAAAGTATTCAGATTATCAGATTCAACGCTGGCGAGGTGTCAGCTCTCGGCACAAAGAATCTGGCGCGGGTTAAACTAGTTCGACGCCGAGGACCGACGCTGCAGCCCGTGCGGCCCGCAACGAAAGAACCTGGAAGCACACACTCAGCACAGCAACTACTAGGACCTGACTGTTGGGAATCCCCACTCTGCACTGTGGCTGTGGAAGCACTCACTCTGCACAGCAACTACTAGGGCTGCGTCATTTGGCGAAGGGTGTGGAGCTGAGGATGATTGGTTCACGGCTTTACGCTTTCCACCGAGTGTCATCGACGCAAGCTTCGGTCTCAAGCAACTGCACAAGGGACCTCGTTTTCCACAGGTAATCCAGAGCACCGGCATGATCGTGTCATATCTCTGTCTCGAATGCTTCCTAGGAGCGAGTTGATTGTTTGCTTGTTATGTGCGTCTGACGTCAGAGGCAATCTTTGGCGACGTGGGAGAAGCTTTTTTGTTTCCACGTTTGTCTTTTTTCTCGTAGTTCTTAGGTGGGCCAAGCATGTTGCTCCCTCTGTTGGACGGACCTGCTTATTGCCACATCTAAACAACTTTCCTTCTCTCATCATCTGGACCGAGTGACGACGATGACACAGTCGATAAGCCGGTAAGAGCAATAAGCGGTAAGAGCAAGCCCAACGCGCCATCGTGTTGAATGCACCAGGTTCCACGTTCAACCCCCTCCAGATTATATCGTTTGGTTCTCGCAGTATACCAGAGCAGCCTTCAGAAACAAAACAACAGAAACCTCGTCTGACAAAAAGGCCAAGGCACTCGCTGGAGCATGCGTTGTGGCCTGCCTGATAGATACTTTGCCACATGTGAGTAGAAGTACTTTTTCTGTTGTGACAGAGCTAATATGATGGTCTGCGTTGAAGAGATTAATCCTCTCATGTTTCTACTATGGTGACATGTCATTTTTACGTGAGGTTGGGACTGCTGCCCGCGTTGGGCTTGCCCTAAGAGCAAGTATTATAACCAGCTGCAGGCGGGCTGAATCCGTGTTGGCGGAGAGAGAAGAGGAAAGAGAATGCCGAGCGGGCGTGAAACGAAACGGCCACTTCAGGCGAGCGAAAGCGTGATTGCTGCACTTTTATTTGTCATTCACTGCTGCGCGCTCTGGCCATTGGCTGTGGTAAAGCTGCAGCTGTCCTCGCTGTATTAAACAAAGCCACCGTGGATTCTATTTCGCCCGCCTGCTGGCTGGCTCATTGCCCTTGCTCTAAGGCCTTCTCCAACAGTAGAGCTAGCTACGAACACAGAGAAATAGTGAATACTGACACGCACGGTAGCCCACAACAGCCAACGGAGATGGAGCAGTGAAAACAAGTGATGTTGGCCTGGATTCGCTCTCACCACCGCGTTTCCCGGGCACGCTGAGGCCTCCGCAGGTCGACACGTAGCACCCAGGAGGCGAGCGCGCGCGAGTATTCTAAGAGACAGCTTCAAACCTCCCGTTGGAGGAGGCCTAAGTGTTCAGCTGCGTTATTTGGAAGGATCCTATGTTCTGGAGCAACACATGTTCACCTCAAAGTCTCACGAGTCTTTTACTTGACCCGATTTCCATTAGAAAAAAGAAGTCTAATTTGGACCCCAGCACAGGCCTGCACGTACAAAAGGAGGCCGGGGTTTGTCTGCTCTAGTGTCCCGGTGCGTGTACGTGCTCATCGAGGAGTGTGTATAGCTCTACGTGCGTCGGAAGAGTCGCAGCAGAGATGGCGCCGGCGCCGGCGTCCGTGCGCACGAACTGGTCGGGCGAGTGCATGAAACTGTGCCGCCTCGCGGGGCCGGTCATCCTGGCCTTGGTGTTCCAGTTCCTAATCACCTTGGTCACCGCCGCCCTCGTCGGCCACATCGGTAAGGTCGAGCTCGCCGCCGTCTCCATCGTCAACGGCGTCATCCAGGGCTTCGCCTTCGGCCTCCTGGTACGTAATAACCATCACCGATCGCTTCAATTATTCGCCCCTGTATATACGTCGTGTTGTGCTACTGATCGATTAGCTAAGCACGTCGTGGCTCTCGCTTCTCCATCGCAGCTCGGCATGGGGAGCGCGCTGGAGACGCTGTGCGGCCAGGCCGTGGCCGCCCGGCAGTTCCAGATGCTGGGTGTCTACATGCAGCGGTTCTGGATCATCTGCCTGGCCACGTCGCTTGCCCTGCTGCCGCTCTACATCTTCACGTCCCCGATCCTCCGCCTGCTCCGGCAGTCGGCGGCCATCTCGGCGGTGTCCGGGCGGTACGCGCGCTGGTGCGCGCCGCAGCTGTTCGCCTACGCGGTCAACTTCCCCATCCAGAAGTTCTACCAGGCGCAGCAGGGTATAGCATCATCTTTTGCGGTCATGACGGCCATCTCGGGCGCCGTGCTGGCCGCGCACGCGCTGCTCAACTGGGTCGTCGTGGCAAGGCTCGGCCGCGGGATGCTCGGCGCGGCGCTCGTCGGGGACGCCTCGTGGTGGCTCCTCAACGCCGCGCAGTTCGTGTACCTCGTCAGCGGGTCGTCCCCGTTGGCATGGACGGGGTTCTCGCGCAAGGCGTTCGCTAACCTCGGTGGCTTCGTTAAGCTCTCCATCGCGTCGGCTTTCATGCCGTGGTGATAGAGTGGCGCAGCGGAATTCGGTCCGGCCCGCTGTACACACGAGCCGGTGCCTAACAGGCCTAGGTCCACAGAGCCCAACAACAACTAAGGCCTCGGGCCTAACTCAACCCAAAAGACTAGCTTTATAGTATGAGGACTGCCCCACCTTATATGTTGTGCTCTCCCACCATCAATTACCGATGTGGGACTAAATATAACAATCTCCCCCGTCACACATCGGACCCAGCTCTTCCATCACAACTATTGTGTGATCTCAAAGAAGACGTTATCAAAGGCCCAGAGTATAAACTCTCCAGTCAACTTGTGTGACCAATGGTCACATGACCGAACGGAGATATCAACGGGCTCCCCCGTAAACATGTGACCCGGAGATGTTACCGATTTCACAACCTTTGGCTCTGATACCTTGTTAAAGTGGCGCAACGGAATTCGGCCCGGCCCGCTGTACACACGAGCCGGTGCCTAACAGGCCTAGGTCCACAGAGCCCAACAACAACTAAGGCCTCGGGCCTAACTCAACCCAAAAGACTAGCCTTATAGTATGAGGACTGCCCCACCTTATATGTTGTGCTCTCCCACCATCAATTACCGATGTGGGACTAGATATAACACGTGGTTCGTATCGGAATCCTTGGCTTCTTCTTCCTCGAGCTCAGCTATCATCAGAGCATCGAAAATTATTGACGCGTCTCTGGTTGGTACAGCCTAGAGATGTGGTATTATACGGCAGTGCTCATTCTGGTGGGGTGCCTGAAGAACCCAGAGATTCAAGTTGGAGCGATTTACATATGGTCAGTGCCACTTTGTTTCAGCTCTTCTTGAACATATGGTCAGTTCTAGTGGCTCCAGCGTGGGCATTTCTTCTCTGCCACAAGTATGATTTATGCCTTTCCCCCCTTATTGTAACAGCATGAACTATCAGCTTTGGACGTTGATGGTTGCTCTTGGCTTCAATGCCGCAGTAAGGTAATGTTCAACACTGCCTGTGCTCCTCTGAACCTTATTTCTGAATAGATTATTGAGCTCTCACCTGCTGGCAGTACTACTTACCACTGACATACACAGCTCTTCCATTCCATCTCGTTCCTCGTCAGTGTTCGCGTCTCCAACGAGCTTGGCGCCAACCATCCGAAGGCGGCTAAGTTCTCAGTGGTCGTCGCCACGACCACATCGGCCGCCATCGGGCTGATCTTCACGGCGGTCACACTGGCGGCAAGGAAGCAGATGCCTCGGCTCTTCACAGATGACGGTGCGGTCATCAAAGAGACTGCCAAGCTGGGTTACCTCCTGGCTGCCACCATATTCCTCAACAGCATCCAGCCGGTGTTGTCAGGTAGTAGTACTAGATTGTGCATCGCACGTTGTCATTTTCAGAAGTTTCAGAAGCAGCACGCGGTTGTTTCATTCATGCTCTGTCGTTGATGGTTTTGCAGGGATGGCGATCGGTGCCGGGTGGCAGTCCTTGGTCGCGTTCGTCAACATCGGCTGCTACTACCTCGTCGGCCTGCCCCTTGCAGCCGTGTTTGGCTTCAAGCTAAAGCTCAATGCGACAGTAAGCCAAGCCTGGAAGCCTGGAGGTGTTGCAGTTTGGATCTTTCTCAAAGGCAATTCTCTGATTTTGTATGTTGTTGCAGGGGATATGGGTGGGCGTGTTGATTGGAACCGTATTACAGACTGTGATTCTGTTTGTAATCGTCGTCAGAACCAAATGGCAAAAAGAGGTAGGTACAGTAGTAGCGCGTATATCTTTTAAATTTGTTTTTTTTTTCTTTGTTGCCCCCTGGCCCCCCCTCTTGATCCTCTGAAACATTCGGTGCAGGCTATGCTAGCTGAAGAGAGAATACGGGTGTGGGGAGGAAACGTTGAGCTGCCACGGACTCAAGAAACAGGAGCAACTGAAAACATTGCGGAAATATTTGACTAAGACTAGATTTCATTCCACTTTCCTATTTTTCAACAACAACTTCTCTCATCAGCTATTTCACGTTTCCAAAGTCATTAATTGCCCCATCTCATACCCTTTTTTTTATTTAGATTGTATGGCGTAACATACCTTATCCAAATAGAATTCTAGGGTTTCTTTATTTTCTTATGGAATAAGAAGAATTCTTCCATTCTCTTCTTATTTGGGTTTTCCCTCCTAGTAAAAATAGTAAAAGAAATACTGGATCCTCCCCCTTTGATGAAAAGGAAAATTTCCCATAGAGCCATGGAATTCCCAAGCCGTTGTGGCTGTACACTTGTACTGCAGTAATACGAAAACTCGCTATTCACTTTGTTTATTTTCCATAATAAGATTATGGAGGAGAGATGGCCGAGCGGTTCAAGGCAAAGTGATCGCATGACCTGTCTGATATTTATTTGTTGCAGAATAAAGGAAAAACTGATAGCATTTTCAGACGTAGGAATCGTCTAGGGTGTGAGGTGTTTAGTAGTGCTACTTGGTAGTTATAGCATCTCCAAGAGTGTTACCATTACTTTAAAAAGGTGGGAACCGAGGATCGATAAACGCGAGTCCGCTGCCGGAGTTCGTTACTATCGTACTGACGGAGGTAGGAAGGGCAAGTTGAGTGTGTGAGGGCCGCTAGCTATCGCCTCAATTCCTGCCAGCTTACAGCTGACACGTTCGAAGCCATGCGCATGCGAGGCAACGCCGACGCTGTGCGATCTGCGACCACCCAACGGATGGGCTACGGACTATGGGTTCTCGCTCAGACATCAACTAGATCTAGTTACAAACTTAACATCGCACAAATCTAGCCAGAAGCTCTTCGCTGATGCTAAAATTGGACTGGATTCAATTCAAGCCAGGCGGCAACGGAATTTCACCCGCTCTCCGGGCGAAATTCCGACGGCAACGGCCGCGATCCACCACCGCCACCGATGAAATATGGCTCCGTTGGCTGGCACGGGAAGTGGCAGCTTACTGGGCAGGAGCAGATAGGGATTGGCCCACTCATCAGGGCGCAGCACTGCAGCAGTGCCCGGCGCTGTGCGTGTGCGGCGTGGCGAGCCCGTGCCTGACCACCGCTTGCCGGAGCCGTCCGATCCTCAACGCCGTCGCCTGCGCCCGATGCATCTCGTTCTCAGGTGCTTTGACTTTGCACGTTTGTGGGAGAGGGAGGGCGATTAAACAAACCCGGCTGTTGTCAGAGCAACGACGAGTTGGATGATGAGATCGGAGACGAGATGCAGGCAAAGTATTCAGATTATCAGATTCAACGCTGGCGAGGTGTCAGCGCTCGGCACAAGGAATCTGGCGCGGGTTAAACTAGTTCGACGCCGAAGACCGACGCTGCACGCCCGGAACGAAAGAACCTGGAAGCACCCACTCTGCACAGCAACTACGGCCACTCTTGCACTGTGGCTGTGGAAGCGATGTGGGGAGTCGGGGACCGACGACTGATGACTTGAGGACAATAGGGCTGCGTCGTTTGGGGAGGGTTGTGGAGCTGGGGATGATTGGTTTAGGCTTTCCACCTAGTGTCATCGATGCAAACTTCTGTCTCAAGCGACTGTCACTAGCGGCCTCGTTTTCCACAGGTAACCAGTGCACCGGCATGATCATGTCATGTCTCTCTCAGCATGCTTCGAGGTTAATTAACTATCACATAGGTATTTTGTGAGGACCTGCGAAATTAATCCTATTTAACGGAGTCACCATCCCTTGGCCAACTCAGTTAAAGAGAAATAATTTTCAGAAATCCTTGAGATGTGTCATGAGCATTACCCAGGATTTATACACACCTCACGAGCACAACCATATCAACATCATCACACACATAGCATATCCTTACATAGAAGTTCAGCCAACATAAAAAGGGTTCAAGTTTACATAGATATGTCTTGGAGTTTTGCAGCGGAAAGTTCACAACGCTCTCATACGGTCCATATAACAAAATACGAGGATAAAACTATATGCCGATAGCATATCCTCCGTTATCCACTGGCCATCTACTCCTCACCCGCACCTCCGTCAGCGGGGTAGAAGTAACCAAAGACGGCCTCTGGCTGCTGATCACCTGCAACAACTTAACGGCAGCACCGTGAGTACAAGGGTACTCGCAGGACTTATCCAAGTATGGGTATATACTTAGCCCGACCCCAAGGAGAGTGCATTTGGTTCAGTAGCAAGGAAGTGGGCTTAGGTAATTAATTTGCAGAAAGGCATATAAATTTTAGCAAGTTATAATAAGCAAAAGACAACATTTCTATGAACTCTAATGCAAACATCATTACAACTGAATAAGTAAAGTGATCATGTGACATGAGCTCAATCTTCGATAAGCTCTCAACGTTACTCTACGTTAAAGTCCAAGTACATGAGCGAGTGCCATATCCGAGAAGCGCGACTATTGCAATAGATTAGTACCCTGCAGGGGTGTACAACTTTTCCCACACGAGGCGCAAGACCAACGACCATACCCCTTGCGCCAAGGATAAGTGTTAATTCATGCCATCAACCTGTCACATACCCACACCCGGCGATGAGCGAACGGACGAGATGGATAGGTGTAATGGAATCTGCCATCTACACCTCATCCCAACTCATACCGAATCCGCCCATTGCAAGGTCCGGCTTATGGTACTGAGCTTGCCATTCCCATAGTAAGCATGTGGTTTGTACGAAAAGTGCTCAAGTATCACGGCGATAACGATCGGTCCTCAATCAACTCAAACAAGTCTAAGCCATATGGGTTCCACTCCCAAACTGGCCCTACAACACTTGCTCAAGTTTCGGTTCATCATTCGTAGTTGCTCAGATTTTATTCATCATCAACTATTTAATTGTGGTTAAGCAAGCATCCTACCGCTCGCGAGAAGTGGTGACCTTGCCACTGCCCGACTTCTACCGGAGCTAAGCATGGCTAAGCAAATTAATCGGGACACCAAATCAGACATACTCAGCTAGTTGGATATATCCTAAAAATCAAGGTCGGTAATGCAACAAATAGGTTCTAGACAACACTGATTATTAGAATAAATAACATGTGCACAAGCAAGACATATATACTCAATTGATCCAAAATAGGAGTAAGAATGCATAGGTGCCTGCCTTGGTTCTCAACAGGAGAGTCGGTGACAACGGGCTCAGGCTCAGGTTCAACTTCGATGCTCTCCGTTGTCTCAATCTCTGTACGGATGCAATGATGCGAAATTAATAACAATGGCATGCAAATAATGTGTGAATGAAGCATGAGATGCATAAAAGAATACCAGAATAATTTTACTACACTAGTATAACATGTATAAACATTTAGCAAAATAATCTAGTGATCAAACTGCAACAACAGCTCTGTTCTAGAGGCAATTAGTACAATGACATTTCTGTAAATAACTTAACAAATCTCTGGAAGCAAAATCGCCGATGATTCGGGCGACTGATTGCAATGGGATTTAATCCTAGAGCTCCTATGTGTGACAGGAAATCCATTTTATCACCTAAAACTGACATGCATAGAGGTTCAAGATATAAACAGTCTCAATACAATGAGCTGCCATTGGAGGTTCATGGAGGAGCCTGCAATGGAGGAATCCAGAGGGGGAAACGACATTGGGGTCTTACCAAAGGTGGGGAAGGGTGATTCAGAGTGCCACAGTTTGGCGTAGAGCAACGACAAGAAAGATCGGCAATGAGCTTGTTCCACCGGAGTTGGGGAAGAAGAACGCGAAAAGCAGACTGCCGCTTCTCCCCGTGGAGAGGGAGGTCGAGGCCAGGGAGGAGCTCGCCCAGGCCTGGCCACGGCCTGGCCGGGCGGCGCTGCTGCTGGTGGACGGCGCAGCAGGCAAGCAGGGACCAGCGCAGCAGCTTGGGCTTTGGAAGAAACGAGACTGAGAAGGACGGGATATTTAACTTTTTTACCTAACTGATCGCCACTCCTCGCCTTTCCAAATGTCGCTACATCTATACCAACGGAGAGAGAAAACCCATACGTTTTTACCACTTTCGCTGACGTGGCGTGCCAACTCATGGGTCCAGCGTGGATCCCAGTCACCCAACGTTGGGAAATGACCCCCTTGCCCCTGGAGCACTGTTCCCAGCAGCATACATATTTGCCACACACAATTTGCACATTATTTATCACACACAATCCTGCTGAATAAAAACACAATTTGCACACTATTTACCACAAGTCATGCCCTTGGTCAGCCATTTCTACATTGCCATATTCCCCATCCACGACGTACTTAGAAACTTTAATAACTAATCTAAACGCGTTGCCAGGATCAATCCTGACAGAATGGATCAACAACACAAAAATAGCCCGTTAGACAGTAAAAACCTACTGTCAATCCATGGCAAAGAGATGAAGTGCTGTCAATGCATGTGTGTAAAATGTGTGTGGTAAATAGTGTGCAAATTGTGTTTTTATTCAGCAGGATTGTGTGTGATAAATAGTGTGCAAATTGTGTGTGGTAAATATGTATGCTGCTGGGAATAGGGCTCCAGGGGTAAGGGAGTCATTTCCCAGCGTTGGGTGACTGTGATCCACGCTGGACCCATGAGTTGGCACGCCACGTCAGCGAAAGTGGTAAAAACGTATGGGTTTTCTCTCTCCACTGGTATAGATGTAGCGACATTTGTAAGGAAGAAGTGGGGATAGGTTATAATGGTAAAAAGTTAAATATCCCGAGAAGGACAGGAGAGGAAAAGAAATTAACGAGGAGTAGAGTGCTCGTCGTCTGGACTGGCAGCGACGGACTCAAGGAACGGCGTTGCTGTGGGTCCCGCAAGGCAGAGACAGGGCGCAGGTCACCAGGGGAAACGGTGTTGGACCGTGCAGGGCGCGTGGCAGAGGAATTCTGCCCGATGGACACCTAGATGGCCAGCGCACAACTCCCTGGTGAGGCCAGACATTGTCTTGGGTGTACAGAGACTTTCTAGCTAATTTTGATTGGGGCTACACGAACATGTCTGGGACTCTGGGGTCTGCAGAGAAGTCGTTGGCTTACGCATGTACGTGAACCAGTGTCTGTACGTGAACAAGAGTGTAGGAAACATAAGCATTTTCATCTATTTTACTTCTTCCTAATTAAGAAAAGGGTATTTAGGGATCTCCAAAAATCATAAGACTTTTTATGTAGGTGCTATAAATCATGTGCGACCCATTTTGCTTGAGTTTGACAGAAAAACTACTAAAATTTTGAAATGAAAATTCTTCCCAAAAGGCCATATTTGAACTTTTGGGTAAACTGTTTACCCTCAAGATGCTTTGTAAAAATCTTGGAAAAATTATCTAAATTCTTGTTTTGAAAGGTACTATTTTATTAACTTAATTCTAAGGTAAGGTGTTATGGTGAAAATCTAAGTTCCTTCATAAAACATACATTTTAAATAAGGTTCACAATTTAAATGCTAAGCCAAAGTATTCAAACAAAGCTCAATATTTACATATATGCTGAGAATGATGCACATGTATGCTCAAAGTCATGTTTTTATATTTTGTGCTGTTACATATTTTATTGTCATGTCACTATTACACAAGCCTAGCTTCGGTTACCAATGTCTTGGTAACTCCACGACACTGCATTGAGAGGAAATGGTTTCATCCCGAGATCCCGCTACACCGCCGGACTCAGTGGCGGACCCAGCTTTTGGCCAAGACTAGGGCCAAAATTAGGCAGCCAAAATTCAGCGGCCAAAAGCACCGCATATATTTTTTAGATAATAAAAGTACCGCATATATGACATAATATGAACTATTACTAATAGCAAGTCAACAATAAAACTTCCGAGTTGATAGGTTACTGGAATAGCGTCATACAAAAGTTAAAAACAGCAAAAGACATAAAGATAAATACCTAGTATGCTAGTCATGATTTCATCCATTCACTGTCACATCTTCCATTTCCTCATCAACAACACCTAGACATGTACAAGTATGAGTGTAAATAAAAATATGACAACAAGACAAGTAAGATTTCTTAGATAATTTGAATGTAACATACCACTAGTACTAGTGCTTGACAGTTTAGGTAGCTTCTTCAAACGAGTCTTCAGTTCTTGAAAATATTGTAAGATGTCATCATTAGGTATGCTTGCAAATATTTCTCTTTCAATGTAGCATGTCATTCTATAATTCAACCACTCACCCCCATCTTATTTCTCGAATCTGTCTTGATAACATTCATAGCTGAGAATGCTCTTTCTACTGTGGCTGTTGCAACCGGTAAAACTAAAGCCAATTCAATGAGTCGATAAACAAATTCAAAGGTTGTGTGTCTATTGCTTTTAACCATCTTACTGGCAAGAACACCAAGGTCCACACAATCTGTGAAATCGGCATCAGCTCTCACTCCAGCAATAAAATGACCAAGTTGGACCCTAAGTCGTCCAATTTCATAGTGAGAGAAATCCGCATCATAAATCCCAGCAAGTTCAATTAGTTTCTCAATGTCATAATTGGCAAAGGAATTCTTTGGATCTAGACAAGCAATGCATCTCAATAACTTGGTTGATCTTTCAGGAAACCGATTGTTTAATTCAACAATAACTTGGTCATACACCACATTGAAGATTTCATTTTTGAAATGATGGAAGTAGGTTACCTGCTGCCCTCCACGACCCCTTGATCGGCCCCTAATTGTTAACTTGTCTTCCATGTTTGGGATGGTGATGTTATGTATCACACAGAACTCCTTTACCTCATCAAATAATTCATCCCAACCATGCTGCCTTACATCAGTAACTTTCTCTATGGTAATGCCAATTAGCCCTACAGCCCGAACAATATTTTGATCTTTTCTTTGCAAGCATTGTGATAAATCATTAGTTATGCCCAATAAGTTGATCATAAGATGCAGTATAAGCACAAACTCAAAAGACTCCATTTGTAACAACAAACCCGAAGCTTGTGTTCTCTTTTCTCCAACCCCATCTTCAACAATATTCTCTAATACCTCTAGGACAGCATGCCACGTGTGTTCAAGATGACATAAGGTTTTGTGATGTGAGCCCCATCTTGTATCCCCTGCCCTTGCAAGACTAGTTTCTTGATTTTTCCCTCTTCCACTAAAAATTTTGCCACTTTCCAATTGATTGACAATGTTTTCATGGTGGTGTTGTGCCAATTGATCTTTCCTCTTGCAAGAAGCATTGACAGTATTCACAATCAAACTAGTGATGTTAAAGAAATCAAATACCGAAGAAGAACACTTAGCAACTGAGACCATGACTAATTGCAATTGATGTGCAAAACAATGTACATAAAAAGCATATGGATTCTCGTCCAATATCTTTCTCTGCAGCCCATGGAATTCTCCTCTCATATTTGATGCCCCATCATACCCTTGCCCACGCAATCTAGACATAGACAAACCATAGCGAGAAAACATACCATCTAAAGCTTCCTTCAGTGATGATGAAGATGTATCAGGCACACACTTCATACCAAGAAATCTTTCAATCACTTGCCCTTGTGCATTAACATACCTACATATAGAATAAATAAGCAAGTAATATAATAAATCAGCAAGAAATAGAATAAATGAGCACCAAATCAACAAGGTAGATACCTCACTACCACAGCCATTTGTTCCTTGATAGATGCATCTCTTGCCTCATTAACAAGAACAGAAAAATACCTATCTCCAATGTCGTTAACAATTGCTTTGGCAATCAGTTCTCCACAAGCTTTGCACAAGTCTTTCTGAATTTTGTGTGATGTCATTGTATTATTCTTGCCAGCAGTACCAAGCAATTCTGCTGCATTTGCATCCTTTTCCTTATACCATTCTAGCATCTCTAGAAAGTTCCCTTTGTTCCTTGATTTGGCGGACTCATCATGTCCACGGAAAGCATGACCTTGCAGCAAAAGAAACCTCACAACTCCCTCTATACTGTTCTTCCTCCTTTTTGGTTCCCTTAGCTACTGTATGTCTCAAACTTTGTCTCTGATTTTTGTAGGTCTCATAATCTGTTCTTGCTTTATTGTGAGCTATAGAATCAGCATGATCATCAAATAACTTTGGTCCATCCTTCCAATTAACAAACCCATTTTTTGTGAATGCTTCAAAACCGAAGTTATCAACTCTTAAGGGTTTAAAGAGATAGCAATAGAAGCAAAATGCAGCATCCTTAGAAACACTATATTCCAACCAAGGTCGATTTGTGTACCATTTATCAAGAAATTTCCTTTTGCGGTTCGATATTATCCTTATAGGATATTGATGACCCTTTGGCTGGCATGGACCTAACAAGATATACTCCCTTTTGGCGTCATCCCTAATGTTTGGATGCATTTCCTCAACTGGTTTCCGAAGGGCAGGATCTAAAATAATATCTTCAGGGTCAAGCACATGATTGGAATCCTCCTCAATTCCTACTGTTTCTTGTTCTTGTTCTACAGGAGGTTCATCGGCCACACTAGTGTTCCTTGTTATTTGTTATTGTTTCTTCTTGTGCAGGTGCAAGGTTAAGGGGATCAAATCGGCGTAGTTGAGTAGCACTAATTTCAGTCCCACCAGTTTCTTGCTCTGTACCTTGAGATGGCGGAGAAGCAGGCCTATTTATTTCTTGTTCTGGAGCTGAAGGTGGAGGGTCAGGAGGGGTTTCATCAACTTGAACTCGATTTGTGGCATCAACACGAGAGAAATATGACACTAAAGTTCTAGTCCTCTTCATTTTGCATCTGAAATTCCAGTACCAAATTTTAGTTATTTCATCTAGAGGCCTAGAGGGTAGAGATTAGAGGGGGGAAAGTACCTGAGTGGAGATGACAGATGGTGGTGGCGCCATGGCGGAGGATCTTCGCTTCACTCCTCGTGGCGAGGGCCGGCGACGGAGGTAGGCAGCAGGCCGGCCGGCGGCGGCGAGCGGCGCTATCGCGCTAGCGAGGAAGGGCGCGAGTAGGCGACGGCCAAACGCTGCGTGCGTACGTGCGCCTGTGCCTCCGTGCCTGGCTGGCTGACTGCTGCCCTAGCTGAGGGTTACATGGGCTCTATGGGCTGAAAACTAAAGGGTACTAGTGAATTTCTATGGGCCACGACTAGGGCCAAGGCCTGGGTGGCCTGGGGTGCAGGCCCGCCCCTGGCCGGACTTCCCGTGCCTCGTCATCCCTCTCCTGTGCGCACGCGCTAGCCTCCCACGTGGCAAATCCTCCTGCCAAGCTCGCCAAATCCCTGTGTATATCAGGCCAGTCTCAGTGGGGGTTTCATGGACACAGTTACCTAGACTGGAAACTAGGTAATTGTGCCACAGGGGTTTCATGGTGATGAAACTCCCCTCACATCCCATGAAACTCCCCCTCTTAATTACCCTGCCATGTCAGCAAAACTGCTGATGCGGCAGTGTATTTAATACCCATGAAACTCCCATGAAACCCCCAATTGAGACTGGCCTCACCGTTCCATACCTTTCTCACTCCCCGCTTTCCAAGAGCCATCCAACAATTGAAATTGGGCGAATTTGTTTTTTTTACTGTTTCGAATGCGGTTAGAAAGTTGACAGGCTTCTATTTATTTAATCTAAAAAATATATTAATTTTAAATATGGAAAAGCATGAAATCGATACCCAAGGCGCCGCATCCACCATGCACCTCTCGTGCTTGTTGTGGTGTCCCTTGTTTGCACCATGATTGGGCACGTGAAAAAATTGGGCACTGGAATGGTCTACTGTTGGGCAATCAGATCCTCTACCGTCAAGCACACTGACTTCAGTCTGAAGTCACTCATCACAGATCCAATGACGACTATCCTTCATGCACTCACGTTCCCCGCACGAGTTGGGCCTTGGCCCAATAAAAAATGGCTGTTATCTTTCTTTTTTACGCAATTGTCTGTGTTCTTCTCCAACAAAAAAAGAACCCCCCCCCCCCCCCCCCGCAAATGTCTCTGTTTTCTGGCTCGTACTATTCCTCCATTGTGCACATCGTATTCATGCCAATGCGCCTAGACAGGCGAGGCGGCTCAGGGCCAGTCCTGTGTTTTCTGGGGCCGGGGCGATTTCTGGGGCCGGGGCGAAACCAGTATTGGAGGCCCCCTAGTACACATAAACATTCAACTAGTTGATTTCGATGTATTATACTCCCTCCGTAAAAAACAACGTTTAGGACAACATTTAGTATACCAATGACAATATTTAGCATACCAAGAATACCAAGAAATGATTAATTATGATATAGTTTTCATCTTTTCCCTTATTAAATAGGGCTACAGGTGCATAGCAAACATAAACCTCAAACAGCTCAACTGGCCAATGCAGTGAATCCTAAGATTGCTCATTCCCGGTTCAACTCCAAGCAGCCGCGCGTAGGGAATTTTTTTGCCATTTTACCTTGTCCTTCGTGTGGACATTTCTTGCCATTTTGCCTAGTCCTGTCCTGTGCACGTTAGTACCCGTGCAGCACGTTCACTGATTCGCTTCATCACTCGTTAGCATGGCCTATTTCTACATGTACATATACTACGTACATACATGTATGATACATGGTAGGCCCCAGAAAATTGGGGGCCTGGGCGGTTGCCCCGCCTCCTAAAACTACAGGGCCGGCCCTGAGACGGCTCGTCGGTGGTGGAGTGGTCAGTGCCGACGAACTTGGGCGCTCCGACGACGTTGGTGATGATGAAGCTGCAGAGCCCGGCCTTAGACACCCTCTTGGAGTCTTGCAACATGTTTAGTTGTTGGGGAAGAAAAAGAACTTTTTCTGGAAAGCGTGTTTTGTGAGTGGGATGAATAGAAAAGGTTTTGTGAGTGGGATGAATAGAAAAGTTGAAGGGAATTGAAGAAGAACTTTTCTAGGAAGCGTGTTTTCTAAGAGAGATGAATAAAAAAGTTGAAAAAGATCTTTTGGAAGTAAACATGGGCATTGGTTGACGTCCTCGTAGAAGGTGTCCCAGAATCACCAACGGAGCTTCAGCTCCAGCGGATCGCCCGCGCCGCCCTGGAGGAAAACGACGTACTCTAGGACTCGACGAACAGGAACTACTTCCCGTGCACGACATCGCCGCCTTTGTGCCCCATCAGCTGCGCCATCCACCAGAACTTGAACTGGAAGCACACCATGAACTGCAAACCCCTACAAAATCGCCGAAATAAAACAAAATCGTCTTTCCGTCTCCTCAAATTGAATTCTAGGATCCAAGACCGAAGCTCAGCACACTGAGGCAGACGATGTGCCGGGCGGCCGCTCTGCGAAGTCAGGAACGCTGGACAACAACACCGTCCGGCGCTGCGGACCGACAACGTGCCGTCGACAAGCTTGACGGAAGAGGTCAAGAGGGGATCGTCATCCCCTTTTCGCCAATGTTTGAGGATCTGACCACGAGTCCGAGTCCGACCTCGACCCGGACGATCACGATCGGAACCGCGTTCTCGATCGGTGACTTTACTTCCGCCCAGGGCCCCGTCCGACCGTATTTGCATCGGATCCGATCATACATGGGGTCGAATCCGACCTGGACTCATCGTACCGCGCGGCCTGCCGGCCTTTAAATATTTCGCCCGTCCGTCCACGGGCCTCTCCACATTTTCCTGGCGTTCCGCGTCATGGCCTCCAAGCTCCTTCCTCCAGGGTTTCGGTTCGAGCCGACGGACGAGGAGGTGATCTCGTACTACCTCCTCCGCCGCATCCGTGGCCACCCCCTCCCCGCCGGCGACATCCTCGACGACGACCCACTGAGCGCGCCGCCGTGGCTTCTCCTCGGGAAGCACGGCCGCAAGGGCGACGCCTTCTTCTTCGCGGCGGGGCGGGCCATGAACGGCAAGGGCAGCCGCCAGAAGAGGAGCTGCGCCGGCGGCGGGACGTGGGAAGGCCAGGGCAGGAGGAGGGCCACCGCCAAGGGAGGCGGCGAGGGCGAGAGGCTGCGCGTGCGCGTGCGCGGCGAGGAGATCGAGTGGCAGAAGTACGCGCTCAACTTCCACGAGGAGGGCGTCAAGGGCAGCACGGGGTGGGTCATGCACGAGTACTCCATCACCTCCCCGCCCGACCTCGCCGAGTCGCCGCTGAGGGTGTACCGCATCCGCTTCAGCGGCCACGGCAAGAACGCCCAGAAGCGCAAGAGGGACGAGCTCGACTGGGGCAGCGACGAGGAAGAGGAGGTGTACCACGGCGCGACCCGCCGTCCGGCGGTGGCACAGGACGATGCTCTGTACGTCGGTGGTTTCCCGTCGGCGCCACAGCAAGAGTGCTTCGCTTCTCTCCCTGCCAATGGAGATGTTGCTGGATCGACGGAAGCCGGAGCAGACAGTGCGTTGCCGGAGGCGACGTCGTCGGGTCAGGTGGATGGCAGCGATCCCTGGGACTTGATTACGTTCAACATTGATGATTTCCAGCTGTCCGATTTCGACCTCTTCTCAGCGGTGGCGGCTGATGCCGGAGGCATCGCGATGCCGATGGTGCCAGCTGCATGATCGAGCACGTAGAATTGATGTTTGACTGATTGCTTTGTCGTTGTAGCTTGAGATAGCGAACTGATGTAGGGCTGTATGTGATGTTTCTGTGCGTGGAGAGGAGACTTTGGAAGCTTCTAACTTCGTATGCGCTTCCGCTGGGTTTGTAACTTGTTAAAACTAACATTCTTGATTTGTTCGAAGAACAGAATCTGTTGATCAAGTCCTACTTTGTCTTGGATCTGTTGGTCAACAAAATCTCAAATTGCATGCCTCTGTTTTCGACAAACTAATACGTTTCTGCTTCTGCATAACAAACTATAATGTATGTAACTGAGAACCGTAAGTGTGTTTGGCAACCGATTGGGAAGAGGCCAAAGTGTTCACAATGTTTGAATTCAATGTATTTTTGCTTTAATCTATATTTCCTTGTTTCCACATAACAAAAATGATACTGAGAGAACCACGAAGTTGCACCAGGCTAGTTGGACCTGTTGACAATTCCTGGCCCAGAAGGAAACAGGCTTTTCGCAGGCCAGGCCTTGCTAAAGTAAGATATGCTGCAAAGTGGACCAAGCCACAGGCCGCAGTTCAACATTGCAAGCCGTCATGCAGATGCCTAAAAAGGACAAATTGATGTTCCAGCAAAACTACATTTACCAACAACGAAATAAATTGCTTTGCAAGCAATTAGTCGATTTATACAAGCAGGAACTTTGTCGTTACATTTGTGGATCAGAGCTCAAAATGACCAAAGTGGCGTGCCTGTTTTCTCTTTATAACTCTTGATATGGTAGAGACGTCGCCTTGAATAATTATCTGGCCATCTTCCATATAAATAGCACCATCCGCATATCTCAATTCCTCCAGCCGATGAGTCACCCATAATGCCGCAACCTCGCCATCAGCAGCAACTGAGTTCCTTACCGCCTTTATTACGCCCATCTGCAATTACACGAAACATAGATTAGAGCAATCGTTGTAGTATAATCGAACTCATTCATTGCATATCAGAAACATAAAAAGGTTGCAGGGCAAGTTAGCCGGAACTTATATAAGGCATGCTGATAAACAGCAATGCAATGGAGGGGAGATAGCAATGTAACATTCACTAAATCATAAAAACCAACCTGATCATGTTCATCTAAGAATGTTGTCAGTTCGTCCAGCAGTAATACTTTGGATGCTTCAGCCAAGGCACCAGCAATTGCAACTCTCTGTTTCTGCCCACCACTCAGAGTTTGGATTGGCCTCTGTTTTGGATGAAGGATTTTTATTTACTCGTGAAGACATTATATTATAATACATAAACACAAAAGGTGGATTTCAGCTACTTACTTGAGAGTAGCTCAGCATCCCAACGGCATCCAAAGATTTTGATACCCTTGACTTGACCTCATCTAATGGAAGGTTGAGCTTGCCAAGACCAAATGCGACATCAGATTCCACTGTAGGCATCACAACCTGCATCCATAGGATAGGACTCAACAAGCAGCAGAAACTAACAAAGCTACTGTTCTTGCATATAGACATGGCACATGCAAATTAATCTAGAAATGTATTTCCTGCATCCTGGAAGTCGTTTGATTCCATTGGATGCATTGAGTCAGCAAAATAAATGTATGGTTTGTCAAGGACAGGGAGAATCACAAAGTTTATGTTCAGCAGCTAGTAGAGAGATTTGGTTCAAAATTGACCCTCGTAAAATAGAAATGTTCCAAACAAAGAAGGCTATTAAGGAATACATAACAAGATTCACAAGTAATGGCACCTTTTTCATTTGCATAATTAAAGAACATGTCCATCATGGGTATTCTTACCAGTGACCTTGTTGAATTATAATCACTTTGTACGACTCACTAATGCTGGAAAACAAAAGTTGCTAATGTGTATAAGTGGATATTGCGTGAACTTTGGGTGCTCCAGCAGTGCATGGATGTCTTGCTAGAGAGGAAGCCCATTAGTGGACTATGGCAGGAGCTCAGGGTCTTTCCCTGCTCACAGCTAGAGGGGCTGGATAGGTTGGATCTTAGAGATCGGGTCTTCCTTTCTGTAAACAGTGATCAAGCATAGTAGGTGTGTGTATGTGCGCTTGGGTCTATGTATGACTCCTTTCTTCTCCTATTATACAATAATACACAGCTCTCCTATGCGTTCGATAAAAAAAGGGAGTACATGGATGCAAAAAGTTTTTATGCAATAAGTTGGCCATGTCTATAACATAGTTCTCAGCTACATGATTACATGTACACTTACAAGCATCAGACATAAGTTACTTGTAATAATAGCCATGAGCTGCTCAGAATCTAATGCATAGGTGGATAAATGAAATGAAAATTTATATGCTATGTGAGTAATTGTGTTGACGCTACTGCAGATTCCTTTAAATGAAGTGTGACAACATTCAGGTAGAAAACTACTCGCAAAATAAAATTTACCACCTGGTGATCAGGATTTTGGAAGACATAGCTGCATGGCCTATTTATATACACTGTACCAGCTGATGGATTTAGAAAACCTGCTAAAACCTGGAAAAGCATGATGTTAGTATTTACTTCCAGATACTGACAGGAAATTAATAAACCAATTCCCAAAGTTCCATTATCTACTATTACCCTCATTCGTTTTAGTAGGCATCCTAGGATTTCGAGAAGACTTTAAGGGTATACTTTGACCACTGATTTCTCTAACAATATATCATCGACTGCTACAAAATCAATGTATTGAAAGATATTTGAGATGTGAATCTATTCATATAAATTTTATACACTAAAAATGTGTCTGATTAATTTTTGGTCAAAATTATGAAGTCAAGGAAACTATATTCTGGCAAACATTGCCTAACATTGATCCAGTTTTCAATGCCGTTTCTGGATTTATGATGATACAGAGTACATGACATTTCAAAGTGATGTGTTATTGACACCATAAAGGATAATAAAACTTCTGACACTAATAATTTCTTAAACTTTCTTATTTGGCTTTGAATGGACTTTATATTGATCCCTGATGGGACTCACAAAAGTACGTATCTGCAAAGCAAACTGGGCACTGCAAAAAAAAAAGTATTCGTTTCGACTTAAAGACAACTAAGCCATTCCACGTTTTGTTGTTCGACGCAGATATGCAATCCAGGTATCTCCCGCTCATCTATGACATATTGTCTGTTGAATCGTCTTCAAAAGCTGCTAAACCTACTGCTTATAATGCAAGTCGGAGAGAATAACTTCTGATTCCAATTCTCAGTGCTCTATGAATAAAATGGGCGCAGGGGAAAAAACGAGATAATGTTTCCTGGTTCAGAGGAGGAACCTTGAGCAGGGTGGACTTGCCACAACCGTTGGGGCCGAGGAGCATCCAGATCTGCCCGGGAGGGACGTGGAGGGAGCAGCCCTTGAGCACCGGTAGCATCCGCCCCCTCCGCGTCGTCACCGTGAGCCCGACATCGCGGCCCTCAATGGCGGGCGAGGCCAGCGGAGGGGAGGCCGAGGCGCGCACCCTTAGGATTCGAAGAGGAGTAACGTCCAGGATGGGTCGAGCAGTGGTGGGAGTGGAGGACGCGCAGGCGCAGCAGTGGAGGGGTCCGCCGCCGGCGGCGAGGCCGTGCGCCATCTCCGGCGAGCGGAGAGAACAGGAGTGCCTGGGCCGGTGCAGCACTTCCTGGATGATAGGCCTTCAAAAATGAAGTGGCCCGATCTGACAGAGGTGTTTAATTGATCAATGGGCCTGGCTAGCGTGGCCGCGTGGGCCGCGCTAATAAAGGACAACTCTGTGGTTTTGCCTGATGAAATCAGGTTGGAGGGTCCATGCTTAGCGTAGCGAGGTGTGGTGGTCTCTGTTTTATTTATTTATTTATTTTATTATTGCTCAACAAATTTATTTATTTTATTATATACTATTTTGATCATTTTTCTGGTAAAGAACAAAGAATTTAAGAGACAACCCTATTTCACCTGGAACCATACTATGCGCTGGTTACCTCTCCTACTCGACTCTTCAAGGTGGCGATATAATTGAGCGCCTTCTTCATTTCCTATCATTCTCCGTGCTGATGATTGATTTACTGACAAAATTACAATGGGAAAAACGCGATGTGACGTCCTGATGTTACGTGTGAAGAGGCCATTGGCTTTGATCTTTTTGCGCACAAATCTGCTTTGGGAAAAAAAACAGATATAGTACGATCGGAAGAAAGCAAGTCTTTTTCCTCACAAGTCACAAACTCACGATAGATCGGCAGTTCGCATCCATATATATCCATAGAAAACTCTCTCACCTTGAACTTACTCTAGTCTACGGAATGCGGTCTCTCCATCTCGATCGTTCATTCCCGACAGCATAAATCAATGCAAGAAGGTGATTACTGATTAAGGGATTATAATTGATCACCTTCTTCTTTTTACCGTGTATGATGATTGGTAACACGTGTGGAGATGCGTCTGATGTTACGTGTGGAGACTGGATAGGCGTCTGATGTTACGTGTGGAGAGGCCGTTCGCTTTTGATGGTCTTCTGTTTCTCCACCATCGCGCGACACCGATAAAGCACAAATCTGCTTTTGAAAAAAAATAAAGAGAGAGAGTACGCTTGGGTCTTGTTTAGTTGGAGAAGTTGGGAAAAGTTAGAGATATAAATAGTGTATTGGTGCATGTCTGAGAGAAAATATAACTCGATGCGACTAAAAAGTTAACGAAAGTTGATGAACTAAATAAAACCTGGGTTAGCTTGGAAGGAAGGTCATCTTTAACTCGCAATAGACAGGCCGTTCGCATCGCAGAAATCCATCCTCTGAGAATCTTGGAAACGAGCATACTAGTGCATTGGCCCGCTGTTCAATGCACGGTTAACCTGCCTAGACGCAGCAAGCGGCTTGCCGAGCCCGCGCGGCCGCGCCACGCGGCGTCGTCCTCAAGCCTCCCGCGCCGAGCCGTGCCCGCTCCGTTCCAATCGAAACCAAGTGGAGCGCCCCTCCCGGCACGGGGTCGCGGCGCAGTACACACCTCTGCCCGCCGTGTACGCACAAGCACGGGTGTACTACCACCAGTCCACCACACCCTGTCCTTGTCTTCCCTTCTCGTCGCGTCGTACTGCACGCCGCGCCGCCTATATAGCCAGCCATGGCGGCACACACTCCGACGGACGCGCAGCACAGCACGGCACCCCTCCACACTCTCACTTGGCGACAGAGAGGAGACAGCACTCGCCCGAGGCCGCCATGGACATGGGCACGACATGGGCGGCATGATGGCCCCGCCGCCGTCCCCGCGACCCCGCCGGGCATGGGAAAGATGCGGATGCGCTACACCCACATGACCTTCTTCTGGGGCAAGAACTCGGAGATCCTCTTCACTGGTTGGCCCGGCGCCAACGGCGGCCTGTACGCGCTGGCGCTCGCCGCCGTGTTCGCGCTCGCGTTCGTCCTCGAGTTCCTCGGCTCCCGCAGGCTGGACGCGCTCCTCCCCGCCCCCGTCGCGGCCGGGAGCAGCCGACGCGCGGTGCCCGGGGCAGCGGCGCGCTCGGCCGTGTACGCGCTGCGCGTGGGCGGGTCGTACCTGCTCATGCTCGCGCTCATGTCGTTCAACGGCGGCGTGCTCCTCGTGGCCGTCGCGGGCCACGCCGCGGGCTTCCTGGCGTTCAAGGCCGGCCTGCTCGGCGACCGTCGGGCGCAGGTGGAGGATGGGTTCGACAAGGGAGAGCCCGCGCCGGCGGCGTGCTGCTAGGTTTGCGGCCGTGATGATCATCGATGGGTTGGTTTGTCTAGCGTTGTTTTGTTTTGTGCGTGTTTGGGTGAATCTCATATCGTCATGGTGGTTGGGAAATGGGAACTGTATGTAGTATCTGAATCTGGAAGGTTAAAATTTATGTGATCAGCTTTACATCTCTTGGCTGTGTATCTTCTTCATACACCGTAGCCTATACTCTCTCCGTTCCAAAATAGATGTTATTCCCGCTTCCTAAGAAAAACAACATCTTTGATCATTAGCCAATTATGTACAAAATAATATTTATATTTATAATACATCATTAGTATCATTAGATAGATATTTGAATTTAGGTTTTTAACAAATTTATTAGATGTATAAATATTGCATATATTTTTCTACAAATCGAGTCAAAGTTGAGAAAGTAACATGTGCATGCATCCCATAACGACTTCCTTTATGGAACGTGGGTGAATCTTTTTGGGATGCTTGTTCTGTGAGGGTGGTTGAGGAGGGTTGGATGTCCGGTTTGAGAAGATAGGGTTGTTATTTAGATGGTTTATAAATCGACAACGTATCCTATGGAAACCAACCTCTCCGTGGAAACTATGGAAATTAAAATCTAGGCCACACGATGTTGATCCAAGGGCGCGACCAGATTAGGTGGGAGGGGTGATTTGCAAAAACATCTTGCAAATCGTCTCTCCCACGTCCCGAGTTTTGCATATCTCCCCTTCCACCTGATCTATGTGAGCCCTTGGATCAACATCGTGTGGTCCAGATTGATGTTTCCATAGTTTCTATAGAAAGTTGGTTTCCACCAGATATGTTCCTAGATAGATCAGGTTTAAAATTTAGGGCTGTGTTCAGATTGGAAGTCAAAAGTATTTTTCTAGATAAATAGTGCACTAGGAAGCGTATTCTGTGAGTGAGGTGAATAGAAAAAACTTATTGGAGAAGTACTTTTTTCCTGAATCTGAGGAACACAGCCTTCTTTCTTGTTATTACGTGGGGAAGCGACGTGGGGAAGCGCGGACTGTGGCACCATGGGGAATTGGGCAGGGAACGCCGCACGGCCGAAGCGGTGCGCGGCGAGCCGGCAACCTACGCGCGCGTGGGCCTAAGCGTGGCACCGTGGAACCATGAGCTCGTTTTGTGTTTGCACAATTACAGACACACGGCCGACCTACGTGCATATGATTGTTAGATAATTACGTGATTTTGATCATATTTTAATTCCAATTTTTCAAAGATATTTATAAATATTATCATAATTATATTTATAAATATTATCATAACTATATTGAGTGAAACAAGCTATGTGCACGTTTTTAAGTTTAACACAAATTTAAACATGGACACAAATAACAGTAAGAGAATAGGATAGGGATCAAAATGTACCTAGCTGCCGGACCGTTGCTGGGAGCAGCGACTGCGCCGTTACAAGTTGGAGAAATAGCCATGCTACTGTTTCACTAGCCTTACCCTTACTCGAAGTAGTCGATCAAATTTGATGCATAGAGACTGAAAGTAACGCAACAGAGAAAGAATGCAGGCGGGGCGGGTTCTTATACGAGCCCACGAACCCGCCCCACAAACTTGCTCATCCTGACTTGCGAGAAAAAAATATTATTTATTATAACTTTTCTCTATTTATGGAGTTCTACTTTCCCATAAAACGGGCTTAGGCCATGTTCAGATTCCCAACTATTCACTATTCATTCTAACTTTTTACTATTCATTCTAACTTTTCACTATTCCTCCCTCACAAAACACGTTTCCCAGCGAATGCTACAGTGTTTTTCTTATGCTACAGTGTTTTTTCCTACGATAAACACACCTTACAGTGTTGTTAGATCTACAATATTCCTTCCCTGGTAAATAAACTCACCCGAGCAGGAAAAAAAAAACCCGCAGTAACCCGCAAACCTACCTTCGTCCCCACCGCACCGCCATCCTCGTCTCCACCGCGCCGCCCGCCCGCCCTTCCGCCCCGCGCGTGGGGTTTCCACTTTCCGCTCGGAGGACCCAAGCGGCAAGCGCCCGGCCGAGGCACCGAGGCCGCCGCAGCCATGGTTCGCGGTATTGTGAGGAAGCTTGCGTTGCGCGCCCTCTCCGTCGCCGGGAGATGCCAGCACCAGCATCTCCGCCGCGCCGACCAGCATCTTCGCCGCGCCAACATCTATGAGTATCAGGTGCCTCTTGCGAGTCTCTCCCCGAGATCCTGCAGTTTGCCCTTCCATTTTTCATCGGATTTGGTGGAATTAGACAATTAGTTGGTACCATTTTGGAGGTTGGGACTGACGTATTTGGGTTTTTCGGTTCTGCAGGGTACCGAGTTTGTGAAGAACTACGGGATCAACATGCCCAGGGGCGCGGCGGCTTGGTCCGTGCAGCAGGTCAAGGAAGACCAGGTGAGGATGCAAAATGTAGTTTCATCTTATTCGCTCCTTGGATGCAAAATGCCAGGTGCCGGTCTGACAGTCGTGGTGATGTTAGATCAGAATGTAGTTTGCTTCGAATTTCTACTGTGCAGGGTGTGGCCTTAATTTGCAATCTATGTTTGGTGTTTTTATATGATGCTGTAGTTTACAGATCTTCAGGTGATTTATGGGCTATTTTAAGGGGACTTTTATACCCATTTTTAATCAGATCTGGTGGAATTAGTTGGTACCATTTTGGAGGTTGGGACTGATGTATTAGGGTTTTTCGGTTCTGCAGGGTACTGAGTTTGTGAGGAACTACAGGATCAACATGCCAAGGGGCATGGCGACTTGGTCCACGCAGCAGGTCAAGGAAGACCAGGTGAGGATGCGAAATGTAGTTTCATCTTATTCGCTCCTTGGATGCAAAATGCCAGGTGCCGGTCTGACAGTCGCGGTGTTGTTAGATCAGAATGTAGTTTGCTTCGAATTTCTCCTGGGCAGGGCATGCGCTTAATTTTCAATCTATGTTCGGTGTTTTTATATGATGCTGTAGTTTACAGATCTTCAGGTGATTTAGGGGCTATCTTTAAGGGGACTTTTATAGCTGCTAATGGTAAGGAGTAAATAGTATTAGTCATACATCAGTTAGGGTTATCTCAGACTCAGTATATTCATGCAAATGGAGTTATGACAGCCTTAGGCACCTTTAATAATTTTACGATGTTGCTTGTGCACTTGTGCTCACTGCAATGTGCTATCTTTCCGACATTTCCAATTGATGCATGTATATTTCTTATGAAATATTTTGAAGGAGAAGTACAAATATATAGAGCTAATCAGTTCCTATTTTGTTATAATATAAGAGAAGATTGCATTCCATAATTTGTGCTTTAGTCGCGGTTTCATAAGCAACTAACTAGCTTGTCCTAAATGTCATACATTTATGGTCAGAGATAATATGAAATTTAGCTGTCTTTTGCTTGTATGTTCTGTCGGAACTGTGATTGGCTACCATGTATGTTTGACTGGGAAGTATTTATGCATCTATACTAATTTAGATGCTCAATGTTGGTAGGTGCATCCTCATGTGGAGATAACTGCTGACAAACCTGGTGCTTCTGATGCAAAGTTGAGCTATGATGATTATTTGGCACTTAGACAGAAAGAAATATTTGGACAACAGGATACAACAGAAGACAACATTAAGGTATTTAACTGCTTGTCTTTTCCATTTTTCACCTTTTCTCCTTTTCTGTTGAGCTGTTATTGAACCTCTTTCTGGCTGTAAACTCTATTTCTGAGGAAGAAATGCCTTTGAGTGAATGCTTTAGGTTAATGTTCATTTGAGCATTTGACCTTTTATTTATCCTCATTCGGTTACATAGATATGTTATAACCTGATTGAGAATTATTTGAGATCTATACTTTATAAATGCAAGACATGGTATCAATGCATTTCAATTTAGTGGTCTATTGGCGTGTGACTATGTTGTTTCAGAATCATTACCATATGTATGTTTGACTGGGGCAGTATTTGTGCATCTATACTAATTTAGATGCTCAATGTTGGTAGGTGAATCCTCCTGTGGAGATAACTGTCGAGAAACCTGTTGCTCCTGACGCAAAGTTGAAATTTGATGATTATTTGGAACTTAGACAGAAAGAAATATTTGGACATCGGGATACAACAGAAGACCCCATTAAGGTATTTAACTGCTCGTCTTTTCCATCATTCATCATTTCTCCTTTTCTGTTGAGCTGTTATTGAACCTCTTTCTGCCTGTAAACTCTATTTCTGAGGAAGAAATGCCTTTGAGTGAATGCTTTAGGTTAATGTTCATTTGAACATTTGACCTTTTATTTATCCTTATTAATAGGTTACAGAGATATGTTATGACCTGATTGAGAAGTATTTGAGATCCATGCTAATTTGATGCCATTTTGGCACTGTTGTTGCCTTGCCACAAATGCATATGCTTTGCGCACATCTCTTATAAGACTTGTATCCAGATTGCTGCAATGTTGATTCCACTGATTTCTGATGATAGCATGACCACGAACGTGAACTAAGTCTTGTATTTTCCCTGTTTATTTGTGTTTCTGTTATGTATTCATCTTCATAATATTATTTGCATTTGTAATCATATTCAGGCTTTAAGGGAGAGCCTGAGCCCACTTGGTGTGGAGACATAGGTGAGGATGGTCTCCCGACATGGGTTGACTGGACAGTTCGGGGAGCAGTGACCCCAGTTCAGGATCAAATTTTTTCTGGTTAGGCCCTGTCCTACGAATCTTTTCTATACATGTTTTCTCAACCTTGCAGTTTACAGAATTATGATTCATTTAGTGTGTTGCTTTTACGAAGCCTTTCTTGACATAGCAGTTTACAAAATCATGATTCATTTTATGTGTTGTTTTGGAATACTAATTGAATTTTGATCTCTAAGCTATCATCTTATTTAATATTTTTGGTTTTATGCCCTATTTGTCTCTCCCAGTCAGCTATGCTAGTAAAAAAACTTAATCACCGTGCACTTTTTTTAGGGCCATGTTGGGCTTTTGCAACTATCGGGGCGATAGAAGGATCCAATTTCATTTACACTGGAAAGCTGGTAAAGCTTTCAGAACAACAATTAATTGACTGTAATGATGTTAATAATTATGGAATGGAGTCTGGGCTAACTATGGAAGCTTTTGAGTACGTCAAAAGATGTGGTGGTGTTGCATCTGCTGCTGAGTATCCATACGTTGCAAAACAACAACGTCCACACAAGCACCTCACTGTATGTATCGTTTTAAATATAATTGTTTTGTCTTATTTATGTTCCATATTTTGTTATCTTGTTGCTTGGTACCTCTCCGGAAGCTGGTTGTCATATTTATTCTATCTTTTATTTTGCAGACGGATCTAGTCACCATAACTGGTTATAAAGTTGTCACTCCAGACTGTGAACAAGATTTGAAGAAGGCGGTGTCTATATGTCCGGTTGCTGCTTCAATAGAATACACCCGTGGATTCAAAAACTATGATGGTGTAAGTTGTTGACCCGTACCTGCTCTCTCTCTCTCTCTCTCTCTCAAAAAGTATGAAATTGTTGTTTTCTTGTTGTTTTCTGATTCTGTTGCAATTGCAAGCAGGGTGTTTTGTCAGGCCCCAATTCTAGGTTGCGTGCCATCAATCACGCAGTGTTGGTTGTTGGATATGGTCCATTTGAAGGTGTAGATGCCTGGAAGGTCAAGGATTCAGAAGGAGAAGAGAAGGGCCCATATGGAGGTTATGTGTACATCACACGCAATGTGTATGAGGCTGGTGGGACTCTGGGCATTGCCCGTTATTGTGTACAACCAACTAAGAGGAAACACAACAGCTTTGGGCCTGTGAGAAGTGAGACTGAAATGGGAGTAAAAAAGGTGAGTGCTTATTGCTTCAATATTTAGAATTCAATTTATACAGTGGTTGTGAATTTCTTTAGGCATTGTTCAGTTGATAGTGGTGAAATTCACAAGAGGATCTAACCATTGTTTGTTAGTTAGAATGCATGTTCATAAGGATTAGGACTAAATCTGCAGTTAGCCTCACAATTCACGAACCACCTGAACTAAATCTGGCAACTTACTGGAAGAGTCGATGACCAAAGCACAAGTTCACTGTTTTGATAAATTTTGTAGTGAATTCCAACAAACTCTAGCAAATTAGATGAATTTTTACATTTGGATCCTGAGACTTTATTTAAAAGACATAATCATTTTGTTGAATATTTTAGTCAGAGGAGGAACCATGGCATTATATCTTAGAGCTTGGTGATATTGTTTCTTTATGCTTTGCACTGCCTAAATACCTGTTCAACAGAATCCAAACCAATTTATGTGCACTTGCATTGACACTACAGGAGTACACTAATATAGTAAATGCATATCACATTGACTACGATTCATTTGAAATGTGATATGCCTGTCTAATTTATTTTTATTTACAAAAAAGGACTAAACGAGACAAGATTACTGGGCTAGAACAGGCTACTCAGTTTCCTATGAAAAAGTTGAGGTCTAAAACATGACATAGCTCTGGTTTGGGCACAGTTTGTGGCAATAGATTTGATGATAAAGCCGTTTTCCAGCGAAAGCATAATCTATGACAGATAGGTGATAAACTCATGAAAGTTCACGGATCCATCTCAAACAATTCACTAAAAGCTAAATGCATCGATCGAAGAAGTTGCTCTAGGAAATCCCTGGACATGGGAATGAGGGGAAGAGAGCGAGAAGTAGCGGCGTGAAGGACATGGAGAGCATCGCGTTTGCAGGGAGTGTTGTGTCGCTCCTGTGCATTTGAGTCATGGGGGTGAATCACATGCCTGGGTAGGGTGGAACGCTGGAGTTAGGCTGGATAGGAACCTGACTGGGCTTAATCGAGCACATGTCCTCCCGTCGCTTCCATTGCGGGATGATCCATGGGGTCAGGCTGCATTCCCGGGCCAACCTTGGCACTACCGAATAATGCCTTGTGCAATTCTATACCTGATTGTTCTATAGTTTTATTAACTTTCACATGATGTTTATTGCAGGCTTGGGTCCGGTCTATTGATACATTCTACCAAGGAAACCCAAGTTGATCGCGAAGGGTTGTTGGAGCCAGCACGAGTGCGTAGAGCCTATTGCCCTATCCTGGGGACTGTGAGCATGGTTGCGTAGAGCCTTTTGCCCTATCTTGGGGACTGTGCTTAGATTGTCTTGCTTTTGTACTGAATTTTGTATCTGAGACGAAAGGAAAAGTGTAGCGGCCCAAAGTTTAAAAGTGTCATCAACATCTAATCACGAGCATCATTACCATATACGAGAGCATTATAATATAGTATTTGTCTGCATTTTAAATTGTTGAAAAATGCTTGGAATGTTCCTTTATGAAGTAAGTTAAAACTTTATGTTGCAACTGTGCTGGGTGAAACTTTTTATAAAACACAGTTTTTAAATGCCGAATTTAGAGTATTTTCAAAGATTTTTGGAGTTTATTTACTGGGGTTAAAAATAGTGCATAATTCAAATTTGAGTATTTTCAATTTCAAACTGCGACCAAACTAAAATTGTTTTGTGACCTCTTGAATTTGCAGAATGTTCCTTGTGTTTTAATATTTCCAAAAATGTATTTATTCGCAATTTTTGGACTTCAGAAAGTATTTCTTTTGGAGCAAAATGTTTTAATTAAAATTTCAAAAAAACCTGGTCACTTACACGTGGGTCCACTCGTCAGGGTCTCCTTCTTGGGCAGCGCGGCCAGTGGTGCTCGCTACGTCGCCGCCGGTACTAGCCGTTGCCTGGCTTGGCACCGCTGCTCCAGTCGAGCTCGTCACGGCCGCCGACCTCGTTGTTCCGCCGCCGCCCGTTGCCGACCTACCTCCTCTTGCCCTTCGACGGAAACTCGCCGCCGGCGAGGAATCGCCGGTCAAAGCCGCTTGCCGGCCTTGTTGACCCGGGAACGAGATCCTGTATCGTTTCTGTATGTGCGCCGGAGGGAGGTTAAGCCAGCTGCACCATCCGTTCTTTATCCAACGGTAGAAACTGAACGGTGATATATCAGTTTGCTCCATCGAATACTGATGCTATTTCTCGGCCCACAAAATCTAACAGCCCAGTCCAATCAAGACGGCAGTTCTATCGTCACCGACGCGGCGGCGCCGCCTTTCCCTCGCATCTCCGCTCGTCGCCGGAATCCCACGCCGCGTCCACCATGCGAATGCCGGAGCAGGTCCTTGAAGAAGTAACCTTTGCTGCTGCCTCCCTTCTCCCCATCCGTCGCCCTCGCGCCATCTTTTCACGGCAGCACCATCCTCGCTAGTGTCGAGGTCTGTTCTCTGTTGTCTGCGTCGATGGCAGCGGCTAGCACAAGTACCAGTTTGCCAGGTGGCCGTGAAGGAAACTATTGCTGTCATGGCCTGTGGAGATAACTGTAGGCAGCCAGATCAAGATGAGCATACTGTCTTGTGGAGAATGATGACACCACGAGCTTCAGAAGCCAATAACGAGAGTTTCAGAGTTCAGACTACCAAGAGTTTCAAGCTTGGTTTGGATGTAGATATTGGAGGGTGTGATATTGAATTGGCCTATAATACCGATACTAAGGGGAATTGGAAATGACTTCATATACCAATGTCATTGTTTGGATGTGCAAGTAATCGAGAGATAGAATCAAAGAAAATAACCAATTCTAATTCATTGTTTGGATGTACAAAGGTGGAATTGTAGGTTGGGTTGCCTACAATGGTGTAAATGCATTGCAAAATATATTTCGCAACATGCATATTTATTTGACTATAATATATATTACTTTGCACTTTAAATACATGAGAAATTTAAAAATAATATTAGATACTACAATAATATAATAAAAACATGAAAAAAATTGATCACAACCCTCATTAATTATTGTTGATAACAAGCATCTCCCTTCTATCGCTTCCTCTTCTTCATTATCCAGCCATCCCCTTCCTTCGTCTCCTTCTGCTTCTTCCTTCTTCAGCCAGACAGCAAAAAATCCCCATCAATATGCGGATGGAACATGCTGCGTCTGCGGGCGGAAGGAAGCATGAGAATGGAAGATGTTGTGGCTGCCTATGGGATTATTTTCTGCCTAAAAGCTGCAGCATCTTTCATGCGTTTGGCTGCTCACCAGGAGGAAGATGTTCCGGCGTGACAAGCACAGTGCTGCGAAAAAACAGGATCTTGGCCCCCAGCGCCACGAGGCTACCGTCCTGGACTGGACCGCGATCCCGGCACACACTGTCATCTTCCTACTGATCTTCAGCGCCAACGCATCCACCCTCTTGCAGCCTCCCTGGTCGCCTCCACCCTCCCGCAGCCTCCCGGAGATGCACGAGCCTGATGAGGATGGGCAGACGCAGCGCACCTGTCACCTGTGCCGGAGATGGGGGTGGAGGCGGAGGGGGTAGCCGGCGGCGGATGCGGAACGTCACGAGGAAAAGCGGGCACGCAGGGAGGAACGATTCCGGCCAATACGGAGCTGGAGACCTCCGAATCGTGGACGGGCTCGCGGCAGCGTTGGCAAATAGCCCGCGGAATTGGACCGCGTTTCCGTCGCCCAATACCAAGGCCATCCAAACATCGGCATTAGAGGCTCGCCAATGCCAATTCTCAATTCCTTGCGTGAATATCTACTTCCAAACGGCCGATCAGAGTAATTGCAATGAGCAAGCAAGGAGTAGCAGTAATCGGGATTGGAACAATTAAAGTACATCTAATGCTGTATACAAAATAACAGATTGGGATTGTTTTTTTTTAACGAACTGATTGGGATCTCTATAATAGGAATCCTGGACCCAAACCGGGCAACCTCATCGCGCCACATCACCCGCATTGTCTCGGCCGTCGGATCGACCACATCGACGGTTTAGATCGGCCCGAGCAATCCTAGGGCACGCGACCCCACACGTGGGACATGCTAATATGGATCCCACAAGTGGGCCCCCCTGTGGGCCCCACGGGACCCACGTGATGTGGGTCCCACAAGTGGGCCCCTTGTGGGCCCCACGGGACCCGCGTGATATGGGTCCCACAACTGGGCCCTGCCGTGGGCACACGAGACCCGCGTGATGTGGCTCCCACAGTAGGCCCCACCGTAGACCACGAGCCCACAAGTGGATCCCACTAAACCATTATATGCGGGTCCCAACTTAGTTGTTTAAAAAATATTTAAATATTTTTCTAAATTGTTATTTATAGTAGTTCTTATTTGGTTTGTACTATTTTGTTTGAATTATTTCTGAATTTATTTATTTAAATGAACATAATTTTGAATGATGTAATATAATTTTTAATACAATTTTTGCGTGATCTAATACAATTATTATCGTTACTATCTTTTATTTTTTATAACATATACAAAACATTTTTGGGGATGGTGTCAACAATGTAATTGTAACATTTTAAAATATATAACTTTATCAAAATATCAAAATCTAGAACATATAAATTTATTATAGACATGGTTTTGTAAATATTTTTCTTAAAAGAATTATCAAAGCACGTGGATTTAAGAATTATCTCTATGGAAAGGTTTAGATTTAGTATATTTTTTCTTTTGAAATATATTTGTTTATTAAAATATAGAATGTATGCAAGAAAATTCGAAAGGAGCTTTGAATTTTGAAATTTGCTATGTATAATCCATTCTAAAAAATGTGTATATGTGATCCATCATATATATAATTTGATATCAAAATGCTTCTAAATTAAAAACTGTTTAATACAATAATAGCTTAAAATTCAAAACCTAAAGTTTATTAAATAACAAATATTCTAAGTTTTTAATTCATTCGTATAATATTTATATGCGGCCCGTTGCCCTTACGATTCTGACACTGAAACATCTTTAAATTAAAAAAATATGGATTTTGAAAGTACCTAAATACTTCAACATCTATGAAGTTATTACAGATCACACTTTAAATTCAAAGAGCTTTCGAATTCACCCGTTAAACCCAATATCCAAACACCGAAGCAACTTTAAATTTAAAAATGTTGAATTCTAAAATAGCTCAAAACTTCAAAATCTATATATTTGCAATAGATCACACTTTAAATCCAAAACACTTTCCACAAAAGATGCAATTAAAAATACTCTACAATTCAAAATATAAAATGCGTTTAGAGAATGAATTTAAATTCAATGTGCTTTGACAATTTATTTTTTTTAAAAAATATTTTTATAGACATAGGCATATCCACTTACGATGCGCGGCAACGCCGCGAACTTTTCTAGTTATATTAGGAACAATGGTCTACTGTGTTTGCCTCTTCTTCCATCTCAAGAACACGTAGTACAATTTCAACCAGACGCTTCTTTCATGAGAAAAAAAGGGAAGCTTCACATCAAGTTCAAAGGAGTATGACAACGCAAGCTCTATCAGTTCCAGTGAGTGATCTGACGAGAGAGATGGTAGGAGAAGGCTAAACTAAGAGCATCTCCGGTGAGAGCTTCTAAATAGCTAAACTCAGACCCTGAGATTTGGGAGCCTCCCATCATCCCTCCCAAACCATAGATCCCACCATTTTTCATGCCCCACTGGTGTATGGATGCATGCTCTACTGGAGCTGGATGTAAATTTGAGCCCCTAAATTTTACATATGACCTTGTAAATTTTACATATAGGCTTGTAAAATAGAATTTAGGAGCCAAATTTGCTGGGACATGCTGAACACCCCTCTGGTGATGGACTCGTTCTTTTTTATCTTTTTGGGCAAAGTTTATTTTTCACCCTTCAACTGTTATAAAAGTCTGATTTTCAACCTCAAACTACAAAACCGGATACTAAAGGCCCTCCAACTATCCAAACCATGCAAAATTAGCCCTTTGGGTGGTTTTGAGGGTGGTTTTGGATTTTCTAAAAATAAGAGAAATATTATTTAAACTTTAAAAAACATAACTAATTTATTTTGGACCCAAAAAATATGAAATCAGTGCCAAAAGTTCTCTTAAAATGTAACCAACCTATTGGCACACCATTTAACATTATTTAGGTATTATATATTTATATTACTAGTATCTTATTGTTTTTAAAAAATAATTAGACTAAAAATAAATAATATGCAAATAACTTCTAATGGTGCACCAACATGTAGGTCACATTTTTAGAAAAAACATTTGCACCAGATTTTAATTTTTCTAGTTCAAAATAAATTAGTTATGAATTTTTTAATACAGAATTATTTTTTTAATTTTTTTTTGGAAAATACAAAACCGCCCAAAGGACCAATTTTGCACGGTTTGAATAGTTGAAGGATGTTTAGTATCCGGTTTTATAGTTCTGGGTTGAAAATCAGCCTCTTATAATAGTTAGAGGATAAACAATAGACTTTTCACTATCTTTTACGTCCCGATTTCCCCTTCGCTCGTGTCAATTGCGACAAAGAACGCTCATGGCCAGACGGCTCTGCATCCATTTCACCGATATTACTTACGCACTGGTGGTCCTCCTAGTTCGTGCTGGAAACAACTTTTTTCCTAATGTTTTCTGTGTGTCGCCCCTACAAAAATACCGACAAGGATAGATCGATGGAGAAAATAATATTGCCTGTCGGCCACCCGATAAGAATTTATTCTCGGGATTTTTCTGACGGGGGACTCTCATAATTTTGTCCACTCGGGAAAAGAGAAATGTCGGGATTTTATATCCATCTAAGCCGGCCGACAGGATAATTGATACACACCTCGACAGTGAAATGTTGTTCCCTGTCTGTCCAACAGAACATCTACAAAAATGCCGACAGGAAAATTACTTTATTCCTGTCAGCCCATTGACAGAAAATTGCAGACGTGCCGACAGAAAAAATACTTGGACCGTGTTTAGTTGTGGTGGGGAAAAAGTACTTTTTTCTAAGATGCGTGTTATGTGAGGGGGATGAATAGGGGAAAAAAGAATTTTTAGGGATGCGTGTTCTGTGAGGGGGATGAATAGGAAGTAAAACGTACTTTTGGAAACTAAACACGGCATTGATTTCGCGTCGGATCGTTGACAGAAGATTGCAGACACGGAGCAATGATACATTTCAGAACAGAATGATAGATTTAAGAACAGTAGTGCAAGCAACGTGGATCTAAGAGAAGGAAAGAAAAGCTAATCCATTTTCTCTCTCCTGCTGGTCCCATATGTCATCCACTTACTTTTTTGGAAACGAGAAATAGCTAAACAAGTTGTTACTCGCTAGTGAGGTCCTTTTTCTCTCCACGTCAGGAACACAGTTTGTCAGCCACCAAATCGCCTTGTTGGCTACACTCGCAGTGAGAGTCTCTGATGCCCAGAGAAAACATCACATCGAGGGAAAAAGTTTATATCACCTCCAACCTATAGAGGTTGGACTACATAACCCCCAACCTATGGAAAGGTCTATATCACCACCTAAACTTTTCAAAACCGATCAAATTACCCCTAAAACAAATTTGAAAAATCATAGTAAATCACAAAAATCATAAAATGAAAATTTCAATTGTGTTGGACTCCAAATGAGTAGATATACACATTGAACATATAATATGATATATTTTAATATATATTTTTTTACTATAGAGAAAACCGTAGATGTAAAGCTATAGTGAAAAAATATACTAAAGCATAGCATATTATATGTTCACCGTGTATATCTACTCATTTGGAGTCCAACACAACTGGATTTTTCGTTTTATGATTTTTCTATGATTTGTTATGATTTTTCAAAACTGCTTTAGGGGGTAATTTGATCGGTTTTGAGAAGTTCAGAGGGTGATGTAGACCGTTTCATGGGTTGGAGGGTTATGTAGTCTAACCTCTATAGGTTGGGGGGTTATATAGACTTTTCCTCACATAAGACTAAAATCCTTTTTGCCTTTTGTTAGCTGCAATGTGCAGTCATCGATGCTGGGTCTGCTGCCGAAATTTAAAAATGTTGGAGCCTCCGTTTGATTGATTCAGTCCCTATGTTCAAGACAACAGATAGTAAAGTTTGAATCAAACAAGAAGTATTTTAATTTGGGGGCACCGGGGTGTGTACAGGCATCGAGGTCTGGAAATTTTTCCAACACCGGCCCTCACAGCGTGCAATCATCGGTGATTCATCTTCTCTTTCTAAACGGAGCATCACTTTTCCCCAACACTGCGGTGCCTAAGCTCAAAGGTTTCGATATTAGACTGACACAAGGACACAAGGTCCAGCAGCAGTTGCAAGAAGCCGAACATACATGTCTTTGCCCTCAGTATACAAGTCATGGTCATTCTATACAAAAAAGACATGATCATTCTATACAAAAGAAAAGTAAGGCAAGAGCCACTGCACATGCTATTTAAAGGATAGCAGCCATGTGTTCAAAAGACAAAAGTTTGCTGGGAGTCTAGCAACATGGCCCAGGTTTTTTGCGCATCGACCACTAGCTGGCCATACTTACCACATGCCATTCTCAGTGCAAAAGTCAGAATAGGCTGGCTCGCCATTGTTGCTGCCAATGTTTTTGCCACCCCGGTCATCCCCATCCATTTCCTTGCCTATGTTCACACCATCCACGTCCTCGCCTCCTCCATATCCATATAAATTAACAAAAAAGCATTTTAGGAACTAGCACACAAGGTGGCAGAGATAAAATAAAAATTGCACTTTTCAAGTTGTATGACAAAATACACATTACTTACCAAAAATTCAGAGAGTATACTGTTTGCCTGCTGTTTGTCGCAATTCTTTTCCGATAGAAAGTAATCAGCCCACTCAAGTGCTGCACGAGTCCATAGTATTTGAGTGATTTAAACTGCAAACAAAACAATAATTCATTGTCAGTTGTAGTAATCCTCAACGTGCACAAAACAAGGGCATGTGTACTAAATATGAGTTGCTTTAATAAGCTGTAATTCATGTGAGTAAGCAGATACCAGCATAAGATGTTGATACTAGAGAACTCAAGCATGTCTTACCTTCATATCTATCATGTTATTGCTTGATAGTAGAGAACTCAAGCATAGTCAGATAACAGAGTTATTTAGGGTTGCAAAGTTTAACTTCCACACAAAAAGACATCAAGTATCAAGCAATCTGTGATTATGGAATGACACACACTAGATAACATGGTAAAATAAAAACTCGACATCAACACCACCCAAAGGATTGCAAATCGAAGGCCTTTGGTCAGGTCATCCCTATTCACACAGGATAGCACATTGTATTGCTTATCAAAGGAAAAAAGAAAAAGTCTAAATTACTCACCTCAACTATAAGCAAAGTCCACCCCTAAACTATTTTTGATTTATTTTACCCCATAAACTATGCCATTTGGCCTATTTTACCCTCTAATGTAATTTGTCTTTTTTATTTTTCTATGTACAGGTGTCATATTACGTTCAAATTTTAGGAGATAATAGTAGACATCATAATGCATCATAGAAAAATATAAAATAATTTTTTATCATTATTCTAATATGTAAGATATTTAATATTTAATTAATCATTAGGACACGACATTATACAAAAAAAATTGATGACGAAAAATTCATAATGTATTTTTTGTACATACATTGTGATGTTCACTAGAATCATACAAAATTTGAAATTAAAATTCAACTTTGTGCATTGAGAAATAAAAAAGACAAATTTTATTAGAGGGTAGAATACAACAATAACATAGTTTATGGGGTAAAATGAACCAAAAGATAGTTTAGGAGCAGTGGCGAAGCCAGCCCAAAATTTTAAGTGGGGCTGACTTCACGATGAAGTATGGACATAACGTAAGTGCAAAAAAAAAAACCACATTCGCATGTGACATTTATGTTGAAATCACACAAGTAAAGTCACAAACTGCAAACACATGATAGATATGAAGGTTTAAGATGTCTAACATAACCTTCAAGACTTAAACACATTCTACTGATACAATTATTCATGTCTAGGTTTTCTAGGTGGCCAGGACAATTATTCATGAAAGATATAAATGTTTAAGATGTTTCACCTTTCCTGAAAAAATTTCACCACTTTCCAATCTTTCCCATATTTCTTCACGATGATTGGTAACTAGCTTATCTTTTCTTTTACATGACGAACTTGCACTAGTCACAATTAAGATCACATATGTAGGATCGATGATTACCGACTAGAGTGGGGTGAATAGGCGGTTTTAAACTAAAAGCACAACACTAGAGAAATTAATTAGAAACACAAGATAAATTCTACAATAGTAAAACTATCCTATGTTAAAGGTTTGCAACCTAGGATGACAAGATACAATTCAAATTCTATGTAAAGAAATGGTCAAGGTAAATTACTTGTAAATAGATGAGAGTGTTTTCGCGTGAGAAACACTCAAAATTTCTCGGCGTATGACTTTTATATTTGCGGACGTGCCAGTATACAATTTGTATACAAATAAATATTTACAATAGTGCAGAGATAATTAAGAATATCAGGAACACAAGAGACACCAATTTTTACATGGAATACACTTTCGGGTAAAAAACCACGGTGGCCCAAAGGCAAACTTCACTATATCAAATAAGTTACATGGCAGAAGATTTAACAATGAGTAATTTACTCATTCCACGCGATTTAAAAGATACAAACAAAGTAGCAAAAATATCATAGTGCCAGTATCATGGCAGACATCATATTACTCAAGCGATTGTGTAGATCATGATTCCTAGAGCCTCAAGAGAACTCTAGTTAATTACATCTGCAGGAGACCTTGCAGAATACCTCCGATTAAGTTGTGCCATATGGTCGTCGTCATCGATCCTCTTCTCATGTACTCCATGTATGGGTGTTGTATGAAATAAAATAAATAAAAGGAAACACTAGGCAAAATGATGCCATATCTCATCATTTATGGAATTTTGGCTAAAAGTTCTATTGCAAACGTGATGTGTCCAGCCTCGTCGGTCAGGACAAAACGAACTTCTCTGACCTTGACGGTCTCGGAAGATAATGATGGAATTTGTGTTCGGCCTCGTCGGTTACGAACATAGAGTGTTAGCCTCGTCGGTCAGGACATAATGAAGACTCCCTGCCTCGTCGGTCTTGGGAGGATAATAACAAAATAAATTAATCTGGAACATTTAGCCAAGTTCCCTTCATGACGGAATAAAACTTTCATCCCGCCTGATGATACTCTTTTTTTATATATAACTCAACCTCTCATATAGACCGGTAAACTTGTGAGATGGAAATACACATGTGTATCAATGCACCGATTCACAATCTTGATGAGCGTCAAGCACCTTAAAAAGGAAATATAGAGAGCCTCAGTCTCATACACCTGCACAAGAAAAACACGTATGTGCTGCCAAGAAGATGGCCTTCTTCTAGATAAATAACAAAGTGTTGTCTGCCATGAGATCTCTATTTTTTTATCTCCTAAAAGGCTAAAACACGTGAGTGCGCCGCTGGCACTTATGCTTTGCCATCGATATGGCGTGTCCCTGCAAAAGAAGAAAAAAGTGCAGGCTGTGAAGCCATACAGATTGCTCGCCATGAAACAGTGCCATGGGCACAACAGCAAGAAGATATCTCGGTAGCCTTGAATACCTGCAAATAAAATATATGAAGTCGTACACCTGCAAAAGAAAGGATATGTGCTGCCATTGAGATGGGTTTTCTTCAGGATCATGTGATGCTCCGAGTGTGGCCAGCCATGATCTCCTGTTTTCTTTTAATCTGATTAGCAATGCAAGAGCCGTTGGCATTGGCTTGTATATATATATTCCTTGTAAAAAAAGAAATTGCAGGCTACACAGCCATGCAAATCGCTCATCGCCTAGCAGCACCGTAGAGCGTGATAGAGAAGAAACATTGGTCGATCTCCTGCCCCTACATCTTAGGCCCCAGCTTTGCCATGGAGGCACATCCCTGCAAAAGAAGAAGTGCAGGCTGTGAAGCCGTGCAACACTGGCCATGAAACAATTCCATGGACACAATAGCGAGGAGGCGCCGAGGCCGGGGCGATGAAGCCGATCACGCCGAGGCCACAAGATCCTGCATGCCTAACTCGATCGCATATGATAAGGACACGGCGATGGTGTCCGAGATTTTGTCCCAATCTTTCACGGTACTAACCAAAATAAATAATATATCTGTCCAAATTCGTGTAATTAAACAGCACACAAATATTTCTTAAACTCAACCACACGATGCCAGAATATCAAATCAACCAGACGCACGAACTAGCGGCCAGAGCAAAAGCTACTTCTCTTTCAGTAAATATGAATTTGGCACTTGCAAAGGATTACGACTAGTACAGAGCAATATTTTTTAATTAAAACTCACAGCACAGGCAGCGCACACCTCCAATGACCAAACAAATAATAATTTTGAGAGCTCAATCCAGCAATCCAATATAAACCAAGTGCCTCAAGAATTGGATAAATCACACCACAATGGTAATCTCAGCCAAATAAATTCCAAGCCGCTCGAACAGTGACAAGTAATTGCAGTAGCAAAGATAGTTGACGGCAATCCAGATGAGAGATAACGTTGACCCGAACAAATAGGAGTTCAATCCAGATGGATAAAATAATTCCGTAAAGATCAATCTCACACCAGCAGTTGTAATGATAAATGATTAGGGATCGGCTTACACAATAGATGCAATCCAAACCCTAGATAGGTCTTCCACCCGCGGCTTCGAAGAACCACGATCAGAAGATGAGAACTCCGCGAGGAATTCGAGACGCGCCCAGGCTGCAACAGCTCGATCACGTACTCCACACAAATCCGAGGAGGATCGGCAAGGTAGACCAGAGAGGAAGAAGGCAGCGCCGTCGCTTCGTTCCAGAGGAAAAACCCTTGAGGAAATATCCAAAATAAAATCCAGTCTGCCAATTACAAGGGGTGGCACCCCTGGATATAGGCACGCAGGCCCTGAACTCTAATTAGACCCACTAACAGTACTCAACTAGGACTCAAACCATAATTTTTTTAACTCCAGCAAACCAAACGTGTCCTCAATCCAACACGTTTGGACTCCCCAAAGCAGAACCATACATGGGCACGCACAACAATTTGACTCAATCTAAACTGACGTAGGAGATTGGAAATAATAGCAAATTCCGACCAAATTGCTAGTGATTAAATTAAGCCTGCAACATTACCAAATACTTGTTAACTAGCATAATGAAGTTCAGCACGCCCAGTCCAACAGCTTGGTGCCTCCTGTGTGATCGCAACGTGCATGCAGCCAGTATAAATACATTGTTTCAGCCTCTTCTTAGTATTCTCTTCTACTTTCTTGCAAAAATTATCTCCTTTAAATATTAGCTTGGTCGGCAAACTGCCATTAGTAGAGAAAACTCCTTCCTTCATATTATTCTGTGTCAACTCACATGCGAATGATCCAAAGTGCATTGTCATTCTATTTGTTACCTTGGAACAATTTGCATCAAACGTTTCAAAACAAACATGATGATCCATGGGCTCATCAGCATATGGCAGCGACGAGATTGATCTACAAACAACGGCGATGTGTGTAAATGGAGACTGGAGATGCGTGTGGTTGTGTGGAGATGAACTGGCGTGTGTGTGCGCTGGTGTGTGTGTTGAAAGATAGAGTTTGTTTAGATATTGATCAACTTGTAATTCAAGAGATACACGTGATAGGAGATATGGCCAGGAGGTTGTAGCTGTAGATAAGTTGATGTAGTATATCTAGATTTGTTGTAACAAACTCAACCTCTTGGCCAAGTCATCCATCCACGTATCCTTCCCCTATGTAAGCCACGCCCGGGGCTATTCCGGAGCTCATCTAATCAACACGCATACGTCGAGCACCCAAGGTTGTGGCCAACGCTTCCACCAAAGCTCCTAGTTTTACATGGTAATCAGAGCCTCTCCTCTACGACTCATCCATGGCGAGTTCTTCCTCGACGACGTCGCTTCTCCCTCTGCCGGTCACGGAGAAGCTCACCAAGAGCAACTTTGTTCTCTGGCAAGCACAAGTCTTGCCGGCCATCCGAGGTGCTCAACTCGAAGAGCATCTCAATCCTGATGCGGCCATCCCAGCCAAGGAGATCACCGCACAAGTTGCTGACAAACCTGTCAAGCAGCCCAACCCGGAGTATGTCTCCTGGGTTGCCAAGGATCAGCAGGTTCTCAGCTACCTGCTGACCTCGATGACGCGAGAAGTCATGTACTAGGTGGCGACACACAAGACGGCGGCTGCCGTATGGACTGCTGTTGGGGTGATATTCTCATCCCAAACCAAAGCGCGTACGATGAACACCCTCATCGCGCTTGCCACAACACAGAAGGGCAACTCTACCATGGCGGAGTACCTCTCCAAGATGCGGGCTCTCGCTGATGACATCGCTGCTGCAGGAAAACCCCTCGACAACGAGCTCTTCATCTCCCACGTCTTCACCGGGCTGGACTCTGAATACGACCCCATCGTGACTGCTGTTCTGGCACGTCAAGATCCAATCACCTTTGATGAGTTCTACTCACAACTTCCCTCCTTTGAGATGCGTTTGGAGTTGCAGGTCCATGGAGGACACTCTTCATCAGCCAATATGGCATCTCGTGGTTGTGGTCGCGAAAACTTTTGTGGCCGTGACCGTGGACAGCCTCAGGGACAAGGACGCGGTGGAGGTGGAGGCCGGGGACGCAGCACCAATACCAACAATCGCTCCGGCAGCAACAACAACTCCCGCGGCAACAACACCTACAACCGCGGCAATGGAGACAGATGCCAGGTCTGCGGTAGTGGAAATCACACGGCCCTAGACTGCTGGTATCGTTTTGATGAGGATTATGTGCCCACCGAGAAGAGTGCATCCACAGCGGTGAACTCTTTTGGTGTGGATACAAACTGGTACACAGATACAGGTGCTACCGATCATGTCACTGGTGATCTTAATAGGGTGGTGATCCACGACAAGTACAACGGCAACGACCAGATCAAAACAGCAAGTAGTTCAGGTATGGACATCAAGCACATTGGTTATGCTACTGTTCTGTGGCAGAACCGCCCAATTTAAACTGGCTCAAGTGCGTCGAGTCACCTTAACTCAGGATAACTCCGCACGCACTTCAAACAGTTTAAACCCGGTAGTCTGTCGAGTGTCCCCGGGACATCCCGAATCATCCACTGACAACCTTTTCTTAACCAAAGCTTAGGATCATTTACCGAGTTGGAGATAACATAACAGGCATTACCTTTTTACATACATACGGAAAGATACGAAATATTACAAACCGAGTTTTGAAATAACCTTAACGACAAACCAAAGTTCTAAGGTCCAAGATACAACTAGATTTATACAAGAGAAGTAAAGTAGAACTAGATACTTCTAACATCTAGAGTCATCCGGGACCTCCGATGCTCTAGGGCTTCTGGCCTTCCTCCTCTCCTTCGGCCTGTGGAACCTCCTCTGGAAAACAGAAAGGGAAGAACCCTGAGTACGAAGGTACTCAGCAAGACTTACCCGTCTTACCAAAGAAAAGACTCTCAAGGAGAATGATTAGGCTTTTGGTGGTTGTTTGGCTGACCCGACCTTTGCGAAAAAGCTTACTAGGAATACGTCCTTATATAGCAGTTTTATTTCAATTTAGTATTAGCTACTCAACTAAGTGGTAAATACCTTTTTCACTCAGGTGATACTAGGTTCAAACAGCATTTTGAATCGCTCACATATAATGGTTCAACTTGTTTCCTCTACGATGTTTAAAATTTGATCAAGTGCACTCATAACCAAGAGTAGTGTTGATCCGGATCCATATACATCCTGCAGGAGATACCTAGCCACCAGCCACGTACAGCTGCGCCAGCTGTCCGTAACAACCTTTCAATTAGTTGGGCCAAAGACCGGAAATATCCTTACCCGAACCCGGGAACGCATCCCCACGTGGGCCCCACGTCTGGCGACCACCCCGTGAGTTCCAGATGACGATCCCGCCTTTCTCCGACCCAGCAAGCACCGGTAAGCGATATTTCCAATCAACGAGCCAGCTAATCTAGTTGGCTTTACTGGCCCCATTACCCAGTAAGAAACCAGGTAGAATCACTCGATCAATTGCTTAAACAACGGAACGGTCCTTAGTGATTTTATCTAGTAGGCAGAGCTAGAGATCGAGTCTACCTCAATCCGTTCTATCACCCTCTGCCCACTCTCTCTTCAGTATCTCATATATGATTCATCTCTGATTAGTGAGAACCTAGCTCATCATTTTTATAACTAGAACCTGGCAAAGCATAGCTAAGTAGTTGTTCTCTAAACATTTTACTTAATTGCCCTAGCAAAGGTAGTTCTACCAAGGAGTAGTTTATGCATCAAGGGTTTGCATTCAACTCCTAACCTAATGCACACATAAAATCATAACCTTTGGACTCGTGATCTGTTGAAATAAAGTAGGTAAAGATGCATCCGGGGCTTGCCTTGGGTTTCAAAAAGATTAGCGGTCTCGACGGCTTCCTGAGACTCCTGAGCAACCACGAGAACCTCCTCGTACTGAACTGGATCGTCTGAGAAATCCACGTACTCCACTTCCAAAACTTCAGACTCTATATGCGATGCAAGTTAGTGATGAGAGATGCAAAAGTTTGTAAACATAACACAAAGTTCACTTCTCGATACAGTTGCAAGCCAACAAAGATACCTAGACCTTTCCCAAAGAAAAAGTTATTTTATAAAGTGGGTAAATTAATCCTTATTTATTTTATTGATTTTATTAAGAAGAATTGCTAAGGATGCTCGAATTATTTTCTACACAAACCTAATCCTTTATTTACCTATAAAAGTGCTTACAAGACCTAAATCCTATTTTAGAATATTTTTAGCATCATTTTAGCCATTTTTAATAATTATTTTCTAAGATGGTGTTATTATTAAATTCTAATTACTACAAACTTAATGGTTTAGCATTTTTATAAAATAAAGGAAAATCTAAGGAAATTATTAAAATTTTTTTCACATTTTTCTGATTTTTCTATAATTTTCTAGAATTAAAACAGTGAATAAACATAATTTAAACCTATTTCTAAAACTTAAATGGTCTTTTTACAAAAACCCCCCCGGCTTTCCTTCTCTTCCCCAGCGAAGCCCTTGCCCACGCGGGACAGAGTCCCCGCGCGGACCGAGCGCCTCGCCGGCGTTGACCCCGCACGCTCGCCGGCGGCGAGGTCCTCCGACGATCACATCTAGTCCTAGGGCCTATTTACACCCCCGCGCATCCATTCTAGGCCTAAGCTTGCTCGGAGAACCCTAACCCTAGTTCCCCCGCGGCACGGCGGCGGAGCTCCGGTGGCGTTGCGCACTCCGGCGAGCACAGCCCACCAACCGAGCTCACAACCGGCTTCCAAGCTTCACCGAGCCTAGCAACACCTCACGCACACCCCTAGCCGCGCAACGCGACACCGCACACCCGAGCGCACCACGCCGGCCATGGCGGGGACACGCCCGGAGCACGCGGCGGCGAGCGCACCACGGCTTAACCACGGCGAGACAAACTCTAACAGCTACCCTACGAGCACCAGTGAACCCTAACGCACCTAGCGCGCACCCAAGCTCGGCCGGAGGAGGCCCGAGCGGGGCTGCACCCGTGCGGCTGCTATGGCGGAGGCACGCCATGGCGGCGAACGCCGTTCCCGCTTGGAAGAACGTCGCACCCCACGGACTAACCCTCCAAACCTCCTTCTAGACCACTAAGCCTCACCACCTAGCTCTCTAACTCTGGCCAACTCAACGACACAAGCTCGAGAACGGGAGAGGAGCTCTTACCCCGGCGACCGTCGACGGTGAGCTCCCAGACTTGATTGCGCCGGGCGATGGAATGAGGGAAGAAGAGCACCAGTGGGTGGAATCGAACCAGGAGACCAAGGCGAAGCTTTTGGTGGCTAGAAGCAACGCGGAGCGGCTCAAACGGCGGCTGCAGAGCTCCGGCTCGACGGCGGCGATGGCGGTACAGAGAAGCAATGCGGCAAAGAGGAGAGAGGAGACCGGGGATGGCGGTTTTAACATCGGCGCGACGCAGCGGTGCGCGACACCTCCAGCTGCGACACCGACTACGCTGTCCTTGCTCGGAGTCGACGCGTGGCCGGCGAAGTGGTCGCGACGCTCGTCGCCGGCAGCTGCTTGCTAGGCATGACGTCATCAATTTCCCCCTTTCAACCTCCATTTTTCCCGAGATTGCAGCTTCAATTTCTCCCAATTCCATATGGTAACTTCAAAAACTCCCAACATGAAACTTGTAGAGGGATCATCCAATTTCATTTCTTATTTTGACACTTCACTCATTTGAGCACGAATTGACACCGAATTTGAGCTTCAAAGTCACTGCTGCAACTTCCCCCAATATTCAGAACCCTAACTGAATTTTCCAAATTACTCTCAAAACTTGAATGGAACATACCTCTGGTGCTGAAGACAAATTTGAAATTCACCTTTAGTAGAACAACTTCCTAGTTGGAAGTTTCTGCAGAAGACTTCAAATTCGATCTCAATTTGATAAAATTCAAATCTGTCATCAGTTGCACTGAATTTCCTGAAAACAGCCTTTGATCGATTTTCTTTCGTGTTTTTCTCCTTGATCCAGCCCGTTTCTGCGTGCGACCCAAAAACAAAAGTTGTTCATCATAGTTCCCTTAACAACTTTGTTTAAGGCACAATGGTCATACAACCCACAGATCGACCGTAAACGTGACCTGAAGGTTGCTGCATAATATGAAAATTCAGCCGAAAAACGGACAAGTCCTGAAAACGGACAAGTCCTGTTGTCGGATGGTGAATAGTGCATTTTCTCCATTTTCTTCTCCCATTTAATTGAAGCATTCTTTCTCCAATTTTTCTCACCATGGATGGTCAACTACATTGCTTAGCTTATAAACTCCATTTAGAAATTCTTGGGTTCACAAAATTTCCAAATTTGGCCCATTTGTTGACTTTGGTCAACAATTCTTCTTTTCTCTTTTTCTTTTTCTCTTTAAACATTTTCACTTAACCAACCATTCATGCACATGTACATAGACTAAAAAGGGTGGGATGTTACAGCCCTTCCCCCTTAAAAGAATCTCGTCCCGAGATTCCTGTAGTGATAAAGCTCCAGGTTTGACAATGGAAAGGATAATGTGTCATTACCCAAAGTTTTTACTTCCTTCATAAGGAATGGAAATATCAAGTTTATCTTACATATGTACAAGGACTTTCCTTGTCATTCACTTAAACAACTCGGGGTACTGGGAAATTAAATATGACTCTTGTTCCCAAGTAGCCTCTTCTGGAGTATGGTTATTCCATTGTACTTTATAAAATTTGATACTTCTTGCTCTGGTATCCCGGGTCTTTTCATCCAAGATTCGAATTGGCTTCTCTTCATAAGTCATATCGGAACTTAACTCTACTTGAGTATCATGGATAATCTTGTCTGGTACTTGCAGACATTTCTTAAGCTGGGATATGTGGAATACGTCATGCACAGTCGACAGCTGTGGACTCAAAGCTAGCCTGTAGGCCACGGAACCTTTTCGTTCCAAAATCTCATAAGGACCAACATACCTCGGAGCTAACTTTCCTTTTACTCCAAATCTTTGAATCCCTTCATAGGAGATACACGTAGATACACGTAATCCCCCGCTTTAAATTGCAAGGGTGCTCTTCTTTTGTCAGCATAACTCTTCTGTCGTGATTGAGCAATCCTTAAGTGCTCACGAATTTGAGCGACTTTATGTTCGGCTTCTTTAACGAGATCCGGTCCAAAAGTGAACCTTTCTCCCGCTTCAGTCCAATTCAACGGTGTTCTACACCTTCGGCCATACAAAGCTTCAAAAGGTGCCATTCGAATGCTGGACTGATAACTATTGTTATATGAAAATTCAGCTAGATGTAAGCATTCATCCCATTTCTTGGAGAAAGTCAACACACATGCTCTCAACATGTCTTCTAAAATTTGGTTAACTCGCTCCGTCTGCCCTCCAGTTTGCGGATGATAGGCAGAACTTCGAATCAAGGTGGTACCCATTACTTGGTGTAGTTGCTCCCAAAATCGGGATACAAATTGTGAACCTCTATCTGAAGTAATGGTCTTGGGTACTCCGTGTAGAGACACAATTCGTTTTAGGAACAATTCTGCATATTTCTTTGCAAGGTATATAGTCTTGACCGGTATGAAATGAGCGGATTTAGTCAACCGATCAACAATAACCCAAATGGAATTGTATCCCTTCGATGTGGTGGGTAATCCCACAATAAAGTCCATGGAGATATCCTCCCATTTCCACACAGGAACACTTAAAGGTTGTAACAACCCTGCAGCCTTCTGGGTGATAGGCTTCACCCGTCGGCAGGTGTCACACCTCGACACATAACGGGCAATTTCCCGCTTCATTCGGGTCCACCAGACTCTCTGCTTTAAGTCATGATACATTTTTGTACTCCCGGGATGAATAGAGTACCTGGACAGATGTGCCTCATCCAAAATCTTTCTCCTTAACTCCCAGTCTTTCGGCACCACAATTCTATCTCTGAAATAAAAGATGCCATTCTCATCTTGCGTGAAACAGACAGGTTTTCCCTCAGCGATACGTTTCTTTAGGATTTTCATTTTCTTATCTTTTAATTGTGCCCTCTCAATTTGTTCTTTCAGGGTGTCGGGAATCACAATATTCCTGACAGAACCTTGCATAACCATTTCAACTCCCATTTCCTCCATTTCCTGGCATAGGGTCTTTGCCCTTCTATGAACAGTTAAACAATGACATTGAGCCTTCCGGCTTAAAGCATCAGCTACCACATTAGCTTTTCCCGGATGGTAGTGAATATCCAGGTTATAATCTTTAATCAATTCCAACCACCTACGTTGACGCATGTTTAACTCAGATTGAGTAAAGATATACTTTAAACTCTTGTGGTCAGAATAAATACGGCACCCACTTCCCAAAAGATAGTGCCGCCAAATCTTAAGAGCGTGCACTACGGCAGCCAATTCTAAATCATGTGTAGGATAATTCTCTTCATGCCGCTTTAACTGCCTGGAGGCATAGGCAATGACTCTACCCTCCTGCATCAACACACAGCCCAGACCTTTTCCAGAGGCATCACAATAGATATCGAAAGGCTTCTCAATATCTGGTTGAGCTAACACTGGAGCGGTGGTCAACAACTTCTTTAACTTCTGAAATGCTTCTTCACATAGAGCACTCCATTCATACTTATTGTCCTTTTTAAGTAACTCCGTTAACGGTTTAGCTATCTTGGAGAAATCTGGAATGAACCGTCGGTAATAGCCGGCCATTCCCAGAAAACTCCTAACCTGGGTTACTGATTGTGGTGGTTTCCAATTTAACACCTCCTCAACCTTACTCGGGTCCACTTCTACCCCATCAGCCGATAAAACATGACCCAAGAAAGGTACCTTTTTCAACCAGAACTCACACTTACTCAACTTTGCGTATAGCTTATGATCTCTTAACCTTTGCAAAACAATGCGCAGGTGCTCAGCATGTTCTTCCTCACTTTTAGAGAACACTAAGATATCATCTATGAACACCACTACAAATTTATCCAGTTCAGGCATAAACACGGTGTTCATCAGATACATGAAATGCGCTGGGGCATTCGTTAAACCAAAGGACATCACTAGATATTCATAAAGACCATATCTAGTGGAAAAAGCTGTTTTGGGGATATCCTCCGGCTTAATCCGGATCTGATGATACCCGGACCGGAGATCGATCTTAGAAAAGACCTTTGCTCCAGCCAATTGATCAAACAATAAATCAATCCGGGGTAAGGGATATTTATTCTTGATGGTTACCGCATTCAGAGGACGGTAATCCACACACAACCGTAGAGTGTGATCTTTCTTTTTCACGAATATAGCTGGACAACCCTATGGTGAAGCACTAGGCCGTATGAAACCTTTATCTAGTAACTCCTGCAATTGCACCTTTAGTTCCGCTAGTTCTTTAGGTGGCATTCTATAAGCCCTTCTAGATATAGGAGTTGTCCCCGGTTCAAGTTCAATAGTGAACTCCACCTCTCTTACGGGTGGTAACCCCGGTAGATCTTCCGGAAAGACGTCCGGAAATTCATTCACCACCGGTATTGACTCGAGAGTCACTGCTCTCGTCTTTCTGGCCATACAACCTAGAGTTTGATGGGCAGGTAAAGTGACCTTCACCTCCCGACCAAGAGCATTAGTGAAACAAATCTCCCTAGATCCGATATCAATCAATACTTTGTTCTGGGTCATCCAATTCATTCCCAAAATTATATCAATTCCTTGATCCTCAAGAACTAAGGGTAAAACATTTATCAAGTGACCCTCTAAGCTTAAAGCCACATCACTAGCCACCAGATTAGTGGTTTGCTTTGCCCCCGTAGATTCTATCACATACTTATGTCTTAACTCTCGGGTGGCTAATTGATGTTTCTCAACAAAAGCTTTGCTTATAAAGGTATGCGATGCACCAGAATCAAATAAAACAACAGCGGGTTGATGGTTGAGAGGAAACGTACCGGCCATGACGGGCTCTCCTTCCGGTATTTCCTCAACATTTATATAATGAACTCGGCCGGTCTTGGCATTAAAAACCTTCTTCCTCACAAACCTTTGACCCACGCCTTGCCCTGAAGTTTGGGCCTTGATAGTCGGATTGCCACCCTGCTTGGGAAGACGACAATCACGAGCAAAGTGTCCAGCTTGGCCACAATTATAACAGGGCTGCTTATTGCCTGGCGTTGCCGGATATCGGTTACCTTGAGACTGAGGATTCCCTGGGCGAGGTGCATTATAAGAACTTCTCGCCGGCCATGATGGCTGTGAAGCCTGTGGCTGCGGAGCACGGAAAGTAGGACGAGGTGGTCCACGATATACCAGCTTGTATCGTGGCGGAGCACTACTTGAGGCTCCCATGGGAGGGGTCTTTCTCTTCAAAGCTTCCTCCCGCCTGAGAGATTCATCCAATGCTTTCATCTTTGCCTCAGCTGAGATGGCCATACTGACTGCTTCTCCATAATTGTGCAGAGTGCAGGTAACCAGCTTCTCCTGCATCCTGACATTCAGTCCTCGGAGATAACAGTCCCTTTTCTTAGTCTCACTGTCCACATGTTCAGGAGCATACTGGGCTAAATGTTCAAAGTCACGAGTATAATCCAGCACACTCCGGTTACCTTGCTGTAACCTCAGAAACTCCTCCAACTTTAGCTTCAAGATACCATCAGGGATAAAGTGAGCACAGAAAACTGTTTTGAAATCCTCCCAATTCAACACTCCTCCCACCGGTTGGCGAGATAAGAAACTTGCCCACCAAATACCAGCGGGGCCTTGCAACTGAAGTCCTGCAAACTCCACCTTCTGGGCATCCGTACACTGGGGAATAACTCGGAACTTCTGTTCCAAGGTCTGGATCCATTCCCGCGCCTCAAGTGGATGTTCTGCTTGACTGAAGACCGGTGGATGGGTCTCTAAGAACTGAGAGTACGTGACTCCCTGCTGACCAGCTTGTCTCCCAGACGAACGATTGCCCAAGTTCTGAGCAATCAAGTTCAACAGCCGGGTTTGCTCCGTCCCAGAGTTAATGAGATGTGCAAACGCGTCTGTCAAGGTAGGAGGTCCCGGTGGAGTATTGGGGTCCTCCCTTGAGCTCGACTGCTGGTTCCTTTGATTTGCCATTCTACAAAAGTTCAGTACAAGAGAACATTAACTTCCATTCAACTGGTATATCAAGCTTTGCACAAGAGAAAGGTAACTCCTTTCGGAAAACCCTTTTGACATATAAGCCCCTAACCATCATATATCACATATACCTTCACATAAAAGCGGTTCAAACATCACATCAAAACATATACATGACTTCCTAGAAGTTAGAGCCTACAAACTCAAGCCATCATATAGACATACATAGCTATAACCCTAGAGTTCCAAGTACTAGCATATGGGTTACATGAACATATGCACAAACTCCCAAAAGAACCCTACAACCCACACTCCTCTCACGCTCCACCCTCCATCGGAGCAGGCTGATTGACGGAGTTCTCGCTTCCGTCAGACCTGACTGCACTGGAAGCCGACGACGAAGTCGAAGAAGATGAAGAACTAGTGACGGTGGTCATGCCGGACTCCCCCTGGATCTCACTGGGGTCTTCCTCATCACTATCCTCGTCCACCACCACGGGATTGAATTCCAGTGGTCCATGTCCCTCCGGATCGAACCCATCCGCATTTGCATTAGCCCATGCAAACGCGTTTGGATCCTCTGGCAGCGCTTCATTGTTTTCCTCGACCTCGAACTCAAAACCCTCGAATCCTTCCAGTACCTCATCGGCGAACTGCGCATCCTCTGGTGCTGGTGGTGCAGCTAGAGCAGGATCCATACCCACTATGTCCACCTCCTCACCTGCTCCTTCCTGAGCTGGTGGCTGATCCTGAGCTGGAGCTGGTGGTGCTTCAACATGGTGATCGGCAGCTGCTACCAGATGCTCATACTGCTCCAGTGCTGTCCTCAAGGCGACAATCTCATCTTGCAGCATCGAGACGCGAGCCTGCATCTCCTGAGTATTGACTCCCATGGCTTCAGCCCGTGCTGCGGCAGTCTCTGCTCCGACTTCCTGGAGATGCTGTATCTCCGCATCCTTCTCATCCATCCTACGAGCCATGTCCCACATCGATCTCTCCATTTCATGCTCCCTATCCCACATAGCCTGCTGGGCTTCTTCCAGACCAGACTTCATTCCCAGCATTTTCATTTTGAAGTCCGTGTTCTTCTCCCTCTGGCGCTGGTAACTCTTCTGGCATATCTGTAGGAGGCTGAACATGGACACCATGTAGTCCACTGAAGATGCCGCAACCTCATCGCTCTCCACCCTTGACTTGTTCTTCAAAGCCTTAACTCGCCGCTTCCAGACCCCATCCTCTGGATCCTGTAGCGGGAAGAACCTGGCAGAGCTTGTACCAATCTCGAACTTATTCTTCTGGCATAGCTCAGTGAGAGCGGTCAAGGCTGCAGTCTGGACAGTATCCTCAAACTCAAATCCCTGGACTCGAGTCTCGTCCAGCTTCCATGTGGCATGAGCCTCGGACTCTGGAATGTGTACATAGACAGTACACCCCACCTGCTGCAGAGTGTCGAACTGTTTCCAGATGTACAGTGGTGGCTCCTCAAAGCCCTTCTCCTGCAAGATCTGCCACAAAACTCTGGTGAAACCAGGGCGATTATGGTAGCACCCCTGGGTCCAGCCGTCCTGATCCGTATGCTCCATTGTCTCCATCTGTAGAGACAACCACGGTCAACAACGGCACACACCAAAACCCCCAAAGAAAAGTTTTGAAAACATGCAATGCACATGATGCAGCGTTTTCCTACGCCCTCACAGACTCATATCTCACCCGTTATATAAAATGTGGTGGCATCGTATAGCTCTCCCTAATATAAAGTCTACCGTAGCTAACGATGTGCTAACAGTCAGCATCTGCAAAACAACAACCATTAGTCTACTGCCACCTAACGACACAACCTTTTTTTTTTATACTTTAAAATAGGTCCCTGAAGTTTTAAAATAGTAACACCTCTGAGTTACCCCAACCTACGGCTCTGATACCAGCTGTGGCAGAACCGCCCAATTTAAACTGGCTCAAGTGCGTCGAGTCACCTTAACTCAGGATAACTCCGCACGCACTTCAAACAGTTTAAACCCGGTAGTCTGTCGAGTGTCCCCGGGACATCCCGAATCATCCACTGACAACCTTTTCTTAACCAAAGCTTAGGATCTTTTACCGAGTTGGAGATAACATAACAGGCATTACCTTTTTACATACATACGGAAAGATACGAAATATTACAAACCGAGTTTTGAAATAACCTTAACGACAAACCAAAGTTCTAAGGTCCAAGATACAACTAGATTTATACAAGAGAAGTAAAGTAGAACTAGATACTTCTAACATCTAGAGTCATCCGGGACCTCCGATGCTCTAGGGCTTCTGGCCTTCCTCCTCTCCTTCGGCCTGTGGAACCTCCTCTGGAAAACAGAAAGGGAAGAACCCTGAGTACGAAGGTACTCAGCAAGACTTACCCGTCTTACCAAAGAAAAGACTCTCAAGGAGAATGATTAGGCTTTTGGTGGTTGTTTGGCTGACCCGACCTTTGCGAAAAAGCTTACTAGGAATACGTCCTTATATAGCAGTTTTATTTCAATTTAGTATTAGCTACTCAACTAAGTGGTAAATACCTTTTTCACTCAGGTGATACTAGGTTCAAACAGCATTTTGAATCGCTCACATATAATGGTTCAACTTGTTTCCTCTACGATGTTTAAAATTTGATCAAGTGCACTCATAACCAAGAGTAGTGTTGATCCGGATCCATATACATCCTGCAGGAGATACCTAGCCACCAGCCACGTACAGCTGCGCCAGCTGTCCGTAACAACCTTTCAATTAGTTGGGCCAAAGACCGGAAATATCCTTACCCGAACCCGGGAACGCATCCCCACGTGGGCCCCACGTCTGGCGACCACCCCGTGAGTTCCAGATGACGATCCCGCCTTTCTCCGACCCAGCAAGCACCGGTAAGCGATATTTCCAATCAACGAGCCAGCTAATCTAGTTGGCTTTACTGGCCCCATTACCCAGTAAGAAACCAGGTAGAATCACTCGATCAATTGCTTAAACAACGGAACGGTCCTTAGTGATTTTATCTAGTAGGCAGAGCTAGAGATCGAGTCTACCTCAATCCGTTCTATCACCCTCTGCCCACTCTCTCTTCAGTATCTCATATATGATTCATCTCTGATTAGTGAGAACCTAGCTCATCATTTTTATAACTAGAACCTGGCAAAGCATAGCTAAGTAGTTGTTCTCTAAACATTTTACTTAATTGCCCTAGCAAAGGTAGTTCTACCAAGGAGTAGTTTATGCATCAAGGGTTTGCATTCAACTCCTAACCTAATGCACACATAAAATCATAACCTTTGGACTCGTGATCTGTTGAAATAAAGTAGGTAAAGATGCATCCGGGGCTTGCCTTGGGTTTCAAAAAGATTAGCGGTCTCGACGGCTTCCTGAGACTCCTGAGCAACCACGAGAACCTCCTCGTACTGAACTGGATCGTCTGAGAAATCCACGTACTCCACTTCCAAAACTTCAGACTCTATATGCGATGCAAGTTAGTGATGAGAGATGCAAAAGTTTGTAAACATAACACAAAGTTCACTTCTCGATACAGTTGCAAGCCAACAAAGATACCTAGACCTTTCCCAAAGAAAAAGTTATTTTATAAAGTGGGTAAATTAATCCTTATTTATTTTATTGATTTTATTAAGAAGAATTGCTAAGGATGCTCGAATTATTTTCTACACAAACCTAATCCTTTATTTACCTATAAAAGTGCTTACAAGACCTAAATCCTATTTTAGAATATTTTTAGCATCATTTTAGCCATTTTTAATAATTATTTTCTAAGATGGTGTTATTATTAAATTCTAATTACTACAAACTTAATGGTTTAGCATTTTTATAAAATAAAGGAAAATCTAAGGAAATTATTAAAATTTTTTTCACATTTTTCTGATTTTTCTATAATTTTCTAGAATTAAAACAGTGAATAAACATAATTTAAACCTATTTCTAAAACTTAAATGGTCTTTTTACAAAAACCCCCCCGGCTTTCCTTCTCTTCCCCAGCGAAGCCCTTGCCCACGCGGGACAGAGTCCCCGCGCGGACCGAGCGCCTCGCCGGCGTTGACCCCGCACGCTCGCCGGCGGCGAGGTCCTCCGACGATCACATCTAGTCCTAGGGCCTATTTACACCCCCGCGCATCCATTCTAGGCCTAAGCTTGCTCGGAGAACCCTAACCCTAGTTCCCCCGCGGCACGGCGGCGGAGCTCCGGTGGCGTTGCGCACTCCGGCGAGCACAGCCCACCAACCGAGCTCACAACCGGCTTCCAAGCTTCACCGAGCCTAGCAACACCTCACGCACACCCCTAGCCGCGCAACGCGACACCGCACACCCGAGCGCACCACGCCGGCCATGGCGGGGACACGCCCGGAGCACGCGGCGGCGAGCGCACCACGGCTTAACCACGGCGAGACAAACTCTAACAGCTACCCTACGAGCACCAGTGAACCCTAACGCACCTAGCGCGCACCCAAGCTCGGCCGGAGGAGGCCCGAGCGGGGCTGCACCCGTGCGGCTGCTATGGCGGAGGCACGCCATGGCGGCGAACGCCGTTCCCGCTTGGAAGAACGTCGCACCCCACGGACTAACCCTCCAAACCTCCTTCTAGACCACTAAGCCTCACCACCTAGCTCTCTAACTCTGGCCAACTCAACGACACAAGCTCGAGAACGGGAGAGGAGCTCTTACCCCGGCGACCGTCGACGGTGAGCTCCCAGACTTGATTGCGCCGGGCGATGGAATGAGGGAAGAAGAGCACCAGTGGGTGGAATCGAACCAGGAGACCAAGGCGAAGCTTTTGGTGGCTAGAAGCAACGCGGAGCGGCTCAAACGGCGGCTGCAGAGCTCCGGCTCGACGGCGGCGATGGCGGTACAGAGAAGCAATGCGGCAAAGAGGAGAGAGGAGACCGGGGATGGCGGTTTTAACATCGGCGCGACGCAGCGGTGCGCGACACCTCCAGCTGCGACACCGACTACGCTGTCCTTGCTCGGAGTCGACGCGTGGCCGGCGAAGTGGTCGCGACGCTCGTCGCCGGCAGCTGCTTGCTAGGCATGACGTCATCAATTTCCCCCTTTCAACCTCCATTTTTCCCGAGATTGCAGCTTCAATTTCTCCCAATTCCATATGGTAACTTCAAAAACTCCCAACATGAAACTTGTAGAGGGATCATCCAATTTCATTTCTTATTTTGACACTTCACTCATTTGAGCACGAATTGACACCGAATTTGAGCTTCAAAGTCACTGCTGCAACTTCCCCCAATATTCAGAACCCTAACTGAATTTTCCAAATTACTCTCAAAACTTGAATGGAACATACCTCTGGTGCTGAAGACAAATTTGAAATTCACCTTTAGTAGAACAACTTCCTAGTTGGAAGTTTCTGCAGAAGACTTCAAATTCGATCTCAATTTGATAAAATTCAAATCTGTCATCAGTTGCACTGAATTTCCTGAAAACAGCCTTTGATCGATTTTCTTTCGTGTTTTTCTCCTTGATCCAGCCCGTTTCTGCGTGCGACCCAAAAACAAAAGTTGTTCATCATAGTTCCCTTAACAACTTTGTTTAAGGCACAATGGTCATACAACCCACATATCGACCGTAAACGTGACCTGAAGGTTGCTGCATAATATGAAAATTCAGCCGAAAAACGGACAAGTCCTGAAAACGGACAAGTCCTGTTGTCGGATGGTGAATAGTGCATTTTCTCCATTTTCTTCTCCCATTTAATTGAAGCATTCTTTCTCCAATTTTTCTCACCATGGATGGTCAACTACATTGCTTAGCTTATAAACTCCATTTAGAAATTCTTGGGTTCACAAAATTTCCAAATTTGGCCCATTTGTTGACTTTGGTCAACAATTCTTCTTTTCTCTTTTTCTTTTTCTCTTTAAACATTTTCACTTAACCAACCATTCATGCACATGTACATAGACTAAAAAGGGTGGGATGTTACATGTTCCTACCCCTAGCAGATCTATTCATCTGAATAATGTCCTACATGTTCCTAAAGCTGCTAAGAGTTTAGTTTCTGTTCATCGCCTTGCTACTGATAATAATGCTGTAACACCCTAATTTCATCACATTAAAATCTATATAGGCAACTAATTTCCTTAGTTTTTATTGTTTTAGGTATTAAATTGCAAATTCAAATCTTGGCTCTTAAATATTTAAACAACATTTAAATTAGAGTCAATAAAGTTTTTGTTGCATTCATGCTGTTGCATAGATTTTTGAATGTTTGTTTGAATTTTGAAAAAGGTTTGCAAAAGTTTAAACTAAATTCAAAACCTTTCTTCTTCCCTCTCTCTTTTTCTAGCCCAACCCGGTTTTCTTTCGCGGCCCAGTTCTTTTTCCGGCCCAACTCGCGCGCAGCCGTCGGCCCAGCGCAGCCCAGCCGATCTCCTTCTTCTTGTCTCCCTGACCTGTGGGCCCCGGGTGTCGGAGTCGTCTTCCAGCTCGTGTTCGAGCAGGACTCCGTCGAGTCCGGCCGCCGCACGACTCCGTCTCGCCTTCCCTTGGCGCGCAAGCCTTGGTTTCCTCGGCCTTTATAAGCCGCCGCCCCGACCTTTGAACCCTCAACCCAAGCCGCCGCCCCGTCGCCGCGAATCGAGCCATAGCCGCCGCAAACCCTAGCTTCTAGCCGCCGCCTCGATTCCGAGCTCGCGTTGCCTTCTAGCCGCTCCGAGCTTGCCGTTGAGTTTCGCGTGGAGGTAACAAAGTCGCCAAGCCCGCTATCTCCCTCTCTTTCGCTCTCTTGTGCTTGCGCGAGCTCGCCGTCCTGGCCGAGCCGCCTCTCGCCGTCGCAAGCCTCCGTTGTTGCGTAATCCTTGTTTAGAACCCCCAAAATAGGTTCCCCGTTTTCCCCTCTTTCTTCCAAGCCAAGCGCGGCGAGATTTCGAGCTTCCTAGCCCGAGTTTCGCCCATCTCCGGCGAGTCTCCGGCCGAGCGCCGCCGCGCGCCGTCGTCGCTCTGTCACCGGCTCGCTCGTTCGTTTCCAGCCGTCCGATCTCGATCGAACGGTCGGAATTAGATCCGATCTAATCCAGCGCCGGTCAATCGAGTCAGCCGTGCTGTTTTGCAGAAAAGCCCCTCGGTTTTATAGAAATCAACCCGCGGTCCAAGCCAGTTCAAAAATAATTAGATTTAGGTCCTGTTTCTTTCAGTTTAGCCCCTGATCTTTCTAAAAATCTAACCCGCCGTTCTGTTTGGTCGTTTTTCATAAAAGTCCTTTTAGGTCCCTGGTTTCTTCTGTTTAAGCCCCTGGAAAGTTAGATTTAGTTCAAAGAAGTCCTTAAACCTTGTTTTAGCCATATCTTAACCGTTTTAAATCCGTTTTGAGTGATATTTGCGCTCACGCGATCGTCTCTTCATCAAGAATAGTTCTAGACACGTCTTTGCGTCTTTAAAAGTTGTGTGGTGTATTGTTTTGCTTTTATTGATTGAATGCTTGTGCGAATCGTGTAGAGAACGGTCCGTTCGAGGGAGATCAAGATCAAGTCTACGAGGAGGAGCCACCACAGTACTTTGAGCAAGGCAAGTGGATTTCCCCCTCTGCATACTCTTTTGAACCCATACACATTGCATGACAACAAAGTTTATCTTTATGTTCGCGATGCATTAATTTGATGGGTCATATGTAAGGATGACTAGTCTTTTACACTTAAGCCTTGATATACCGGGTTTACTTTTATGTTGGGTAGTTATGCTAGTTGCTTAACCTTGGTTCATGATGGGTTCTATCCAATATTGATGAATATCCTTATTATTTATATCTTGTCATGATAATACAAGATCACCATGTTAATCGGAACATGGAGAACCACCCGGGATTTACCGTACAACCACAATACCATATGGCTCTGGTCTTAGCTGAATAATTAGATGAACTACATGCTGTGTTTGTGCTGCCTGTTGGGTGGTTATTTGTTTGAGGATGTGTTGGTGCGGGGATCGGAAGAGGGTATCTTCTGTTGAAACCGTAAGTACTGGGAACAAACACACATGTAGGAATTCTTTGTAAAGGCTTCGTAGCGTCCCTATGCAATCACACCTTGGAAGTGTGATATTGTGCCTACTTTTGCACAGCATGGTTGGGTTTAAAGTTCTTCGGAGCTTTTACGTGAATTGTGGTGAAAGTGTACAACCTCTGCAGAGCGTAAAACTGTTATAACAGTCGTGTTCGCGGTCATGAACGGCCTGGACCCTCACGTGATTAATCTATCGAAACATGAAATCAAATCATTGCATGCATACGTTATTGGTTATGCTCATTATTTATTTTATGCTTATTGTTAATATGGGGTGGTATATACTTATATCTTAGTAAATAGTTGCTTGTCAATAAAACTTGACCAACTAAAATGCTAACCGCTGCAAACCGAGCCTTTTCCTTGATAGCTTGCATATTTCCCCCACTTGTTGAGTACCAACCATAAGTGTACTCATCCTTGCTTATATTGGATCAGAAGGTAATAATGGAGCAGAGTACCTCAGCGATCTTGATGAGTTCTAGGCGTGTGTTCCACCAGTCAGATTCCTGTAGAGTGCTTTTGGAGATATCGTCTTAGTTAGCGTGTGAACCAGTTTATTTTGGCCTTTGTGCCATATTCGTGAGTGTAATAAATACTTTATTTATTAAATATTCGTTTGAGTATTGTTTCTGTTATTCACTCACGGTCTATCATATGTGTGAAATTTGATCCTGGCACACATATGGGTATGACAAATGCTTGAGTTTCATCCAAATTCTTTTTTTTATAAAGGATCAGGCTACGAAGAAAACCCTTCTGTGAGGCAAGTGTGAGGGTGGCCTCTATCCTATTCCTTCCGAGTTCAAGAGCCATGCATTGAGCGCAATAAAGCCGACCATCACAAGATGGCATAGTCGGCTAGGACATCCTTCGTTTCCTATTGTTCAAAAGATTGTCAGTAGTTTAATCTTCCTTGTTCCATTAGTGAGAATAAAGACTCCGTCTGTGATGCCTGTCAACAGGCAAATAGTCATCAATTACCCTATTCTAGCTCTTCTAGTCGGTCTAGGGCTCCTTTAGAATTAGTCTTCTCCCATGTATGGGGTCCAGCTCTTGACTCATTTGGAAGGAAACAATTTTATGTCAGTTTTATTGATGATTTTAGCAAATACTCATGGATCTATCTTTTACATCATAAATCTGAAGTTTTTCAAAAATTCCATGATTTTCAAAATCTTGTTGAAAGACAATTTAGTCGCAAGATTTTATCCATCCAATCTGATTGGGGTGGCGAATATGAAAGGCTTAGTTCCTTTTTTACTAAAACTAACATTGCACATCGAGTGTCTTGTCCTCATGCACATCAACAAAACGGATCCACAGAGCGCAAGCATCGCCATATTGTTGAAGTAGGTTTGTCTCTACTTGCGCATGCTTCCATGCCCCTCAAATTCTGGGATGAAGCTTTTGTTTCAGCCACATATCTGATAAATCGAACTCCTAGTCGAGTTCTTGACTATCGCACTCCTTTAGAAGTCCTGTTTGATAGCAAACCAGATTATAATTTCCTTCGTGTTTTTGGATGTGCATGTTGGCCCAATCTATGACCTTTCAACTCTAGAAAACTTCAGTTTCGATCAAAGCAGTGTGCTTTCGTAGGATATAGCCCACTTCATAAAGGATTTAAATGCCTTGATATTTCTACGGGTCGAATCTATATCTCCCGTGATGTTGTCTTTGATGAGAATATCTTTCCATTTGCTGCCCTACATTCAAATGCAGGAGCTCGGTTCTCCTCTGAACATCTTCTTCTTCCTCAAAATTCAGGGGTTAGAACATTGCATAATCATATTGCTGATGCTCCTACTAACCCTGTGTGTTCTACGTAAGCTTCAGAAAAAAAAAATTTGGAACAAGTTTATGCAGGTTTTGTACCAACCGGAGGTGATTTCATGCACAGCACTGTTGGTGCGATTCCCGAGGATGATCCTCCTGCTCCTTCGCCTGGTAACGCAGGCAGATCCGACTCGGGATCGCCGCCTCCGACCGCACCTGTTTCAGCAGCCAGCGGCGACGCATCTGCCCACCAGCAGCCATCTGCTGCGCGTCCACGGTCGGCGGAGGCTCCGACATCTTCTGCGCCACCTGATCAGTCCATGCAGAGGCACGAATCTGCCTTGCACTCGGCGCCTGGATCGTCTGTGCACAACGTCGTTGAAGCAACGGCGGCCACTGGATCTGCCGCGCCAGCATCTGGATCCTCTGCACCAACGAGTTCTGCTGCTTCTGATGGAGCGCCAGCACCAGCGCCAGAACCTCGGCCACAGACCCGTGCACGGTCTCGTATTCATAAGCCCAAGAAATACACTGATGGGACTGTCAGGTATGGATTTTTGGCTTCCAATGGTAAGCCTAGTAATTTATCTGAAGCTCTTAGCAATGTTAATTGGAAACAAGCTATGGATTGTGAATATTCTGCCTTGCTTAAAAATCAAACATGGCATCTTGTTCCACCTAAGTTAGGGGTAAATGTTATAGATTGCAAATGGGCTATTCGAGAGAGTGGTTCAGGTGACTTCCGGAGTCATTGATTAAGCAGGTCAGATGGGCTTAGTGTGTATAAGATTAAAAGAAAACCAGACGGTACTATTGATAGGTATAAAGCTAGATTAGTTGCTAAAGGCTTTAAACAACGATATGGGATAGATTATGAAGACACTTTTAGTCTTGTTGTTAAAGCTGCAACTATAAAACTTGTTTTGTTTATTGCTATATCTCGAGGTTGGAGTCTTCGCCAGCTGGATGTACAGAACGCGTTTCTTCATGGTGTTCTAGAGGAGGATGTCTACATGCGTCAGCCACTTGGTTATGAAAATAAGCAAACACCACAGTATCTGTGCAAGCTAGATAAAGCTCTATATGGTCTTAAACAGGCACCAAGGGCTTGGTATGCTAAGCTAAGTGAGAAGCTTCAATGTCTTGGTTTTCGTCCTTCCAAAGCTGATATCTCACTTTTCTATTTTAACAAAGATGGTATAACTATATTTCTTCTCATCTATGTTGATGATATCATAGTGGCTAGCTCATCTCAGGAAGCAACAACAGCACTCCTTCGGAATTTGAAGGAAGACTTTGCTCTCAAGGATTTGGGAGATCTACATTACTTTCTTAGTATAGAGGTAAAGAAAATTAATGACGGTACGGTATCCTCATGACTCAAGAAAAATATGCAACTGATCTACTTAAGAGACTAAATATGACAACTTGCAAACCAGTTAGTACCCCAATTTCTACCTCAGAAAAGTTGTTTGCTTTCGAAGGAGACTTGTTGGGGTCTGAAGATATAACAAGGTACAGAAGTATTGTGGGAGCTTTACAATATTTGACATTAACAAGACCTGATATTTCATTCTCGATAAATAAGGTTTGTCAATACTTGCATGCTCCTACTACCCTCCATTGGTCTGCTGTTAAAAGAATACTCCGGTACATCAGAGGCACTCTTGATTTTGGCTTGAAAATCATGCTCTATTTTGGTTAGTGCTTTCTCTGATGCGGATTGGGCAGGTTATCGTGATGATCGAAGATCAACTGGGGGATTTGCTGTGTTTCTTGGTCCAAATTTAATATCATGGTGTGCAAAGAAGCAGGCTACTGTGTCAAGATCAAGCACAGAAGCTGAGTATAAAGCCGTAGCAAATGCAACGGCAGAAATAATGTGGCTCCAATCTCTGCTTAAGGAACTTGGAGTAAAAGCACCCCCGGCTGCACGATTGTGGTGTGATAATCTTGGTGCAAAATATTTATCTTCTAATCCAGTGTTTCATGCAAGGACAAAACATATCGAAGTGGATTATCATTTTGTTAGAGAAAGGGTTGCATGGCAACTATTGAAGATTGATTTTATTTCTACAGATGATCAGGTTGCAGACGGCTTTACGAAGTCTCTGGGCACAATGAAAACTGAAGCATTCCGACGCAATCTCAACCTAGAAAGATTTCGATTGAGGGGAAGTGTTGAAAGATAGAGTTTGTTCAGATATTGATCAACCTGTAATTCAAGAGATACACGTGATAGGAGATATGGCCAGGAGGTTGTAGCTGTAGATAAGTTGTTGTAGTATATCTAGATTTGTTGTAACAAACTCAACCTCTTGGCCAAGTCATCCATCCACGTATCCTTCCTCTATGTAAGCCACGCCCGGGGCTATTCCGGAGCTCATCTAATCAACACGCATACGTCGAGCACCCAAGGTTGGGACCGACGCTTCCACCAAAGCTCCTAATTTTACAGTGTGGGGCGGCTCTCCTCCTTCTCTTCCTCCTCTGGAGCGGAGGCAGCAGGAGGCAATATATTTGACTGTAACGTCAATATATTTGACTGTAACGTGTGTGTGAGGAGCTGATGCACGAGCGCCGCCGGAAGACGTTGGGGAGCCAGCGGTTCAGCAGGGATGCTCCTACATGTACGCCGAGAAGAACTGCATGGTGAGAGGCCAATTCGAATTTTAAGCTGTGCATGATCCTTCGACCCCATGATTTGCACAAGATAATCGTCAACACATTTGACTGTAACGTGGGCCTTCCTGCCTGGTTAGGACTCCGGACGTTTTGAGCTAGCATAGCTTGGCCGAAGACCAAAAGAGATCTGACGAGCTATACTTAGCAAGCGAATAAAAATATTCTTTAGTGGACACGTGTATAAAACACGTACATGCGTAGAGATTTGCACTCATGCACGCAAGTATAATATGAGTAACATAGTTAACACCACTATCAGCAATTTGCTCGATGATAAATTTGCTGCCATATTATTCCAAAACCTTTAGAAAGCATAATATCATTTTATTTCAGCCATAAATTCAAACAGATCCAACAGCAGCCAGCTCCCAATGTGCTCCACACACATGCTGGGCCTGGGCTTGGCCAGCCCACCAACAAAACCATGGCCTGTTCGGCCACCGTGGCAGCACTCCACTGCTGTCTGGGTGACAGGGTGAGCTCCGGCGAGAGCAAGGTAGGAGCCGCTGGGTGAGCTCCGGCAGTCCGGCGAGAGGAAGGTAGGAGCCGCATGCGGGTTTCACGAAGGAAGCCGTGACCACCGGATCTCGCTGCCGGAGTGCGCACTAGAAAGAGCTGCAGCTGCTTGTACCTATCCTTTTTGCATGTGGCTACTGGTGGCGGCGAGCGAAACTCCGACGAGACACGAGACGAGCCGCGAGCGGCACCACGAAAGTCAATCTCTCGTACATCTACGTGTATTGTGGATTGAGCTTGTTAGCTTGTCTGTCGATCGTGAGTTTCTCCAACGCTTTGTTTGCTTTTGTTTGCTTTTGATTTGGGAATCGTGAAATTGTTGGCTTGTGGAGATGTGAACTTGCTAGGTGCTAGGTGCCATGGAGCCAGGCGCGGGAGGCATCACCACCGGCGGTAGTGCCGCGAGCCGCTCTGGCGGGAAGCAATGGGAGGAGGAAGGCGATAGTCGTCACCAGCAGTGTGGAGGCGACGGCGAGGGAGCTCGTGCTCATGGCTGCCTGGTGGGTGTTGATCTCGATAGGATGGTAGTACTTGCAGTTGATGCTACTGAAGAATCGATGCAGGATTTACAGAACAACAGTCATGCTTCCGAGAGGAGAAGAAGTGCTTGTTGCTTCCGCCGCCGCTATCGCCGTGGACCTCATCGGCGAGGGGAGGCCGTCCCTGCGCTCTCGCAAGCCGGCACCAGCGATAGACGCGGCACGCGGTGGGGCACGGGCGCAGGCGAAGCGGGGAGACGGCGGGCGCAGGCTTCGGCTCTCCTCTGGGCGGGGTCAGAGTTGGAGAGCTCCTCCTTCGCGCCCGCGGACGAGTCGGCGCGGTCCGCCACTGCCGCCGCCGACGCTGCCATCTCGTCCCGCGGTCCGCCCAGGGAGAGCCGCGTCTGCAGGGGCAGGAGATGAAGCAACCGGTGCTGCAGTAGGCCTGGGCGCGGGACCGGAGCAGCGATGGCAGAAAGAGGTGTCGTTGAGCCCCGCAACAGGGGTACGCAGGCCTGGGTGTGGTTCGGTGACCGAGGGCATCAAATCAAGGTCTGGTCTATTATGCATTCAAGCTTCCTCAAGCGTAGCAAATCAAGATATAGAGTATGCAAATAGAGGTCGAGATATTTAATTTTTTGCCATCGTTACCGAGCGCCAGCATTCAAATGCCAGCTTTACGAATGCCCCTACATTTTTGCCACTCGAGAGAGATGGTTTCTTCCATAATTGCCAAAAACGCGTACGTGGACTGCTACGTCGGATTGCCAGCGTGGATGGAGAACGCGAAATGACCTCTCTGCCCATACCTTATCCTCTACATCCCAGCCTTCCCCGATGCCCTTTTGACTAGCCCTTTCTGTTCCTCCCGTTGGCACACCGGCGGCGGCGGCGGCTGCTGCGGCGGCGACGGCGGCGGCGGCGAGTGAAGAGTCCAGCTGTTCTACTCTGCTTTCGGGGCTAAAAGGTACGCACATCTCATCGTTCCCCAGCGCCACCGCCGCCGCCATAGCCACGTCGCAAGAATGCATCAGCGCACCTTCTAGCCTCATACCCAGCACATTTAACAACAACTCTAAACGTATTGCCAGGATCAATCCTGACATGAGAATGAAAGGAAACATTTGGGAGTTAGGATACCTACCTCCATTCTGTGTTCTGACATACCAACTCTAACAATTACAGCAAAATCAACATTGAAAAAGCAAAAAAAAAACTTACCACAGAGGGCAGTCACTCGACTTCATGGTGCGTTCTGGGCAAAATCAACTACATCGACAGCCTATGCATCACAAACTAAAATGCATCAGATTCTATTGCTAGGATGAGATGCAGACCGAGAGCGACTCCACTGGAGGGGAGATGTGCGTACCTTTTAGCCCCGAAAGCAGAGTAGAACAGCTGGACTCTTCACTCGCCGCCACCGCCGCCGCCGCCGCCGAGAGAGGTGGTGTGTACCAACGGGAGGAACAGAAAGGGCTAGGTCAAAAGGGCATCGGGGGAGGCTAGGATGTAGAGGATAAGGTATGGGCAGAGAGGTCATTTCGCATTCCCCATCCACGCTGGCAATCCGACGTAGCAGTCCACGTACGCGTTTTTGGCAATTCTGGAAGAAACCATCTCTCTCGAGTGGCAAAAATGTAGGGGCATTCGTAAAGCTGGCATTTGAATGCTGGCGCTCCGTAACGATGGTAAAAATATTAAATATCCCATAGAGGTCTGCCGCATCAAATTGAGGTCAAGGACGACCGCACAGAGGTCTGTTACGTTTCTTTTTGCTCGTCGTGACCTTTAGCTCCAACTTGCTCATGGCAACCACCACGCGCTGAGCAGCAAAGGTTGGGAGCGGCAGGGGCTTGGGTCACAATTCCCACGAGGATGTTGTGAGGGATCTTGCGCAGCAAGGGGAATCGTAGATGCTAACAACGCCCGAGGAAACAACAATGGAGCCAGAGACGGCGGTAACGAAGTCATTGGATTGGGGAAGAAAGATATGACATGTGGGCCCGGTCTGGAAGGCAGCGGCGTGGAGAAAGAGTACAGAGCTACAAGGTGGATAAGGGGTAAAATAGGCAATACGAGAATACCGACCACTGCAGCTGGGCCCAAGGCCACCGACGTAAAAAATGGCATGGATCATTGAACACGATAGTTGTAATGGCACGATTCAAAATAGGTGAATTGTAATGGTAGAACACAGATCCGCAAGAATTGCAATGGCATAGATCAAATTAACCCTAATTTTTGGTATTTACTTGGTTTATATCTAAAAGTTCACATATACCAATTTTTGTTGCTAAGATTTTGAAAAAAAAAAACATGGTCGTGTCAACATTTTGGCATGCCCTAGTTTTGGCATGGCAAGTAAATCATCCCCACGATGTCGGGGAAATAGGCGAGCTCGCTTGGTGGGATGGGCCGCTCGGCCTGGCTACTGTGCGGCCCACGAAGGAGATGTACGAGCTCACTGTTGGATCGTATGAGGACGGACGAGATGATCGACTTCAGACAGCAGTCGATTTCCCCGACTGCAGACTATCTGAATCCGCCCAGCAGGAAGCAGTTCTCCGAAACCCTAGCCAGACGCCTTGCCTATGTAAAGTGGAGGGGGCGCGGCTGAAACAGCACCAGATTGCCGAAGAGACATCTAGATCTATCAAGCCAAAAAAATGGCATCCTTGGCGTCCATGCTCGCGGGTGTTGCCCGTCGCGCGTCCGCCAGATCTGCATCCCTTGCTGCCCGCTCAGGCAACACCGGAGAAGCTCTGATCCTTGGCTGGCGCTCCATCGCAGCAGTTCATCCCCAGAGCAAACTTACCGGCGATGCCTCCCCCAAGCGCCTTATCCAGTTTGGATGCGCCTATGGTGTCGCACGGCGCCAATTCCACGGAGTTGACACCGTCGAAGGTAATCAACCCTCTGTAGCTAAGGTCGTTTAATCACCCTTGTCAAGAGGCGCGCGGAGGTAGGCACTGCGTGTAGAGGCGGATCTGGAAGCGCGGAGCTTCTCTAGACACGTAGATTGTAAAGGCGAATCTGGAAAGCACGGAGCGCCTCGGACAGATTGTAAGGCGGATCTGGAAGCGCGGAGCTCCCGGAGACGGAGAGTGTGCTGCGTCTACCTGGTGGTAGAAGACACTGAGCTGCTATCGAGCATGATATCTTGAACTTGTAATATCTTGCTTGGATTAAATTGTTTGTGGTAAAATCTAGAAGCTTTATATCTTTCTTGCTGTAGACTGTTTGTGGTAGAATTGAAAGTAGGGTAGTGCAATAGGTTTGGTACTGGATGGTCTGGTCAGCAGAGTATGCAGTGAACTGATATTTTGAACCTGTTTATTCTGAATGCATACGACTGAACTTGCTCCCTGGATAATGGCAGCCTGAAGCTTTGTAGTCGTAATCTTCATTGGAACCACCTGACTGCCTGAGGCTACAAATTTGAACCACTAGTTCCATAGATTGTTTTCTAATTCCTGACGTCTTGATTTTTTTTTTCTACAGATCAACCGGATAAGTTTGTTGCAGAGGAGGAGGACATGAAGTCAGATGAAGCATTGTGGGCCTTGTATCAACGCTGGTGCATCCATTTCAAGGTGGAGCGTGATCATGATGATATGGTTCGTCGTTTTGGTGAGTTCAAGACCTCTGTACTGGAAGTGCATCAAGTGAACAGAGCTGGTCTCACCTATAGGTTGGCTATAAACAAAAGTGCCGATACTTTTCTTTCAGAGAAAGTTGGTAAGCAGTCTTTAGTTTCTTAGGCAGTTTATGAACGATTTTCAAGCCCTGGAAGAGGGAATATTGGAGAAAAATGGGCCGTCTGCCGATGGCTGAACTTTGTAGTATGAATAATCACCGTCAATCCCGAGACTATTAGAATCTATGTACTTGTATTGCGATGCTTCATTTTCACTTATGTAATGGGCCGTCTGCTGATGACTGAACTTGTTGCAGTATGAATAATCACAATCATGTGTTTGGTTATGAGGATGGGATGGGATGGTCCCATACTCCCATCCTAGTTTTTTTTGGATGGAATCATCCCACATTGTGTTTGGTTAACGGGATGGGTCGATCCTTTTTTTTTTTTTGAAATAAAGATCTTTTTTTTTTGTTGGAGGAATTGAGAATAAGGATGAATGGTACATGACCGATAGTTGTCGACCCCACAGCGGCCTCCTCCCTCCTCTGCACAGATCATCGGGGGCAGAGCTTGGCCACTTGCTAGTGGCCTTGCGTGCACAGATCATCGGGCCATCGGGGGCACTCGCCGGGAGGCTGAACCGGCCGCGGAGCCCGTCCTCGCCACGCCGACATGGGAGCTCAAGCTCGCCCGCGTTGGCTAGGAGCTCGGTGCGCCGGCTGCGGAGCTCGCCGGGGAGCGAAGGCCCTGCTCGCTCCTACCATCCTACTTCCTCCGTCCCATATTAGTTAACGGGATGCGTGTCGGTCAAACTTTTTCAACTTTAACTTAGATTTGTAGAAAAAAGAGTAACATTTTCATCTCTAAATAAATTTGTTAAAAAAACTAGATTTAAAATCTTTCCAATGATACTAATTACTTAGCATAAATATTTATATATTTTAATATATAATTACCGGTATTTTGAAAATATTACTTTTCAGGAAGCGAGAATGACATCTATTTTGAGACGGAGTAGCTGTCTAGGAGCTGCTTGAGCTCGCTCGCACAACTGCTAGTTGGAGCCATCCCCATCGCCCGTCGTCTATCGACAAGCTCGTCCTTGTCTAGCTCGCATGGAAGACGGAGCTGCACGACGTGGCGTGGAAACAGGGACGACCGCGTCCGCTCGTTTTCAGGTGATGGACGAGGTCAATTCCGCATCTTAGCCGAATATGCTCTTTTCCAAACACATCTAGAAAAGGGATCGACCCATTCCACTTCATCTCTTAAACCAAACACGTGCTTGTCCGGTTTTTAAACTTTTTTTTTATACAAAATCAGAATTTGTTCAACCGTAAACTATCAAAATTGTTTGTTTTTCACCCATCTCCGGTTTTGAAGGCAGTTTGTGGAACAAAATTTCATTTTGCACCCTAGAACTATGTTGTCCGTTCAATTTTCATCCTTCATTAGAAAAGCGTTTCATTTCTATTGATCCCTTATGGAACTCAAAAGAATTTATCTTTTTTTTATAAAGGATTTTCCCGCTTTTATAGAAAGCAAATAACCGGTTCCATCGGATTTTCCATTAGAGGAGGGGACACCGAGGCGCGCACCCTTAGGGCTTGTTCGGTTCTATCGGATTCAATCTGGGTCGGGAATGGTAGATATAACAAAAAATTCATGATAGTTGGAGCTAGAGACCGGGATTTATTCCGGGTCGAAAATTAATTTACTCAGGGCTTGTTCGGTTCTATCGGGTTTAATCTGTGTCGGAAATGATAAATATTACAATAAATTTATAATAGATCCAATAATAGGTCGGGATTCATTCCGGGTCAAGAGCTAATTTACTCACAACAGTGGCACCAAAAGACCGAAAATCAATCCATTAGTCAAGAGGTGTAGAATCATTCTAGGTCTCTTGTTGTATCCATCATGGGTAAATTAGTTTTCAACACGGAATAAATCCTGGTCTCTAGAGCTACTGACAGGAAATTAATAAACCAATTCCCAAAGTTCCATTATCTACTATTACCATCATTCGTTTTAGTAGGGATACTAGGATTTCGAGAAGACTTTAAGGGTATACTTTGACCACCGATTTCTCTAACAATATATCATCTACTGCTACAAAATCAATGTATTGAAAGATATTTGAGATACGAATCTATTCATATAAATTTTATACACTACAAATGTATCTGATTAATTTTTGGTCCAAATTATGAAGTCAAGGAAACTATATTCTGGCACAAAGAAGGGGTACAAATTAACTCTGCCTAACATTGCTCCAGTTTTCAATGCCGTTTCTGGATTTATGATGATACAGAGTACATGACATTTCAAAGTGATGTGTTATTGACACCATAAAAGATAATAAAACTTCTGACACTAATAGTTTCCTAGACTTTCTTATTTGGCTTTGAATGGACTTTACATTGATCCCTGATGGGACTCACAAAAAATTATCAAGCAATAATAGATACGTATCTGAAATGCAATCTGGACACTGCCAAAAAAAAAAAAAAGACGTTTCGACTTAAAGACAACTAAGCCAATCCACGTTTTGTTGTTCGACGCAGATATGCAATCCAGGTATCTCCCGCTCGTCTAGTATGACATTGGCTGTTAAATCGTCTTCAAAAGCTGCTAAACCTACTGCTTAATGCAAGTCGGATAGAATCAGTTCTGATTCCAATTCTCAGTGCTCTATGAGACTATGAATAAAATGGGCGCAGGGGGGAAAACGAGATGTTGTTGCCTGGTTCAGAGGAGGAGGAACCTTGAGCAGGGTGGACTTGCCACAACCGTTGGGGCCGAGGAGCATCCAGAGCTGCCCGGGAGGGACGTGGAGGGAGCAGCCCTTGAGCACCGGCAGCATCCGCCCCCTCCGCGTCGTCACCGTGAGCCCGACATCGCGGCCCTCGATGGCGGGCGAGGCCAGCGGAGGGGAGGCCGAGGCGCGCACCCTTAGGCTTCGACGAGGAGTAGCGTCCAGGATGGATCAAGCGGTGGTGGGAGAGGAGGACGCACAGGCGCAGCAATGGAGGGGTCCGACGCCGCCGGCGAGGCCGTGCGCCATCTCCGGCAAGCTGAGAGAGAACAAGAGCAGTGCCTGGGCCGGTGCACTACCTGGATAGGCCTCCAAAAATGATGTGGCCCGATCCCGTCGTCTCAGAAGGTCTTTAGTTCATAGATGGGCCAGGCTAGAGTGGGCCGCGCTAATAAAGGACAAATTCCTAGATCCGGCAACTCTCTATGTGCCTGATGAAATCGGTCGGGTTCAAGGATGTCTGATTACCTCATCTCGAGGTTTGATCTATGGAGTGACATTCCAGTTTAAAACGACGATGACATGGCCATCTGGACTTTCAACGATTTTATTGTGCGTCGACCTTTTCGATGTGCATGTGCTTCTGCGGGAGCCGCTTTTGCATCTTCCAGCTTCAAGTCCATCGTCTTTCCGGGCCATTCGCTGCGGCAGGTGATGAGCGGCTACTCCAGCCACACACGATGAAGATCAGAGAACCTCGCAAGACTGCCGTCATAATTTTTGTTTACTTCTAGGGTTTAGAACTAAGGGCATCCGCAGTCCTCGTTCGATTGAGTCTGACAACAAAGTTCGAATCAAATCACAGTTTGATCCTAGCAGTATGCACATCGGCAGGCAGGACCTACGTACCAGAGAAAAAAAAAGACTCAATCACATGCGCTGGAGTCTCCTTGTGAGATGATGCTTAGGCGCCTTGGTTATTTTATCCGGCTGCCGCGTCTACGGTGATAGGAGGAAAAATGATAGGAAGATAATAGGAGCTACTAGTAGAAGATACCCTCCATCCAAAGATGATAGCTAGACGTATTTTGACCAGCCACATTTAGTATATATAAATTCTGCATCAATATATTATATTTAAAGCTACTTTGAGATGACATTGAGTCTTTACCAATTGATATTACATTAAAAGAGAAATTCAGAGTCAAAATCTACATTGAAAGACTTTTTTCCCAACTCTAATATGATTATTATTTCTGGACGGAGGGATTATAAGATTAGGTGATAATTTATGCATTGGGAAGGAAGTTTCTGCATGTAGTGTCTATATATAACATGGAAGCGTAGGAACCACATGGTTGTCTTGGGTTGGGACTGCCCTGATGCTATTAAGAAGAAACAACATCAGTAATAGGTAGTATATTACTTTAATATCTATAAAACAATTAAGTGTTTTAAGAATGTGTCTATGAGGGTGTGGATCCATGATATTAGACTTTGTGCAAAACATAAAAAATTACGTCAAAATTGTATCATACTCAAGATACAAATTTTATCTCTCTCTCTCTCTCTTATGAAATGTGACGTTGCAAAATGAAAATATGGCATATAATTAATGAGTATAATACAACTCATTAGGACTAACCTTACTATATCTGTATATTATTGTTTTCAAAATTATTTTCCTCATACTATTGTGGCAGAACCGCCCAATTTAAACTGGCTCAAGTGCGTTTAGTCACCCTAACTCAGGGTAACACCCGTGCGCACTTCAAACAGTTTAAACCCGGTAGTCTGTCGAGTGTCCCCAGGACATCCCGAATCATCCACTGACAACCTTTTCTCAACCATAGCTTAGGATCCTTACCAAGTTGGAGATAACACAACAGGCATTACCTTTTTACATACATACGATAAGATGCGAATTATTACAAACCGAGTTTTGAAATCACCTTAACTGCAAACCATAGTACTAAGATCCAAAATACAAACTAGGTTTATACAACTGAAGAGACAGAAGAGTTCGGGAGTACTCTAAACATCTAGAGCCATCAGGGACCTTCGATGCTCTAGGGCTTCTGACTCTCCTCTTCACCTTCGGTCTGTGGAACCTCCTCTGGAAAAAAACAGAAAAGAGAGAACCCTGAGTACGAAGGTACTCAGCAAGACTTACCCGTCTTACCAAAGAAAAGACTCTCAAGGATGGATGCTCAGGCTTTTTGGTGGTTGTTTGGCTGACGCGACTTTTGCGGAAAAGCTTACTAATAATGGGTCCTTAGCTAACAGTTTTATTTCAATTAAGTATTAGCTACTCAACTAAGTGGTAAATACCTTTTTCACTCAAGTGATACTAGGTTCAAACAGCATTTTGAATCACTCACATATAATAGTTCAACTTGTTTCCTCTACGATGTTTAACACCTGATCAAGTGCACTCCTAACCAAGAGTAGTGTTGATCCGGATCCATATACATCCTGCAGGAGATACCTAGCCACCAGTCACGTACAGCTGCGCCAGCTGTCCGCAACAACCTTTCAATCAGTTGGACCAAAGACCGGAAATATCCTTACCCGAACCCGGGAACGCATCCCCACGTGGGCCCCACGTCTGGCGACCACCCCGTGAGTTCCAGATGACGATCCGGCCTTTCTCCGACCCAGCAAGCACCGGTAAGCGATATTTCCAATCAACGAGCCAGCTAATCTAGTTGGCTTTACTGGTCCCATAACCCAGTAAGAAACCAGGTAGAATCACTTGATCAAACAGGTAAACAACGGATCGGTCCTTAGTGACTTAGTCAGTAGGCAGAGCTAAGGATCGAACCTACTTCAATCCATTCTACCACCCTCTGCCCACTCTCTCTTTTCTTCATCTCTCATATATGATTCAGCTATGCTTAGTGAGAACCTAGATCATCATCTTTATAAATATAACCTTGCAAAGCAGTTCTAAGTGGTTGTTCTATAGTCCATTTATTTTCCTTCCTAACAAAGGTAGTACTATCAAGGAGTAGTTCATGCATCAAAAGTTTTCATTCAACTCCTAACTTAATGCACACATCAAAGCATAATATTTGGACTTGTGATCTTCTGAAATAACATAGGTAAAGATGCAATCCGGGGCTTGCCTTGGGTTTCAAAGAGGTTAGCGGTCCCGGTGACTTCCTGGGATTCCGGAGCAACCACTAGAACCTCCTCGTACTGAACTGGATCGTCGGAGAATTCCACGTACTCCACTTCCGAGGCTTCAGACTCTATATGCGATGCAAGTTAGTGATGAGAGATGCACAGTTTAAAACATAACACACAAACTTTATTTCTCGATACAGTTGCAAGCCAACAAAGATACCCAACCTTTTTCCCAAAGAAAAAGTGGTTTCATTTTATGGGTGAATTAATCCTTATTTCTTTTATTTATTTATTAAAGGAAAATTTCTAAGTGTACTCAAATTATTTTCCACCTATAGCTAGCATTTTATTCCTTGTTAAAAGTGTTTATAAAGCATAAATCCTATTTTAGGATGTTTTTAAAATTATTCTAGCCATTTTTAATACTTAAATTTTTAAGATGGTATTATTATTAAATCCTAAACAACACTAATTTAAAGGTTTAGCATTTTTAGATTATCAAGGAAAATCTAAGCAAATTATTAAAATTTATTTCATATTTTTCTGATTTCTCTATAATTTTCTATAATTAAAACAGTGGAAAAACATAAATTAAATCTATTTCTAAAATCTAATTGGTTTTCTTACAAAAACCCCCTTCACCTTTCTCTTCTTCTTCCCCGAGACCCCTGCCTACGCGGAACAGAACTCTCACGCAGACCGAGCTCCCGCCGGCGTTGACCCACGCCCGCTCGCCGGCGGCGAGGTCCTCCGGCTACGATGACTAGCCCTAGGCATACCCTACACTACCGCGCATCCATTCTAGGCGTCAACGCTCCCGGCAAACTCTAACCCTAGCCCCATGGCGGCACGGCGGCGAAGCTCGGCGGCGCTCTGCACTCCGGCGAGCTCACCGCTCTAGCCAGCCTCATGACTGGCTCACGAGCCTTAGCAAGGCTAGAGACACCTTATGCGCAACCCTAGCTACTCCGCGCGACCCCGCACGCCCGAGCGCACCACACCGGCCATGGCGGGAGCGCGCATGGCGCACACGGCGGCGAGCGCCTAGCGGCTCAACCACGGCGAGACAAACGTTGACAGCTACTCCTAGAGCACCAGCAACCCTAGACGCACCTAGCGCGCGCACCAGCTCGGCCGGAGAAGGCTCGAGCGAGGCTGTACCCGTGCGACTGCCATGGCGGAGGAGCGCCATGGCGACGAACGGCGTTCCCGACCGGGGAAATGTCGCGACCTAGCCACTAAGCCCCTAAGCACGCTTCCTGACCCAAGCACACCCTCACTACACTCTCAAACTTCAACCATATGAGCTATAACAGCACGAGCACGGCGAGCAGTTCTTACCCCGGCGAGACGTCGACGGTGAGCTGCAAGAACGGGTTGCGCCGGGCTATGGAGTGAGGGAGGAGGAGCAAGAGTGGGTGGAATCGAACAAGGGAACGACGGCGAAGCTTTTGGTGGCAAGAAGCAAAGCGGGGAAGGTCGGACGGCGATGATCACGCGAGCGACTCACCGGCGACCACGGTGAAAGCAGAGGACGGCGATGAGGTGAAAGAGGAAAAGATGAACCCGTCGACGACGCTTTAACCACGGACGAGGCCGCCGTTGCTTGCCACCTCCAGCTGCGACGCCGCTCGAGCTGGCTCCCGGCGCGAACGACGCGTGGCCGGCGAAACGGTCCAGGCGACGCCGGCGACGAGCTGCTTGCTTGTCTGACGTCACCTTTTCCCCCATTTGAACCTCCATTCCCCCGATATTTGAGCTTCAAATTCTCCCAAATCCATATGGTAACATCAAAAACTCCCAAAATGAAACTTGTAGCTGGATCATCCAATTGCATTTCGTACATTGGCACTTACCTCATTTGAGCACGAATTGAAGTCGAATTTGAGCTTCAAAGCTGCTGCTGCAACTCATCCCCAAATTCAGAGCCCTTAACTGAACTTTGCAAATTACTCTCAAAATTTGAATAGAACATGCCTCTGGTGCTAAAGACAAATTTGAAATTCACCTTCAGGAGTACAACTTCATAGTTGGAAGTTTTTGCAGAAAACTTCAATTTCAAACTCAGTTGGACCAATTTCAACTCAGCTGCCATTTTACTGAATTTCTCTGAAAACATAGTCTGACCGACTTTTCTCTCATGTTTTTCTCCTTGATCCAGCCAATATCTGAGTGTGACCCAAAAACAAAAGTTGTTCATCATACTTCCCTTAACAACTTTGTTTAAGACACCTTGGTCATACAACCCACAGATCGACCATAAACTTGACTTGAAAATCGCTGCCCATTATGAAATGTCAACCGAAAACCCAAAAACGGCTAAGTGCTGTTGCCGATTTAGGAATAGTAACATTTTTCCTTTTTCTTCTCCCATTTAATTGAAGCATCATTTCTACACATTTTTCCATCACTTTGTGATCTCTAAGTTCCTTACCTTACAAACTATATTTAGAATTCCCTTGCCTTCAAAATTCCAAATATTTCTTCCCTTTTTGACTTTGGTCAACTAATGCTCTTTCTTTTCTTTTCTTCTTTTTTTTTTTACTTTATGCTTAACCAATACATTCATAGTACATTGACATAGGCTAAAAGGTGGGATGTCACAACTATTGATTTTTGAACCTATTAATTTATCCTTATAATTATGGCACAATACACATATTAGGAAAAATCCATATATTATTTAAGTATTGTGAAATTGGAATCATTATTATTTGCAATGCTTCATCAATACTTAAAATATTTCTTGGTGAAAAATTACCGATCCATTTTGTAAACACCATAGTGATTAAGAGATTTGGTTTTTATTTTGGTTATGTATGCTCCCTTTGTACAAATATATTAACTATAAAAATGAAATCCTGTTTTATTTATTTATTTTATTTTATATGTACTATTTTGATTACCTTTTTTTGGTAAAGACCATAGAAATTAAGAGAAGAAACCCTATTTCACCTGGAACCTACTATGCGCTGGTCACCTCTCCTACTCGACTCTTCATTCTCGACAGTCGACAGCATACATGCAAGGTGGCGACAGCCGATAAAGGCATTATAATTGAGCACCTTTCATAGCATTCTTATCTACCGTGCTTGATGATTGATTTACTGACAAAATTACAGTGTGAAACACGCGATGTGACGGCCTGATGGCTTTGATCTTTTTGTGCATTTGATGGTCTTCTATCCACACCATTGCGGCACCGATAAAAGCACAATTCTGCTTTGGACAAAAGGAAATATAGTACGATTGGAACTTGGAAGAAAGCTCGCCTTTTTCCTCACAGGTCACAGTAGATCGGCAGTTTCGCATCCATATATCCCTCCTCTGTCCGTCTCTGAGAAAACTTTCTCACCTTGAACCTATTCTGCGGAATGCGGTCTCTCCTGCACGAACCACAGTACAAATTAATGCAAGGAGGTGGTTAAGGGATTATAATTGATCACCTTCTTCATTTCTTATCATTCTTACTTATGGTGTATGATGATTGATTTACTGACAAAATTACCGCGTATGTGACGGTCTGATGTGACGTGCGAAGAGGCCGTTAGCTTTGATCTTCTTGCGCACTTGATGGTCGCGACACAGAAATAGAGAGCTCGTCTTTTTCCTCTCAAAATAGAGAGGCAGTTCGCATCCACAGAAATCCGATATCATCTGAGAATCTTGGAAACGAGCAGATATGTGCTTCCCGGCCCGCGGCTCAATGCACGGCTAGCCTGCCTGCCTAACGTAGCAAGCGGCTTGCCGAGCCCGCGCCACGCGGCGTCGTCCTCAAGCCTCCATCGCCGAGCCGTGCCCGCTCTGTTCCAATCAAAACCACGGCGTGGCGTGGAGCGCCCGCGCGTGGCCCTCCCGGCACGGGGGCGCGCCGCAGTACACATCTCTGCCCGCCGTGTACGCACACGCACGGGTGTACTACCACCACACCCTTCCCTTCTCGTCGCGTCGTACTGCACGCCGCGCCGCCTATATAGCCAGCCGTGGCGGCAGACACTCCGACGGACGCGCAGCACAGCACGGCACCCCTCCACACTCTCACTTGGCGACAGAGAGGAGACAGCGCTCGCGCGAGGCCGCCATGGACATGGGCGGAGGAGGAGGGCACGACATGGGCGGCATGATGGCCCCGCCACCGTCCCCGCCGGGCATGGGAAAGATGCGGATGCGCTACACCCACATGACCTTCTTCTGGGGCACCAAATCCGAGATCCTCTTCACGGGTTGGCCCGGCGCCAACGCCGGCCTGTACGCGCTGGCGCTCGCCGCCGTGCTCGCGCTCGCGTTCGTCCTCGAGTTCCTCGGCTCCCGCAGGCTGGACGCGCTCCTCCCCGCCGCCGGGACCAGCCGGCGCGTGGCAGCCGGGGCGTCGCGCGCGGTGGTGCACGCGGTGCGCGTGGGTGGCGCGTACCTTCTCATGCTCGCGCTCATGTCGTTCAACGGCGGCGTGCTTCTCGTGGCCGTCGCGGGCCACGCGGCGGGCTTCCTGGCGTTCAAGGCCGGCCTGTTCGGCGACCGTCGGGCGCAGGTGGAGGATGGGTTCGACAAGGGAGAGCCCGCGCCGGCGGCGTGCTGCTAGGTTTGCGGCCGTGATGATCATCGATGGGTTGGTTTTGTCTAGCGTTGTTTGTGCGTGTTCGGCGATTGACTGAACTGGTCAATCCATGTTGCTAGCTGTTTGGGGGACTGAATCATATCGTGATGGTGGTTGGGAAATGGGAACTGTATGTAGTATCTGAATCTGGAATGTTAAAATTTCTGTGATAAGCTTTGCATCTCTTGGCTGTATCTTCTTCACACACCGTAGTCCTTTGGTGGTTTGGCACTTGGCAGCGTCCTCTTGATGAGTGCATACCACAGCACAGATCGGCCTGTTTGCAGCTGCATGTGTACGCAGACTGTGTCCTTCTACTTCTGTTTGATCTTGTCTGCATGTATAACAGCTCAAACAAAAATTTGTCTCCATGTGTGCATCAGCTATCACTCCACCAGCAGCCATTGAATTGAAGGCTCGCAGCTGTAGTATACCATGTTCGCTATCTATCTTCTGTAGTTTTGTATTTGCTCGTAGTACTTTTATTTTTCTGAACAGACAAGATATATAATTATGCCGCGCTGAAATAATTTGCTATCATTTAAAACGGGCAGATTCAACGCCGATTTTTGCGTGTTCAATTGCCTTTACTGCCTTTTTTTTTTCTTTCTCCCCGCGCTTTCACGTTAGAGAATTTCCTACTTTCGTATTCAAGTCAGAAATTCTTAGAATGTATGCGGGGAAGTTTCCATAGGGACGAGTGGACCAACCTTTTACCTTGGTGAAAGCTGCCGTGCTTTCCACACAGCTTTGAACAAGACCGAACTTTATTTACTGCATGCATGGGCTTGAATTTTGCATACTATCCTTGATACTTCAAACAGTGGGGTTTAATTGTCGCAACAGGAGACGATGTCCGTCAGCGAGGGCACGCACACGCAGGCAGCCAGGCACGGTGCAACTCTGCAAGTGCAACACCTCGCTCTCACCTCACGCCTCACAATAAGGGCATGTTTAGTTGATTGTCTAAGCTTGTCATAACTAACTTTAGTTAAGTGTGGCTTGCCATCTTTTTCCCTCTTAATGAAAAACATGCTCAGAAGTCACATGGTAAAAAAACAGTGCTGATGAATTCCTTTGCAAATTGCGCAGCTGATCATACTAGTGCTACCACTTGGGCTTTTCAACTCTTGATCTTTCAGATTTGATGACGGAAGCATCGAAATCCACACTTTTTTAAGGAAAATTGCACACTTTGTTTTCTTTCTTTCCATTCCCTTCAACGTTAACATTCTGTGGCGGAAGTGCAGCATGGCAGGCTGGCAGCCACCATCCATGCCGTTTCCCTTGTTCTACGAACCGTTGTCGTGCATGCCGTGTGCAATTGACTGGGCCCGTGACCCCACCAGTCAGGCCCCCAGGATGGGTGACAAACCAGCCGGCTAGGCTGGTTTCTAGCCAGCCGAACAGGGCCATGGCCCATGGCTGCTGGTGAATGCGGCTAGCTGTAGAAAGCTAGTGAATATGTTGTTCGATTCATAGGATGTTACCATTGTTGTTCGGTCCAGCATGTTCGTCAGCCTGTTGACTATTGCAGAGAAAGGTGAGCGTATCAGAAAATAACGAGTTCCTTGATATATAATGTCCATGGCACGACTGCATTTGGGTTTCATCGTCTTCAGACGACTGTATTGCCTGAACGATGACGACCGAGTTCCGTGATATATAATGCAACGATGTTGTTGAGTTATCCTTTTCTGCATGGCCTAGCATCCAGACTTTGGCATATGGGGCTGGAGGCGCCAGGATGGATGGAGAGGGGCGGCGGCTCAAGCAAAAACACAAGTTCTTTCTCATTAAGTCATTGGACGACTAGTAAGTATGTGACTAATAGGAGTGTCACATAAATGTGGCTTCCTAGTTCCCGGCCAAGCATTTGAGCGTAGTAGGAGAAAAAGGGTAAAATTGTTCCCAATAACTAAGAAAAGCAAAAATTGTCCTCCTTGACTTGCAACTGAAAATACAACACATAAACACAAAAAAAATGTTTCCAGCTTCTGAAAGGAACATGTTTCATCTTAAACTAAGGGCGTGTTTGGGAGCACTCCGACTCAAAAAAAAAAAAAACAACTCCACGATCAGCAAATTCAGGATTTAAAACTCTAGGATCCAAAATCTCTTGTGCATGTTTGGCTAATTGTAGGACTCAAGCTTCATAAAAAAGAGGTTTTAGGGGGGATAGTCCATTTTGCCCATGGTGGAGGTATGATTACTATTTTGAATCAAATTTGATTGTTTTATTAATATTTTTATTTGCTGCTACCTTCGTGTACTGTTCATATTTTGAACAAAAAATTTTAAAAAATACTCATCGGCATGAGTTGTCCCTCCGCTTGAGGAAGCAGCCGGACTGCTTGAGCTTCGTCGGGTCCATGGCGAGCGTGGCCGGGTGGTCGTAGTTGATGCCCTGCCAGTGCATGCGTCATGAATACGCCACCATCTTGTCCACGAACGCCCTAAAAATACACTTAGCCTGATCGGCCGATCGCCGATTCATGCGGGCAACGTTGTTTGCCTATGCGCCGCAAATTGATTAGTTGGTTAGGCCGTTAATAACACAATCTCTGTGGCCCGATGTTTTCGTGCCGTACGCACACGGCACATCACGCGGTACAACAGACTCCAACTCCATCCCGATTTCCCATCTCTCCCTCTCATCGTTACGTACTGCACGTCGAGCGCGCCGCCTATATAGGCAAACCCGCAGCCGCTTCCTCACACCCCGATCGCCGCCCAGCACAGCACCCCCACAGTCTCACACGACGACAGAGAGAACACTAGATAACACAACACGCACGCGAGGCCGCCATGGACATGGGAGGAGGGCACCACATGGGCACCATGGCCCCGGCGCCGGGCGGGGCGCACGGCATCGGCGGCGCCGGCGGCATGGGGATGCGGAGGAAGCGGTACATCCACATGACCTTCTTCTGGGGCTCCAAATCCGAGATCCTCTTCACGGGGTGGCCCGGCGCCAACGGCGCCATGTACGCGGCGGCGCTCGTCGCCGTGTTCGCGGTCGCGTTCCTCCTCGAGTTCCTCGGCTCCCGCAGGCTGGACTCACTCCTCCCCGCCGCCGCCGCCGCCGGGAGCAACCGGCGCGCGGCGGCCGGGACGTCGCGTGCGGCGGTGCACGCGGTGCGCGTGGGCGGGTCGTACCTGCTCATGCTCGCGCTCATGTCGTTCAACGGCGGCGTGCTCCTCGTGGCCGTCGCGGGCCACGCGGCGGGGTTCCTCGCGTTCAAGGCTGGGTTTTTCGGCGACGGGCGGGCGAAGGTGGAGGCCGACTCGGCGGCGTGCTGCTAGGTTAATTTAATTTCCTGCGACGACGGTGCCGACGAGCATCGACGTACGATGGGATCGGTCATTGATCGGGTTTGTTTGTCTAGCGTTATTGTTTGTGGTTTGTTCGATCCGTTTGTGCCGCGTGGGATTGACTGGGGGTGGTTGCGAGTTGCAGCCAGCACATGAACCTGGAACTGAAGATTTATTAATGATTTATGTGGTCAGCCTCTAGGCTGTATCTTCTTCAAAAATAACACGCCATGCATACTCGTTTTCTAAACACGCACGCGCACACACACACCATCCTCGATTTATGGTGTGGTAAGTTGAATCCATGCGATACCATGCAACTTGGCAAACAGCAACCATTGGATTGAAAGACTGGTAAGTGTAGTGCAGGTGCAGTACTTACTAGCACAACATCTTCAAGTTTCTTTTGGTCGTGCCTTTCTTTTTTTTTGAGAACGGCGCCGGAAAGATAATACTGCCGCACTGAAACAACTCGTTCGTCGGTCCTTGTTACAAATTGGGGGCGTGCTGAATCACTTTTGCTACTCAGGCTTCTTCACGTCAGTACTTGATGATCCTGTCGGCGGCCGGCCGTGGGGAGCTTTCGTTGCAGATGGATGGATTCCAGGGAAAGGCCAGCGCGCGCAGAGAAGAACTCCACATTGACATTGGCAAGTCACCTTACAGGGATGAAATGTACCGCAAAGCCCAGGCATTATTTGGGCCTTGACTACTACTCCGTACTTGCCTAAGCGACGTAGTTCTAGGCCGGAATCCTCCTTCATGGCCTCCGCAATCTTGGCCCACTTGGTGCGGGCTGTGATCGCCCAGCTTGTCATTTACCCACCGCGATCGAGCGGGCCGGGGGCGCACGTCCACGTCGCTGGAACAAACAAACAGAGCAGAGCTGCACAAGCAGAGTCAACGGTCTGCCTGGCCGCCCGTCTCCACGCTTGCGCGCTCCCGTCCAATTCCGGCGCCATGTCCCGGCTCCGCCTCGACCCTGCCTCCCTCCTCGTCCCCTCGCCGGTGACCAAAGCCAAACCCCACCCTCGCGGCCGCTTCCTCTGCCGTCTTCTCTCCACCATCCTCGTCGCCTCCATCTCGCTCCTCCTCTTCTTCACCCTGCACCCCGCGCCGGACCCGCCACCGGACTACGGCGCCCTGTTCCTCTCGCTCGGCTCCAACGACACCGCCGCCGCCCACCTCCGCGCGCTCACCCTCCACCCGCACGTCGCGGGGACCAAGGCCAACTCACTCGCCGCCCGCTACGTGCTCCACGCGCTCTCCTCCCTCTCCTTCCCCGCCCACGTCACCCCGTACTCCGTCCTCCTCTCCTACCCCGCCCACCGCTCCCTCTCCCTCACCGCACCCGGCCGCGGCACCCCCACCACCTGGTTCTCCCTGAAGCAGGAGACCTACCCGAACGACCCCTACGCGGCCGCCGCGGCGGAGGCGATCCCGACGTTCTACGCGTACGCCGCGTCCGGGTCGGTCTCCGCGGAGGCCGTGTACGCCAACTACGGCCGCGAGGAGGACTTCGCCTACCTCGCCTCCCGCGGCGTCGGCGTGGCCGGCAAGGTGGTGCTCGCGCGGTACGGGAGGATCCACTGCGAGTCCATCGCGTACAACGCGCGCGCCGCTGGCGCCGCGGCCGCGGTGGTGTACCCTGACCCGCTGCAGTACGGCGGCGCCCCCGGGGAGGCGCCGTTCCCCGACTCCCGGTGGCTGCCGCCCAGCGGCGTGCAATTGGGCAGCCTGTTCCGTGGGATGGGCGACCCGACCACGCCGATGTGGGCGTCGTCGGAGGGCAGCGAGCGTCTGAGCGTGGAGGAGGCCATGAACACCGACGACATGCCACTGATCCCGGCGCTGCCGGTGTCGGCGCGGGATGCGATTGAGATCCACCGCGCGTTGGGCGGGGCTATGGCGCCGCCGGGCTGGCAGGGCCGGCAGGACGCCCCCGTGTACCACCTCGGCCCCGGCCCGGCGGTTCTGAACCTGACTTACATTGTACGGACAACCATTGACGCCGCTGCGTCCTTTACTGAACATGGTTCACTTCGTTCTACCTTGGACTGATGCTTCTGTTCTGGAATTTACAGGGGAATGATACGATGGCAATGATAGAAAATGTCTTTGCAATTATCGAAGGCGCAGAAGAGCCTGATAGGTAACTAAATCATTAGTGATTTTGATGCCATAATTTCTTTAATGATCAGGTGGTAATTCTATTTTGACCAGGAACTTGCAATTGTATCCCAGTAGCCATTTCCATGCACTACTTTCTACCACTCATTGACCTAGGTTCATGTCATATTTTCACCTGAGATTCCATCAGGGGAAAACACGATATCCTGGCTATTAAATTTCGTTACTACTCAAGTTCACACATACCAATAACATATCAGTTATGTGTCACAAAATTGATATTATTGTAGTATCTAAAGGGATTTCAAATTATTATGATTCTATTGACGCAAAAAAGTGATTGTGATTCTATAATTAGCAATTAATATTACAAACTAATTTACAGTGAAATATCTATTTTAGATAGTCCAAGTATGCCTTATATGAAGAGAGAGAGAGTAATAGGTTCCACAAAGACTGAAATATTTACGACCACATAAATCTAGAAGAAGAATCTGTCTATTTTATCAATTCTGACGTCATACTACGTTGAAAGAGGTTTGGAGTACTGACGTTTTGGCGTTAGGTGATGAATGGCTAACATTGTTTCCTTGAGGCATAAAATTATTACAATTCTAACATTGGAGTACTGAAATGTCAAATACGATTCCTTGCGCTTTTAGTTTATTCGGTGTTGTTTCCTTGTAGTAAGCTAACAATTAGACTCTCATCATAATGGTTTAAATAGAGATTAGAGATGTGTTAATCTGCTTAAGTGTAAGCACAATAACGATGTGACTGATTTAATTTACTATTTTGAGTACAGATATGTTATTCTGGGTAACCACCGTGATGCTTGGACCTTTGGAGCAGTTGACCCCAGCAGCGGAACGGCATCTATGATTGAGGTAGTTCTGGTTACAAAACATGGCTTCTATTCTTCTGTGGAGTAAACTGTTCTGGTGAAGCTTATCCATCGTCATGTTTTTCTGTGCCCATATCTGATCATTCTATTCTTCTGTGAAGTAAACTGTTCAATTCAATGATCTCTTCATTAATCCCAATCTTATATCCCTGTATGACAAGATCTGCTCCTTTCTGAACATGTTATTGGCATGTTTTGCCCACATCTAGTTGGCACAAAGGTTTTCGGTGCTGCAAAAGCAAGGCTGGAGGCCTCGAAGAACCATTATCTTTTGTAGCTGGGATGCGGAAGAATACGGATTGGTATGTGTGCCTCTCTCTGCACCACATACATTTATATATGCCGGCATTTATAGCTTTAACATTGATCAAGCTTTTGTTTGTTTGCGAGATTGATACTAATCAAAGTCTACATTTATGCAGACAGGATCAACTGAATGGGTTGAAGAAAACTTGGAAATGCTTTCTTTGAGAGCTGTTGCTTATCTAAATATTGATGTTTCAGTGGTTGGTCCATTATTCTATCCCTCTGCAACTCCCCAATTAGATGACTTACTTCAGGAAACAATTAAATTGGTACGTTATGAAGTGCATCATGTCATCTTTCCTAGTAAATTTTGTCTACTTTATTTTCTTTTGGTCACAGTGCGGTCGACAATAGATGCTTATATCCCTGAGGCGATTTAAACCTTGTAACGTTTTCCTTACTATGATATGTCCAAAAAGTAATCAATTTCCTTGTCAACCGTGAAGGTTCAAGATCCTGACAATTCATCTCAGACCGTGTACGATTCATGGATCAATTCCAAGATTTCTCCCATGGTAAGTTGTAAAATGGCTTGCGCTTATCTGACTCACTATGTGTTTTCTTAGACCTAGTTGATCATGTTGTTTAATGTTCATACACAGTGGTAGCATCACTCTTAGGAATGCTACTACTTCATCTTAGTTTACTCAAATGTTTAGGGACTCTATGTTGTGATTTCTTCACGTTTACTCAAATTCTATTCCTTGAAAAGGAACAAAGTTCCAAGTCCAGCCGTGCAAAGGAAATACAGTTCCTTTTATCTGCTATTTTCAGGCTTTCTGCCCAGGTATTTAACATCCATATCCCTTAATTGTTAATATCCTGCATGAAGATTGGTCGATTAGGCAGTGGAGGTTCCGATTATGCAGGCTTTGTCCAACATGCTGGTATTCCTACAACAAATATGCATTTTGGAGAAGGTATAATGGCCTGGTGTTGATTATTCATTTATACTCGTGATTTTTTTCACAATTTCTTTTGGTGGAATGGTAGCTATTCTGCCTTGTATCACTTTAGAAGACCCTAACTTCAGGGGTCTCCCTTGGGGTGTTTCTTTCCAAAAAAAACACTTTAGAAGACTCTGAGACCTCTCTCTTTTGTATTGATTATGTATGGATAATGAAGAGTATGTGCTGCTTGACTCCTTGACTCTTTTAGGGCCTGGATACCCGGTTTACCACTCTCTTTATGATGACTATGTATGGATGGAGAAATTTGCAGATCCTGGATTCCACAGGCATGTTGCAGGTGCTGCTTTCTTTGGCTCTCGTGCTGAGTTTTATCTTCATCACTTGCTACACACCACTAAATGTAACCAAAATTATCATGTCGCAGCTGCTAGCATCTGGGGGATGGTGGCTTTTAGGCTCGCTACTGAAGAGATCCTACCCTTCAATTACGTGTCTTATGCAGTTGAGCTTGAGGTATATTGCCACCTACTGAATGTAGCCCGCATTTGGTAGGCATAGAGACCCTATCAAGAGAAAATCAACATATATACATCCTTTTCATCATGGAAGCATGATGAGGTCTGAACCTCTCGTGCTGATGGCAGGCATACACAAAGGTAGTAGATAATGCAGTTAAGGGAACGGCCGTGAGTTGCTCCCCACTGCACAAATCAATCAGAGATCTCAGAAAGGCTGCTGTCAAAGCAAACATCGAAAGAAAGGTACCTTACTTTTCCAAAGTTTACTAGCTGGAAGGGGCTGATCTTTGCACGTTGCGATGACTAAGAGAGTCGTTTTCAGGAGCTTCAAAGGCAACTGTCGAGCAAGCAGCTGGACAACCATTCGCTCAAGATCAGAGACCTCAACGACCGGCTTATGCAGGCGGAACGAGCATTCACTAGCAGAGAAGGCATTTTGAAGCAAGAATGGTTCAAGCATCTGGTGAGTGAATACTCATGGACGCCCTTTCAATGCGCTTACAGCTGATACTAATTCGCTAGTGTCGCCACTCACAGGTCTACGGACCTTCAGAATATAACGACTGGGAAACTGCATCCTATCCTGGTATAGCCAACGCCATATCCAGGGCGAAAAGAAGCAACACTTCGGAATCCTGGAAGTTTGTACAGCATGAGATCTTCAGAGTAGCCAGGGCCGTGGCACAGGCATCTGCTGTGCTTGGTGGCAGTCTGACGTGATACAACTGGAATCGTCTTGAAAGACATGTGCTTGGCTTAATCTACGGGCTAAGAATGCCCTCTGAGCCTCTCCCTTCTTGGTAATTTTATCCCCGATTGGCGAGGAAAGAGATATAGCAAGGTTAATCGATCGTGATAGGTTTATACGTGGAATGCTTTTAGCATGTTTACATGTGTACAGCGAGTTTGGAATGATGTGTATAGATGCCTGTATTAGCATAGATACGCATAGGGAGGTAACTGCTGAGGATCCATATCCACCCTTTGGGGGTTGGGAAATGCATGGAACTATGCTGTACGAGTCCATCGGTTGCCCGGGCTACTGGTTTATGTTATTCAATACTTTTAAATAAATTAACATATACCTAAAATCAAAAGTTTTTTTATGTTCTGAACTCAGTAATATTTTTTATTTTTTATTCTGTTTGATATTTTATTATGTTACTAATTTTTATGCTTATATTTTCAAATTTTCTAGTACAATAATAGGCTAAAATTAAATAACAACCAAATAACTCATAAGAGTTTCACTTTCATCCAAATAATGAAATGAGAATGATATAAATGGGAACGTATCCATGTACAATCTAAAATCAGCTAATCCAACCTTTGTTGTTGGTCACAGATAACAAATGTTTTGAAGCTATCTAAAAGTTCATGTTTGAATTGCCGTTTCTTTTTTATTCTATCACATAAATGTAGGCAATTTATATGTAAACTCTGGAGTTATTTTGACTGTTTTCATCTGGCAGAGGTGTGTAATTTATATGCAAACGGAAGGGGGTTACTTTGACTATTTTCGTAATGGCAAATGTAGGAAGTCTAGGCGCAACAGGATTTCAAGGGCTGCACACTCTATAAATCGAAAAAAAAAACGAAAGCCCTGAAACGCCTAAGGAAAATAAATGGAGGGAGTATCAAAGTGCATATCTCTAACTATATATCTAAATATTTTAAAATAATTTAAAATTTGAAACAGGGAGTTAGTTGAAACAAAATCGACGGCTACACGAAAGGTCGAGCTGACGGAAGAAATTAAGCTTCCGCGTAGTTAACCGTCTACACTATGCTAAGCCGGTTTAAAGAAAACACTACCAAACTATTCTGTCCGCCGACATAAAGATCGGGAAAGGCATCTCGGACGATTCCTGGTGCCGCCAATCTCGTCTCGAGCAGCAACCTTCTATTCTATGCGACCCCGTACCCGTAGTTGTCCTTCTCCTGCTCCATCGCCTCCGCGATCTTGGACCACTTGGTGCGGACGGTGATCACCAGCAGCGAGCAGGCTTGGCATGCCAGCCCGCAGATCATGCCAGCCCACAGACCCTTCAAGAAAAAAAAGTTCGTTGACTTCAGTACGAGTTTGCAGGCTCGCACAATTAGTCACCACTGTTTACCTTTGCGTAGAGCTTGAGCTTGAAAGCGAACAAGATCGCCAGTGGCATGCCGATGAAGTAGAAAGCCACCAGGTTGGTCAGCGCCGCTAGATGCTGCCATCCGCACCCCCTCGACACGCCTGCGCCGCGTGCGTGTCGGTCAGTCAGTCATTTCCAAGATCATGACATGAGGTCGGGATACAGTAGTGCATCATATCGATCCCAGGTCCCAACTAGCTCGGTCGATCATGGATGGCGCGCGAGCTCTCACCTGACAGGACGCCCTGTGCTGAGTCGAGCACGATGGAGATGATCACGAGCGGCGCGATGCTGCCGAACTCCGATATGATCGTCGCGCTCCCGCTGAAGAGGCTCGCCCATAGGTTGTGCCCGAACGCCAGCAGCAGGACGAAGGAGATGGCGAGGAGCAAGGACAGCTTCAGGGTCACCTTCACGGCGTTCTTGGCCTTGGCCACGTTCCCAGCGCCGATCTCGTTCGACACTCTGGTGCTGCAACGACGAGAAAACAACACGGCCCAACGTTGTGAGCACAAGGCAACAATAACTGAATCCGACAGTAAAAAAAAAACAGTGGTGAAACCGGGGTACGGGGTACCTCACTGCGGCACTGAACCCATAAGTGATCATGTAGGCGATCGCCTCCGTGTTAGTGCTGCACACATTTCGTTCATCAGAGATTGTTTCAAGTTCAGCAGCTTGAATTCAGTCTCGATCGAGACAGCAGACGAGACGACATACCACATGGCGATCAGCGATGTGCTCACTGTGGAGTTGGGGAGCAATCCGGCGACAAGGACCAGGAGCTCAAACGCCCAGTACTCCAAACTGCAACAAGAATATAATCATCCTTACGCACGTTACACCCAGCTGCAGCTCAGCAGTGACACTGACACCAGCCGCATCATTAATCAAAAAATTAATTCAAGAAGAAGCGATTATGCATAAACAAACCCCTCTTTAGTTATTATTACCAGACCATGACGGCGGACGGCGCGGCGAGCTTGACGGTGGGGAGCACGTATCTGAACGCTTCTGCTGAGAACCCCTTCCACGTCTCGCTGAACGCCCCCGACCGCAGCACGTACGCGAGGAGCGCCACGCAGGCGGCCCAGTAGGACGCCGAGACGGCGGCGGACGCGCCGGCGAGGCCGAGCCCGAGGGGGCCCACCAGGAGGCACGCCAGCGCGAGGTGGAACGCGAACGACGCGGCGGAGAAGGCGACGAGCGGCGCGACGACGGACTGCATCTGCAGGTACCGGAGCAGGCACTGCATGGAGGAGAAGGCGAAGAGGCCGGGGATCTGGGCCCGGGCGAACACCGCCGCCGCGCGGGACACACGGGGATCCTGCCGCAGGAGCAGCAGCAGCGGCTCCGTGAACGCCCAAAGCACGGAGATGAGAGCGGAGGCCGCCGCGGAGACGATGAGCGACGACTGCAGGTACAGGCCCAGCCTGATGTACAGTCCGGCGCCGTAGGCCTGACCGCACAGCGTCTCCAGGCCGCCGCTCAGGCCGATCTGGAACATAACAGCCATCCGAACGCATTACTTCCGCATGTCGATCTGTGATCTGGCTATACCATTGTATGTACTACTATCTGATGATGCAATTGCATGAGTGATTCAGGTAATACACTATAGTGCTATTACAGTATATTCTTGGTGTAGAGTGTACACGGCATTCTATATTGCTACAGACCTGATACAGTTCTTCACCTAGGAGCATGTTAGTACTAATGCAGATAGTTAAATGAATTATTCCGGCTGCTAAGCATAGGCTACGCAAACGTCTGTTATGATATGTCCTCATCAATGCCATGAAAAATCAACTGATAATAAACAGGGCACAACACAATGTACAGTTACTGAAAATGAATACTGTATCCAGAACTGAGAAAACAGCACATGCTTTAATGCCAGAATAATGGACCAGCCAACAAGATAGGTGGCCTAGGCTGTGTTTAGTTGATGAAGGGAAAAGATCTTTTGTTTCTGGGATGCGTGTTATGTGAGGGGGATGAATAGGAAAGGTGAAAAAGGAATTTTTAGGGATGCGTGTTCTGTGAGGGGAATAAATAGTAGGTGCAAAAGATCTTTTGCATCTAAACACAATACTAGTATTAATCCATTTCTGGACAGTCTTGGCAAAGAAACAAAAAGGAAAGACAATCTGTCGGATGGAAAAAAAAAAAAGAGGGAGAGAGGGATGTCAGAACCAAAAGAGATCTGCCCCATGGAGGAAGGAGGAGGAAAATGCTTACGACGAAGGCGTAGCCGGTGACGGTGACCCAGGAGTTGGCGAGCGTGGCGCCGGCGAGCTGGACGTCGCCGAGGTGGCCGGAGAACATCACGGACACCAGCGGGATGCCGTAGTAGAACATGTTCATGAGGATCATCGGCGCCGAGAACCGCAGCTGCGCCCACGCCTCCTCCGTGTCCACCACGCGGCCGAGCCACGACGGGCGCCGCCGCCGCTCCTGGTGGCCGTCGTCGGCCGCGTGGGAGCCCAGCAGCGGAACGGAGGCCATGCCGCTGCTGGCAGAGCGAGGACGATCGAGCTGTGGGCTACTGGTGGTGTGGCGGCGCTCGCCGCCGTCGGAGTCGCACTCGGTAGGCTTTTCTTTTTTTGGATACTTGTTGCAAAGGCTGCTACAATTGGTCACCTCGAGCGAGCTAGAGCGTTCTAGTCACCGTTCGTCCGTTCCCTCGTGCGGCGCGTACTACAGTACCACTGTCCCAGAGTTGTCGTGGCCGCCCCGTTATTTGCGTGCGTGTCATCATGCGTGCGTCGTGGCTGCCCAGGTTGATCAGCTGGCATGGCATGGCATAGCGGGTACTGAGCCTCTGACATACTTCACGTGCAAGCACCAGCTTTGGCCGCCTGCGTGCAAGCTGCGACTGCGAAAGCTCGACACCGTCTCGACGGCCGGTCGGGACCAGCACAGTCCCCACGTGGTACACGCGCGGTAGCTGATGGGTGGGGATACTGTACGTGCATGACTATCCTGTCGTGTTACACGGTCACAACTCACATAGCAGGAATGTCACGGCCTGGTGGTGTTCGCCGCTCGTGTGGCTCATGGCGAGCAAGCAGAGAGCGGAAGACGGGGCACCACCTGTCGCCCGGGAGGTCGCGTTCGTCATGGCCCATCTGTGTGAGTGTGACCGCGCGGCTTGACGATTGACGACGTCCCTGTCGACCTCACTCGTCCTCATGTATCGCCATCTCACGCACGCGGGTCATTTCTCTTTTTGAGAAAAAAAAAAGAGAAATGGCGCACGGGCGCAGCCATGGATCGATCGCTATGGAAAGGACGGGTCGTGAGTTGTGACGTCGCGTTGCTGTCGCCCGGCCGCGCTCCCGGCTCCGGCCTCCGGGAGACCGGGACAACGTGATACACGACGGGGAGGCTAGAAACCTAGAACCACTCAAAAAAAAAATTATAAAAAGACGCGCAAGCGTCGTTTATATCTGCATGGCACGGTTCAAATGAGCACAAATCATTTCCATATATACGCACAAGTCACTCGTCTAATTGGCTGTGACGGATTCTTCTTTTTTCTCACACCCCCACTTCTCTCTCTTATCTCTCCTCAGTGATGTGCTACTCTCTCTCGCTCCTCAATCACCGTGAAAATTTAGCATGCCATGTCGACAGGGGTCTTAATTGGATGGAATACGGAGGAGCAACGCTAACACTATATGGATAATCCCGACCAATATTCGTCTCGTATCGGTTGTCTCGTATTTTCTTTCAGAGTCAGCCATACAAGAATACCTGTCGGATACAAATACCAATATGGATAACCCCGACCACGAAATACCTAAGTATTTCATTGGATATTGAGCAAAAGCAATAAATATATCTTATGCATGTTGTAAATAGTTGTTCACTCCACTAGCCTAGATTATAACTAGGTTCTGCCGAAAAATCAAATTATTTGTTATAGCACATTACAGTCAAGTCACAAAAAAACTATCGATATATTTCAATTTTAGTACTAAAACAAAAAAAAGGAATACATAAGATTAGAACAATTCCAAATTAAGCATCAATAGATAAATTATATTTTTAAGAAAACAATTGCTGCTAGTTTTGCATTTTTCCAACTTGAAGCTAATTAGTTATACAGTTTTAGAAATAAATTATAATTTTGCTGATGTATATATAATATAATATAATATAACTATCTGAATTTAATATTTGACTATCTGGAGTATCCAACCAGATATCCAATGTTCAACGAATATTCTCTTACTGTATTCGAATCCTATATCCAATAAAACATTCAATTTCGTACAGGATATCCGAGAAAACATCCGGGTAAACAAAAAAAAATCTATGTTTCTCTGGTTTTGAACATTGATTTTGGAATATGGAACTGACATTAATGTTTGGGAAATTTTAAATTGTATCATCGTTGAAGCATGTAAAATTTATTTAGTGAACTAATGGAACTGTATATGGTATACATGGCAATGTACATTTGAGCTAACAATCTGTCTACTTCTGTTGACGTTGTGGTTGGTGTGGGAGTAAATCCCTGAGCTTATTTCTAACATCTTCTATGAACCGCTATGTCTCCGCACACATGCGCAACAAAATTAAATAATTTAGATATGTTAATTATGAACCGAGTTGTAAATAAACATACAAAGAATACGTACAATAGTGCAACGTCAAAAAAGAAAAACACCTAGCCATGCACATAATGCGCAGGCCAGTAGCATCAGCCTGACATGCATGTACGGTGCTCGGTTACGCTACCTGCTCCTGCTGGAATCACTCCTCCATGTACACAATCTTGAGGCCTCCGATCCGGACCTTCCCTCTTACCGGCACCAGCGTCACCGTCACGCTCTCGTCCCCTTGGGCTCCCAGGTCTTCCAACACCTCGCTCAGCGCCACCCTCATGCTGGTCCGGACAACCATTCCTTCCTTTCCTGGATGCTTCAGCGTCGCGAATGTCCCGGCCATCTCCCTCCCTCCAACCGGGACCTTGTAGTACTCCCTCGCGTTCACGTACACGTCGAACCTGACAAAGTCCCCGGCGTCCGCCTCGATGCCCTCGATCACCAGCACCTCCTCCTCCTGCGCCTTCTCTTCCAGGCTCCTCCGCAGCTGCTGCGCTCTCGGCGGCCGCCTTACCTCCACGGTCGCCGCCGCGTCGAGGGACACCGGGAACCTGACGGACTCCAGCGGGAGGCCACCCTTGGGCTTGGGGTTCACGCCGGGGGTGATGTGTGGCCGCGCGGTGAGCCACGGGACGGCGACGTCGCCGTACGTGTAGCGAAGCTTGTCGGCGTCGAGCACGTCGCGGACGGTGATGCGCACGAGGCGGGCCTCCTCGTCGTAGAGGAGGAAGGACGAGTCGAGCCAGTCAGGGTCGTCGAAGTCCGCGCGGCGTCGTCGGCCGACGGCGATGTCGTTGCGCCACGTCTCCCAGAGGCGGTCGATGTTGCCGTGGTGTGGGTAGAAGAGCGGGTCGCGCCCGGCCGAGTAGTAGACGCCCATGTTCTCGGCGTTTGGGCGCGAGCTGTCGCCTGTCCATGTGTGCATCGTGTTGTGCGGGGCCCACTCCACCGTCCCCGGGCCTGGCATCTCCGCGTCGCCGGCACGGTATGGCTGCCCCAGGAAGAGGGAGGGCAATGTCGCGCCACTAACCATCTGAAAGTTTGAACCCCAAAAAAAAATGGAACTTCATTCACCGGAACCGACGAAGCAAACAGGCAACCTGCTTAGAGGAAGACAAAACAAGCAAGCAAGAGGAGATATCGACCTGTCTGTACATGACACGGAGGTTGTGAAGGATCACCTCCTGATCGGTCAAGTTCTTCTCCCCCTGAAGAAAGAAATCCAGGTCAGCGACCTTTGGCGGCGCGTGGCTGGGCTCCCGTATGGGGTCATACAGCGGCGACGCCACGTCCGCGAACACCTCGGGTATCCCCATCCCTTCGGGGACGTCCCAGCTCCAGATGGGGAGCGCGAACCCGGGGTCCCCGAGCAGCTTGGCCGCGATGCGCTCGAAGAAGTAGAGGTACGCGCGGTGGAACGGGAAGAAGAGCCACGAGAAATGGATCTGCACGCCCATGTCGGGTCGACCAGCCTGCCGGTGCGCGCCGGTGCAGTAGGCGCAGTGGACGTTGGCCTGCTGGTAGAAGCTGCGCGGGTCCGACACGGGCAGCGACTTCATCAGCGCCACGGCGCGCGCGTACTTGGCCATGTGCTCGTCCCCGACCACGTGCACCGGACGCCGCGTCCGGAGCGGCTCGCCGGGGTCGGGGAAGGTGAAGTTGATGGGCTCCGACGCCGACGCCGGCGGGCAGCATTGGAACGGAGGAAGCGCGTCTGGTGGGAGCTCGCCCTTGATGCACAGCTGGTCGGTCACGATGGGTCGTGAGGCCTTGCCGGTCTCGTGGTTGGCGCCGTCGACGTCGTCGTCGCCATGGGACGACAGAGATGGAGACGCGGAGGCGTCGTCGCCGGCGCAGGAGAGGAGGAACGGGTCGAGGCCGGTGGCGGAGAGGATGGTTCTCGAGAGGGAGTGTGAGCATGGGCTGGCGGCGAGTGGGAGCAAGGTGGTGGTGGCCGCGGCGGCGAGGGCGCAGAAGAGGAGGACGCGGAGGGTGAGCAGGGTGCCGTTGCTGCTACTACTGGTCGTCGCCATGGCGTCTCTAACTCTCTGCGCTCTCGCTTCGGCGGTTCGGCGTTCGAAATGGTAGCAATTGCGTTCCAATTGTGTCCATACATGATACATATGAAGTGAGAGCGAAACGAATGCATTTTTGCGAACCTGCCACATGTGGTGGCTAACGTATCTTGGTGACCAATCACGGTTGACATTTGGCTGTCCCGTGCCGTGCTCCGTGCTTCGTGGGGTGATCTTGTGGATGCTTAGAAAGGGGACATCCTGTCAGTATGCTGGATAGGCATGGGGCTAGGGCCTGATGTGGGAACGTGCATGACCTGCTCTCTGTGGGAACGTGCAGGGCTGGGCCTGCTCCGGGCAACTCGAGCCACGATTAACACCTGCGGTTCACCGTTTCTCTTCTCCTATCGTCACTACACCAGCTGTTTCAATTTTTCTGGGCCCAATAATATTTTCGCTGACAACAATGTGGCTGCTATGTTATTTTAAATATGCGTGATCAAGAGCATGTTTGTTCCTTTCAATCAAAGCTTACAACAAAAACTCAACAGCAAATAAAATAATGCATGAGCTGGAAACGTATGGATTTAGACTGTTGAACAAATGCAGCATAATATGGAATAATACATGAGCTGTAAACGTATGGTTCTTTTCACTGCGAAGTACTTTTTTTTTTAATGTTCAGGAAGTACAGAGCACGGGTTGAAACACTGCTCAATCAATCTGCGCATGCGCTATCAATCGTAGTGAGAACTGAGAAGACAATGGACTTGCTTCGTGGCATAAGGCCGAACTGGACTCTTAAGGCCTAAGCGTCTCTTGGGCCCAAAATGGGCTTACTTTTCTCGCTGCCGAGTGACTGACTGACTGGGCCGATTGTTTTGGGTGCAGTGTCAGTTTTACGAAATTTCTTTTCAATCTCCCTATTCCTATCTAGTTTCCACGAGAAATTTGAAATAACTCATTGCCAGAGAAATTGTGAAATTCGCCAAATTCAAATTTGAAATAAACCAAAATTGAAATTATTGCATTCAAACCCAAATTCGCCAAAAAGAAAAAAATCAACCACTCTTTCATCTTTCGGGTCATCCAAGCGTCAAATAATAACTCATTGCCTGAGAACTTGTGAATTTTCTTAGACGTTTAAGATAAAATGAAATATTAAAGTAGAAATAATTAATTGGAGTACATAGAGGTATTGTCATATATTTTTGTGAATTTTCTACTTGTAGCGCGCCGAGTGAGTCCAGTAAATTTTAGATAGAGGTATTGTCATATATTTTTGTGCCAAGCGGCAAGCAGAATAGAACGCAAGCTAGGCAAACAAGCTGCACCTACTACTACTACAACTAAACCAACGATTAATACTCCAAAGTAGTACTGACATCGGTCCTCAAGCATCTGGGCCTAAATCCTTCCAGTCTTATCTCTCCTTTTTCTGTAAAAGTTGAAAGCAAAGACCACAGAGAGAGAGGACTCAGAAATCTTATAGGATTGCAGCCTTTTTCCGTTGGACTCGAGCACTTGGTCCGGTACTACGACAATATACTAATACATGGCTCATGGTGCAAAGCGTTTACTAACTTGGCCGCCGATCACACTTGTCTGAGACAAAGCTAATTTTAAGCTCTACACACACCACTAGCCAGGCCACTCCTGTTGCAATAACACGCTCACTGTTCACAGGATGAGCTGAGCACCCATTAATTTCTGTTCTGCCCCTGTGGTCCGATCTCTCATGGTATCCTTTCATCTGCAGCCGTTTTCGATCGTTCGTGTCAATGAACGTATCCTTTCATCTGCAGCCGTTTTCGATCGTTCGTGTCAATGAACCGCGTTTCATTAAACGAGTAGCATTCTGTCGCTGTTGCATTGGGCACACACTGTTTCCGACTGTGTTGGGGGTGCACGCCGGCCGCGCCTCGACACTGCCTGGTGCTGGTGGCCGTTCGGTGCCAACCCCACAACCCTACACGGCTAGTACAGTAGACGTCACGTCGCTCGGCTTCGGACGCGAATGAATTGAAGTCAGTGAACGCCCGCGGCGCGCGGTCCCTTTTGCTCGAGAGCACGAGCGCGATATGGCTGGGTGTGTGCCTGTGTGGTGGGCAACGGACTGACCGGCCCCATCGCCCGCTCATTCTCTTGTGCGCCGGCGACCAGTCAAGCTGGAAAGCAACGGCACACGCTGCTGCTCTTCCTCCTCTTGGCGTCCGGACAATGATTGTGCCGTTTGGTGCTGGCGCAGCTGTTGGAAAATGGAAATGGTAGGTCTGCACGCAGCGTGCTTTTGTGGTGCCCTGATTGTGGTTGTGGGGGTTTACACTAGCTAGCCCCCTCGGAAAAGTGTGGGAGGGAGAGGCCGGAGAGCTATGCGCCTAGGCGCAGCCGCAGCGCTTGTATTATATCGCATTGTTTTTTTTTTAGAGCATATCGCATTGTGTTCATGTGCAGCTGGTAAGCTGGTTCTGTAAAGGAGCTGATATCGCCGTATCTTTTCTTGTCTGGGAGCATATGTGCAATGTGAGAGGATTTCAAGTACTATTTGGTACTCTGTGTGTGTAACATATACGCTTTAATGTGGGCGGTTGGCTATATTGAACTCGTAAAGTGAAGTGCAATTTGCGGATATGCATGACTGGCGTGTTTTAATAATAAATTACATACTCTAATTAATAAAAAAGATCAGCAATAATTCAAGTCGAATAGTAGCATGCATGCAAGTGGGGCTGAGAGGCTGACGTGAAAGGTGCAGAGAAAAGCGCATGTGTTTTCCGTAGTATTTTACTACTCATCATCAGCTGGCAGCGGAGATATCCCTGTCGATCGGCATCGATCGCAAATTCGCAATCTGATCCACTCTCAACGTTTTTTTTTTCAGTTTCACGCCAAGATTCCTTTAAGTTTGTTCCTTCCGCTGGCCTGGCCTGGTCTAGTCAGCACCACAGTCCAGTAGCACAAAGCTCTCGCTGTCCTTGGTTTTGTTGGGATTAACCAAAGTCTACGTGGCTACGTAATTGGCAGTACCTCTACATCACATCCCAATGCATGCAACGTGTTTCACAGAAACGAAGGTCGAAGGAGACGTCTTCGAGGACGAGGACGTACACTACATGGGGTACACGAATAATCACCCATGGACCTGCCAAGCAAGCTCTGCCACTCCATATGCAACTTGCTCTGTCTTGAGGGCCCTGACTCCCTGAGGATGAACGGTGGGGCTTCACTTCACTGCCGCACGGCACGACGCCTCCACCTAGACCTAGCTTGTTGACTAATTAACTCCAAAGATTCTGTCTAGTGTTCTGAACAGAGCAGTTGAGGTGGATTACCAAAGTTTAGCGACGCGGAAGAGCTAGGAACACCAATCATTGGATCAAGGGGCATGGGGGAAAATGTTGAACGCCTGCACCTGATGGGACTACGAGAGTACTGATGAATTGATGATCGATCAAAAGATCGAAACATCGCTGCAAAATTTGATGAACATGGCTACCTCCGGAGTGCTGACAGGGTTCAAAGGTTTCTAATTCGCTTTGCCGTGGTGACGGCAACGGGATAGATTTCTTGTTGGGTAACATTGATAGCAATTTACAGCAAGTAAAATCGAGCACGTATTATGCTTCGCCATTTCTCCGGAGCCAAGCGCGTACAAAAACACGCAGCGCAGCAAAAGGGAAAACAAAAACAAGATCGACCGATCGCCAGCTCTGTACACAGCTAAACCAAGAAAGCGAGCTGCAAGCAAAATCGGTCACCAGATCTTGGCGTCAAGAACGTCCGCTCGAGCGTCGTCGGCTCCGGGCTCGTCGCCGGCGATCTTGTCGAGCACGAGCACGATCCCCATGGCGAACGCCGCGTCGAAGCCGGGGCTCACCTTGAGCACGAACACGTCCCTCCCCATCACCACCCGCGTCCCTTCGTCCACCTTCCTCTTGATCTCCGCCACCAGCTTCGCCTTCTCCCCCTCCTCCCTCGGCGCCGCCACCACGCGGCAGCACCGCCGCGCGAAGGACCCGTCGACCCGGAGCAGCTCGGGGGCCGACGGCGACGACGACGACGACGAGAGGAGCTCGACGACGGCGCCAGCGGCGGCGCCGCCGAGGATGGATGGCCGGCGAGCCGAGAAGAGCGGCTTCTGGCCGTCGGCGCGGGCGCCGAGGAAGCCCTCCCACCGCCCGTGGAGGGACGGGCGTCGCCGGCGCACGGTGAGGAGGGGCTCCCCGGCGGGGCCGAGCAGCGCGAGCTCGCCCGGCGAGGACGCGCCGCCGCCGTGGCCGCGGCCGTAGGTGTCGGCGCGGAAGGCGAGCCCGCCGGTGCGGTGGTCGTAGGCCGCGAAGCCGTCGCCGGGGGAGAAGTGCGACGTCTTGCGCACCGTCAGGACACGCTCCTCCGGCTCGCAGTACCGCGCGCCCACGATCGCCATGGCCGCTGCGTGCCTGGTTTCTGATCGAGCTCGAGCTGGACGACGCCGCGCGCGCGCGTGGTTGCGTGGTTGTGTGGTTGCGTTGCTTGCCTCGGCGGCGTCGAAGCTTGAGTCGAGGATGTTGCTGCGCGCTGCTCTCAACTCAGGTCTCTGCGTGCGTGGTGAAGACGAGGCTGCTGCTAGGAGATTTTAAGTAGGGGTGAAGCGAGGGATAGATGGCGCGGTCGGTGGAGATTTCAAAGCCAGAGAGCGAGAGAGACCAGCGTGTTGTGTTGATGTCGCCATCGCCACTCGGAACGCCTGCCACTTTGAGACGGCTGGACTCGGTCCACTGGCGAAGGTGAGCTAACAGATGGTAGCGTTTAGTCCAACAGATCGTGGTGTCATCAGATTCAGATATGCAGATACCTTCAGAGGATTAACCTTACGTATCGAAGGATTCATTCCGATCAGTAGTGGATTTAGAAGTCTCTAGCTAAGAAAATACTCCCTAGTGGAGGATTAAGAATCGGGGGGGGGGGGGGGGGGCACAGATCATCATGATTTCTTACAACTAAAGCGTATCGATCTCATAAATCTAGCGTTGTTGACCCGGATGTACAGAAGGAAATTACTAAGGTTACGAGTGGATAGCTAAGCGACCGACGACGATATATATACAGCCTGGTTGCTGGTCCATGCATGCGCACGGCACGCGCGCAAACATGGCGACCTCTCTCGCTCGTCGGCTACTCCCATCGAGAGGATGAACCACGAAGCTACCCCCGCAGCACTCGGTATTAATTACTCCTCGCTACCCAATTATCACCCAACGAAGTATAGTATCAACGCCCGATGGACGAGACGTACGAGGTGCGAGCGGAGGCCACGCCCGATGGCGTGCTGCGCCGACGAGTTTGCCAAAAGCTACGGTGATGCGCGTGCGGCGTCATGAGTCCAGGACGGAACAGAAGGAAGTGTCGGTCCGGTCGGTGCCCGCCTGTCTGATTCCGTTTCCTTCCTCTACGGGTCGCAGCAAGTTCGCCCGTCGATGGGAACGTGTGACGCTGGGTGGATTTGGGCGGACGATCAAGTAAAGCTTTGCCTCGTGGAAACGAGTGGATCGGAGCCAACGCCCCGGGCTCACGTTTCGGACTTTTTTTCGCTTCGCTGTGCCGCGGCACTCGCCCACTGGCACCTAACGATCTGACATCTGAGTGAAAAAGCTCCCCACGTGGAAAATTAATTGGCATTTCTGCTTTTATCCTAGATATTTTTTATGAATGAACGATCCTAGAATAATTGAGGTTGCACGCCAAAAGACGTTGCTCTCTGGTGGCTGCTCCGTTAACTTCCTGGTATAATATAGAGTATGCATAGTGTGTCCAGCGAGCCACCATTAGGCTGGACTGAACAGATTTTTTGAATTTCTTCTTAACTATCCGCGTTGGTGTAGTGTAGCCTAGTCGACATCAATATGGTTTTCTACATTAGTAGACATCTGAATTTTGCTTCAAACACGTTGAGACAGACAGCTTTTCATTATCCCAATCGGATCGTCCTTCTAGATACCGCAGGAATCTGATCAACATTGACAAAAGGGATGTGAAGGGATCATAGAACCCCTCCCGTTGCTTTGTTTCTTCGTCAGATGTCCTAACGCACAATATCATAGACAAGTAGCACTTCTCGACGCCAAAACTACAGTTAAGTCCAAGAGCTCGCAAATCGCAATGTTAACTCTTGGCAATGGCAATGGTAACTCAATCAATACCACAACCACAGATACTAGTACTGAAGCGAAGTTCAAAGCTGTTACGTGCGCATCTTGCCTAGTCACCAACCTCTATGTCCACTGTCCTGGTGACGTGTTTATCCTTTTCCCCCGACGCTGAGTCAGCAGCCGGCACCAGTCAACCACGTCGGCATCAGATGAAAGAAGAGCTGGAATCCTTCCCAGCGCGCAGCTTCGGCTGGAAATATCCGGTGGCAATGCACGGCCAAGATCACTGCCGCACTGGACACGGGCAACACGTTCTCCGTACGAGGTGGGGGTTGTGAGCTTGTGGCACTGTGCCCTGTGGGTCTGTGGCCGTGTGGGGTGGGGAGGAGGAGCCATGCCTGGCTGATGCCCATGCGGAGCCCACACCGTGCCCTTCCCTGACGAGCTGTGCCATTCGCCCATTTCGGCGTGGCGTGTGCGGTGAGGACGGAGGCCGCCGCCGGGTGCGCGCCGACCGCTTACGCTAGCCGGTTGGGACGGCGGCAGCTGAGAAGAGAAATGTTGCCGGTCTCCTCGCATCCACGCAAGGCCGCAACCCAACGCGACCGGGCGGTCATTTTGGTACGGTGCGTGCTGCGTCCTCAGTAAGAAATGTTGCCGGTCGCCGGCCGGTCGGGTACACCGGATTTGTGTGTTCCCTGTGACCGCGGCAACTCACCTCTCGCCATCGGTGGAAAGCGTGTGGTGGCTCCAAGTCGCCGGCGTCGGCCTCGTAGATGCAATAAAACAAGCTCAGGGGTTGACATTTCGGCTCACTCCATGTACCGTGCGCGCTGGCACCGACCGAAGCGAAACGTCCTTCGGGGGAAAAAAAAAAAAGGGAAGTTCATCTCCCACGGGCACCGGGCGCACGGCACTGACGGCACCGCGACGGACGCTTCTATGTATCGACTTGACGACGCGATTCTTTCGATAGCTATGCTTTAGGCAGAAGGCTTCTTCTGCTTAGTGCTTACAGTTCCTTCGGTCGCCAAATCACCAAATGCATAAGCCGCATCCGCATGGACGGAGAGCTTCTCGAATCGAAACTTCGGAGTGACAAGCCAGTATGATCTATCCAGGAGCAACGATAGCGTGGCTTAACCAGAGACAACCATACCATCTAGGAGTATTTACAAAACGGAGTTCGGTTCACCAAACCTCTGCTCCCCGTTCCGGGGACACCAGCATCACGCTAGGGACCCCAGCTCCGCATGGCTAGCTAGCTGAATCAGCAGCCGCGGTACACGCCAGTCAAAGAACGTCCGCGTCAGCTGCGGACTCGGGGACATGCAGTTTTGGAAATATCCTGGGCGCCGGGCTGTTCCACTTTGGAAAAAAATTTCCACGGATTTTTCTCTCTTTTGGGCAGGTTAGATCCGGGGTGACGCGAGCGGCGTCCGGACGCGAGCTTCCTCGCTCGGCCACGCGCCACGTCGCGGCCGTGAGGCGCCGGCGCGAGGACACGGAGGCAGGTGCGGGATTCTTGGGGGTCCCGCCCGCGCCGGCCCTCGTGCTAGAATTCACCATCGTGACTCGAGACCCTGCCGTGCCACCCACCGTCGTTCGTCGCGGGGAGAGGAGTAGGACCTACGATATGGCGGCGAGAAGACACAGAGGCCAGTAGGGGCGTGGGGCTATAGGACCCTACGGGACGAACGCTCTGGCTGACTGGCCATTCGAGCTCTTCGATAGTTGGAACAAGCGCGGCAGGTAAAAAGCAAAGATTATGATAGATCAACTACTGATACTACTAGATGATTAAGCACAAAGGGCACATTATTGAGATCGTGTGCAGATAATTCAGCGCAAGGATCTGAAGGCGTCCCTGCTTTGTGGAATGGGAAGGGAGAGGGAGGTAAGCGTAAGCCACTGGCGGTGTGGCGGAAGCCGAAGCTACTCGGTGCATTTGCTTCGGTTTAACGACATCCTGCTCTACATAGAGCAAAGCATTACGCCACGCGGTAGAGAACATAATTGTGTGCCTGTGAGGAATTGACCCTGACACTGGCACACTGCTCCTTTCTTCATTTCAACACTCAGTGCTACCCGTCATTGCTTCTTGCTTTATTTCAACACTCAGTGCTGCTCCTATGCGTCGCTCGCATTTCTGATGAAAATATAGATTCATGAATATTTGTAGCATAAAGCGCTCTGCGGTTGCTTTTGTTGTAATGGTAAGAAATAGGACATCAGTATATTTTGCTATACACAATTGAAAAGCTCAGTAAACTCGTCCAGCCTTACAGTAGCATTCATGAATGAACACAAACCAGCATGCACCAAAAGATTCCCCCGTCATTTGAAAGTTTAATCAGCGACTTTTATGAAGAAAAATGTATCTCTCATTGTACACGTGCGTCTTTGCAGGACGACAGACTGCAATGGACAAGTGTGGGTTTTGAATGATTGGTAATATGACAATCGTTTCAGAAAAACTGGACAGCAAAGCAAGGGAATAACGACAGCTCATGCGACCACCACCCCTAACATGTTAAAGCACCCTAGTGCCATTATCATCCTCTAATTCCCTTGGGTACAAAAACTAATGAGAAGCAAAAACTCCTTGGCACTATGCACTTGATTCACTTATCCTAGCACTAGTCTCCATCCTGGCAGAAACAGCCACGCAACCACTTTTCTGATGATCTCAGCCTGGGATTCTTAGACATCTGAGAAGAAAAAGGCAACAGTCAGAATTCCACGCGTTCCATCCGGTGCAGATGATGAAGTACAGCACTACGATCCCATGAAATAACACCATACAGCTTGACTGCAAACATATTGTTTTGCTTTGTGAACCACCAAGCATACTCGAATAACTTGGTCCCAAGTAACATTGGCATATGTGGTACTTCTACAACGGGCACAATTTTAGCATGGCACTAAATTACAGATAAACCGAGATGTTCCACATGGAAAGGACATGCTAACCAGCACAGATAAAGAGCAGAGATAGCAATGTACCATACTATGGCTTTGGCTCACTGATGACTGTCCCCACACTCTTGAACCAGCGTATGAGGTTGCGGTGATCCTTTACATAAAGCCAAGCTTGAAGAAAAGGGAAGAGCTTCTCATTTATGCTGCGGGCTTCAATGTAAAGGTGCAGTGCATCACGAACTTTCTCATCCAACTCTCTGCACATTCAAAACAAAAACATCAATACAAAGTATTATTATCAGTCACGTATCTGTGTTGAATCTACCAAACACAGCACCACCACATACAGAGATTTAGCCAATCAAAAGTTAAGGAAGACAGCCAGACAGGGTAACGAATAATTCCACGCTGGGGCTATCAATGCACAAATTGGAGTTTGTCTGTCTTATTTTTATGCATGGCACATAGCATAGGAGCTTAGGAGGCACATATGTATTTATCTGCCCCCAAATACTTTATGGCATTAGTAGCTTCACAAATTGGCTCGTCAATAAACCAGGACAGCCAAAACCAGAAGACTCTTGTTTGTGGCAACTAAATATCTGTAGCATAAATTGCTATTTTAGGCACAATGATTTATTTTACTTGGTTAGCCAAGCATGCACGACTCTCCAGAAACACTGGAGAATGCCTTGCTATGTGATGTAAGTTAGTGAAAAAAAATGGAACTGTTAACAAAGGACCAAATTCTTGGCAAACTAGTACATCTTAAATTCTTCTATATTCAATGCAACTGCTCCATGGAATTATTCCAACAAAAGGGTAAAAAATGAATTTACTTAGGGGAGACTCCATAGGTTATATGCAGCCCAAATATATCTTTTCACCACCTTCAGGATACTGAGTTATTCTTAGAGGTTACATGCAAAATCAACATGCTTTTCACAATATTTTGCACATTGCATAAAGACACTGCACGTGCGAATAAGCATCATCATCTCTTTGAGGCATCAATAACTTCACCTAGTGGCTCATCAGTGCTCGCATAACATTCAAAGAAATGATTGAAGCAGCCATTATTGCATGGACACAATATTCTTGGTTGTATCTAAATATCTTTGGTGTCACAACACAACTTGTTGTGGATAAAATCGATGCACAGGCATATATATATATAAGCATTACCATTTCCCTTAAGATATCAATAACTTCATCAAGTGGATTATCAGTCATCGTACCTTTAGATAAATATTGGAAGCAATCATTATTACATAGACACAATGGTCTTGGTCATTGTATTCAAATATCTTTAGTGCCACAACTCACAACAAAACTTGTTGCAGGTATTTCGTTCAGCATAAGGATTTCTTTTCTTTAGTCAAGGAGAGTTCACTAAAAATGTTTGTGATTTGGAGCTGACTCAATTAATGGTCTGGAGAGCAGTCACAGAAAAGTAAAATTGGCAGCATGCCGAATGAAAATCCACATGCTGGTACACCATCTGTGCCCGCTGTGTTCAGAAGTGCTCAATTGATAGCTGTGGTTGCAGCTGCGGCGGTAGTCCAACTCACCATCTGTGGCTGCTGTGTTTTTTTAAGTCAGGTACTGTTTGGGCTGCAGCTGCAGCAAAATCAGAACCGAACGGAGCACTAAAATTCTTTCACATTTAGTGACATGCAGCTACTAGAATTATGTTATACTTTTGTAACTACCCAAGTTTTAATTGGACCACAATTCGAAAGGAGATACACAAAAAGAAAGAATACCGCAAACCACTGTAGGAAGTTCTTTGTCCTTATGGATTCAAACTTAAAAAGAAAAAACTGACTAAAGCCACTGGTTATCTGAATTGTCTGCTTGAGTGTCGATTATGGTCCACATTAAGATCAAAACTATCGTCTTCGAACTCAAGCCTTCAAAAACTCGAATTAATAATAACTAGATATAGCAGAAAATGCTCCTAACTCAATTCTGTTTGCCACAAATAAGCTACAATGTGTAAACAAAATTTGTCATCAGCACACCAGGTCGCCAGTCTCCCATCAGAATTTGAAGTCACGCCTATATTGCAGCATAATTTTACTCCTCCTAAGTAATCCTACCACAGAAGTAATCAAATTCGTCGAAAATATTCCCCTCCCATGACTCTTTTAGAATCAAGTATAATATTAACAGAATATCTCAATTTCTCATGCATTAGGAAGAATAACTCACTGGAAGATGCGCCCCCGGTACTCTCCACCGCCCTTCGAAGCCATATTCCCCTCCCATGACTCGGCGTTCTTTGCCCGCAGGCACACTGAATGGATCCCAACGGCGTCCGGGTACAGCCCGCAAAGGAACTGCAGCGACTTGCCTGCCCCGGGCTTGGAGATGTCGACGTGGAGCAAGAGCTGGCTGATGGACGCGCTCATACCGCCGTCCGCGCCGGCGCCTTCGGAGTCGGAGTCGGAGTCGGCGCCGGTGGGCAGGAAATTGGCGAGCCTTGCGACGGAGATGGAGATCTCCTCCCCCGCGTCGCCGTACTCGCGGCGCAGCACGGGGCCCGATTGCTGGTCCAGGGATCCCTTGACGATGGTGAAGGGCTTGGGCGGGCTGGTCTTCGGCGGCGGCGCCATCTTGGAGACCTCGAGGTAGTGCTCCTTGAGCGAGCGGAGGAGGATTGAGTTCACGGCAGAAGAGGAAGCGACCGCCGTGGCCGCTGCGGTTGAGGAGGGGGATGTCGAGGTTGAGACCGTGCGGCGGCAGAGAGCGGCCGCTGCGGGGGCGGCGCGGCGGAGCATCTTGGTGAGCAAGGCGGGGGACAAGCGAGGGTTTAGGGGTGGGGGGAGGAATGGGGAACGATCAATCACAGATGTTTCGGTGCTGCTAATGACACGTGGGTCCCACTGCAACGATTTTTTTTTTTCTATATTTACATAGAGTATACCAAACAAGTTTTTCCCCACCAATCCCACATGTATAAAACCATGGTGCTACTATGGAGTATGGATTTATATGGTTGTGATCCGAAGGGTAAATGAAGCTTATTTCAAAGAAAAATGTGCTTGTTTTTATTTTACTGCTTTTCATGTATTTTCTCATATAAATTATTTTGATTTTCTTCTTCGTAAAATTACAGTTAAAATGTTTTTTTACTGAAGAAGAAATAAAATGATATTTTTAGCATACGATATTTTTAATTGTTTTGAGCATAATATGATATTTTTTATGGAAAGCATTGTAGTTTTTTTTTTTTTAGAATTTGGAAAGCGAACGCAAGCCTTCTTCTTCCACACCCTTCTAGAGCCACCCAGCCCACGCCATTTCCTGACACTGGATTGCTCTAGAGCCACCCAGCCCACGCCATTTCCTGACACTGGATTGCTCCCCAAGACAAGCCCAATTCGGCCGCGGTCAGAAATAAACCGCAGCCCACCGGCCCAAACCCAGATCTGGCTCCGATTCCCCAATTCGATTCGGTCCGATGGGTTGGCGTTGGCAGGACGACGACGGCGGCGACAGCGGTCCGGGCCTCGCCGGCGGCGAGGGCGAGGGGGCGCACTGCGCCACGCGCCGGGTGGTGCAATCCCGCTGCCACACGGAGGAGGTCGAGCCCGGCCGATTCGTCCGCAAGTGCGAGAAGACGGAGCAGCTCCTCCGCGACTGCGTCGGCAGGTATGTTTCCTTCAATCCGTTCTGTCTTCCCCTTGTGATCTTAGGTTGCGGGTATCCTCGCACCGTGTGAATTGATGTGCACATGAGTTGGGCGACCAGATTACGCGATACGGGGATCAGGGGCACGATTGACTTAATTAAGAAATTAATTTGTGGGGACGTCGCTGATAAACAGTATGGAATAATGGAACCAATTTCCGTTTAGGCTTACAAGTTAAAGCGGGGGATGACTATACCTGCAGTTTTACTTTTAGCCTTTTATAGGTGCCAAGTGCCAACTCGAATGGGTTATATAGGGTTAAAGTTTTAGTGCTTGTAATTTATTTGTGCTCTACTTCCATTGCACAGTAATCGGCTATTTTTTTCTAGATTTCAGGTGATAATTTTACTCCAAGATTTGTAGTAAATTGTTGTTGGTGGCTTGGTGCTTGCTCATTTTCAGTGTGTATGCATGGTGGGCATTTGTGTATTTGGGAGTGCTATTTTTACATCTGGGCTAATTAGTGAAATATTAAGCTGCTTGAGTTGTTCTTCCTGTATATGCCTGTGTCATTGTGTAGTTTGTCAGATTTTTTTTTCTCTTAAGGACAACCACGGCAGGCAAGAAGCCGGCCTGAACAATATATTGATATGCTAGAGTTGCATACAGGATTTTTGAGAAGAAAAGGAGCAGAATCGCTATTCTTGTGTGGTTTGTCAGATTCAGTCAATGCTGTTTGGTTTATCAAATATATATCCTTCTCATGGGGCTCATGGGGGAGATATAAGTGCAGTAATATTGAAAAGAATTTCAAGTTAACATGTCTTCTTTAGATTTTTGCACCTTAGCCTTTTATCCAAGAGAAAACAGCTGATACAATGAATCCTGCTTTCTTGAATTGCCCTACAAATTATGGACAACTTCATTTTCCTATTCTATATGGCATTACAAAAGTCTGCGTATCAGTTTTCCAACTTTGTCATTGGCACAAATTTCTTACTAGTTATCACTGCAATGCTTTATCTCTGTTTAGGCCCTCTGAACTTGTGGAATCCAAAACTGAGCACACTGAAGAAGATGTCACAGAAGAAATGAAAAGTGGTTCGCTTTCTCTTGGCTTTCCTACAAACGAGCCCTTTGCATTCCCAGGACTTCGCAGTGACATTGAAGCCCTCGAGAAAGGCTTGTTTGGGAGCCTTGGCAGCGTCCTAAATGAAGCTGAGCGGATGACCAATGATTTCTTCAAATCTTTTGGTTTTCCCTCTACCCATGACAGGGAATCAAGCCCATTTCCAAGACAACCTGCAGAGAGGCATATTGAGGAAGGTACTACAAAGAAGACGAAGGAGGGTGACTACTCAGAATTCAGCGGTCAGATTTCAGATGTGTAAGCAGCTGTAGTTGGCTGGCGCGTGCCTTCAGAGCTGGAACCTCTGAAGTGAGCTGTGCTTTACAATCTTAGGTTCCTTGTGTGTTTCTCTTTAGAATGAATTGCGCACTTGCGAGTTGAAGGTGCAGCTTATACTTTGCTTAGTATGGTAAACATAATTGTAGATGATGAAGCAATCTACCTGACTCTGTCAGGACTTGGGACTATTTCTTCTGGTATGGTTGGTTTGCAAGGCCATTTTGTATAGCACTGTTTGCATACCCTGCAATGAACGAGTTTGCATTCTCGCGCGCAGGCTGTGTTTAGAGCTGGTATGCTTTTGTTTTGAGCTGAAATTCTATAATGAATTCGCAACGTGTAATTGTTATTCTGATCGCAACCGAGTGGCCAGAGACAATGGTCAAACCGTGCAGCTCTTTCGCCGACCTAACCAGCGAACCACGGGTCCATGCGTTCGTCTGCTCGACTCGAGCACCCGGCGGCATACGTTGCGGCGGTCTTCCTCGTGTCATTGTGTGCCGCAGCGCGTAGGCTTCCTCCCAGACATCATTGCCTGGATGGCTGCATCGAGCGCAACGCATCCACCCTTGCGTAGCTGCCCCACCGTTACCTCGCGCGTTGGTTGGATGAAGTGATCGGGGCTGATGCTCATGTTTGACGCGTCGCGTGGCCTCCGAAGGCTTATGCCGGAGGCAGCAAAACGTTGTAACTTGTAAGTGAGTATGTCGGCTAGTGCGTGTGCCAGAAATGAAGCCTGACAAAGCTTTATCGGACTCGCAGTACATCTTTCACACAAACGCGAAATCTTGGGGTAAACAGCTAAACGCGCATTGTCAGCGAAAACTTCAATTGCTAATATATCTGCATACGGTAAATCAGTCTCCCTTCGAACTCCTCTCTATCGGAATACATTTTCTGACTGCGAAGAGTTTATATCTGTACAAACTCCAGTTTTTCAGGTGTAAAAACTGCACAGAATGTCAGCTAAATGGGCTACAACCGCTTGGAGTATCCAGATCCAGCACACTTCTTGCAAAGTATCAGCCCTGGATGAGAAATGCAGAGAGTCAGAATGGATGCAAAGCATAACACTGCAACCCCAGCTTCAGTTTCAGATCTGTTCTCTTGTACTATGTGCTGATCGAAAGGCTATTAAGTAAGGGAACATAAGAACCTGCTCCTTTGCATACACGGCACTCGACGACTCCATTTTCCACCTTCATTTTGCCATCATTGCAGAACACACACTTCGTGCCCCCTAGTTAGCAACACAGAAAAGGTATTAATAGATCATGCATGTACAAAACATTATAAGCATGCAAAACAACGTGGTGTTGATGAACTACAGTTAATGTATGTCGTTAAAAAAACTAGAGGTACCTTGCAAGAAAAATTCAAGGAAGCACAACTAGACTGAAGCACCGAACATTAGCAACTCTGACAATGATAATGGCATAATGCTGTACCAAATTTACCGTTTCCAGGGCCATTTTGGTAGCAACTACATCAATTTGTACTATTGACAATTCCCATCAATTTGTAGGCATTTAAACGCCCCCAAATTTTTATTTTTTCGGTTTAGTCTATGAACACAATGTATAGATGGTTATATAGTTCAAACGGTCAGTGCTTTCCTTGTCCGTTTTCTCCGTAGTCAGCTAGCTACTACATAAGCATGGCAATCAGCTTGATGGTATCCGGAGTCAAGGCTTCCCCACATGCCCTTACAGTGTGACGGTCAGCTAGCTCATGGTGAACTCCCACTTAGACATACGTATCTCTTAAGTTCTTAACAAGCATCATGAACAGAGCCATACACCGCATTACCATCAATCCCTTTGTTTTACTCACATTCCAGATTACTGTTTGCTGTAGGCATACAGCAGCAGCGAGACTGTGTTAGTATGAGCAGGTTAATTGCGAGACTATCACCCATTTACCCGGCCAGCGAAGGAAGAAAATAATAGAGAAGAGGCTGCAACAAAATACCATTTCCAGCGCACCTGTCGCACGGCACCGGGTCACCCTGCAACGAGGCAGCAAAGAACTATCACAACCAGAGACCAGCAGCCTGCCATCCAGCGAGAAGATAGAAAAGCCATCGGCGGCGGGAGACCTTGAGGCCGAGAACGAGGGAGAGGGAGACCGCGGATACGACAGCGGCGGCTATGATGATTGTCTGCGTGTCGATAGGCCTGAGCAGGTCGCCGCCGTAGCCGTAGGAGGCCGCGGCTAGGGCACGCGGCGGAGGTGGACAAGCGGCTGGGGACGCGAACGGTGGCGCGCCTCCGTGGCGCCGCCAGGAGGGGAAGGACGGCGGAGCGGGGGAGGAGGCGCGGGGACGGCGTGAGGAAGCGGAGCGGCAGGAGGCCGGGCAGAGAAGGGAAGCCATGGGGGTGAGCGTGAGAGCTGGAGGACAATGGGGTGACGTGGCAGCGGCAGGGGGGCGTCGTTCGGATAATTTCTTTATTTTTTTTCCTTTCCAAACCCTCGCTTTCAGTTTTTTTTTTCCCCAACGTTTCAAAGCAGGCGTAAAAGGAGAAAAGGGGCTGGTTCGGTGACACGACTTTCAAGATATACTCTGTTCGTTTCAGCATGCCTGACCCTCCGACTCCGATCACCCCTGCCTTCGCATCAGAAGGCTTATTCTGCAAAACGTGACCACTATAGCCAGTATGAGCCGCTCAAAACAACGCAAAACCCTTCTTCTAGTCAATTTGGGCCGCTCACCAAATACTGTGCCAAATGAACCAATCACAGTTGTAAACTTCATCAATCTAATGCTAGGTAGTACTTAACAGTTAAAAAGGCAACGGCCAGAATAACGACAAACGATAAAGACAACTGACGGCACTGAATCAACTGTATTTAGACCTGAAGCAGGTGCCATGAGGCTAATGTTAACAGCTTCCCACAGGACACTGCCGGGGAACACAAAAGAAGACGATAATCAACCCCGATATACAGCATCCGGGAACTTTCTACAAGGAAAAGTTGCTATAAGAACCCTATACATCCACCAAATGAGAACACCTGTAAGCCACCACTGATCTACTCTATGCAAAGCCTCCACCCTGTACATGACCAAAAACATAAAAGACTGCTTTTGGAACAAGACAGCGCCCTCATATCCAGTTCCTCTGCGTTTACAAAGCAGCACACCAAAACAACATATAGTGAGACATTGCTTCAGGACACACCCAGTCCAACTAAACATGTTTCATTTTCACAATTCAAACAAGGAGGCACTCACCATTCATCACAACAAAATAACGCCAACTTCAGTTGTAAATCTTCACTGGCTTCTCAAAAGAATGACGGTTCTGCAATTGCTTCAGTCCACTATCAGAATATGCCGAACAATATCCAACAGTACAGCTTAATGTTACAATTCTTCAGAAAAATACCTGACTGGCTAAGAAGGACCTGTTGGGGGTAGTGGCAGTATGCTCCAATCCAAGATGATGTTCCCAGCCCCCATAAATAGGTTTCTGTCTCTAAAAAGATACAAGGAAAAATAGTATACAAGTCTTCAATACTTTGATAAAAGTAGTTCTTTCAAGGATTCTGTCTGAAAAAAGGAAAATTAACCTGGAATCGGCTCAATACAATATCTGAATCTTGGAAGTATTCTGTCCGACCATATGTAACATAAGCAAATTTCCACTGATGAAAGAGACATAACATCAGATATTATCTAGTATAAGAGGAAACAGACGTAAAAGTAGAAGAACAAATGAAACAAATATTACAGTATGCTACAGCAAACTCGAGCCAAAACCAAGATGCCAATTCAAATTACATTTAGATGAGACAGTTAAAGTGGGAATGCAGCAATGCTATCCATATTAAATAAGACTATGCAGAAAGTTGGGGAGAAATATAGAATGATTTAAAATCAACAGTAGATGAAAGTATAACAAAGTCTAAAATTAGTACGTTTAGAAATTGCTCATCAGGAACTTGAAGTCTCTTCTGAATCCGCACTTTCATATCTGACAAAGTCTCACCATCACGAATTAAAAAGAAGAAAGGTTCTCCAAAATATTGAATCTGCTGAAGAGAATAAGTGGTCAAGTCAATGAAAGTAACAGCTGCTGAATCATGATGGCTTCTCAAAACTAACAAAAGTAGCAATGTGAAACATCAGAAAAATTCCCAAGGACAAAAAAAACTAGGTACAGAGGACATTTCATAATTGAATCACAATCCAAATGAAAAGGTTTTTGGCAATACCTGCAGGTTGTCAGAACCCTGAGGTAACAATCAGCTCAAGACAGTCATTTGACTACAACAGTAAAATTATATGATCTGGTTCCTCTACCAATTTTATAACTATTCAAAATCTCAATCTGCCCAAATCCTAGTGAATTGTAGGATGATGTGTGTGATACTAACATGATTATGCATCTCTCTTCTCTATGAAGAGTAAAACCATCGACATGTTAACAGGACGATCTATATCCATTGGCCATTTCAATCACCAACTTTGGTGAAGCCCTCTATTTTGTGAGCACTTTTCACCAGTGTAAGTTCATTATTAACAAAAATGTACTGACGATCCACACAAAACCTCACTATTTATAACATATTATCCATTGATATGACCCATTTAATACATGTATTTTAAGGAAGATATATTTTCCCTAGCTTCTTTGAAACGAGCCTGAAAGGATCAAATTAGTACAACGAGCCTCGAACCTCAAAACGCTTAAAGATACATACATGATTATCTTTGAAGAAGTGATAAACATGAACCAAACGATCTCGGGGCCCCAAATTTTTCTCTTCCTCAGGAACCTGGTAAAACAAGTAAGAGAAGTGTGTAAGGGGTAAGATTTAATTTCAGAAACATTATAACACTAAACGAATAGTATCTAGAAAAAATCCCATCAAAAGCCTTGTGGAAAACCATGCGGACATAGTGGTGTATACCTCTTCAATACGAAGGGGTCCATGCTGGTCACTAACTGAATCTATCTTATCTCCTGGTTGATACACCTAAAATTATAGGAGGCCACCAATCGATCAATATGAGACAGCAACTTCGTAATAAATATCTGGGTTCAAAGACACTGTCGCAAGCTAGGATCAAACATAATGACTCTCATTTTTGGAGAGGGTTGTTAAAAGTCAAGGATGAATTCCTCTCATGTGTATCTTTTAATATGAAGGATGGCTCTCAAATAAGATTTTGGGAGGATGCATGGTGTGGACCGCGGCCTTTTCGAGATATTTACCCCAACTTATACCAAGTATGCTATGAACCACATAATTCAGTGGCTCAAGTCATGGGAACTACGCCTTATAACCTTTCGTTTAGGCGTTCTTTAGTAGGGGTGAAACTTACTGAATATAATGACCTGATGGCCAAAATAGGAGGATTTAGACTATCGGATGAAAGGGACACGGTATCTTGGGACTTACATAGAACGGGTCGATTTTCCACACGTTCTATATACCTTAAACTTATGAACCACGATACACCTTTTCGAAATAAATTAATATGGAAGCTAAAATTACCTCTAAAGATTAAGATTTTCCTATGGTACCTAGCTAGAGGTGTCATTTTAACAAAGGACAATCTAGCAAGAAGGAACTGGTCAGGTAGTCAAAAATGTTGTTTCTGTAACTCAAATGAGACAATTCAACATCTCCTTTTTTATTGCCACCATGCTAGAAACATCTGGAGAATAGTTCAGACGGCCACGGGTCTTAACCCACCTAGATCTATAGCTCATATAGTGGGCGATTGGCTCTCCCATTTTGATAGCGGAAAGCGTAATATTATTCTAGTGGGTGCGGCTGCCATGTGTTGGGCGATATGGCGTTGCAGAAATGATATATGTTTTGATAATTTGAAGTATACATCGTTTTTGCAGGCTTTATTCAGAGGAGCATACTGGCTGAGGTATTGGTCGCTACTGCAGCCTGAGGAGATTAGAGGATGCATCCGGGAGACAAGTGTAGCTCTAGAGACGACTGCACTACAAGTTTATGCTTCCCATGGATGGCGTTTTAATAATAGACTCGATCCTCCATAACTTATGTTTTATTTATGTTCCTTATGTCAGTCTGCGAACTGACTTTTCTGTAATAATCATAACAAAAAACCGGGTTGCGTGCTATGCAGAGGCCGGAAACTTTGTTTCCATTATCTAAAAAAAATATCAAAAGGAAAAGACAACTTTTTATACATGAAACCAAGTGTAAAAATTAATGGGTTCACAACCATAACGCATACGTCCTTCCAGTTCCAGATAAAATAAAAAGAAACACCAGCAAGAACAGCAGCTTCTTCATGCTCGGCAAGGAGGTTCTCGAGCAGATCCAAATCAGCCCCAGAACATATCGAAGATGATGAAGAGCTGGTCACTGATACCAAGTTGTCACGACCCTGAGGCAATGACCAGATCGCTCCTTTGCCGGCTTCCTGCCGTGATGGGAGACTAGGTCGCTGGAGTGACAGAGTGGAGGTGACAGGAGATGAAAGGAGATAGATTGCCAATCAAGCTTAGTTTTCTCATTACTCCACAGCCTTTAAGTAGCCAAGAATTAGAAATGCTAACAACCTTATCTAGCTAAACAAACCAATCCTAACAAACTGGAGATATGTCCCTGAACTCGCGAACTGCTAACTACTACTGCTTGGCGCCTACGCTGGTACTGGATCCCAACCACAACATATTATCACTCCAAAATCCATTCTAGTTCACCCCATTATGCATGCCCCATAACCCCAAATGCACCAAATATTTGGCAAAATTAGCAGCTAGTACATCTTCAGTGACACCAAAAGGCAGGTGTCTATAGTTGAGAGTGGTATAACGAGTGTTCGAGAGAGGAAAAGAAAGGACTGGTATAATGCACAAGACATAGTGGTGGGGAAAGGGGGAACTGCAGGGACATGTAATTTAACTCCCTTCATTTCGCGATAATTGGCCAGTCCACACACTTAGGAGGCATAATATTTCACTAGAATTGTACTAAACTTGATCGAGAATTATCTGACCAGAAAAAAGATTACTTAACGTTTGTACCTCCTAGTTAGTTAGGTGATAGATAAACTAGAAACACAGGTGGTTTACGTGGTTAGGTCCTGTCAAAGGAACATAACATTTAAGTGTAGATAGCTCACCACCAGCCTCCCTCCCCATCCCAGACAAACAGTCCTCTGATCTCACCCTTCTCAAAAAGGTACTCAGATCTATAGTGCAGAGTTATCTAACCTCCCACCAATATCTATAGTTTAGATTTTGAGATAACTCATAAGCAATTGGCTTGGGCAAAAGGAGGCTAGGCAAGGATATGAAATTCTACTACTATGGTGATTGGTGAAGTATATTATCTGGATCCGACCCAACCATACAAACTGGCAGTTTGATTCAAGCTTTCCTTTAGAATATAGTATAAACTGTAAACTCAATTGACATCCAATTAAATGAATTACCCTGATAGTAGGACTGAAACCATTTATTCACTCAAAAATAATCAAGAAATAAATAAATAAAAAGATGTACCTTGCATATCTTGTGAAGGTAGACATCGAAAAACCGGAATTCAGCGCCATTACAAGAAAGTTCAGCCTAGTAAAAGAGCGAAAGCATGCAGAATGAAATCACTATGCCAATACCACATTCAAAGAAATATAGATATTAATGCAGCCAACCCACCTTTGACTTTAAGTCATCAATCAAATCAAAAAGAGAGTTACTTTTTGGTGCCCGCACAATGTGAAATGACACCTGACAAGAAAACATTACCTTAGAACATCATCAAAAAAATTATAAGCACTGAGCAAAATGTGTAGAAACTAACCTCATAGTTTGTAGCGTTTTGAAAAGCAACTCTTAGTGTTTTCAGACCTTCCAGTTCAGGCAGCGGAATGTCCAGTGTCTCATAATATAATATGTCGCATATCTGCTAAATCAAACGAAGCTCACATAATCTGAGGAGAAATATGAACACTTGCAAAAAGGAGTGCAAACCTGAGTATGATGCTGTAGCATGTCCAAAAGATAATCAAGGCCTCTGTATTTGATGTGGTAAGGTTTGGGTGAATGAGAATATGGATTGTGTTGAGTAAGCCGAATTTTAGAAGGTTCATCCAGACCAAGTCGATGAGCAACCTTCTCAACAACATCATCATATGTGGAACGTTTTGAACTACACGGAAAATTTATGTTACTTATCGGTGCAATATTGTAAATAAATGGAAGCAAGCTCAATTAACACGTACAGCTCCAGAGAGAAGTCATCATCTTTCGGCTTCTCAAGCAATCTGAAACGGACAACCTACAAATTATAGGAAACGATTGTCAGAAAAAAAAAAGATAAATCAACTAACAATTCAGACTAGCAAAATAAATCTAACATCACACAGGCAAACAAACACTACACGTATAAGAAAACTGATGGCATGTGAAATGCTATGTTTTAATCAGAATACAGTTTTGTCCTACACAATTATATCAGGTTACCTACTAGGAAATAATCAATGTAATTATTTTTACAACCAAATTGAATGCAGAGGCCTGTATTGAACTGTGCAATTAATAAAGATCTGTCATTTTTTTGTTGTGACAGATGCAGGACATTATTTAGGTGCAATGTAACCCATTACATTACCGAAAAATCAGAAACCAGTTAGAAAATACCAATAGCTTAAGAGTCTGCCCGCAAACGGACCTCCAGTAAAATTTCTCAAACTACAAAAAGTATCAGTGGCATTCATAAAGATCCCTTTCACATGGACAAAAAAAAAGCCTCATATGTGGTCTAATGGTAATGGTGCACATGTTTGCACACCAACATGCTAATTAGGTCAAAGCTTAAATAACAGAATTAATCAATTTCAACTGAACTACTAAGAAAAAAAAACAAGAAAAGCAGATAAAGGTGTTGATGAAACGAGAGCAGTTCCCCCAGAAAGAATTATCAATGTACCAAGTGGCATTCTTGTAGCAATCTAGAATGGAAGGACTACTTTAAGGGAGCTATCTTGCAATATTCACCGTTGTAGACTTTTGACATACAAAACGGCTAAAATTGGACATATAAATAGGTAATCTTACACACTGTTATATGGAAATTTTTTGAAGTATTTCGGAGCTGAGCGAAAGATCACACATAAATCTAAATTCAATTCGCATGTCTTATTTAAACCTCAGACCTTTTCCAGAGATTATCTGTCGCAATCTTGTCTTCTGCTAACATTAAAACTTGTCTAAAAAAAATATCCTTAACACTAACACCAAAACAGAGCTTTTCACCTTAATGAAATCAATCAGCAACTATTTACAGCAACATTCAAGTCAATTACACAATACTGACAGTTTACATAATGAACGAAGATTATTGCAGCCTCATTTTCCTTGTGTATTGTTTTAAAAAACATAGATAATATGATCAATGTCGAAGAAAGCATTTCCAATTTCACAAGCTTGGCAGTTCCAACAAAGCAAGATGTCAATGTTACGAATAGAGGACTAGATATATAGAGAGTACAAGAGGAAGGAAACGCCCCCAAACCCTAGACTACTAGTACAATGACTATTATACCCTTAACAGTCTACAGTCTAACCAACCACCATAAGACATCGCCGTTGACATGATCCATTGTTCTTGACAACCAAAAGATAAACAGAAGCACAGAATATGCAATGCCGGAACAAATTCAGTTGCATATCTTATTGATAGGTGGCACATGAAAGGAACATATGTTGTAACAGTATGCAGGAAGTATGAGACAGTAATTCAAGGTAATTGAATGAAATAATACACATGCATCTAAGCCTCATGCCATGTATGCCTGTATGCCATGTAAAATACCTGTTTATTGCGAATATACTCGAAGAAAGAAGGCACGGTAGCATAGAGATATTGATCCATTTTATCTGGCAAACAGCGTTTTTGGTAGCATATTATATCACCATCTTCAATCTGACAGCATCACATAACAGGGCATAAATAAAGCAAAGATAATATGAGCAAGAATAAAACATCAACATAAAAAATGGTACAAACCTGGCTTAAACGAAATGAAACATCAGTATCAATTGGTTCACACATCACACATGGTTCGAACTTTACTTCCTAGAGAGGTTCAAGAGAAATAAGTAGGGAGCACAGATACTTCCTAAAGGTCATCTAAATTTAAGGAACATAAGATCTGATGCTCCAGCAAAACGATTTCTAACCTCATAAAGCTCAATATCTTCATCGGATGGAAATCCAGCGATCTCATTCAATCTTTCTGCTATATCAGATGGTTTTCCTGATGCTTTCACAAAAAACTTTCCAACATATCTGTTTCATAACAACAATGATAATACCAAGTTGGTGTGATTGGTTGAACAATATATAAAGGAAGAAATAGATATAGCAGAGAGAAGGATAACCTTAAGTCTTCCTTTTCAGGATCATAGAGCTTGAAGAAAAGTAATATATCTTCTTTGGTCTTCACAGGAGGAGCAATTGGTTGATTTTCCTGTATGACTCTCATAAGGTATGTTAGAATGGTAATGAAGAGAAACCAAGAAATAGCAAAGTAACTATGATGAATTTGCAATAATTTTTTAAAAAATAAGGGACCAAAAGTGATTGAAAAGGTATTTGATCATTTCACCTGTCCAAAATGAACTTCTAAAAACAGCCTTACTTCAGAAGTCTGTAATTTGGTTACATTTGCATCTTTAAGCAGCCCAATCTGCCCAAAGGAGAAAACATTACTTAGCTGTGAATCGATATAACTGGCAGATATGAAAAATAAATGAAAGCATAGTGAAACCACCAGGATTATGGAAGACCATAGTAGTAACTTGGTTGACAATCAATAAGATAATGAAACAGATACATAACAGTACAGGTATATGTCATCTACCAGATGAATGACAGAGAACATGAGCATATAAAACCTGGTTGCTTAGTTGCATTAGCTATATATCATAACACAAGGCGTAGCCACAAATATAAGCTTCTGAACTCAAAACTGCTACCAGTTTCACAAAATGCTACAAAAAGGTACTAACTGTTTGCTTCATCTTTGTTCCATCCACCACTAAAGTCCTCAAAAGTCCACATGAAATCGTCATGCAATTGGAAAAGGCGCCATTCCTCATTGAAGACAGAGAGGAAGCACATGTGTGGACCATCACTAGAATATACTCGCCTTGCCATTAGAACCAGTGAGTGGTGGTAATCACTTAATCGAGGCCAAGGAAAAGCTAAGGAAGGCCCAGGTTGCAGGATGACGGCTAGGCAAGTGAAAGCCCACCCCTTAGCCCCAATAAAGGCATCTCCTTGCACTGCTAGTTGCTTGGAAGAAAAGTAACTCATGAAATTTCCATTCAGATATTTTGATCTTTTTTCCATTTTGAAACATCCATCGTCTATTATGATTTATGAATGTACAAGCAGTTACCAACTTATATTCTTCTAAAGAGAATAATTTGAATGTTATTCTAACTGTACCAAACACCAATACAACATTGAGAAGGGCCATTCCACTTACAGCAGTTTTTTCCTCCTGCATGGTCAATGGCCGACTGGGCCTGTAGGTACTATTCTGCCGCTTAGCCCACACCCAAAATCTTTGGGATTCTACTGGGATGCCAAATTCTTTGGAAAGCTCCCCCTGCCATAAGAACACCATGAAATTTTCTTGCAGATACAAAAGATAATAAATAAGACTATTCTTAAGTGACATAATAATTACAAAGTGTATCTCAAATTACTGTGTTTTCATGCTTAATGCACTAATCTTTGCAAGTCATGCTCAGTTATTTAAAAATGCTTATTACTTATGGATAATCAAGATTTCAGTCCCCTGCTTTAGAGTAAATTTGAACATAAAAACTAGCATTCAATTATTGTTTAAATACTGTGAACACTTCAAACAAGAGGGAAACTCATTTTTATTCTCAAACTACGCAAAGGAGCTGCGCGTCATTTCATTAAGGTAGAAGGAAAAGTACGAAGGTCTTGAAAGACCTGACGGGGACACACACACCACACACCACGGCCACTACACTATGGCAGCACCACAACTAATCAAGAGGCGACCGGAGCCTAAGCTCCCAGGGACAACGACCTGGACACAAACTCCCGGAGTTTGGTTGCCCCTGACATGCACCAGAGGCTACCCTCTGCGTTCAATGCCCTCAAAACTTCCTGGGTAAGAGGGAAACTCCTTGTTGCAGCCAATACTCGGTATTATAGTAGAAGTAAAAGCAAGGATAACATATAGTTAAGGACATCACACAACAATCCATAAGTCCCAGGGATTACCTTTACATCATTGAATGACATGCTCTTAGATGCACGGAAGCTATAAATTTTGTCAAAGTCCACAAGATCAAAGTGCACATGTCTTCCAATTTGCTCTTTCAAATCAGAGTCTCGGACCACCTAAGAAATTGTTTAAATATAGTACAAACTGAGAAATAGTCCCCATCAGATATTCAAATGCATACAATCGAGTCAAACCTTCAACGCAGTGAACATGTGAGCCTCAGCTTTCTCCTTTTTCTTGTACTCCTTCTCTTCCTGTTCCTTTCTTAACCTAACCTGGGAAGATTTCCATAATATTAAAACAAACTCTCTGGACTTTAATACTTAAATAAATGATATTGAATAAACAAGTGTTACCTTAAGGTGTTCTGATATGTCTTTCTCATCCAAATCACATACAATTTTCTCTTTGTCACTTTCTCGAATGTAAACAAGCATGTAAGCATTTGAATGCTTAGTAAATCTAATCGGAGTAGTATTCAGTCCAGGGTTGGTATTGGGGAGCTGCAACAAAGAATTCTCAGAATAACATCATGTATTTAGAAGGCCAATGGAAGCAGTTTCAGTTAGTGTTTGCAAGTATTACCTCTTCTTCACCACCGTATTGCTCCTCTAACGCCCGCTTCATGTATTCTTTTGTTACACGTTCATCATCGAACTTGTACCTAAAATTTCAATTTGCAAAGTAAATGAATTACCCATGTAACAAACCTGCAGAGGTTGCACAATGTATCGCAGAATATTCTTAGATAAGGATCAGCTGGAAAGGTTGTAGCTTTTAAAGTGAAATTTGTTTATGCGCATCTTTCCATAATGAAAAAAGTGACAAAAGATCAATAAGGAGCTATAATATGCATGAGCATATGAAAAAAAAAATTATTTGTGAACCTGCAGAGATTGCACAATGTATCGCAGAATATTCTTAGGTAAGGACACATGTCTTATTCAGCCGGAAAGGTTCTAGCCTTTAAAGTGAAATTTGTTTATGCACATCTTTCGTCTTGACTTGAGTCGCAAAAAAGTGACAAAAGATCAATAAGGAGCTATAATACGCATATGATAAAAAAAATAATTTGTGTCCACTTAAAATCAAATGTGTACGGACTTCATACAACATTAATTGTACTATCAGATTAGGTTAAAACAAGAACACGATTTAGTATCAGTTAAACATCTCTGGTAAGTAGTGAAATAAGAAGAGTTTGATTCAATTATCAAACTGAACGGTACCATTGATCAGACAGCGTTGGGCGAATAAAGGCATAGTAGTGTCCTCCATGAACTCCACCACTATGAACTAGTACACTGCATTGAAGAGAGGTTACAAATGTTACTATACGAATCCAAATTCCAAACTGCTTTGAAAAAAAAAAAAACATTCTGCATTAAGCCAGCAACTATAGAGTTGCGAAAGTAAGCGTTAATCTCACGAGCAGATATTTCATGTCAGTATGTCCACTATAGTAGTTTACACATGGAAAACGCATAAATGGTTATTAAAAATATGATAAGCATAGTTAATATATGCAAAATATCAATTCTAAAATATGTATAGTATTTATCAACACATAGTCAATATATGTAAAATGTAAATTCTAAAATATGTTGAGTACTTATCAACCCACCTGTGACATTTTCATTTGCAAGTGACAACAAAATAGTAACTATTTACCTGTGAAGAGTATATAGATTACGCACACTTCTATCCGCTTCTGGAGAAAGATATTTTCCATCATCTCTATCAAGATCCAATTGAAGTGGGAATTCATAGCGGTCATTTATCTACATCATGCAATCAATTTAATTAAACAGGAAAAAATGCAAATAACTATAAGTAAACAAAAAAAGAATCTTGAAAGTGTGCCTCAGATGATAAATATCTGCCTACTCAAACCATCCAGAAAGAACTATACTACTACCATAGCATTTGTTGTGTTGACCTTTTTAGGTTTCAAAAGTTCAAGCCAATGAAATAGCCTCAAACATGAAAGATGACAGCTGAAAGGTCAAGAATGGTTCAAGGCTCATATGATATAAAATATAGCATCGGCACAGCATTTTACCATAACCAATAATGTTCAAAAACTTAGATACAATAGAACATTAATGTAGAGTTTTCTCATGTGATTGTAAGCACCAAAAATGCAAATACAAAATATGGAAAAAGGAAATCCAAAGATAGGCGACCTTGACCATTGTATCCCGCACAAAATCATATTCAAACCGTTTTAACTGAAGTTGCAAGACTGGAGGGAAGTCGATAAAAAGCATTCCTTTCTTGGCATCCTGAAAAAAAGAGATAGAAAATCCTTTCAAATGGCAGAAATAGTGTCACACTTGTCTCCAGCGACTCTTTCCTATCAGTTCATTACTGCATCTAAATTAGAACTTGCCCCACAATGACCGAAGTAACAATTAGATAAAGCCTTAAGGTACATTCAGTAATTTAAACCAAATAGATGCAAGCCAATCAGTGACACCAAGGTTACCATGCAATTACCCCACAACAACTCAAATAAAAAATTAGATAAAACCTAAAGGTAAATTCAGTAATTTCAACCAAATAGCTAGAAACAAACCAATCAGAAAAGGCTATATTACATTATTACCATACTACGACAGAGTTCAACTGCATTGGCAAAATTTAAAATGCAAATACGAAATTCTTCTTAACTTTGACATGGCATTTGAAAGTAGTAGATATCAAGGCCAAGTTGAGCTCACCTGCAGACCATGTTCCTCAGATTGATATTTATTATCGCCTTCTAACCTCTCCACAGCAACATATTTATCAAATGATGCATAGACATCAGAACATCCCTTGACATCAAGTGCAAGATCTGCAAGGGAAAAAAGGTAAACAAAATACTTTATTCTTGTCAACTAATAAAACAATGAAAAGAAACTCCATGTTTGCCCTGGTTGCTTACCATAGAATGACTCTTTCCTAGTAGATTTGTACTCAACATTAATGCACTCAATATAATTCATATGGTGACCCTCAAATAATTTTTGTATTGCTCCTTCCACAGTAGTTCCCTGAGAGAGAAGAATAGTTGCAGATACTTGAAAGTCAGGGTTTATTTCAACAAAGTTAGATGGCAAACCTTCATCTTGTTCTCCAGCTTTTCAGAAAGAACCCTATTCAATTCTTGAACATCATGCTGCATGAACGAATCATAGCTATCCCACCCAAAAGATTTGGTGAGCTCCTTTGTAGCAACACTATTGTCGCTATGCTGAAGTTTGTAGAAAAGACATTGCAAAGCCAATGGAATGCTCCCTGAAGGTGCATCATTCTCTGTAGTAGGCATATGATATACAGCCTAAAATATTATATCAGCATCAGCACAGCACTGAAGGATCAAGTTATAATACACAAAACTAGAAATGATTCGCACCTTTCGAAAGTAGGGAATGTGATATAAAGTCTGAAGAAGAGAGTTCATGTAACAGGTAGCTCCTTGATTCTTCAGACCAACATAACCAGTCATCTTTTTCGAGTCATAGTTCCAGAAATCAACAACTTTACGCACAACAACCTCAGCCTCAATAATGCATTTATCATTCACAACATATCCTTTACTTGAATCAAATAGATCCATCAGAGGCATAAAAGATGTGAAACCCCAATCACTTTCTCGGGCATTGAAGTGGTGTGTTGCCTCTGTAGAGAAGAAAAAGGAAAGAAAATCAAATAAAACAATTGGTTTTGCTTCCCAAAACATGTTTATTGGCATAAAAAAAAAAGCAAATTTCAGGATAGATTGCAAATTATCCCAATAAAAGAAAAAGATGTTCTTTCAGTCAACCTAGAGAGGAGGAAAGCAAGGAAAGATGTTAGTTACTCTACATTGTGCAAATTTTTGATTAACAGGTCAACTTCTTTCTCCTTCCTATTTTGTTATTCCCTCCATCCCATGAAGGTTTCTTAAGACAGATTAGTGTTGTTAGCAAATGACCATGCTACCCTTGATAATTGTCTCAACCCCATTGATTTAGGCATGGAGACTGTTCAATTTCCACATAGTTATCTATAGCATGCAGATAATTAAGACCTGAAAAATCTGTTTGGGGAAAAAAGACAGGCAGTTGCTACTAGGATTGCAATCTTTTGTGGGATCTTTTGTAAATCTCATAATTGAATTTTTCATGGGATGGAGGAAGTAACTCAGCTTTATCTTCCTGTTATGGCTGGGGTTGCAAGGGAGGAAGGAGGGCCAGCCAGGGGTTTTTTGCCCACAGCCGAGCAAGAGGGAAGGTTCTTCCTTCTAATTCTTGCTTGATTAGATTGATACATAGTATCTTCTTATTTAAAGAGGTTTACTTAACCCTGAAGCAAGGGACCCTTAACCCTAACCCTTAAGCAAGGGACCCTTAACCCTAACCCTTATGGGCCCAGACCCAATAGGCCTGCTGATGCACTATTAGCTCTTCTTTTGCTCTTATTCTGCCCTGAATACTCCGAGATTATTTGTTGATGACAGTTGGAATAATTTAGCTTCCCAACTTTATGTTGAACTGAATACACATAAAAAAATGTCAACATAGCGCATAACATTGTTGTGAGCTATACTACTGTTCATGCTTCTTGGGGAAATTGTTTTACCAACCAACACACAGAGTGTCGATCTAAGATCTTAGCTACCCTACATTTTGAACCTTTTTAACCCTCCAGCCAATGTTTCGTAATTTGAAATAATCCTAATTACCTATTTTGCAGCAGAGAAAAACAACACGATATATGTTGAAACATAGTATGAAATACCAAGGAATAATGAAACATTTAGCACATTTTTTGTGTAATTTCTGATAAAAAGGCCATCATTTACTCCAGGGATGTTGCAGGATAAGAAACATTAGAAACATGAAAAAAAAAGTTAATGTGTCTATCTTCATAAATAATCAGAGTCAAATTCATGCTGAGTCACTGATTTAGATAAATGTACACTTGCATTCACGCGAAAACTGAAAAGAAAGCAGTAATATTGCTAGGAGCACTGAAGAAAATACTGTACATTTTACATCTGATGCACAATCAGTGTGAGCAGGAAGAATACCTTTTCTTAATGACATTTTGCTGTCTAGTTGGTTTATCACAGCAAGGCTGAATTGTGCATACCTACTCCAGCCAATAGGCAAAAAGTTTGCATCAGCAACATCCAGGTACATTGAAAGCTGATCTGTATTATTCCCTCTAGGGAAGACCAGCACTCGCCTGAAAGGAGGTATTATAAAGCACTGAGCTAAGCACTATAAGTAGCTAATGCACAAGGGAAGCAATGGGAAGTTGCAATTGCCCACCATTTGTATCCTCCGACCATAAAATCATCAGAATAATACTTTCTAACATTGCGTTTGAAGAAATTTTCAATGGACCATGTAAATCTGGATGTAGAGGGATCTGGCACGAGTTGGTTCTCAACAGCGGATGAAGATTCTGCTAGACAACCGAAGAAACAAGTGATCAGTGAAGTAAGGAAAAAACAAGAATTGTACTTCACTCAGTGCATCATCTGTCAAAAAAAACAAAAAAAAAAACTTAACCCAACTATGCACACTCTGCCCTTATTAAAAAAACATGCCTAGCATTTTGATAGTCACTCTGCCACATCATAACCTATATATCTAACAGCAGACACTATTAACAACGAGAACTAGCACTGATCATTAACCTAACAAACACACAAAAGTTGACACAGTGAACATAAGTAAAATACTCACCGCCACCAGTTGCATGGTGAACAGAATGCATGCAAAGTCACATAGTATCTCTGATCTCCATCAGATGCTCTAGTTAAATAACCTTTCTATTATCATTAGTCTCATAAGTGTGAGAAAAACTGCAGTAGGCCAGTAGCCACGTATGGACTTACAGCATTTGAGCATACACTTTGCAATACTCGGTTGTAATTCCATATGACCCGTTTCAAAATAATCAGCAAAGGTGACAAATGAGTATGAATTATAATCATGTGGCTCTTGAACATTCCATGGTTCAATAATTTCTGTTCATCTAAAAACACAGAAGCAAGACAACACCCAACAAATAATAATTCACAATAGACACAAATATTGTAATTCATCACAACACAAAGGTAATGAAAAAATCTTTACAAAATGATTAATCTTATCTGTAGGGTTTGCCAAACCAACCGTGCTGACAACTATTTCAATATCATGATTAAACAGATATATAAGCAAAGGAATGTTTTTTAGAGTGGCAGCTAGCAGGTATCAAAAACTACGATCGTGAAAGAGCAGTGCTATGGCGCTCATAGTCACCATGGAAAACAAGAAAATGACACCGCAAATACAATGTATAGCCAAGACAACCACTAGATGGTACTACATCAAACGGTGCTATGTCCAAGAAAACCCCAAAAAGGCCAATGAAAAAACTCACCTTCTATCGGTTGCGGACCTTCGACAACATCCTGCTGCTGTGGACCCTCCATCAGCGGCTGGGGACCTTCGACGACATCCTGCTGCTGCGGACCTTCCATCGGCTGCGGACCTACCATCGGCTGCGGACCAAGCATTGGACATGAGTATACATGTGTACGCCCAATATTTTTTGCAAACAAATCGAGGTTAGCTGGTAAGTCGTATAACTAGGTATTCGAATACATCTTACATTAGGGTTTAGGGTTCTTCATTTTGCACAGCAGGAAGAGAAGAGAAGGTTCGGACATACCTCGTAGCTGCTCGTCGATGGCAAAGGGCACGGTGAAGGCGTCGCCGATCGGCCCCAGCAGTGCTGCTTGCCCAGTATTCGCCGGCGGAGGAGATCGAGAGAGGACAGAAACAGAAACAGAGAGAGGTGAGGGGGGAATAATCGGAGAGGCAGGCCCTGTTTGCAGCGGAGGGGAAGGGAGGGACGGCGGCGACGGCGAGGTGGGGAGGAGGGACGGCGCCGGTGAGGTGCAGGGGATGGAGGGCATGCGGTAGGGGAGGCGGCGGGAGAGAGACAGAGAGGAAGGGGAGGGACGGCGGCGGCGACTGCGTCGGTGGCAAGGTGAAGGGGAGGGACGACGGCGAGGTGGAGGAGATGGGAGCCGGTGAGGTGGAGGAGATGGGACGGCGTGCGGTGGGGAAGGCGGCGCGCCGGCGGAGGAGGGAGGCGACTGGAGGAAAAGGAGGGGCACGGAGGAAAAGCGCAGGCTGCGCAGCGCCCTGATACGAGGTACACGGGACGCGTACCCCAAAAAATAAGAAAATTTACAGGGTGTTTGATCCCAGCTAGTAAATTTTAGCACCGCTAACCTAAGATGTTTGGCAAGTATTAAATATATGTTATATAAATATATATGTGCTAATTACAAAACCAATAACATATATAGATGTTAATTTACGAGACGATCTATCAACTAATTAGATAGGCTTAATAATTTCGTGTTTCTGTAATTAGTTTTATATAATTAGCTCATACTCCTATTTAGTTGCAATACCCTAAAATTTACCGCTTAATTATTGGTTAGCAACAACACCATGCAATTTTCTAGAATTTATTTGAAGTACAAATTTAATTAGTAAGATATATTGTTTCGCTAGGCATTTAAATTTCTTTTATGAAAGGAAACTAAAACTAATTATATGTCCACATATATTTGTTTGATGCATTGATAGTTTCATACTGGAGCGTATTATCTTGATTGTTGAACTCATTTTTTGATGAGTTAAAAACTGTGGTGTTTTTTAAAATTAATTGCTTGATTTCAAAACCCCTCAAACCTTCACTAATCCTTCTTTTATCTCTTTGTCAGCCCAGCAGCTCGCGCTTGCTGGCCCAAACATCTCTTTCCACAGACGAGTGGACCCCATATGTCATCTCCTTACTTTGTCCTTCTCCGACCCGGACTCAAACCAAACTTGGGTCCGCCCCCTAGGCGTGTGTCATCCCCGCTTCGCGCGCAAGCCAGGCCCCTCCCTGCCTATAAGCCGTAGCCGCGCCTCCTCCTCGAGCTTTTTCACCACCAGACCTTAAGTCGCAGCGCCATTGAGCTTGCACCACCGCCCCAACCCTAGCTCGTTGCCATCGATGTCGTCTTCCTCGGTTGACGCCCGTCACTCGCCAAGAACTTGTCCATGAGCATGGTAAGGAGGATAGAAAGCCCATTGATCGGCCCTTTCTCGTTCTCTCGCTCTTTTGTGCCGTGTGCGCCTCACCATGGATGTTGACCTGCATGGCTCGTCGTCAGCCGTCTCCGACGCTCAAGGTTCGACAAGAACCGCCAAAACACGTTCCCCATTCTCCAAGCTTGCTCGAGAGCTTTGAATCACTCGCAAACGGAGGCCTCTAGCCTCGGATTGGCCTCGCTCTAGCAGCCGTCGACAACGACTTATACTCACCAATTGATCCACAACCATCCGATGTTGGATCAACGACGCCCTCACTTTTTGTGATAGAGACCCTGTAAATTGTGCCTATAAACCCACCGTCCATCGTTGTTCAAAACTATTTATGATGTGATCCTTTTCCTTGCGTTTAACCTCATGATCTTATTCAAAATAGATCCCAGAGTCTTTGAGGCCCAGTTTAACCCTTTAGCCCTCGAATTTCTATAAGTATTTATGTTTTTAGCCCTCGAGATTCTATTGAAAAGCCCCTGAAGGTTTAGTTTTTTTTTTGCTAGTCTTGAACCTTGTTTAGTGCATGTCTTCTCTGTTTTTAGCGATGTGCATATCTTCTCCGTTTTAACTCTGTTTTTAGCGATTCTTACGTTCATGCGATCCTTGTAGAGAGTATGACATGTTTTGGACGCTGACTGAGGAGGCGAAGCTGCTGATGAGGAGCAAAGAGAAAAGGAAGGTAGGACAAGGGCATTTTGGTAATTTTAGGTGGGTAAGAGGGTGAAAGCGAGCATGGTAGGCACGTCGGCAAAACTGCTACCACATCATAGCAGTTTGGGCTCAAGAGTGTAATATGTTTGGTTTTGACGGTTAAATGGTCTATGCTATCTAGGGTGTGTTTAGATTAGGAAAAAATTCCCCAAAAATACACTGTTTACCAAAAAAAACACTGTAGATGAATAATATTATGTTAGTAGGAGAGATGGAATGAATAGTGAAAAGTTGGATGAATAGTGAATTTTTGGGGAATCTTTTGAAAACTAAACACCCCCCTAGTTATGTAGTTTTAGGGTGAAAAACAGACAAACATGATTGTTGAGGATTGTAAAACGAACTTTTCAAAAAAAAAAAAAAAGGCATGCCCACATGTTCAATGAAAATAAAACTTCAGCGATGCTTTCATGTCTCGTCTCTCTATATAGTCTGTCCAAGTACAACACTAATGTCGTTTTGGATTCCGACATGTGTAATCTGCTAGTTGTTGCCTGTTGGGACTGTGCTGAATCTGCTAAGGTATTGTCTCAAATTTGGCCTCGGACTCTAGTCCGCAAGAAAGACATATTACACCAGCCCATATTCAACATCAACATCTGCGACAACAACGCGCGGTGTATCGACGGAAGCCAGGTCCAGTCGTTACCTTGTTTTTGCAGGTCATCTTCTCGATCGATATCTGATATCTCGTCCATGGGCGCCGGCCTCCCAGACGAAGACGAGCGCGGCTTCGTGGAGAGGCACAAGAATAGCATCGTGTCTGCATTACTACTACCCATTGCCTTATGCTTGCCGTTCCTGCTCCTGATCGTCTACGGCTCCGTCCCTGACCTCTTCCCGCCCGAGTTCTGGGTGAAACTGCGCGGCGTCGAGGGGCTCGACCGGAGCACCGACGCGGCGACCGCGCCCACCTTCCACATCACCCTCCGGGTCAACTACGAGCGTCCTCGCGGCAACCATGCGCTGCTCTGCGGCGAGGGGGGGCGTTGTGGACGTGGCGTACGAGGGCGTGCCGATCGCGCACGGCGACCTCCCCGAGTTCTGCGTGCCCGCGGGGATCGTCGGCTCGGTCCCCGTCGTCGCCAAGAGCGAAGGGCTGGGGCTGCCCGACGAGCTGTACGAGCGCATGGAGAGCCAGCGGCGACTGCACGAGCGCGTGCCGCTGGTGGTGCGCGTGCGGTTAGACAACTTGACCAGCAGCGGCGGGTCACCTGTGGTGCTGTGGTGCACGGCGACGCTGCATGGGCAACCGAAAGGGCCATTCATCTGTCCAATGGTGAAGTAACTTTTTTTTTTCTTTCAGGCGGCTCCCATGGTATTGGTTGTACGGGGCCGGCAGCTGATCGACTCCTGAAACACACACCTGCCATGATTCATGTTTTATAATCCTTTTTTATTTTAGTGTCTTCATGTGCCGAAATATCCAATCTCGACATCCCTCTCGGCGGTCCTCAGGATAATGAACAAATGGAGTATAGTACTAATTTGATAGTGAGCTTATATTTCTCTGATATGGACTGCTGACAACAAATACCTCAATGCCTAGTACTAGCTGGGAATAGAGCAGGGCCAAAGGATAGTTCGCAAGGGAACTAACTTTGTTGTCGTGAGTACGTACTGATTTTAAATTATTGGCTACTTTTTTTTAGGAACAATTATTGGTTACTGATTTTTTTATAAACGCTTGTGCATTACATACATGCATCTATACTCTAATAAAAATCTAGAATCAACAAATGAAGGAAGCAATAAATAAAATGCACATGTTCCATGTGTAATAACAAGGCAAGGCACGAGAGCTTTTTGCAAGCTAGAGAAATAGATAGAGCACCAAATGCATTCGAGAAGATAATACATGTATCACCGTCAAGAACCGAGCTAGTATTTGGCATCTAAACCGCTGGTATAAGAATGTCGTGTGGTTGCCCGAAAACTTGGCAGAGAAATGGCCCCTCCGGTTGCCCATGCAGTATCGCCGTGCACCACAACGTCAAAGGCGAGCCCCGGTTGCCGGTTATCTCGCGCATCCGCACGTGCACCGCCAGCGACACGCGCTCGTCCCGCTGGCGCTGGCGCTCCATGCGCTCGTAGAGCTCGTCGGGCAGGCCGAGGCCCTCGCCGGCGGCGACGACGTGGACCGAGCCCACGGCCCTCGGGGGCACGCAGAAGTCGGGCAGCTGGCCGTGCGCGAGCGGCACGTCCTCGTACGCCACGTCCACGGCGTCCCCTCTGCCGCAGACTTGCGAGCCGCGGCCTTCGTTGTTGACGCGGAGGGTGAAGTGGAAGGTGGGCGCGGTCGCCGCGTCGACGCTCCGCTCGAGCCCCTCGACGCCGCGCAGTTTCACCCAGTACTCGCTTGGCGGGAAGTCCGAGTCGGAGATGTAGCCGAAGAGGAAGGACACGAATACCAAGCTGAGTAGGATGATGGGTATTGCTAGCTTGGCAATGCTCTCTGCCCGCGGATGCTTCTCAAAGAAACCCCGCTCATCGTCGTCGTCTTCCAAGAGCCCGGCGGCCATGGATGTCGGAGGAAACGTACGATATGTCGATATGCGAGCGAGGCTTTGATGGACACATATTGATATATACCTGTCTTACGACGTCTTATGCGGACTAGACCCGGACGGAAGAAGCCGTAGATGCCAAGAACTCAAAATCCAAAACGGTATCGACAACATATACATCGATGACGACACCTAGTATATGTAGTTGTTGTGCAATCTTCAACTTCCCACCTCCGTGTCGAACCGATCCTCCTGTTTCTCCTACTGACAAACAAGTAGTACGTAGTGCTGAACAAACAAACAATGGGTCTGGGCATCGACCTCAACACGGCGACGGCGGAGCCCTACCACGCCATCAAAGTCGACAACCCGGATCAGGCATCATGTGGCCGGGGCCGCCGCCGCGGCTGCTGCTCGGCCGTGGGGCCCCCATCCCCCGAGAACGATTGGGCGTGCTTCGTGATCATTATAACCGTGAGTTTGCTTTTGGTACTTGCCATCGTCGCCATAGCTGAACTGACGTACCATGACCCTCCTACTCCGTCGACCTGACGGGCTACGATGGCATCGACCCGGGCGGCGCCGATCGCATCGTCTCGCCGTCGTTCAACGTCACGATCCGGATGAACAACACCTGCGTGGACAGCGCGCGCGTGGCCGTCGTGTACTCTGGCGTGGCGCTCGGCTGGGCACGCGTGGAGCCGATGGACTGCGCGGAGTGGCGCTGGACCAAAGACCTCGGGGTGGTGGCGAGGGGAGGGGGGGGGGGGCTGTCGCGCCGCCTCCGCGACCGCATGGCATCCGACTGGAGCTCATCTGGCGCGTTGGAGCTCGATGTTAGCGTGGTGATGTACCGCGTAGGTGGTCAGATCGGCACAGATATTCCTCGGACGTTCGACGGCAAGGTTAAGATGATAAGAGATCAGATGAACGATCGACTGATTAGCTAGAGGGACTCTGTTATGTGTGTGTATTTTGCTTATGGATGATGGACCGGCAACATTTGGTGTACTTTCGCAATTCTCAAACAAATTGCGTCTAATATACATAATTGTCATATTCCATCGAACTATTTAGGTTTTGCAAGTTTTGCCATGTATATTATCCTCATATTCTTGTATTGATTTCGAATCACTTAGCATTATAATTCATAAAGACGAATTATATATGTACTTCCTCACCATCATGATTTGATATTATTACTTTTTACAGAGGAAGTTTTAAAGCAAAATATTAGCAAAGGCACACTTGCAGCGCGCACGTGATAGAAAAGGTATATCTGACGGGTAATGAATCAGAGCGATTAGAAAAATATTTATTATTTGGCATAAATACTCTCCAACTCATAATTTTGAGAGCTCTTTTACGGTGCCTTATACTACTATATGCGGTAGTATGGAGTATAGATGAGATAAAACCATCCATTATTAAGGGTAATTTAGTAAAATAACATATGCATTAATTATCTTTCATAAAGAGAGTAGATTTTTAGTTTCAAAAATATATTATTGTGACATCATTTTTGTCCTTTTCCCATAATATCCCTATACTACCCATAATACTAGTGAAGCTTTTAGTAGTATACAATTAATTTTGACCATCGGATGTTTCTATACTAGTCATTTTCGAGCACTAGTATACGCCAGTATAAGGCACCGTAAAAGAGCTCTTTTTTATGGGTTTGCAGTACCACGAGCCCTCCTACTCCGTCGACCTGACGGGCTACGATGGCATCGACCCGGGCGGCGCCGCCCGCATCGTCTCGCCGTCGTTCAACGTCACGATCCGGATGAACAATACCTGCGTGGACAGTGCGCGCGTGGCCGTCGTGTACTCTGGCGTGGCGCTCGGCTGGGCACGCGTGGGCCGATGGACTGCGCGGAGGGGCGCTGGACCAAAGATCTCGAGGTGGTGGCGAGGGGAGGCGGGGTGGGGCTGTCGCGCCGCCTCCGCGACGGCATGGCGTCTGACTGGCGCTCATCAGGTGCGTTGGAGCTCGATGTTAGCGTGGTGATGTACCGCGTTGGCGGTCAGATTGGCACAGACGATATTCCTCGGACGTTCGACGGCAAGGTTAAGATGATAAGAGATCAGATGAACGACTTAGATTGGTCTGTTAGTCCTGTGCTCAGTGTACATCATGATGGACATGCAACATTTGGTGTACTCTAACTTGTCAAACAAAATACATCTACAATACATGATGGTGCTTGCATTCAATTATTAAGTTTCTGCTATTTTCATGAATTATTTTATACCCCTGCCTTTTTTCGAAACACGGTAGAGATGTAGACACTCACGTATACACCGGTACAACTCACCTAATGACCATGCCTATGTGAGATACTGAGTCGGCTGATTTTAAGGTTGATGATAAGTCGCCGAGGATGACTAACGTAACTGTCAATAACCATATGACACCTACTACTAACAATAATGTCAGTTTTCAAATAAAATCTAGAAAGAATAAGAGCATCCATACTAATTCGATGATTCAAACCACAACGAATATGTTTAGGGATGGCAATCACACCGGCGGGTGTGGGCACAGGTGCAATATTGCTCCCACGGGTGTCGCAGGCCGGGGCCTGTGAAGGTAGAGGGTCGGGCGCTGGCGACAAATTTTACCCGCGGGTCACCCGTGTGGCTTGAAGTATATGTGTGTCTATGTTTTTTCCTTTCAATTTTAGGCATATTACGAATGTTTAATACAAGTTAATGTAAAGCTTACAATAACTTTTATGGATTATATTGTATATCTATTGATTATTTTCTTTGTTTTTATTATTATACATTTTTCATTCATTGTGTGAACAAGAATTAACAATTTTGCACTACTTTCTTCTCAATTTTGATTTTTTTTATTGAATGTTAGCTTCTTGTTAACGTACCCGCGGGTGACCGAAACTCATAAGTCAACCGAGGGTGTGGGTGTGACATTTCACCCACGGGTCTCCCTAAGGGCGGGCATAGCCAAGTATCGCGAGTGTCGCTGAGGGCGGGTTTTTGCTCCACCCGCACCTCACCCGACCCGTTGCCATCCCTAGACATGTTCCGCTTCTGCATATATGCTGCAAGTAACCAAACAAGCATCCATGGCTTGATAATTGACACCAACTAATTTGAAGGTCCTTCTCACTCAGATTTTGGACCACTAGATCTAAGAATGGATAGCTCAGATATATCCTCCCCAACCTCCTCTCTCCTCCTGGTGGACCCGCTACCTTTATAGAGGGGGCATATTTTTTTTATAGGAGGGAGAAATTTTTTATAAGGAGGGAGAGGATACGATGGAGAAAGAAGGATGGATTTAAGCAATCCATTTCTAGTTTCAATGGTCTAAAATCATGGTGAATAGGGCCTCTAAATCACTAAGTAAGGGATAACTTTTCTCTAAAACCAAGATACGCCCCAAAAGCAACTCGCAAAGCTACACATGAGCACCACTGACTCCTGAGTCCTAAGACGCTGCAACAGAGCTAGCCTTTGTGAGGAAGTCCAGCCGATATAGCTGAAATGCTTCCTTGATGAAGATTGCGACCTTCTCTGTTTTTTTTTAATATGTTGAAATGCATTCTTTATGTTCCTTCCGAACGTACCACCATCACTAGGTCATAAAAGCCATAGAAAACCCTTTTAAGTTTTTATCCAATTTACTGTGTCATTTTTGCTCAAGATTTACAAGTGTATGTTATCCCACCCCCAATAATGTTGCAGGATAAGTTAAAAAAATAATGTTGCTGGGTAAACTTTACCGATTTTGACCATTGAATGGAGAAATATGAATACCACATTTGCGGTCATAGGGTTTTTAACTTCATATATCTTGAATTCTAGATGATACTATGGCCTATAGCAATATAGCACGCCACTTTCGCCGTGCACTTCACACAGCGCAAAGCCGCAAATTACCGAGAGCACAGAGCAGGCTGCGTTGACGTTTACGAATAACTGGAAACTTTAGGGGGCAAAATGTAACTTGTAAGGGTGATCATTAATTAACCAACTGAAGACTCCGAGAGTCTGCAATTTTGCCTTCACGCTTGAACCGCCTCCGCCGCCTCCTGCCTTCCCTGAGTTCCCTCGTCGACTCCTTGAGCATTGCCGTCATGTGGATTCTGGCGGCGAGCCGAGGCGCCTATAAATACGTCAACCGGTCTCCGCTGGCGCCGCGATTATACTTCGAGGCGGAGGCAGCAGGCAGACGCGGAGGCGGAGGTGTGGCTGCGGCGAGCCGGCAACTGCGGCGCCTAGACGCCGCCCTTCTACCTTCGTCCGGCTTTCGCTCCAGCCGGAGATCCTGCTCCCGCTGCTTCTCCTCCGATTCCGCAGGTTTGTCTAAATCTCCCTTTGCGGGATGCAGTTTTTGCTTTGAACCCGAAATCTCTCGCTCGGACGAGATGAATTAGCAATACGGCGTCCTAATAAACCTGAAAAAACATCCTAACCGAATGTTTTCTGACAGTGTTCTGCAAATTACGTGGTATTTGTCATCTTAGAAGCATGAGTGCGGTGGATTATGTACCCAAGGGATCGTCTACCTGACTAGGATCGTATGAAAAATGGTTTAAACACGATTTCTTATGAGTCCTATGCTGCCTTCTCTATTACAAAACAGCAATCGCCAGATGAATTCAGCCCCTGAACAGCACCGACCCAAACCCAATTCGACCTGCATTTACACAATCGTGTACGAAAACAAATAGTGCATTAGTGCTGCATCACATCATTCTCGAAGACTGCCAGACTGGAGGAGATTGCCTTGCAGGCCAACGGGTAGATAGTGAGCTACTAGTAGAAGCTGTCTCCTCCATGCTGGTCTGTGGGTTGGCATTAAGACATGAAGACACTCCACCACCATGCTATCAAACTGTCGTGTATGGTCTGTAACTTAAATATACACAAGTCTGCTTTATTAGATCTATACAATGCAACCAATTGGACCCATGGGGCAATGAGCCAAAGTTTGATTAAATTGTTGGGCCGGTTTCAATATTTATGCTAATATAAATGGCATTCTTCGAGCACGATTTTTAAAGAAGTAAGGAGAATGTACGATCTATGTTATCTACCTAACTTTTTCATGGCTGTATTCTTTGTTCCAGGGCATGATGGGCTTGGTGATGGATATCGCTGGTAAGTAGAACAAATATTTCAACCTTTTCACACCATAAATTTTATTCTTATATATTTGTAATCTTATTTCAGGACATATTGTTTCTTTGCTTATCACATTAGCGACCATGTAAGTATTTCTACTTTGTTATTTATGAGACATTTAATTGTGTGCCGCTTGTTATTGCAACTCATGTTGATGAATACAAACACATTTTATTGTATAATGTCAATTAGATATGATATAAGAGAAAACAAAACTCTCAATCTGACATTATTAAATTGTTTCTAATTTTAATTCTAACAATTCTTTTTTTTCGATGGAAAAGGAATCGATGGAACATACATATTATGTGCTGTCATGGATTCAGGATAGGCATCACCTCAAGAATATGAATTTAACATGAATTCAGTAATATGAATTTATGATGGATTCAAATGCTCGTACTTGATTCTCCTATGTGCTATATGTCTTCGGATCAAAATTATTTGCTAGTTTTCTATTTTTTTGAAATACTAGCAATATTACTAGAAGAGCACCAAGAGGTAAAGGGAACACATGTATTTCCTTTTTATTTTACCCATTGCTATTGAAGTCTGACTCTAGTTTATTTTAATTGGCATCATCTTGCACTAATACTTTCATATATATGTTTGCCAAAAAAATGTGCATATGCTTTCACAGACCAAGAGTTCGGAAGGTAGTGCAGGTGGATGATACCAGTGATGACATGCGCTTACCACTTCTGCAAGCGTGTCAGTGTGACCGTGGTGTCGCGGCTAGGAGATACCATAATTGGCTTGCAGCAGCAATTCTTCATAGTTTGACCACGATCCTCTACACACACAAGGATCAGTTACTTGTTAGAGCTTCAGAGAGCACATGGATGTTACTTTTCAGGTGTTCAGGTTCTTTGATCATCCTGTTTGTCACCTGTTGATAATGTTGGTGTGGCATTACCCTATTACTGAGGTCAGATAACGCATAATTTAATGTGTAGATATTATATTTTGTATACTTGTAGCAATAAAGTAGTCTGAACTAACAATAACATATAAACTTTCCCCTAATTTGCAGGTAACAAAAATGGTCTTTGGCTCTATCTTCATATCACACCTGTTGATTGTGTTTACTGACAATCTTTGCTTCGAGAATACAATCATATTGGAGCTTATGCTTGTTCCCCTCACTGTCTGCATGCACACCCTGCGCTTTGTGAGCCAGGTTCGATAGTTTAATCAAGGTTTAGTTATTTGTTGTAATTTCACTTCATAATTAATGTAACAAATAGTTCAATCGAAAGTTAATGCTTATTCTAAACTGCTATGGAAAATATATATGCTGCTGAGGTTTTGAATAGGCAATTTGTGTTAATTGCTATTTGGACCATAGGCGTATATATTTCTAGTGGTTTTATAATGTTTCACATGTGCGTGATTTCCTATAACAATGCAGGGTGCATCCACAAAGATTGAAGTGATACCTTTGTTAGTTGCAGTCCTGGGGGTCTTTCCTGGTATTTTCTGCATCAGCACACTGATAACTGAATTTTCAAAGGATGACATACACAACATAGCATTTAAGGCAAGTAAAAAACACTATATATTAACATAAATCATTGTAGATATCATATTGATTTTTCTTTTTTCTTTCCTTTCCCCTTTTGTAGATATCTACTCTTCTGGGTTCAGTTTTCAGACTTTTAGATGTCATATTCATGTGCTGTCACCCAATAAGAGATAAGACAAACTACTTCAGAAACAGACTGCAAGAATGCTTCGTATGACAGAGCCAGGTGAATGCTTCGTATGACAGAGCCAGGTGAATGCTTTGTATGACAGCCAGGTGAATAACTTCTGTTCCATTTCATACAAAGCGAAACGGAATGATTTTATCACAATGACAAAAAGAAGAATTATGCACCCATTCGACAAGAGAAAAATGTTGATAACCATTATACCATCATGAAATTGGTAGCCTTATAGCTGAGCTTTTAACACATCAGATACATGTGAGATTTTAACCCATCAGATACATTACCTTGCATTTGTTGAGCTTTTAACACGTCGGATACATGTGAGCTTTTACCTCATCAGATACATCACATTGCATTTAAGTTAAGTAGAAAGGCAATATCAGTATTAGTCGTGGTAGATATTGTACATATTTTCTTATTTTTCATTCTCTTTTGTGATAGCTACTGAGGGCAGGCCCTGGCGCAGTTGGTAAATCCTACCCACTGGTGCCAGGAGACCTGGGTTCGAGCGGCCTCTCCGCATGTGAGGGGGTAAGGCTTGCCCGAGATGATTCCTCCCCCAGACCCCACATCACGTGGGAGGTTCAGCACTGGGGCCTGTCCTTTTTTTCCTTTTTTTTGTGATAGCTACTCTTACTGTTGGTTGCAGTTTCCAAACTTGCACATATTGTGACCCAAGAGAGATACGACAAGCTACTTGGTGAGTTGGCTACAAGAGTGCTTTGTAAGACTCAACCAGATACCGGTAAGAGCTAGGAGGTTATTCTGTACCAAATTTGACAAGAGCAAGCTGTTGATAACCCTTAAATTGGTAGTCAAATCCAGATCTAAACATTATCTGATGCGTTAAACCTGAATGCTCACTTTGAGCTGACCACAGCTATTAATGCCGGTTTAGTTGGGTTTTCTATGCATGGGGATTATAGGCATAGTTTCCTCCAGTTGAACATTGACACAATTGGTCTATTTTGAAGAGGATAATGGGGAAATTTGTTTTTTTTTTTTGCCAAACAGGCAAAAATTTCCCTAGCCATCTATCATGTGGTAACTGGTAAAAGCGGTGCTAATTCTTTCTTGTATAGCTAATACCTTATGTCTTCACTCTTTGTTTCAGATTATGTCCTTCTGTGCTTTGCCAATGTTTAGGATGATTCTGGTGCTAAATGATGGAAAGGCTTCATGACCAACAATGGAATGTTTGTAACTGCTGTGGACAGTCCTTGAGTCCCATTTCAACGATTCTTCCGTCAGCTACTTGTTGTGAACTTGTCACCATGTAAATTTGTCACTTCCCTCTGTGAAATGATCTGCTGGTCTCTTTAGGAAAACACGATATGTCACTATTGAATGAGCCATATGATTGGATTGGTTTTTACACAACATTGAATTCCCTATTGCACAAGTATAGCCATTGGGAATGTGTGTTGTGGGGGGGGGGGGGGCTAAAGGAGAGGGAGCGAGGAGCATATGTAACTTCATATCGCTCGAAGTTTTCACGTCACAGGAGCGCTCCGCGCGGATTTTTTTACGGTTTCCCTTCTTGCGTTTCGGGCTTTCTGTCTTGGGCTGCGTTGATATGTTTTTCTGGATAGGAATTCAGCTTATACGGGCCAGCAGGGGCGTTGCCGGTGTGCATTGGGCCTTTTCAATTTTTGTGGTCGGCCCATAATCGCGTTAAGCCTGTATCATTGCTCGCCCTTGGGTTTTCTGTTTTGGGCGGCCGCCGCCTGCGCCGACCGTCGGTCCGTCGCCGTCGCCTTTCAGTTGCCTCTGGCGAGGTAGGGTTTCACTCAGTATTCCTCTGTTCCTTCTATCAACTCTCTTGGTTCATCAGGTTGATTCCATGTCGCGTTGATGTTCCGGCGCCGTGGCCGCCGGCGGCCCTGCTTTGTTCGGTTGCTGCTGCGGCCGTCTTGCCTTTTCTTCGCCTCCTGCGTAATGCTTCTAGAACTTATTTTACTCCGCGTGGTTGTTCTTGCTCCCTGGATTTGTACATCTCTGAGATTGTTTCCTCCTGTTTTTGGATCATGCGAAGAAGACGCCTGTGGGATTTGTATCTGCATTCCTTTTCCTCACACATCCACTTCGGCGCCCAGTTTGCTGTCAGTCCCATTGTTGAGGTGGGTGGCCTACGGTTTAATTATCTTTTTTTTAGTATGCGCTGCTTGTGCATCGTCTTCTTTTGGATTTCTCAGGTCATTTTCTTTTGATTCCTCTATGGCATAGGCCACGCTGTGCTTGGACTCGACCTCTGCTTCGTGTTTCTTTTTTTGGCCGCAGTTGCCTGTCAGGCTTCTTCAGTGTGCGGTCAAGGTCAGTTTCCTATTACTTGCAAATTCATTTGCAGTGACTGTTTTTGTTACGACTAATGAATTTGTGACATATCGTGCCCAGTAATTCTCAATGTCAAATAATGCATTTGTTGCGTGATTGGTATCTGTGCAAAGTGGAAACACCTTTGGTGTTGTTGTTGCTGTCCATTCCTGTCCCCATGCCATCCAAGAAACACCGTGGTAGCCTCAGGAGTTGTCGTGCCCCAAAAGCTCTTCCGTTGGTTTATTGGCGCGTCCACTTCTCTTCATGCTAGACGGCTGCTGTTTTAGCTGGCTTAGCTGCCCATGTTCTGCACATTTTTTCCCCTAATTATGTGATTGAGTATTTTCCTCATGAATTATTCTCAAAATTTGATCTCTAGACATGGTTGGGTAGCCCTGGAGTACTAAAGTCAATCTCCAAATCCTCACTGAGTACAGTCATGCTTGCTTGGATTTATGTTCTGCATTGAGAACATGGTTCTTCCATCGATCTTGGTCACAGGTCAGTAGCAGCGAGCTGGGCTAAGGGTAGATGTTCAATGTCTGTAGTCATGGCTTAAAATCATCGATCCGATCCGGAGTGTAGGTACCTTACATAGGTTGCAAACACGTGAATTAGTATGACATGTCTTAAAATCATCGATATTTGATCCAGAGTGTAGCTATCTTACTATAGGTTGCAAACACCTGAGTTACTGGCATGTTCTCTAATGACTGACAGTTCCTTATAGCTGATACAATAGCTAATGACATGACAGTTCCATAGAGCTAACAAATTAGCAGTTTAGTACACACGCTTCTTATGTTAGTTGCCTTGCAAACATAGATTAGTACTGCAAGAGTTTACTAATGGTATATATTTCTTCTCTGCCTGCTTTGGACCTGTGACAAGAGACAGTTTCAAAATTATATATTCCTGTACCTATATATTTCTTCCCTGCCTGCTTCACCTTGGTAATAAATAATTTCTCAATTATTATATATTCCTTTGTTACAGATAGGGCACACCATATTATCTGATCTGCAGTGTCATATGTTTGTACTCATAGACATAGCTTACGCCTCTCCTGTACATTTGCTCTTGGTAATTTAGCCTAACAAAATAACCACCAATTCAGGCTTTGTAAAGGCGAGGTTGCAAGTTCTCTATCAGTTACTTATTTCTTTTTTATGAACATGTAAACTTTCAAAATTCTGCCATTCTTATTAGCACCATATCAAACTTATATGTTTTTTTTTTTAAAAAAACAAAAGCCTCGCATTGGTCAGCAAATTAAATGCCCTATTGTTCATCTGCCTCAGACATAAATATTACCTCATGGAATATTTCATGGTTCCACCCAAATATGATAGTGTCCGCTTCATTCAGATATCAATTGTTCCAATAATATGATGTGGTCCCATAACCAACACGGCCCAAGATGCCTATTCTCCGATAGCAATAAAACTGCATGAACTGTACTTAAAATGTTTCCTCTTATGGCCTTTGCTTGGGCCATGAGGGGAAAAAAATTAAATTATGACTTCAGCCTTTGGGTCTGGTGCTTCCTATTTGTTGGTTTATGACCTGTTACTGAGATGATCTTGAGATGACAGAAACCTGTCTTGGTGGTATATGCAGGATGCACTTCATGGAAAAAAATTCCAAGAAGAAATAATTGTAGGTGCTCCAATTGTTTGGTCAAAACTACGAAACCAAGGTTTAACTTTGACTGCCAGTCCTACTTCAATATGTATATCACGCGACAAGATAAATGTATAACTCCTAAATTTACATATGAGTGCGAGATTCAACTATTGGGCGTTCATCCTTCGGACAGACGTAAGAAACGAAGATTCGAGAGTCAAAGGCAAAAGCTGCCACCTGTTAGGAGCGGATGATGGATTGGTAGCATCTATGATGTGCTTATAGAAAGCTAAAAAGCTATTAGATATTGTTTTAGGAAATTTCAAATATATTAGTGGTTGCAGATTTGTAATGTACATGGACATGGCTTATTTCTTGCATCGATAACACATTACCACATGCGAAAACAGAGAGTTTCTTCATAGAATCTAAATGTTTTCTTATTCCAACCATGTATATGTATTTAATTAGCAATGAAATTATTAGAACATAACGCAGTTTCTTTGATTCCTTTCCACCTTCAGTTTTGATGAGAACATTGTATGTAAAAGTGCCTCACGCTGTCCTACAGTATAGAAGAATTTATCATCTGTATATCCACTTATTTTTTTTTATACATGACACGTCACTACTTCAACACCATGGTTCTCTCTGGCATCGTTTGTGTCATATTGTGACAATAAAGAAGACCGTAATGCTTCGAAACAGGCGCGGCGCAGCGCGCCAATCTGCCTAGTTGCACATATTCTCCTAGGAATCAGGGGCACGACGGGGGTCAAAGCTGTGCTGGCGACGACATGGAGGCGACTGTGGAGGCTATCAGCAACTCCGAACGGTGTAAGCACGCGCGCATGGTACAGAGTTGCTACTTTTTGTTGACAAGTTGATTGGTCTGATGATTTTACTAACAGAATAAATACAACCATGTAGTAACATTGGAAGAGCGATCAATGTATGCAACGCAACCTAGGAACAAATTTTTAGCTTGCCTGCACTCCAATTTCAGGATTTATTTCCTGTCACATAGAACTCTTGTGATGATTAGTTTGATCTCCTCTTGTATCCCTAGTTCTGATTTAGGGTACCATGTATTTGATGCTACTATGCTCCGTATCGAAGCAGAACTACCACCTATGATTGTTTGCTATATAGTCAATGTTATGATTGAGTTTTTTAGGTACCAAATTCAATTAAAGCTGATTCGAGGTTCAGTCTTATTCATTGTTCAGTTTACAGTCCCCACCACGTGTATTATCAGTATTATATTTTTGAAACGTATGATGAGTACTATAGGTGGTTCAGTGTTATGGTAATTCAGTGGTTCAGTTTTTAGTACCAAATTCAGTTCCCCTCAATTTTAGCTTAACCAATGTTCAATATTTTTTTTGATCATTTAACCAATGTTCAATGTTTCTCCACCATTTTTGTATCATTGTCACCTGCATGT